>JAOCZM010000084.1:0-653434 GCA_026122235.1 Vinca minor | reverse complement strand
TTTAATTTTAATACATTTTAGTAACAAATGAATTCCTAGATTTTTATAAACGTTAAAGCTGTAAAAAGTTAAGATGCTCACAATATTAAAAGTTCCTTGCAAAAATAAAACAATATTACGAATGTGTTACTTCTTAAATTGTTTGCAACGTTTCGATTTTTAAAATATACCAAATTATTTTTCACATTTCAAATATCAGTTAATCTTTATTGTTATTTTTTTCAGGCATATCCCTAATTTATTACTCATATAACCACTAATAATAACCTTTTTATCATTAATTGAGGAATATTTAAAACGTTTTTGTCATATTAATTGCTTTCCAATAATTTTCTTAATATAGATAAAAACTCAAGTATGACAAATAATTTAAGACGTAGTAGTATTATTTATTGTGCATGTTTTCATTTTAGACTTTTATTATGTCTTCAATCTGTTTATCCATTTATGACCTTGATTTATTTCATATATTTAGTGCCAGCTCATTAATTTTGAATCTTATTATCGTGTTTGTTAAAAGCACGACACTCTTGTAAATAGACGTGTTCCTTTATAGTTCCTTTTTTTTTCCCCAAGAAACGGGATCTCTTATTCATTAGAATAGCAACTAAAAAGAATACACAAATGTAAAAGTTCCTTTATAGTTCCTTTATATGTATCTTAAGTCATGTAATCTAATTACGATATTAATAGTAATTGATTTTACATTACTTAAATAAATGAAATTCTAGAAAAGAAACCGCCCGCAAAATTTAACAAGAATTTTGAATCTTATAAGAAATGTTTCACACGATCATGATCTAAGTATAAATCGTGACTAAAACAAATTAAAATGAAATAAATCAACATAGTATGAACACATTCTTATCTTATAGATTCCAAAAAATCGAATCTCTATCCTTTTTTTTTTCTTTTTCCAATTCTGAAATTTTGAGATTTGTTTCCTAAATAGACTTATTTCTTACCTAATTACATGTTAAAAGTTAAAACCACAACCATTGTTGCTCTTCACGTTGTTACTGTTTCTTTTTCTATATAAAGGCCAAACAAAGCCATTTTTCACAGCACAAGAAAAAAAAATCAAATGCAAATGAAAGAAAACCGTTCATATGAGACACATCCTTTTCTTCTCCTTATCCTTTTAGCCTTAATTTAATGCTTCTCCACTGTCTAATAAAAAGATCATACTAGTAGTAGTAGAAAAAGAAGCACCCCAGAAGTCACACCCTACCCCCTCGCCACCCCACCACCCATTTCGCCACTACAAAACAACTCTACAATGGTCCCCACCAAATAGCTTTTGCCTTATTAAATATATATATTATATATATCCATTGATTTCTTGACTCTTTATCCTCTCTAAAAAATGTCCCAAACTTTAAGAACTCTGGAAGTGATGAATTGGATTGGATTAATCTGACCTTCTTCTTCTTCTTGTAAGTTTTTTCTCTTTTACTTTTTTCATCGATTTTTAATGAAAAAATATAATTTATTTCTACCCCTTTCACAATATAATCATAAATTAGTTGTACTTTTTTGGGGATCAAACTCAAGACCGTACTCTGCGTTGGATAACAGCTTTCAACTGAGCTATCGTGATCCCTGTAGTTGTATTCCTTTAGTTTGCCTTTGCTTGCGACACTTTTTTTACCTCTTTATACACCATCGTAGAATAGAGTATTACCTCCGTTCCATATTATTTTCAATTTTTTATACATTTCAAATTATTTACCACTTTTTAAAAGTTAATATATCTTTATAGTTGTTTTAAATCATAACTTAATTTATTATTTAATTAACCGCTAATAATGATTTTTTAATAATTAATTAAGGTGCACCTAAGACTTTTTATTAAATTAATTATTTTACAATTATTTTCTTAATCATATTAAAAAGCCCAAATATGACAAACATTTTTTGATAGGTGAAAATCGTTTGTACCCTTTTATATTCTTATTTTTATATTTAACTACTCAAAATTCATACATAATAAATTTTGAGTAGCTGGACATATAAAAATGTACGCAGACTATTATTTTGCCTTTATTGTAGAAAAAAAAGAAGTATGGAAACCCACCATTTGCTTCTCTCTCTATTTCTCTCTCCTTCCCTTTCCTCTCTGTTTCATTTATTTGTTTTTGTTGTTCTTTTAGTCTAAAGGGTCAATTATTCAGCAAGAAGAGTTGAAACTGATTTGGAAGATAACTCTCAGGTAAAGAAACTTTCTTTCTTCCTTTTCTCTCTTTTTTATTTTTAAATTTCATTTCTTTCTGATAAAACAGAGTACTCTGTTCTTCTGTTTCTCTATTTAATTTGATGTTCGATGGTCAAGTTTAGGATTTTTTTTTAATCTTTTCTTCTTTTCATGTCAGTTTTCTTGATGTTTGAGGTCAGTTATGGAATATCTGATCAGTTTTCTGCCTCTTTTTTGCTGTCTAGTCTGATGTTTGAGAATCAAAACTGAACTTTTTTTTTTATTCAGTATAACTTTTTTTTTTATTATTCTTATGTTAATATTGTTTATTCTATCTGTATCTATGAGTTTTTTTTCCTGATATTGAAATGAATGGGTTTTTATCTGTTGAAATTCCATGAATTTTGTGATGGTGTTGATTTTCTCAGATCTGTAGTCTTTTTTTTTTTTATATGTTTGTGCTTGAAATCATGGATAGGATGGTGATTTGAATAATTTCTTCAAGGCTTCCTTTACCAAGTTCCTTCCAATTTCAACTTTATTCATCTTCACATGGCTATATTTATTGTTTCTCAAATTGGCCTTTGCTCTCCAGTTTTATCTGCTGAATCAATGGTCCCTGTTTCTTTTATGTAAACCAGTATGAGATTCTCTGGGGTTTTTTTTTTTTTTTTATCCTTGGTCTCTTTAATTTATTCACCTTTTATTCCATGTTTGCAGGTTATAGAAGCTGTTTGAAATTTCTGATCTTGGAAAACATATAAGAGTTGTATTTTTTTAAGAGGGAAGGTTTAATCAGGAGTTGAAGTTGAAATTTGGTGGGTTACAAGATGATGATGTTTGAGGATATGGGATTCTGTGGTGATCTTGATTTCTTTTCTGTTCCTCTTAAAGAAGCAGAGATGGAGGCGGCTCAGACTGAACAAGATCCTGTTGTCGAGGATGATTACAGCGATGATGAAATTGATGTTGATGAACTTGAGAAGAGGATGTGGAGAGATAAGATGAGGCTGAAACGGCTTAAAGAGATGAACAAAGGTGGTAAAGATTGTGTCGATGCTGCAAAGCAGAGACAGTCTCAAGAGCAGGCAAGGAGGAAGAAGATGTCAAGGGCACAGGACGGAATCTTGAAGTATATGTTAAAAATGATGGAAGTTTGTAAGGCTCAAGGTTTCGTTTACGGGATTATTCCTGAGAAAGGGAAACCGGTTAGTGGGGCGTCTGACAATCTCAGGGAGTGGTGGAAAGACAAGGTTCGATTTGATCGTAACGGTCCTGCTGCCATAGCAAAGTACCAAGCGGATAACGCTATCCCTGGCAAGACCGAGGGAACTAATCCTGTCGGTCCTACTCCGCATACTCTGCAAGAGCTTCAAGATACTACCCTTGGTTCATTGCTATCAGCCCTCATGCAACACTGTGATCCTCCTCAGAGGAGGTTTCCGTTAGAGAAAGGCGTTCCGCCACCATGGTGGCCGACTGGAAACGAGGAGTGGTGGCCCCAATTGGGATTGCAGAAAGACCAAGGGCCACCGCCTTACAAGAAGCCTCATGACCTAAAGAAGGCCTGGAAAGTTGGTGTTCTTACTGCCGTGATCAAGCATATATCGCCTGATATTGCCAAAATACGTAAGCTTGTGAGGCAATCTAAGTGCTTGCAGGATAAGATGACCGCCAAAGAAAGTGCTATGTGGCTGGCTATAATCAACCAGGAAGAGGGTTTAGCTCGAGAACTCTATCCTGACCGCTGTCCACCTTTGTCCTCATCCAGTGGAAGCGGTTCCTTTGCTATAAACGATAGCAGTGAGTATGACGTAGAACACATTGAAGATGAGCCTAACTTTGATATACAAGAGCAAAAGCCGAGCAATCTCCATCAATTGAATATGACTGCAGATCTGTTTAATAAAGACGTAATTCCTCTTCAGCCACAGCCGCTTGCAATTAAGGATGAACTTATTACCAACTTGGACTTTGGCCGGAAGAGGAAATCGACTAATGAATTGAACATTATGATGGATCACAAGTTCTACACTTGTGAGTTCCTTCAGTGTCCTCATAGTGAGCTCCGTCATGGTTTTCAGGAACGGTCCACAAGAGACAACCATCAATTGACTTGCCCTTTTAGAAGTTCCGCTCTGTTTGGAGTTTCCAGTTTCCATGTTAACGAAGTAAAGCCGATGGTCTTTCCTCAACCATTTGTCCAGCAAATGCCAGTTAACTCGAACCCTCATCCGCCATTTGATCTATCTGGACTTGCAGTTCCCGAAGATGGCCAAAGGATGATCACCGATCTGATGTCTTTTTACGACTCAAATGTTCATGCTAACAAGAATTCAGATTCTGGAAACAGCGGTATGGCAAAAGATCAACTCCTTCCTCCACCCAGAATTCAGTGTCAGCAGGACAATTTCCTTCATGGTGGGACAATGATGGAGGGTAACACCTTTGACGATGCCAATCTTGGTCATAATCGCTCAATGTTCCAGCCAGGAGATCGCTCTATGTTTCACCAGGGGAATCGGATGTTGAATTCTCCTTTCAACACCAGTGGAAACGAGAACTTCCAGTTCATGTTCGGGTCACCATTCAACTTTCCATCTGTGGACTTCACCGAATGCCTAACTGCAGTTTCGAGGGATAATAGTACCTTACCAAAGCCGGATGTTCCGATCTGGTTCCAGTAAAGGAGGAGGATTCAAGGGATGCAGCTGAAGAGAGAGAGAGGGGGGATAGATCAGGTGTAATTTTAGTCGCCCGAAGATTATCATAGTAATGTTATTTTCCTATTGTAGTTATTATTATAGAAAGTTGCAACTAGTCATGGTGCTGTAATAAACAGAAGGGGATTATAATTTCCTTTGAACAAAATCTCTTTTATATATATATATATATATATATATATATATATATATATATATATATATATATATATATATATATATATATATATGTAAAACTAAAAGGTTGAACAAGTTATATTGGCCAGCCTTAGTTGAATGGAAATCCTTGTTTTGACCTTATAAATGATGCCTTTGTTTGGTATTCTTTTGGCTGTTTATTTTGGAAGGTGCTAAGTTGATTCTATGTTTCAATCAACTTGGATGGCACTGTTGGCTAAGTTGTGATTTACCGATGAGGGCAGTCTCGAGGCATCATCCATCCTTGGGTCTGTTTCTATTTTTTTTTTTAATTATATTTATTTATTTATTGGGTGAGGGTATCCATCTATTACAAGAAATGAGAGGATGAAAGAAGCGGAAAGGGGAATCGAGACCTCAGCCTTAACTACATAGACCAATGCCTCATTGGCGGATCTGTTTCTATTTGGTTTCCATTGAAATGAAATTTTCTGTTTGGAGTTTCATAAAAATGAAAGGATTGTTTGTGTGAGAAAAAGTAAAACTTTATTTCTAGTTGGTTTCCATTGAAATGAATTTTTTCGCAAATTGGCAAAATTTTGTCCCAACTCTATTTGCAGTTGGTTGGTTCAGTCTCAAGTTTCTTAATTTTGGAATTAGAGTCCTTACACTATTTACGAATTAAGAAATTGATCATTTCGTCCGTTTTGTCCAATAAACTACAAGTCAACATTTATATATTATTTTCGGCATTTTTTAATCGAGAGCAGATTAGTCTTTTATCCTAAAAAATCTCCCTTGCCTCTCACGTGAGTTCCCTTCTAATTTCCATTCCCCCAAACACATCGATCAGAAATACTTCAGAAAATAGAGGGAACTAGGAAATCTAACACATATGTTAGTCAAACTGGATTGTAATTTGAATTATTATTAGGTATGGAGGGAAGATGTATCTAATCACATTCCTGTTGTTCACTTGGGTGTAATATAAAATTCTCCCTTAACTAAAAAAGCAAAAAGAAAAAGGAAATTCACAAAATTAATTGATGAGTTTTTGAAGGGCCATTTTCTCTTCTGATAACTTTTTTCTGCAATTCCTTTCCAAGGAAATGAAAAATTATAAGGAGTAATTATCTAAAAGAAATAAAAGTGTGAAATGTCGCAGGAAACCTTCATTAAAAAAAAAATCTAAAAGAATTTTATTACTCTTGTATAGATAATTTTATCAAATTTTATTCGATCTTTCTTTACGCCTGTTGGGCGATGCCCCATGAACGGGAAGATATAACTGCCTCACCAGAGGAGGAGAGAGTAACCCTAAAAACGGAATCAAATTAAATCATGCTTAATGCGCGGGGAAGGTATCGAACCCACAAACTCACGATCGTGGGCAGGCCCTTGCCCTACAAGACTAAGGAACCTTGATAATTTTTATTCAACCTAATTGAACCATTTAGCATTTTTCGCTTTAAATATCTAAGTCAAACTCAACCTTTCCCCCTTCAAATCACTCAAGTAACGTACACTTTTCTTCTAGCACGTTAGTTAAATGAATCAAACAGTTGACTAAAGATGAATTCTTTACTTTTGCACGCCAAAACCAATCACTGAGAACCTGAAAACGAAAGCTACCTAAAGAAATTATTTGACTTAGACAGCAACTGACAGCTCAAATTTGAAGAAATTAATCATGAACAACCCTATTATAACATGTACTTAGCATAAAAAAAGCCTATTATAACATGCAGCCACAATCAGTAGCGGAGTCAGGATTGAAGTTTAGGGGGCAGTAGTAAAATAAATTGAAAATTCTTGGGGGCATGCCCCTCTTATGCTCCGCCCCTGACCACAATAATTGGCAATGTGACGTGAGATTCGACCGGACAGTTTTGGGATCAAATTCTATTTTCTCCATTTTTTTAAATCCCATTCTAACACGTCTAAATTAAATTGCAATACTAACATTTTCATCATTTAAAGTAGTAGCTCGTTTAGTCAGAAACATCTCTTATTATCAGGCGAAAATTCATAGTACATAAATTTTACTTCTTATTAACATGAGAAGATACAGTGACAAAGACAAGGGGCCGGGGTAAGGAGTGGGGGCGAAATTTTAAAAAATATTATTAGACATAATAAATTTTATATGTAGTTCGTAATATTTGATCAAATTCGTCCCCCAATAATTTACGCAACATAATATTACATTTTTTTTTGCCCTCAACCTAAAAGTCTTGCTAGCGTCCCTGAGAAGATATAAAGGAAATTTAAGGAAGTGTTTTTAAGGGCATTGGGGGACTCCTCTTTTGGTCTTCCAGTTATTGTAACAAGGGCAAACTTGTCTATTTCCATAGGTCCCGGGAGACACACATCTGCATTTGAAGCAACGTTTTTGGCAGGAGAACATGCATGGTTTCTTGTAAGAAGTTTATGAGATATGTGCATGCATCTGGACATTCTGCATCAATATTTCAATACAAAACAACAACAACAATAGCATAACCCATTAAGTCCCCAATTGCGGGGATGGACGGGATACAGACCTAACCTTTGTCAAACAAAGTGCCTGATCCCGAATACCACTGAAACAGATGTATTGGAGACTAACCTAACCTTTGGCAACAAGTGCACAAAGTGGTTGCTCATATAATACACATGTAACAATGGTCCCCTATGCCGTCGCGTTTGCTACTGTAATCATGCCCTCAAATCAAAGCCAAAAAGGCATCGGAGAAGCGCAGACTCAAGAACCATTTTTGATTTATGTAGCACATCACCACGCTTCTTTCATTCAAAGATCAGAGCATTAGTGGTGCACTAAATATTTCAATACAAAAATATCATAAAAATCCATAAAATTAATATTTTTTTTTAAAAGAAACAATTAAAAAATTAATAGCATGGTATTGGAGACAGTGATGTGTTTGATGTACTAAGAACTGTCTAAAATTTAGTCGACAATCTCTAGTGAAATCCTAACTTATTATTACACTCGATAAACTTTTGAAAAAAAGAATAAAATAAAATGGGATGCCCGGTTGTAATTATTAGCTCATACTTGCATGATCCGTTATCTGCACGAGTATACCCATTAATATCTGCGTCTAAATGGGCATGAATTTTTTAGCCCATATCCGCTCATTAATCTCAAGGGACGGGTATGTTCATGGGCATTTGTCCATTTTAACAGCTCTAATTATAGATGATCTGGCTATAAATTTTTAATGGAAAGCCGTGGTGATTAGTGAATGGTTAGTTGATCCCATAAATATTTAATAATGTTCGTGGCGAATAGCCATTGTTAGAATTAAGTCTAAATGTCCTGTATTATCTGCATAAATACATCACATGAGAAGGGATTATTTGGAAGCTGTTTGTTATATTAAATTTCATCATTAACCATTATTGAGGTCAAAAGAGGACAAGGAAGTGTACTATATAGGTGACAAAGGACATTATAATTTTTTTTTAGAAAAACAAAAATAAAATAAAAAGAATAAAATCAGTGTTCCTAATTTTGATAGGGATGATCTGAATTCAGAGATGTGGATTAGGGTACTTCGTGCTCCCAAATCTTGAACATGTTAGTTATGCACGCACGTGTGTATGCGTTGTGCCAATTGGCGATGCTTGGTTGAATGACAACATATTTTGCTTCGATATCTTATTTATGGTGGAGACCTCCACAGGTCGTCCACATAAAATTAAGTCTGCGTCATAGACAGAGGCGGATTCAGGATTCAAACACGTGTATTCATTTCATAATCCAAAAAAAATTATAATTAACGAAAATAAGAAGACTAAATTATTAAAAGCTACCAATATTAAATAATGAAAAGTAACGACCATTAAAACTACAACTTTATCGTCATTCTTCTTTCTTTCATTGCTTGAAACCCCGTTAATAATATCTCGATCATCGACGGTGCTGAACACTTCTTTCTCTACACATAAGTCACCAAGCAATCATTAAGCCAACCATTACCCATTTTGCTTCTTAAGTCATCCTTCACGTAATTCATTCCAGAGAATACTCTTTCAACACTTACAGTTGATATTGGTAAAGTCAAAGCCATCTTCAGGGATGAAGATAATTAGGGATTAGATAATTAGGGACAGGGGCGGATTTGGATTTGATAATTTAGGGATTAGATAATTTAGGGATTTGGATTTGGATCAAGTAAAAATCATGAAAGTGAAACCATTTAACAGATGCAAATCAGTAAAGTGAAACCATTTCACAGTAAAGAAAATCAGTAAAGGGATTAGATAATTTACGCAAATGCCCATAAACAGATGCAAGAAATTTGTAAAGAAATCTATGAAACGGATTCAAATGCCCAAAAAAAAAAAAGAAAATTGAAAAGGTGAACTTAGAGTGAGAGGGGAATTGGGATTTGGAGTGAAGAGATGAAGACCAAAAAATAAAATGGTGCTAGAGAGAATTGAACCTTGGACCTCTAACTTAAAATGAGAAGTACTATACCATCTCTACTATTTTTGTTTCTTGTTCAGGGGTATTCATTGAATACAATGAATACCCCTTTGATCCGCCCTGGTCATAGAGAAATTCCCTCACGCTGGGAAGCCTATTTTAAGAGATGGATTTCAATCTAAGTATACATTATCGAACAAATATTCTCACGCAGGAAGCCTAGCAAATTTCAAAAAGCGGAGTTAAACTACATGAATTTAAGTGCAGAAAGATGGAAGAAAAACATTTTAAAGAATGTGTAAATGAAAATAAAAAGACATTTTGATTGTTGATTGAGGGTCCTTTGCTATTCCTTTCGATCTTCTATTTTATAGCCTCTTGTGGTAGTGACTTCCCGCTTTGAATTCTGCCCATCTCAGCCATGATTTGGAGAAGTGGACCTCTTCCTCATGTCATTCTCGTGATGGAGGTTGTGGGAAAACTCCACTTGCTTCGGTCTAGTGAGAGTTGCACGTTTTCCCTCTTTTTTGAACTGTCTGACTGTTTACTTGGGGGCTAAAACTTCTCCTGGCCGAATCCCACTATCCCACACGAAGATCATGGTGTATAAGGAATGGATGAGTCCAAAGACAAGGTCAAATGTTCGTGAAACCAAATCCCCGATGTCTAGGATTTTTTCTTAACTTCTTCAACAGTCTTTCCTGTTGATTGTTTCTTGTTTTCTGACAGCTTCTAGCCGTTCATATTTGGCCGGTCCGTAGTTCTTGGTCTAACCATATTCTTTTGACACCCTTAGTAAACCTCAGATGGGCCGTTATGTCCTCTTTCTGAAGGGTCTCGTTTAGTTGAGATTTTTCGTGTGTCAACACTTGCACCCCCTTTTGTGCCGGGAACAATATTGGTTTTGTGTCAAGTACAGAAGATAGAAATTTAATTATTTGCATGTCTCTTCTTTATAATTGAATTGCCTTAAACATCTCTAGCTCCCCATGTGTTTCTTTTCCTAATTAATTTTGCCACCATATCTCAGCTTTTATTTTTTATATCAAAGACGACATATGTTCTCCTCTACAACCTACATTTTCATGTGTAATGGTGTCTTCTAGCTCCATTTCCTAGTTCTCTACTGACGAACGAATCCTTGTTCCTATTGCGGATAAACAATATAAACTAGGGTCCATGCTCCCATTCGGGGAGGAATCAATACTTCTTAACTCTTAAAGCCTCCAAAATTTGACCTTCTTGTCAATCAACCAAACCTGGGACCACCGCAGATGGTCATCGAGATGCGATCGTCTGGTCTCGGGACCCCCGAGTCTAGATGTTATGAGAGGTCTTGGCGATCTTGGGGCATGCATGACTTCATTCGCTTGACTAGAGGCAGATCCACTCAAGATAAACAACTTCTTCTAGCCACTATCCCCTTCTAGTCTCCATCCATCAACGAGTTTGTCTTCCCTTATGCTATTATCTCTCCCACTCTGATGGATTTGGTAACCATGACGTAGGATGGCTGAGAATTTTCTATTTTGCCCGCTCATTTCCTTGTCCTTTTGTTTTAACATGGCGGGGTTCACTAACTACTATACTAACTTCATAGTTACAAATCGGGGAGAAGGATGAGCGCCTGTTGACGAATTATTGCATTATTTCTACTAAGGGTGCATCTCTTTATGGTCTTTACTAGTTAGGTAAGAATTTTCGCAATAGTACTATCACTATCTGCAATTGATCTTAGTTGGATATACTGCTGGTTTGGCTGCCCTGGTCTTATCTTCCTTGTAACGGACCATGTATAACTACTATGATAACATGGCCAAAATTAGAAAATTTGAATATGTTCAGGTGCCCTTTTGGATCATGCAACTTTGGTTGTATCATTACTGCCCGAGTATGGTTTGCACCTCCCTCTAGAGAATTTTGGACTCAACCTTGGGGAGGTCACAACTACCGTCCTAAACAGGTCCCTATTGTCACACCCCGTGCCCGGGTGATGACATGGCAACACCTCATCTGCCAATGAGGCACAGAATCCAGAGCATAAATGATAAGTTCAGTTATGTCTCTATTAAAAGGAAAACTACAATCTCACATTAATTATCGAAGTATAACATAAATCCAACATTAAAATAAAACATGAGTCATTATTACTAGTTTTATTACAACTTATAAAATGCAAGTAAAGAGTTTCTAAACTATTACATCAGATTATAATCACTCCTCCAAATCTTCCACCCAAGTATCATCATACAAATCATCAGGAATACCTGCTCATCTACAAATAAGAAAAGTAAAGACATGAGATGCGAAGCCCAATAAGCAACAACACCACTGGTATGAAATATTAAATAGGACACAAAACCGTTTCCCAACTTCCCGAAATCAGTGAAAACATAACACAACCTTTAAAACACTTACAAAATACTTGGCTTTGAAATCGGATAAAATGGAAGTCAAAACGGATCAAAACAGAGACATGTCAAAATTGGGCTGTGGCGGTCTTCCGAGATTTTGTCTGGTCGACCGGAGCTCTTCCAAACCCCTTTCGAGATCTGGACAGAAGCCCCAATGATCGTCCGAACTTCAGAAGAGACCATTTTTAGTGAAAAATAACAAAGGAAAAGTGCATTTCTGCAATCCCAGCTCCAAAATACTCAATTTTGATGCAAATGCACATATAATAACAATGCCAAAATAAGAACAACTAAGATATAAAACTGTACTCGTCAAAATCCAACATATATACCTCATATATGTGATACAAGCACCATGTGTTGCTCATCCCAACATACGGACATATACAACATTATACTCTTCGAATATGATTCATGCTCTGACTCGATAAATCAAACGACCGAGCTCAATTGTCTATTCACAACCCTAAATAAATTACTACAATGTCCCCCAACTTATAGCCAAGAAGGGAAATGCATCAGAGAATGCAGAACATTGGTTCAGTTTCTCCCCGAACAAAGGGCTCTCAATTTAAGGATTCATTCATTTTGTGTCATTTCCCAAAGACTGCTGGACTCTGTAAAACCGTTTGTAGTCTTTAACATTTCTCACGGTTAAGAGCGGGCTCAGAGACAGAGAATCACGAACTCCCGGGTTGAAAGACAACACACACACATATTCAGGAGAATGAATTCTGCAATGGGATCGATTCTAGACAAGAGCTCAAGATCGGTGACGACTCCAAATAACACACACACACACACACACACACACACATATATATATATATATATATATATATATATATATATATATATATATATATGACTTCCCAAAGCAGTAAAATCAACAAGGTATGAACATGATAGAATGCAACAACATGCACAATTATATATAATGCTTCAACATACAAGAATGAATAATTCGACATTTCTTCGTATGCTATAAATCATGCTTTAAATCCTTTTAACACATGTTTTCCAGAAGTTTAAACACCATATTTCATGAGCTTTTGGACAGAAAAGACAAGGGTGAAGATCTTTACTTGTGATTTTTAACATGCAAATCAAAGCACATAATTTCAGAAAAAAACAGCAACTTCAAAGTGGAATTCCCGTCTGCTCACATCTCCAAATACAGATTCCTCACTTCTCATGCATAGCCCTTTTGAAGACGTTCAAAACGCACTAAAGAACGTCCAAAACGGAGTTCGTTTACTACTTGAATTATGAAATACGCTCACAACACTCTTGGTTTTCCAGGTTTTCTTCGTCTCTTTTCTGTCTTCTTTTTCTTCAAACTTCCTTTTTCTAACCTCTTTATTTATTTTTCCAACAATAACTACCAAATCTACAAAAACCATTTTGGGACAAGGTTTTTGGGATGGAACTTTTTCATCTATACTTAGGACAAAATCATAGACGAAATTAGGATCAAATCATATAAATAAATTTGTAATAAACGTTCTTGACTTTTTGGTTTTTCTGGAGATGGAATGTAATAGCTTTTGCTTACTGTTAACAATACTTGAATGGGGGTAAAGTAATGTTTGTCTTTTAGTACGCTTTTGTAATGTGTAAGTATGGCTGAGTTGGACAGTTTTTGTATTGTGGCAGTTTTTGGTTAGTTTTGGTAATGTTGAATCCTACTTTATGTTGAATCTTAATTGGTATATTAAGATTATGGTAATGAGTGTTTAATTGTGTTGGTGATATTGATTTGATATTGAATCTTACTTGGTATATTAAGATTACGGTCATGAGTGTGATATTGGTTTGGTTATTTTGGTACTATTGTGAATTGTTGGTTTCAGTACGTAGATGAGGACGAAATGATAGGAATTGATATATTGGATAATAAACTAAATTTAGGACGAATGTATACTATAGAAACATTGAATATTACAAAGTTTGGGACGCGTTTTGTAATGCAAGATCTATAGATAGTTTTATTCATTCTTCTTAAATTTGTCTCAATTATGGGACAGTTGATATCTTCAAAAAATGAATTCATTTTTACTTCGTCCCAAAACAAGGACATATTGCAATGAAGATTAAAATATCTGAGCATATCTCTTACATATTACCAAGGGAATTAAGATGCATTTCCCTTTATGAAAATAGAGATGAACAACAATCTGTTATCATTCTGTCCTAAATATTGGACATAATCAAACTTTTGTGTCCCTAATTCGTGGCAATAAAAAATATATTATTAAAGTATCTGTAGAAAATCGCTTACATATTACCAAGGGATGTACGATGCATTTCCCTTGATGCAAAATAGAGATGTACAATAATATGTTCTTCTTCTGTCCCAATATGGGACAGAAATAAAAAATTTCGTCCCTAATTCGTGGTAATAAATATTTTAATATGTGTTTTTTAATATTAATAATGTTTTTTTTTTTTTAATTTATTTTTACAGAAGTCATTCCATTTATCATCCGTCTTAAACTCCGTCCATAAGTATTTGGGACAAATTTTGTTTTCGTTGTTAACATTTAGGGACCAGGTTTTTTGGGAACATATAGTTTCATCCCAAATCCATCTTAAATAGTTAAACTGAGACAATTTAGGGACGAAATTCCTTGTCCCAAATAAGTTGTTTTCTTGTAGTGAGGTTGTATTTTTAAAAGGTGACAAAAGACCCACAAGTTTCTAATTGTGTACACTTAAGTCCTCTAAGTTTTAAACCATGTAAAAGAGACCTTCAATATAAATGTAACACATAAAGGCACAAATTAAACATATAATACATAAAATAAAATAATCATGCTATACACGTAAGCTCGAAAAGTTTCGGGTATCACACCTATCGACTAAGACGTTCGTTATGCGAAAATTGTAAAATTCGTTCTTCAAACTGAGTCAAGATTTCCCTAACATCTCATCCCCTATGAAAGCTTGAGTGATGGGCTTTGGCTATGTGATACCCGGGAATCTTTTGCTTATGTGTTGCATGATTGTAATTAATTTTGCATGATAATGTGTTCATTAATTATTAAAGCATGAATTTACATGTTATGGAATGTTATTATGTGCCTATTAATTGTTATAACATGATTACATGTTATATGTTGGGTACGTTTTATTTAGGGGCGCATTCAACGACCTTATGAGTTGAGGGACTTAAGTACAGACCATGGGAAGTGTCGGGACTTATTTGCAGAGTTTTAAAAAGTCTTTTAGAGGGTTTTATTGCTTTGGGGAGAAGGTGGAGTGACGGTTAAGAAAAGAAAAGAGGAGAGAAAATAGAGTGTTGAAAACGGAGGGCTGTGAAGTTTTTATGAGTTTTTACATTGCAAAAAAAGTCGGAATTGGACAATATTTAGTGTGTTGGAAAGAAGATAAAAAAGGCTGCGTGTGGGCATTGACGGATTGGAATTTTGTGTTCCCTACAGAAACTAATTGCAATTTGAAGTTGTTGATTTCGGGATTTTGGGTATTATTTCGCTTAAATTGAACAAGTAAGGACCCTTCACCCTTGGTTTTCAGTTGTAAAAGATGTATAAACTGTTGCTTTACTGGAATTACTGGTTTTCTTTGATTCGGGCTTTAAATTCATGATTTCTTGCATAAAACACTGATGAAGTATTGATAATTATTACATTGAATGGTGTGTTGGTAATTGGATAATCCGCGTTTGGTAATTTATTTGAGGTTGATTATCTTGTTTGGAGTCTATGTATTATTCCTAATTAGAGATCTTGTCTGTCGGTGATCCTATTCTAGGACATCATAAAAATCTGTATGTTTAAGTGCCCGGGAGAACTCTGTCATTGTCTCTTCTCTGTTCTGACTCGTTTCCTAACGAGAATAAAAAAGGGGTCTGTTAACAGTTGTTGTGGAGCTCACAAGGGTGAGCGATGACATAACCGATATGACCTTAAACTTTGGCCCCGTCGTTCGTAGTATCTGAATCCATGTTAAGTACTGTGATAACCTAAACTTTTTGGCATTTAATAATAACATCCATAATTGAATTTATGTGCTAAGTGTTTATTATGTGTTAATTCGATGTACAATTGTTTATGGTGGCTTATTAAATGAACATAACTTAGGGGACTTAAGTGCAGTCTTGAGAGAACTTGTGGGGTGGTTTGACACCTTTTGAAAATGTGTGTCCCTTGGGTGGTTAGTGAAGGAAAAAATTGTAATCCCCAAAATGCGCAGGATTACGTTCCTTTAAAGGATCTACTCACAAGAAATAACCAAAACTCTGTGTTAGGAATTATACCTTTATGTCGATCTAATCGACATTACACGAATTCTGCTACAAAGAATCACCAACAGCCGCTTTTAGACTTATGTCTATCCATGCACCAACCTCTGAGCTTGTTACTCCGAGTCTCAGATGCTAGTCTGAAGAACTCCGAAGTTTGAAAAAGACTTTTTCCCAGAATCCACAAAGTATAGATAACTTAGAAAAAACGGAAATCAAAGAGATGAGAAAATCGTATTTTCCTCTCTTTAATTGTTCTTGAGATTGTGTAAAATCAAAGGAGGAAAAATCCCATTTAGTTAAGTTTCGGCTAAGAAAAGTAGAGAGAATAGAGGGAAAATTAACCACTCTTGAATGTGTAGAAAAAATGGTGAGCATTTCATCATCTTGTGGTGTTAGTGGAATCATCCACTAACTCCACTTCCCCATTATTCTCTCCCACAACTCTCTCACACACACACACACTCCCTCACACATGTAGATGTGCCGGTTTTGACCTGGTCCAATTGGTCCGGTAGATCGGAGAAATGGTTCTCGGCCTACCGGAGTGACAAAATGTTCGATCGACCCAAGACAGCTCTTGGTCGACAGGGTCCTGTCCAACCGGGTCCAGTTTTGCCAATCCCATCAAACGCCTAATCCAATTGAGCACCTATATCAAATGTAAACTCCAACAAGCCTAATCCAGTTGAGTATAGTGTGCGACCCTTTATGTATTTTCTATGTTGGCCGTGACAACAATTATCAACAGTAATGAGAGGTATCTAGCAACACATCATTACTCTCAATTCGCAAATAGTTCTGGTGATTCAAGTAACCACAAGTATGATCTTTTGCACTAATCCATTTGTCCTCGATATCTTGATTGAACACAAGTCACGAAGTATGTCAAACTTGTATAGCCCAATTAGTCAGTTTCTTGATTCCTGAGTAAACTAATCAAATGACATTACTATCTCATATTAATTCACTTGTTCGTGGCCATGAATTAGTCTCACTCAATCAAGGGGCCCAAGATATCACTCATGTTGTATAGGAGGGACAAATCCTCTATCTATCACACCTCATCCTGACATGGTACAGATGGCGTTTGACACCATCAAAGCATACCATTAGCAAAGTAGGAAATCTTGTGTGATCTCAAGTCTAAGAATTTAGGCAAACAAAATCATTATAAGAACATTGTTGACATTTATACAACAATCCGTGAAATGTTCTTATAAGCGGGCCAGTCCAGTATCAAATACCCATGTGTTTGATTTAATATCACATATTTAATCACGACACATAATAGTCTCCACACATTATTGTTGTCCTAAAATTCCACAATAATGATTGACTATGGGACATTTTAGAATAGTTCAATGTAACAATTACATAACTATCTAATGACGTTATTATATGTTATAATACAAAAAGCACAGCCGTATTCAAAACTATAATAATGGAATTCATGCCTTAATATTTCATCACATGAAAGAAAATACAACAATCTCCCACTTACACTAAAACAACAACCTTGCCTTTTAGTGTATATTATACATCAGAACTATCTTTAAGACCAGTTTCTTTGTATCTAATACCCATGCAACAAGTATGGCGATCATGTTGTTCGTTTGTGTCAGTCGCTTTGTTAGTGGGTCGACGTTGTTATCGTCCGTGTGAACCTTGCAAATCTTCAAATCTCCTCTATCAATGATCTCACGGATCAGATGATACGACCATAATATATGTTTGGACCTTTGGTGAGACCGTGGTTCCTTTGATTGAGATATGACTCCATGGTTGTCACAATAGAGATCAATCGCATTCGAAATTCTAGGCACCACACCAAGTTCAATAATGAACTTTCGGATCCAAACGGCTTCCCTTACAGCATCTGATACAACTATATACTTGGCTTCGGTTGTAGAATCGGCGACGATCGCTTTATTGAACTTCTCCAGCTCATGGCACCGTCATTTAGGCAAAACATATAATCGGATTGCAATATAAAGTCGTCTCTATTGGTTTGAAAACTAGCATCAGTGTAACCACTTACAATGAGCTCGTCTTCCCCACCATAGATTAAAAACGTGTCCTTCGTCCTTCGCAAGTACTTAAGGATGTTTTTTATGGCTATCCAATGACGTTAACCGTAAGTAAACTGGTATATGCTCGTTATGCTCAAAGCATACGAGACATCTGGGCGAGTACACAACATGGAATACATGATAGATCCAATTTTCGAAGCATATGGAATCTCACTCATGCGTTCTTTCTCATCCAGTGTCTTAGCACACTGTTGTCTTGAAATAACCGCACCAAGTGCTATAAGACAAAGGCTCTTTTTGGACTCTTGCATGCTAAACCGATTTAACACTTTGTCTATAAGTACTCTAACTTGGGCCAAGAAGTCTACGTGATCTATCTCTATAGATCATGACTCCTAAGATGAAGCTTGCTTCACCAAGCTCCTTCATAGAGAAACATTGCCCTAACCAGACCTTTACAGATTCCGAGGTTGGAATGTCATTCCCTATAAGTAGTATGTCATATACATACAAAACCAGAAATACCACCGATTTTTCACTAAACTTCTTATAAACACAATATTTATCAACGTTCTTGATAAAATCGAACTCGCATACGGCTTCGTCAAAAAGGCGATTGCAGCTTCTAGAAGCGTGCTTTAGTCCATAAATTGACTTCAATATCTTACATACTTTATTGGCATTATTTGGATCGACAAAACCTTCGAGTTGTATCATATACACGTCCTCATCTAGATTTCCGTTAAGGAAAGCTGTTTTGACATCCATTTTCAAGAATTCATAATCATAGTATGCAGCTATAGCAAGCAAGATATGAATGGATTTGAACATAACTACAGGGGAAAATGTCTCATCATAGATGAATCTGTTTAAAACTTTCGCGACAAGTCGCCCCTTGTACGTTTGAACATTCCCTTCCATGTCAGTTTTAAATTTGATAACCTACTTGCACCCTATTGGGGTAACCCCTCAGGCGCATCTACCAAGATCCATATTTGGTTAGTGTACATGGAATCCATTTCGAATCTCATGACCTCAAGCAATTTCTAAGAATCTGGACTAGTAATTGTCTGATTGTAGGCTGTAGGTTCATCGTGATCAATAAACCTAGCATGTCCATGTCTGTTACGAAAATTCCAAAATTTTCGGGTGATCTACGAACTCTACTAGATCTACGCAATTCTTGTGTTTCTGGAACTGGCTCCGCAACAGTTTGTGTAGCTTGTTCCAATTCTACATGGTCACTTGTGCCTGAAACTTCACCAAGTTCCCTTGGAATTTGAACAAGTTGTGGAACTTCATTAAGTTCCACGTGGCTCCCACTTGTTTTCCCAAAAAGGAATTCCTCTTCTAGAAAAAATCCGTTACGAGCAACAAACACTTTGTTCTCTTTTAGGATGTAGAAGTAGTACCCTTTAGTTTCCTTAGGATACCTCACAAAGGTACATTTGACCGACTTTGGACTGAGCTTGTCCAAAACTAGATGTTTCAGAAACGCTTCACAAACCCAAATCTTTAAGAAAGACATATTGGGATGCCTCCTACTCCATATCTGATATGGTGTCGTTTCAACAGATTTAGATGGAACTCTATTTAGTGTTAAAGTTGTTGCTTCTAAAGAAAATCCCCAAAAGCAGTTTGTAAAGCTTGCGTGACTCATCATTGATCGAACCATATCTAATAAAGTTCGATTTCTCCTTTCGGATACACCATTTCATTGAGGAGTGGTCGGAGGAGAAAGTTATGAAACAATTCCATAACTCTTTAGATAGTCACGAAATTATTGACTTAAGTATTCCCTACCACGATAGGATCGAAGCATCTTAATACTTTTGTCAAGCTGGGTTTTCTACTTCATTCTTGTACTCTTTGAACTTTTCAAAGGCTTCAAACTTGTATTTCATAAGAAATACGTATCCAAAACGACTAAAATCGTCAGTAAAAGTAATGAAATATAGATAACCACATCTTGCATGAATATTGAATGGACCACATACATCACTATATATTAGTTCCAACAAACCCTATGCTTGTTCTCCAGTTCCAATAAAAGGAGAAGCAGTCATCTTACCCAATAAACAAGGTTCACATGTATCATATGATTCAAAATCAAACGATTCTAACAATCCATCTTTATGGAGTTTGGAAATGCGGTTTTCGTTTATATGGCAGAGGGATGTAGGATTAGACTCTTTAGTCTTTATCCTCTTTGTATTTATGTTATAAACCAGTGACTCTAGGTCTAGCAAGTACAAACTATTCACCAATGTAGCACTACAATAAAAACCATCATTTAACGATAAAGACATTCGTTGGTTTTTAATATGAATATCAAAACCCATCTTGTCCAAACAAGAGATCGAAATAATATTCTTTGTTAAAGTAGGTATACATAGACAACTGTCTAAATCTAGAACAATTCCAGAAGGCAAACTAAGAATGTATGTTCCTATAGCTAATACAACAACTCTTGCTCCATTGCCAACGCGTAGGTCTACGTCGCCATTTGCTAGCTCTCTACTCCTTTGTAGCCCTGCACATTCATGCAAATGTGAGAACCACATCCGATATCTAATACCCAAGAGGAAGTAGTAGACAAGTTGATCTCAATAACATAAATACTTGAGCCAGAAGCAACAATTGCTCCCTTTCCAAGCTTTTTAAAGGCAATAAAACTAAGGCAGTTTTTCTTCCAGTGTCATTTATGTCCACAGTGGAAACAATTTTCATCCTTTGCCACAACGGCCTTAGGCTTCAGCGCTTTCTCAAAATGTTTAGGTTTGCCCGAAGTTTTGCCTTTAGGTTTACCAAAACCTTTGCCCCTGTTGTTGTTGACCATGTAAATGGCCTTGGACTTGCCTATTTCATTCTCGGAAGTCCTCAACAGGTTCAACAATTTTGGGAGAGGTTTGTCTATCTCATTCATGTTGTATTTTAAAACAACTTGAATGAATGATTTAGGCAACGATTGCAAAATCAAAATCAGTGGATAGCTCCTAGCCCAAAGGAAATCCCAGTCTTTCGAGGCTCTCAGTATAGCCTATCATTTTCAAAATGCGAGTTTCTACTAGTGTTCCCTCTGCCATTTTGCACCGAAAAAGAAACTTCAGCACGTCGAATCTCTCCTGGCGGGCTTGACCATGAAAAATTTGTCTTAGATGATTTTTTTTTTTATTGGGGGGGGGATATGGGAATCGATCCCAGGGTCTTACCCCTGGGATGTGATGCCTTTTCCACTGGGGCAATCTTTTCCCATTTGTCTTAGATGATTAATCATATCGAAAGCTCTCATTTCCTTATGTTGCTTTTGAAGCTAAGAGGTCATGGTCACTAACATAAAACTAGACACATCTAAAGCATCATCTAAGTGCTTACGATAAGCATTTCTTTTAGTGGCGTGAGCCCACGCGACTGGTGGATCGAGAATTTGTTCCTCGAGAACATACAACTTTTTCTCGTACTTGAGAACGATTCTCTGTTAGTAGTGCCCTAGGACCATGAGCATATGTTATACGTTTTTATATTGTGAGCATCCGATTCGAATAGTTAATTTTTTCTTTTGAACATCAAATATGTGATTTGATAATAAAAATCATTAGCTTATATAATTACTATTCTGTTTGTCTCTAGTTTTATGTAATGTTATATACAATAAATAAAACTAGTATGATGTTTGATTTATGATCATGTTTTACTAATCATGTGTAATTGATATAAATCATATCATAGATACATATTGGGGATATATTGTATTTTGCATTATCCGAATGAGAAGTAATACTTCATGGTTCTTTTAGTCATAAGTATTACTTCCTCAATACTATTTGGAATCCTTAGACCTTATTCTCCATAGTTTCCAGCATGAATGGAGCTACGTTTTGATTCGATCGAACGTTACTTTTAATCGAGTGATTAATAAGATCGATGATCGAATGTAGTATCCCATAATGGCTGGAATGTGAGAGAGATTGTAAGGGGATTTATCCCTCTCTTATTAGAGAGAGATATCCGTGGGCCCTCGATAGAGAAGACTGTTTAAATGCATGGTCGTACTCCAATGTATGTAATAAAGTGGTTATTAAATATTGTATTCTTGGAACAGTCTACCTGAAAATCGAGCAGAAATACAATTAAGCTTTATAGGGTGACAACTACCATGTCTTATGCTTAATTTGGATATCGCGAGACAAAGGGATTAAATAGTGGATTGAGATTAGGTTCCACCGATCATTCATTCACTCTGGGTAGTCACAATGTCCTGGTAGGGACCGCTTGTGACTTGTGAACACATACTACTACTAAGTATGTTTTTATTGCCATTGTGATATGAATCTACAGGGTCACACGCATAGATGAGTTAACGGGCTTTATGTCCAGATTCAACGAATCTAGAATGTGTCTAGATTCATTGTATCTGACATTTATTCTTTCTGAGAATAATAAAATGTTATTATTTGAATTATAGATTAAGGATGGGCATTTTCGGTAATTGGCTTAGGCTTGGATTACGTGGGAATTATTATGCGATAAAAACTCCCACTACCAGAAGAGGTTGGGATCACGTGGGAGTTGGTTTTCGGATCAAACTCTCACGCCTATACAATCTCTTATGGGCGAAACCTAAAACACGATTTTTTTTTAGAGCCGCAAAAAGCTAAAACCCGAAATCCAAAACTGCTATCCCTCCTCTCTAGATTTTACATATCAGAACAAATATAGAGCTAGCACTCGCTGCTCGTATCGTCGCGTGGATACCGGTAGAGAGCAATTCCACAAGGGACAACTTTTGGTGGTTATAGTACAGCACCCGAAATCAGAATTCTACCCTAAAAATTGTAAGTCTTTTCAGTTCTTTTTCGATTCCCATAGTATGAGAGGATCCTTCCAGGGACGATTAATGTTTTTAGAACGAGTTTCTGCCCATGAATCCCTTCATTCTCAAGTTCTCGTACCCGATCGAGGAAGTTTCCTTCCTCAAGTTTGTCCTTCTCAAGGACGAATCACAATGATAATGAGTTTGATGCAACGATTGCATTTGCCATTTTATCTACAGAGAAGAATTTGTAAAGTTTTAGTTGTCATATTTTAAAATCATTAAAAGGACTTTATTTAATGATTCTCCCTCTATTTTCTTCAAATGAATAACCCTCAAGTACTCACTCTTGGGCCCTCACCCGATGTGGCGATCATTTTGATTGTGACAGTTTTGTGGAATCCATGATGATGGATGATGATGCAATGTAGGATGGATCCTTAAACCTTTGGACCCGTTCGTTCAGGGGGTCATATTGGACCCATGTGTTGTACTTCTTGGGCTATCCTAACTTGACCGACGTTATGGCCGCTGCAGTTATTGTCGTAGAGTCGTGACTAGATGATTGAGCTCGAATTGTGGGAAGTCATGTCACAACAATAACTATGTTCGTAATGTCTAAGCAATGTGTATAATCATGTGATCTGTATGAGCAGAGCATGGCGCTTGTAGTTCATGCGGTTGTGTAAGTGCTTATACGTGAAGAATATTGTTATTTGATTACTAGTTGTTATTCTTATTACTTGTTCTTGATTTGGTCTTACTTGTTTTGTGGTTTGATTAAAAAATCTATAATTTGGGGTTGGGATTGGGAAAGTGCAAAAATGCACTTTTCCTTTGTTAATTTGTATTGTTGTTTAGTCCTGATTGAATATCGGTCGACAGGACCTCCGAGGAAAACTACTAGGATTGATAGTGGACGACGAGAAGTGGATTACGGTCGATCGGGGTAGAAATTTCATCGACCAGAGTTGCTGCGATCGACCGATCTCAGTCTTCGGTCTTCCGGACTTTTGAGATAAGTTTCTGTCATGATCTTGGATTACCATCGGTCGAACGAACCTTAAGTTTAGGTCAACTAGAGGGTCATTGTGAGCTGTGTAGTGTTCTGTTCATCCCTTCTTCGAGGATGGGGGTTTCGTGAGTATTGTGCAGTGTATTTTCAGTGTTATTATCGTGTTAAGCGTGTCGTGTCTAGTGTCTTTTCAAAAAGGGGTATTTTGGGAAACGGGTAAAGGTGTTGTGTCTTATTTGATGCTTTATCCCAGGGGCGTTTGGTCCTTACTGAGTTTTGCGACTCAGTCCTTTATTTTTCTTATTTGCAGGTGATAATGGTGTAGAGCCTTATTGTGATGATGATTGGGGGGTCATATGCAGAGTGACATTCATAATCCACTTATGTAATAGGGAACATCTACTAGTGAACACTTAGTAGTTTCCTTATTTCACGTTAGACTTATTAATACTTTTAGTAATACTTTTAATTCATGTAATACATTTGATTTCCTTTTTGGATTATTATATAGTGACGTATTCCATTTAAGTAACTCTGTTAGTGGGTTTGGATATCCCATCGACCAATGAGACACTGTCGTGTCATCACACTGGTTACAGGGTGTGACACCTACCCTCTCGGGGAGATATATCACGTGAAATAAGCTTGGATTTTGTGAGATTCTCCTTCGACCGGAAAATAAATCCATAAGAGAAGTTGTCGGTTATAAACCTCGCTAAACAACAGTAAATCATCTGCGAAAAACAAATGAGACAATTTTAGCCCTCAGCGAGATAAACTGAATGTTTTCCGTGACTATTACCAACACGTTGCCGAAATTTCCGTCCTAACACTTCTATACAAAGTATGAACAAATTTTCTCCACATTTGAGCTGCTCAATTTTCTTCAAGACATTCCCCTGACCGTCCTCCCAAATATATCACACAAACTCGTCAAAATTCGGATGTTGGAGCCAAGCGGCTTTCATGTGGAACGGGCTAAGACTATGTAGTCTACCAACAATACTCTCATAATGAATCAACAACGGTCTATGATCGGATTTAGTACGCAGTTATGAAACTTAAATATAAGAGGTAATTTAATGAGAAAATATATACTTTGGATTGTATCGAGAAAAAGATCCAACGACTCTCCTTGTATAAGTATGTGTTAGAAAAGACATGCATCGACAGATTGTCAATATCGTAAATTTGACTCGGAACGGAAGGAGTCTAAAAAATCGTAAACACGAGGATCGTAGCACGGATCGAAAGATCCGAAAAAATTATTAAAATAATATTTCATGATAAATTTATGTCAATAGTACATCATTTTATATGCGATTGAGCAAAAAAATAATATAACAATACTTCAACTGGGAAAAAAATAAGAACATCAATAACTAACAAACTGAAATTAAATCACATACTAACCAATGATAAACTTCGAAAGCAAACCAACAATTTATAAGATTTTTTACTCCAACAAATTTCATAACAACAAGTGTATCTTTATAATGTTCTAATCTAGCAAACCATTCAAGGAGTTATTATTATCCTCCTTTCCAAAAAAAAAAAGGGGCAAAATTGAATCGTAACGGATCGTACGATCCTACGATTTTACGATCTGGATCGTAGGATCTTTTACGATCCAACTCTGATGCGATTTTTAGTGCAATTTAACTCGATTTATACCCTTTGGATCGTAAACGATCCAACTCGCGATTTTGACAACCTTGATTGACACCCACCCTTTGGTCCTAGTTTGGCCTACTCAGGTCGAAATTCTGGAAGTACATTTTAAAAAAATAAAAATTTATTTTGGGACAAAATTAAAATATAAAGTATATATTCAATTTGGGATACTCAAAAAAAAATAAAAAATAAAACTGCTTTCAATAAAAGAATAACTAAAGAAATAAAAGAATAACTATTTTCAACCGTTTAATAAAAAATTAACAATTAAGACGGTAACCAAGATATTAAGTAATTACTGTAGATGTTAATAAATGTAGCACAAACAAAATTCTGGATCAATCTTAGAGACCCAATTTATACCACAGCGCAGCAGAAAGATTGCACCAAGTACAAAATAATAATAATAAAATGAAGATTCACAAAGTCCATTAGATCATATTCATAATTCATGATAGAATTATCCATATATATGAGACTGCAAAAAGAATAGAAGGGACAAATTGTAGCCAAACAAAGCAAAGGTTTCTATTTTCTAACCAATCAAGCATACAGAAGAACTTAAACACTTGTTAGTGTCTGCATCACCACTTCTTTACCTCTACATATACAATATAGACTGCTACAATGAGCTCCTTTATTCTATACCTATACAAAATATTGAAAGATGCTCAAATAAATTGGCCCTTTTTTATTTGTAAAATTCCAAATTTTAGCTTTTCTCCCTTTCCTATATTTCGTAGTTTATTCACCCCAAGATAACGTTCCAAACGACCTTTCTCTATTGAGTTCTGTAACTTTACTAACACTATAATCATTTTTCTTGAGACTTTGAGAGTTCATAACTACTCTTTGCTTTCTCAATTTCCTTCTGGAGATCGGTAAACATATTCACAGAAAACTCGGCAAAATTACTCAGTTGACCGAGGAATCCTGCCAAGCTTATTCGGAACTGATCAAGACCTGGTCTATGTTCCTCTAAAGCTTCATTTCTCAATAGATTCATACCTGTATCAAATTCCGTACCATCTTTCCCCGATGTTCCATGCTTTCCTTGATTTTTCTCTTGCCGAGGTAAGAAATGAGAAATCTCAGCGGCTAAGCTCTTCATAGAATCTGTAACGGCTTTAGCAGGTAAAGTATCGAACTTGTCCAACCAGACACCACATGTGATATATATTGGTGGGCCGAAATTTCTAAGAGGAGGAGGTTGCATCCTTCTCTTTTTCTTGGAAGATTTCTGTGGTAGAGAAACACATTTAAAAAGCCATTTATTTATAGCTTCAACATATGTCTTCTGAGCACCGATCCACTTTGTAAAGCTAGAAGATAAAGAAGTGAGTTCATTCCCAAGCTCAATGGTTATCTGCCGACGTGAGTCCGATTGTATGGAAATCTTTATGTTTGTAGGGGTATATGCCACTGATATAACATGAAACTGAAGCTTGTGACAATCTAACATAACTTCCCACATTCTCCTTAATCTGTCAAGCAGCAGAATAGATAAGATTATCAACTAACACGCAAACAGCACCTACAGATACGTTTCCACCCATAAATAACAAACAATTATGCTGTTCCACCAGCGAAAAACTCAAGTTCAAACAAGATGACAGATTTCTAATTAATGAAAAAAGTAGCAATTTCGGAAAAACATCAAACATCCAAAGAATTTCAGCAAGATCTGACCGGCATGCAAACAAGTCATTTCACTTTTCCCACAAGTGAGATTGCATTATGCCATCACATTAAGCGAAGACTTGTAAAATCCAAAGTAAAAAAAAATACTCTATACTCAGAAGACTTCTCGAACAATATGTATTGTTTTTTTTTGAAAAAAAAAACATTATTTATTTGGACCGAGACAAACCGACAGAACAATCAATTCAAATTCAGGTTCTATATTGCACTGTGAACACATAAGAAAAATCTACCCCCCAGTCTCTCCAAGAGAGCCAGGGACCATTAGTGCATGTGTTGTTTCTACAGAGATTACACATACATACAAGCATATGTACGTCATACATAATCTATGACAATTGAATTAGTATATGGTTTATTTCCATAGGGATCTACATATCAATATGTACGTCAACCAATTATATTGGTCTCAATAATGATATTTCTCTGTTTACCAAATTAATGCCTTTTAGGTATAATTAATCCTAATAAATTCTGGAAAGTGGACAATTCTTTCTGCCATCCCAAAAATAAACTATTTTCTTACCACAGATGATGTCTTGAAATGCATGTTGGGGGGGGCGGATCATCAAAATATAGGATATATCTAAAGGATTCTCAAAATGTGTAACAGGTGCATACCCTTCAATCAATTCCTCTAGTTGTAGCTGGAGCTCTGTGTCTCTCAGTTCCTCAATTTTCTTGGATACAGAGTCAATCCTATGAATTGCCACTCTGATTCTGGAGTGCAAATCCTTGACAGCAGCACGTGTCTTCTCAATCCTTGAATGATTTTCTCCTTTTGATTCTTGCTGCCTGAGAAGTCTACACATGGTATCATATTTCTTTCTTACCCTTTGACTAGCCTGAATGTCATGAAGTTGCATTAGATCATACAAATCATTCATGAATATATACAACATAAACCTTATCTTAAGCTTTGCCAGTTATAATCTAAAATTTGAATCAATCAAGACAGCCAAATGGAGATAATACTACATCAGAAAATATGATAGTTTCACTTTTGGCAGAAGCAATTACTTGGTTAAAGTTTAACAATGAATTCGGTAAATGGTCATGAAGACTGCAGAAAATACGTCGGGTACGAGAAATTGCTATTGACCCAAACCCTTAATTAGCAAATTTCAGTGAACATTGAGAGTTTGAGAATTCTTGTTGATGCCTAACACATTAATTCCCTCCACAAGTTATCAATATCAAACCATACAACCTCTTCAATTTTGGGAGGCAAAGCCACTTAATAATGTACTTATTTATCATTAGGAAGATGATTATCAATGTAAAATAAGGAAATTTCCATCCCCGCTGTTTTTCCATCATGTGCATAACCATGTCCGTGAGGGAGAAAGAGATAAATAAAAGCAAGTTAGATAAAATACCTCATCCCAATCCAACTAACTGAGCAAATAATTCAGATATTCCCTCTTGGTGATATTTTGATGGAAAATATATTAGTAGTGTTTCACTAAAAGAGACCTCTTAGAAATTGACTAAAATACTTCCAATTAAGATATCAACCTCAAATCACCACCCAACACTCCAACCCAATTAAAGGTAAAAAAAAAAGTAAAAGACAAATATCAGGCATACCTTGACTTCATCATAAAGTTTCTTCTCCCAGGCATATAACCGGTCAAGGGTTGAGGCGTGACTTCTAGAGACCATAGAGAAACTATCCAAGAGGTTTTTTGTAAGGTCCTCAATGTCATCAGATGGATTTGCATATAGAAGATTCCTTGATGAGGCAGATCGAGATGAGGTACTACGGTGCCAAGTTAGATATTTGACAGAAGTTTGGGGAGGTTCTGAAAAAGTACAAAAAATAAGATCATTTGAATCATTGATTCCAGGAAAAGAGGGACTAAAGAAGACAACAGTTGCATGTTACAAGTGTATACAACTAAATATGGGGCACTACGAAAAGAATCTATATCAGAAGTAAGCTATGAGTTTCAAGCCTTTCGACTTTAAAAGAGCATGCATGCAAAAGCCGGTTTATTTTGGTCTGTGCATATCTTTCATATGTTTTGTCTTTCCACACGTTTTTAAATTATTACTCACATTTGCAAAAAGTGATTGTCAATGGAAGTGTTACCAAAGAAAAGGAACAACACAAATTGAGAAAGATAGAGAAAAGAACATTCATAGAATCCAACCTCTAACAAAGTCTTTCAATAACAATCTCTAGGACCATCAAATTCTAATATAACAGATCCCTTCTTTGTCCAATGTTGAGTTACTTGTAATACGATGTATTGTGAAATAAGGTACCAATCATGAAATGGGAACTTAACATGACATTTTAGTAAATACACGTGAGTAATTTTGAATGGTATGTAAGCATTAGCTAAATGCACTTGTATACGTTGAAGAACGACTTTTAAACTTAATTTGAATATCGTTCAACTAAAAAGGGGAAGGGGGGGTGCGTAAACAATCCCGCTTGAAAGACAAAGCAATTATGCAGGAAGATCTACTATGACAATAGCATAGGGTGCAGCTGTAGATGAACATTTTCAAGTCCTAATTCTTACCTTTCAACATCACGGTGCACCTTGTCAAATAACTATGCATACAAATATTACGGTCTAGACTAGTGAAACGAAAATTTCTGCAGATATAGGGAGCCACCATTAATTAATGCATAATACATTAAGGACAGATTCTACCTTCCTGGACCTGGCTTGGATCTTCACCGCAAGAGAAACAGGATTTCAACAATGAAGAGGTCATTGACCCACCTACAAGAAGAATGGTTCAATTAATGGCTTTCACCAGAATATCTACAGAAAGCATACATATCTTCAAAAGAAAGACCTTAATCAAATAAAAGTTTACAAATTCTAGCAGCTGGAACATATGTCATCTAAACCTAATCACGGTACATTTGAGTTACTCAGGCATGCAAAATAAAATTCCAAGCCTGTGCACATAGAGTTATCACTTGGCATGTTCACCCTTAAAACTTTTGAAATTGCATCAGAAAAATCCCAAGTCAAGACACCAAAATCAGAAGGAGATGCAAAATAAGATAGAAACTTATCGAAAGCCAACTAGGAGACATAGAGAGAGCATCTCTTTCAAAACCATGACAAATTCAATGTTCGAAGTCATGGTCAGCTTCTGAATTAGCTCAAGCAAAGAAAAATGTAGCTATAAAGGGATCACTTCTCTAAAGATGCGTCGGTTATGTAATCATCTAAAATTGCATAACAAATGAGTGAAAGCAAAGATGTGACAGAAAGGGAGCTGGAGAGTACTTTCTTTTCCCGGGAAGATGGGACGAAAATGGAACTTATTTGCCTCAAGCATCCTGGGGACTTCTTTTCCAGACTCAGAAGCTTTACCAAAGAGATATTCTATATCTTTCATGCTTGAAAAGAAATCTTTTGGGGCAACTTTATTTTCAACTTCATCTTCTTCTATTGGTGTTGTCTTCACATCACTGGCAACTGCTGCTCCTGAAGAGGTCTCTCTTAATGGCGTTAGGTCTGGGGAGTTGTTTTCTACATTCGAAACCTTAGATTCAGGTGCAATGTTTACCGTTGGAGGCCTAGCAGGCGGATCAGGAGTAGCAATGGTCTCACCCACCCTAGTAACATTTTCAAACCTTCGAACAAGTGAATCTGTAGAAGGCTCATCAAATTCATCTTCTGATTCCAGTGACTCTTCCCTTCCAAACATGGAGAGCTTCTCCTCGTCACATTCTAATTCAGAAATTTGGTCTTCTTCTCTTAGCTGTCTTAACTCATCTGCATTCTCAGAATGCTGGTTAAATTCCATATGTTCTTGTGTAGAATAATGATTGTCAACCGGATGAAAAAGCCCAAAGTAGTCCCAGGGTGGACTTTCAGTTCGAGCATCAGGAGTTTCAAAAGCTGGTGTTTCAGGTCTTCCAATGGACCTGGGAGTTGTGCTTTGAGGAGTACCAGAAGTAACCGAAACGGTTTGCGGCACAGAAGGTTTTTCTTCAACTTTCCTAGAGAATGTACCTCCAAATTTCATGTGATTTGCCTGATAGCGCCTTGAACTCGGAGGTGTAGAGAATGGTGAAATATTCCCATTTACATGCGAAAGAGATGGAGAAGAGAAGGAAAACTGGGAAACCGACTTCTCAGTTAGCCCAAGTGGCTCTGGTGTTGCACTGGTGGATTTATAGATTGAAGATTCAACTGGCCCTTCAGGTTCAACAAATCTCCTTAAAGCAATTCCTGTGAGTTTCAGATCTTCTACATAAGAAATATGTGTGGCTGCAAGATTACACCTTCCATCAAGTGCTTGTCCAATAAACTTCTTTCTCTCGCGACAAAGCAGCATAGCCTTATCTTCATCAACCATCCTAGAGTTCGTAGCCCCCATTTTTTTAAGGAGCCTTAAGAATTTCTTTCGGAGAATCTTGTTACAGAAAATCTCAGTAGCGCTTCCCCCTGAATTTGAAACATTAAATAGCATATTAGTCAATAAAACCAATAGCTGTACTTACATACAAATTCTTGAACGCGATATATGTTTACAGTGAAAATTACAACCTTATTTAGCTTCCAATAGAGATAATACATGAATTCAACTATTTATTTGTTCTTTTTTTTTTTTTACTGGAACTCTGAGGAAGAGAATTAGCAAGGAGCAGAGCGGGTATAGTTGCCCCTTAATACTAGTAGTAGTCCTAGATCATCGAGTTCTTGAGATACTTAAATATAATGAAACAGCTTCCCACAACCCTCCCCGCAAGAGAAAGAAATATGAATTACTGACATCCGAGTCCCAATGAAATACTTTCTCTGTATTATTGGGGGGAAAAATTTAAACAGGAATTCAAAAAAAATACAAAGTGAAACACAGGCTATCTAATCCAATCTAAAATTGACCAAAAAATAAATAATAATTTGTAGTAGCATTCCAAGTCAAAGCTACTTGTACTTTTTTTGGTATCTAATTCAGTGCAGCCAAGACACATTTCTTATGTTCCAGTAATGCCGGTAATTCACATGAATTATTGAGACAAATGAAAACAAGAAGGGAGGAAGCAAATCAAAAGGAGCCAACGAGAAGGTAGAATTTTTTTTCAGGGTTTAATAAGAGGCTTACAGTGACAATCACCATAACATGACTAAAAGAGAAGACTCATCACATATTCCTATAAGCATTAGCATTTCATGAATCATGATGCAGGATGAAGCTGATGATGCTATTAGAAAGAAGGTAATTTTGAAATCAAACCTACTAAAACGAAGAAATTTATACACAAAAGCTATTATGGACATCAAGTTTTTTTCGAAATTAAGAACAATCAGAATCAGGTCCCTCAAATCTGGAAAATTCAATATTATGACAGTCCACAAACTGATCCCGTAACCCTCTCAAATTAATTGGGCGGTGTCTACTGCAGATGTGGGCTAGACTCAATTCACTAAGGCCTTAACTCAAGTTAAGCAGTGGAATCCATCGGGGACGGTTCCCAAGGACGGTCCTATGATGGATCATAGTGGCCCTCAAACCTATAGGCAACGCCAACTTGAGAAAAAGCACGCAGAAAAGCTTTTAGTTTTGGACAAGTGAAGGATTTGATGGAAAAGATCATCCACAAAGCAAATCACACTGGAATTGCAGATAACTGACTCACCGACAAAACAAATTCAGAACAAAAAAAAAAAAGAAGTCGAGAGAAATTAAAACCCCAAGAATTTCATCAAACTGAAATCCAATTCAACCGTAAAAATTATTGATGACCAATCAAAAGAATCATAAAATTAAATATGGGATAAGATTGAGCAACAAAACATTGAAATACAATTCATTCTTATCAATCCCCAAATCAGATGATTAATTAATTAAGCAATAAACCCAGAGCAACTTTCAACCAGTAAAATCAAGAATCAAATTCAATTCAATCAAAATTAATTTGATGGGATCTCTGTGTACCTGATCACAGCAACCAAGAGAGAGAGAGAGAGAATCCAAAATTGGGTACCAAAAATCTCGAAATCCAAAGCAGAGCCCAATTGAGAAAATCAGGAGAACATTTTAAAAGAAACTTTAAAGAGATATGAATGTACAGAAGCTCGGGAGGGGTGTGTGCAATACAAATACAGAGAGGATAAGAGAGAAGAAGTTGAGTTGTCTGTACTATTGTATTGTTGACTTGTGTTTTCATGCAGAAAATTGAAGGAAAAGAAATAAAGGGGAAAAGTTGAATCATAGGAAGACAAAGGACAAGTAGAAAGAGGTGATGTTGTTGTGGGCACTGTGGACCCTACTTCAGCAAAGTTCCATTTTTTGCTACTGCAACAGCTCTGCGTATTTTGTACGTACGTCCTCATACAGTTTCTTATAATAACTTAAAATTCAGTTCGGCTTCTATGTGGAATAGGAAAAATTTCACACCGTGCAAAATAATTTAGGCCGTCGAATGATAGTTTTAACGGCCTCATACATTTTCTTATAATAACTTAAAATTCAGTTCGGTTCCTATGTAGAACAGGGAAAATTTTGCACTGTGCAAAATAATTTGAGCCGTCGGATGATAGTTTTAACGGTCCATATTTAGAGAGAGAAAAATGCGGCTGGACTTAAAAAATAAAAATAAAATTCTCTCTCCAAATCTGGACCATTCAAAGCTATTATCCGACTGGTCCCGGATTGTTTCCGCACGTGCCACAAACTTTTCCTGTTCCGCATAGGAGCTAGAGTGCTTAAAATTTATAATGTGTACATTTCTTTTAATTTTTTATATATAGCAGAGTGGTTAAGAATGAATATGAGGATGAAGGCAGACAACTATACATATAGTGAATTAAAATTGTTTGTATTTGTGTACGTTCTCATTTATGTACTCAAACACTCAAAATTTTTATTGTAAATATTTCTTCTTTTAATTATATATATATATATATATATATATATATATATTGAATTGTGAGTTGTTGAACACATTAATAAAAATATACATGAATACAGACTATTATTTGTCATTTATACTTGTGTTTCTGTTCCTCTTAAGTTGTAATCAGTTTCCCCCCTCTCTCTTTTTAGACGCTGAAGCGATTGCTCTGAGGGAAGAGCGGAGAGCACTCTGCATCGCGAGATTGTAGTATGCCCCATACCCTGGGAGGGAGACTTACTTTCACAAAGAGGAGAATATTATTGCCCCATTATGCGGGGAGAAGGTGTCGAGCTTAGCCTTTTAAGTTGTAATCAGTTTCCCCCTCTCTTTTTGATGAAAACTCTTGATTGTTTTCCTATACCAGTTACTATTCTGTGATTGAGCATGGGTAAGTATTTTTTTCTTTAATTTTTTAGATTGTAATAAAATAAACGCAATGATTAATTTGACATAAATACAACAATTAAATTAAAATATTACATTTATAGATTTGTTGTGATAAGAATGAAATAGTTGGAAGCAAGGTGGAAGTGGCTCAAAACTAATGAATTATTACATAATTGGGGTATTCAAAGATCATGCTGTAAAACACAAGAGAGAGGGTGAATTGGGTTTTAACTAAACTTGGGAACTTTTTCTTAATCTTTGCAATGCAAGTGGGAGTTTGAGCAAGAAGAATAAAAGCAATGCAAAACCCAATCAACAAGACAAAGGATTTAGAGTGGTTCGATTCACTTAGAATCTACGTCCACTACCTTGAGCCGCACCCAAGGATTTCAAACAACTTCACTAAGAAGAATGTTTACAAATGTGGCTAACTCACTAAGAGTTTTACAACACAACCACACAATGAAAAACTCACTAAGAGCTTGCCCACACAAAGTAGGACTTTTACAATTGCCCACACTAAGTAGGACTTATCAAATAACCCTATCACTAAGAAAGGGAATGAGATAGGTTAAGTACAAAGCTTGATCACTCTTAGAAGTGAGAATGTATACCTTTGAAGCACAAACAATTTAGCTCTTGAACATATGAAGTCCACTCTTTGTCTTGCTTTTGAAATAACACCTTTGAATGATTTATATCATGGAGATCAAGTGTTTTTGCTTTGAAAGTGTTTTGGCTTGATGAGAGATCAATGAATATTTGATATGCAAGCCTTGGAATATTTCTCTAGCTTTGGAGGATATATACATTTCAAATTTGACTCGAAAATCGAGTCTCCAAACTGGCCAAAAAAACGGCTAGTATTTGCAGAGCTCGGATGACCGAAACAAGTCTCGGATGACCGAACTTGAGCAACTCGGTTGACCGACCAAAAACTCGGTCGACCGAACCATCATCTCGGTCGACCGACCCAAGCTTAGGTCGACCGAACTTTGACAGAACAACTCTCAGTAAATCCTTCGGTTGATCCGAGAAAATCTCGGTTGACCGACTTTTCAGAGTATGAGAGATGATGTTTTGACCTTTGTTTTGAAATCTCTTGAAGTCTAAAAAGGTTTTCCTAAAAGGTAACAAGTAAGAACACTTGGAAAACTTTTCTAAAAGACTTATCTATGAAATCAAAGGCTTTTTGGATAAGAACACATGTAAAGATCATTTTGAAACTTAAGCCTTTTGAAAAACGTGTTTGTGTGTATGCAAGACTAGAGTGTAGAGCTTATGTTCATAAGAGCTTTGGTTAGAGCTATATAAGATAAAGACTTATAGAGACAAAGCTAATCTAACCAAACCTAAGTCTTCAATCTTCAATCTTGAAAGATGAGCCTTGAATAATACGACTTTGAATCTTGATCATGGCTTGATTGAAGTACTTAGAGCTTCCAATCTATGTTCCGATATTCTATCACAAAGATATAAACATTAGACACAAACATCAAGTGTTTGTCCATTATCAAAAACCGAGTTCGATCGCCCTTAGAGCTAACAATCTCCCCCTTTTTGATTATGTCAAACTTTGATGTAATTAGATAGGATATGGACAATATTAAGTACAAGGAAGCATTGCAGAAGAATATAAGAACAATTAAGTGTAAAGCTAAGTGCTTATAAGATAAACCAAGATAGAACAAGAAACATAAGCACTAGCATGTTAAGTTCTTTTGCCATAAGCATTAGGGACTCTTTGAAGAGCCCTATTTCCCAACCAACCTCCTTGCCTCCTTCCTTCCATATAATAGCATTCTTGTGTGTAATATACATACCTTAGTTTACACAAGAAGCTAACTTACCATTTTCATCAATGTAGATGTGAGTGCTAAGGATCCTATTAAGAAGAACATGCTCACACAAATATTAGAACTATCAATGGCTTGTTATCATCAAAACAACAAAGGATATTATGCCCTACGGGATAACAATCTCCCCCTTTTTGATGATGACAAAACATTGATGCAAATGGGAATAATATGCAAAAAAATAAGATACCAAATGTATGCAATGAGATAAGGATATTAAGGATCTAGGCAAGTAGATGTTTTTCACAAATAAAATATTCTACTCCCCCTATATTAAAGAATACCTTATCTCTCCCTTTTTGCAAGTTCTAAACTTTCTCCTTTTGTAAATTATTTCTCTTGGCACATTTGCAACACTAAAAATTCTCCCTCTTTTTGTCAAAATCAAAAAGGGATATCAGAGCGCCAATAAGAAAAGCATTTTAACGAAAAGTAAAGATTCATTTTGGAGAAGCTTGATGAAATTTAATAATCCTCCCCATATAAAGACAAACTTAAAAACCATGGAAACAACTTGATGGTCTTGTAGATTTATAAAAAAGTAATTATGTAGAAGGATTACTTATGAATAAGCTTGGTTGATTTCTAAAAAACAAGGAGTCCATAATAACACATAAATCCAAAAGATGGTCATGTATGGCTCAAAAAGAATATCAACCTAAGCTGAAAACAAAGGAGATAAGGAATATAACCTTAAGCACAATCTCCCCGTTTATCAAACATACGATGTTAGCTATTTGAAATAAAATCAAGTTTGAAACCAATTGACCAATTGTAAAACATGTTTGAAAATATAGCTAACAAAGTACTAGTGGAAGTGATACCATGAATACATAAGTTAAGCACATGTATCACAACCAAAAGAAGTAGAGGAAGTGTAAGAAAACACTTTGAGTACATTCCTCTAATCAATTTAATGGTTAGCTAAATGAGTGTAACAACTCTTAAAGTGATACTAACCAAAAACTATAATGAGATCACAAAGGATAAGAAAAAGAAGAATATGATCTCAAAGTTATTAAGGGAGAGTATATGTGATACCAATTGAAGACAAAATCATTTATAACACATATAACTTCCAAAATAACTTACACAAGTTGGCTATAAGATAAAAAAGATGAAAAGCAAGCCAACAAGTGATGTGATGATGGAAAATAAGACAATTGAGCATACATCACATTTTATAAGGGAGGTATGAGTTGAAAACATTTGAAAAACTCCCTCTTAGGTTATGCCACTTTCAAATACACAAAAAGACACAACCCATGGCATAATCAAAGCCACAAACACAGTTTACATCCTAAGTCAAGCATCTAGACGATCAACCACATAAGATTAATGCTATAGACTTGAATATAAACACAAACCCCTATATGCAATAAAGATCAAGTGAAAACAAAACATAGCATATACAAACTCCCCCAAAGCATAAAACACCACATAAAAGAGGGGAGGGGGTATAAGTTGAGCACAAAAAAAACAAAACAATGATCACTAACAATGGATGAGTTAAGCCTTGTACCTCAAAGCTCTTTGAGCTTGGACTTCTTACCACATTAGTTGATCTTCTTTATCAATCAAGTCCATAGAGGCCTTTTGTGTGATCATTATCTTTTGAAGCTCATTGAGAGGTTGACATGTGATTGCTCCAATTTCTTTGATGTTCATCATTGATTGATGAGATGAATGCAATCTCCTCTTCTATTCATGACAATTGTAGAGTCATCATTGAAAGGTGACTTTTCTTTTGATGAACCCTCTACAATCTTGTGATCCTTGGCATTTGACTCTTTTCTTGGAGTCTTAGCTCATTTGTGCCATTCCTTGTAGTTCATATCTTCTTCTTGAAGTTTAGAACTCTTTGTTACCTACAAGGAATTCTTGAGAACTAATGTGGTACCTTTTCAAAAGGTCCTTCATGATTAGCTCAAAATCTCAAGTAACACATATATGCATAAGGATCATGCAAATCAAAAACCAAAACAACTAAATTGATTCTTACATGAATATGACATGTTAAAACATGAATCAATCAAGTTGCATATGCTACATCTCATAGATACCTTAGCTAAATAAACATGGACTATAAAGAATATGCTCAAGGTTATCTATATGAATATAACATTCAAGAATGTGAGATGCAACATATATAAGAGCAAGCATGTATATATATCAAAAACACTTAAACACATTAAATAAAGTGTTAAGAGAAGGTGATTTTGATATCTTTGCTTTCTTACCAAGTGATGAAGACATTGTATTGACACTTTGGCTCTAGTCATCACTTGATGCTTTGCTCTTTGTATCTAACCAACTTGGTTCTCAATTGATTAACATTTTGAGCTTAGAGAATCCAAGTGTTAAGGAGTGCTTTTGAATTTCTTCCTTTGGCACATCTCCTTTAACTTCTCCCCAATGTCACTTCTCTTCGAATCAAGTCCATTGAAGCTTTGTGGCATATTTCTAACTTAAGAACCTATAAGATCAAGGGAGGAGTAGCTTTTGGTACCCACTTTTGTTTGGGTCCATGGGGGTTAGTTGAAATACGTTTAACTTTCCAAATAGTTTTTACCCCCTTTTCAATCTTCTTCTTAACATGGCATCTAGCATTAGTATGTCCATGTTTTCCACAATATGTGCAACAAATGTGTGGCTTAGAAGAATTGTGAACATGCTCATGAAATCTAATTTGCCTATGTGAGGTACTAGCATGCACAATGTGATTCTTAGGCAACTTAGAAGAGCTAGCATGATCAATGTGATTAGCATTATAACCAAGACCATGTTCATCATGTGAAGCACGTTGCAAACCAAGAATTTGATCAAGATTTTTCTTACCCTTAGTAAAGTTTTCAACAAGAAGGGTAAGATTTTTAACTTTGTTCTCCAAAAGATCAAATTCAACAAGTTTGAGTTCAAGAGATGTCAATTGATCATATGCTTCTAAATACTTTAATGAAGAAGAGTTGCATGTAGCAATAAGATTTTCATTTTCGATTTTTATGCAATCAACCTCATCACAAAGCTTTTTGTTATCAACAAGCAAAGATTCAATTTTAAGCTTCATAGCTTTGTTTTGCTTTGCACAATTTTTCAATTGATCATACATATCAATTAAAAGCTCATTAGGATCATCCTCATCATCATCACTATCATTAAAAGAATTTGAAATGGATGGAGAAGGATGTACCTCATTATCAAATGCCATAAGACATGTGTGATCATTTTCTTCTTGATCATCATCACTTTCTTCTTCATCCCAATGGCTTAACAAGCACTTTGCATTTTTGAGATTGAAGAACAAATTCTCTCCTTCTTCATTATTGATGATGGACTCAAGATTACTACCCTTTGTAGAACAATTTTTCTTTATCTTCATTTCAAAGGCTAGTAGTGAGCCAAGAAGTTCCTCCGTTGAATAGGTCTTTAAATTCTTGGACTCTTCAATGGCAAGGGCTTTATTTTCCAAGCACACGGTTGTACTCATCTTGACTTAAGGCACAACTAAGGATGTTCATTGCCTTGTAATTTTGAGTCATCTTCTTGGACTCAAGCTCATTTAACTCCTTGTCCGGCTTTGGCACTTGAACACCATCCACCATCTTCATAGGCACATATGGACCAACTTCAAATATATGCCATAAAGAATAATCTATTGAGCACACATATATCTTGAATCGTTCCTTCCAAGCCTCATAATTATTTCCATCAAAAAGTGGTGGCCTAATGGTGGAAGACCCTCTAGATACGCCTAATGCGGAATTACCGACCATAATCTTTTCTTCAAGCTATTAAGCTAAATGTGAAGACTAGGCTCTGATACCAATTGTAAAACACAAGAGGGGGGGGGGGGTGAATTGGGTTTTAACTAAACTTGGGAACTTTTTCTTAATCTTTGCAATGCAAGTGGGAGTTTGAGCAAGAAGAATAAAAGCAATGCAAAACCCAATCAACAAGACAAAGGATTTAGAGTGGTTCGATTCACTTAGAATCTACGTCCACTACCTTGAGCCGCACCCAAGGATTTCAAACAACTTCACTAAGAAGAATGTTTACAAATGTGGCTAACTCACTAAGAGTTTTACAACACAACCACACAATGAAAAACTCACTAAGAGCTTGCCCACACAAAGTAGGACTTTTACAATTGCCCACACTAAGTAGGACTTATCAAATAACCCTATCACTAAGAAAGGGAATGAGATAGGTTAAGTACAAAGCTTGATCACTCTTAGAAGTGAGAATGTATACCTTTGAAGCACAAACAATTTAGCTCTTGAACATATGAAGTCCACTCTTTGTCTTGCTTTTTGAAATAACACCTTTGAATGATTTATATCATGGAGATCAAGTGTTTTTGCTTTGAAAGTGTTTTGGCTTGATGAGAGATCAATGAATATTTGATATGCAAGCCTTGGAATATTTCTCTAGCTTTGGAGGATATATACATTTCAAATTTGACTGAAAATCGAGTCTCCAACGGTCAAAAAAACGGCTAGTATTTGCAGAGCTCGGATGACCGAAACAAGTCTCGGATGACCGAACTTGAGCAACTCGGTTGACCGACCAAAAACTCGGTCGACCGAACCATCATCTCGGTCGACCGACCCAAGCTTAGGTCGACCGAACTTTGACAGAACAACTCTCAGTAAATCCTTCGGTTGATCCGAGAAAATCTCGGTTGACCGACTTTTCAGAGTATGAGAGATGATGTTTTGACCTTTGTTTTGAAATCTCTTGAAGTCTAAAAAGGTTTTCCTAAAAGGTAACAAGTAAGAACACTTGGAAAACTTTTCTAAAAGACTTATCTATGAAATCAAAGGCTTTTTGGATAAGAACACATGTAAAGATCATTTTGAAACTTAAGCCTTTTGAAAAACGTGTTTGTGTGTATGCAAGACTAGAGTGTAGAGCTTATGTTCATAAGAGCTTTGGTTAGAGCTATATAAGATAAAGACTTATAGAGACAAAGCTAATCTAACCAAACCTAAGTCTTCAATCTTCAATCTTGAAAGATGAGCCTTGAATAATACGACTTTGAATCTTGATCATGGCTTGATTGAAGTACTTAGAGCTTCCAATCTATGTTCCGATATTCTATCACAAAGATATAAACATTAGACACAAACATCAAGTGTTTTTCCATTATCAAAAACTGAGTTCGATCGCCCTTAGAGCTAACACATGCAGGTTATGCCGTATATGGTGCAGTTTTGGAATCGTGACTTCATGTGTGGACTGCCCTTTTGCGGCTACCCTTTGGAAAAATCTTCTGAGACTGGATCAATAATGTGCATTTTTCGACGTAGCGGATGTTGTTCGGTGGATTGATACAGGATTCACTGGGGGTGGAGAAGCAAATTTGGACCTTTGGACTGGAGTCTCATTTTTAGGGATGTTTGTAGCTATCTTTGGAGATGGAGAAATCAGACAGTCCTTGAGGATAGTTTTCAATTACCGCATTTACATGTTAGGTTAAATTTAATTCTATCTAGAGTTAGATCGCTCCTACATGCTCCTATAATGGCCAATTTGATAATTTCATTGGCTTTGTAATTGTGACATTTTTGGGACACGTTGTATTAGCTGAAGGGGTATCGGTGGATCCGAGTAAGATTGAGGCGATTGTTAATTGGCCTCGACCAAAGACAGTGACAGAGATTCGCATTTTTCTGGGATTAGTTGGGTACTACGGAAATTTTATTGAAGATTTCTCCAAAATTGTTGCACCATTGACTAAGTTGACTCAGAAGCAGGTGAAGTTTGAATGGGGGACAGATTGTGAGTAAAGTTTTCATAAATTGAAGGAACGGTTGACTACTGCACCGATTTTGGCACTACTTCAAGAGTCTGGGTTTTACAATCTATAGTGATGCATCGGGCATCTGGTTGAGGTGTGTTTTGATGTATAATGGTATGGTAATATTATATGCTTCGAGACAGTTGCAGTCTTATGAGAAGAACTACCCTACACACGACTTGGAATTGGCAGCGGTCGTGTTTTCCTGAAAGATTTGGAGGCATTACTTGTATGGGGAACCGTGTGAAGTTTTCACCGATCACCAAAGCCTAAAGTATCTTTTCACATAAAATGAACTTAACATGAGACAAATGTTGTTGTTGGAGTTGATTAAGGACTATGACCTCACGATCAACTACCACCCTGAGAAAAATCTAATCGAGTAGCCGATGCCTTAAGTAGAAAGAGTCCGGGACAGCTAGCATGTTTGATTACCGAGTAACCAAGTTTGATTGCAGATTTTGAGAAGCTAAGTTTAGAGATCGTTGAGTCAACCGAGAACGTTTTGGTAGTCTTGGTAGCTCAATCGACACTCTTGGTTGAGTTTAGAGAAGTGCAGAAAACGGATTTAGATTTTGAAAAGGAACAGAATGTGGTACAGTCGAGAGAACAGTTAGATTACGGGGTTCATGAAGATTGCAGTTTGAGGTATCGGGGTCGATTATGTGTGTCGTCTGATTTGGGGTTGAGAACACAAATTTTACAAGAAGCTCAAATTTCGAAGTTGTTAGTATATCCCGGGGCTACAAAGATGTATAGAGACCTTCGGGTAACTTTTGGTGGAAATGTATGAAACGAGACATATCTGATTTTGTAGATATGTCAACAAGTAAAGTTGGAACATCAAAGACCCGCTGGTTTACTTAAGCCTTTAGAAATCCCTGTTTTGGAGGTGGGAAGATGTTAATATGGATTTTGTAGTCGATTTGCCTAAGGAAAAAATTGAAAAAGACACGATTTGGGTAATCGTTGATCGACTAACAAAATCCTCCCACTTTTTGCGAATGAAGATTACAACTTTTATGCATACTTTGGTGCAGATGTACATGAACGAGATAGTCCGTCTTCACGGGGTTCTGGTGAGTATTGTATCGGACCGGGATTCATATTTTTTGTCTCGGTTCTAGTAGAGTTTCACCGAAGCAATGGGAACGAAGTTGTCCTTAAGTACTTCTTATATTTCTCAAACCGATGGGCAAATTTAAAGGACAATTCAGACTTTAGAGGACAAGCTAGGGGCTTGTGTGTTGGACTTCAAAGGAAGTTGGGTAGATCATTTAACTTTGGTTGAGTCCGCCTAAAATAACAGTTTTAAAGAAAATCAGGTATGGCGCCTTATGAGGCATTGTACGACAGGAAATGTCGATCACCGGTATGTTGGGATGATATTGGGGAGAAGACAGTAACAGGGCCAGAGTTGGTTCAAGTAACAATGGAAGTGGTACCGTTGATTCGGGAAAGGTTAAAGGAAGCTCAAGATAGGCAGAAATGTTGGGCTGATAGAAAACAAAGGCCGTTGGAACTTCAAGGGGGTGATAAACTTTACGTACGGGTTTCGCCAACGAAAGGGGTCATGCAGTTTGGTAAGAGCGGGGAGCTAAGTCCGAGATATGGGGGACTGTATGAGATTTTGGAAAGGGTTGAGGATCTAGCTTACCGCCAACACTGTCACGAATACATAACGTATTCCATGTGTCACAGTTGAGGCGGTATGTGCCACATCCTAGTCATGTATTGGAAGTGGGAACCATTAGAGCTATGCGAAGACTTGTCCTATCAAAATGTACCAATAAGGATAGTGGATCATAAGGATCAGATTTTGAGGCGAAGAACCATACACTACGTCAAGATACAGTGGTCAAATCACACAGAAATGGAGGCCATTTGGGAACATGAGGAAGAGGCCTGCCAAAAGTATCCACAACTGCTCGAATCCCAATGTCAGCAAGTTTTGGGGACAAAACTTCTGTGAGGGGGGAAGGATATGATAACCGGAAATTTTTACTATTTAATTAAAGCATGCTAATTGAATGTGTTACATGTTTATTTAATGTTAATTGTGTGTACATTTAACTATGGGTGACATTTTTGTTGTATGTGAATTGGGGTACTTAAGTGTACATAACTAGAAACTTGTAGGGGTGGTTTGGCACCTTTCGAATAGTTGCGTCACTTGGTGGTTTTTGCTGGAAAATAAGGAGTTAGAGAAAGAAAAAGAAGTTAGAGAAAAAGAAGAGGGAAAAAATCTGGAAAACACAGGAGAACTGTGAGTGAATTGAATAAATAAAGTAGTAAACGAACTCCTTTTGGGGTGTTCTTTAATGCGTTTCTAAGCTAACTAAAGGGCTACGCGTGAGAGGTTACGGGGCTGCATTTTGATTTTTCAGTAGACAAAAATTTACATTTGAATTTGCTGAACATTTCTTGAATTTTTGCACTTATATTTGTTTTCTTGTAATTTCGGTACTAAAATTCCTGAAATGTCTATTTTATAGTTATGGAATTGTGTTGGGAGGATTTAAAAACATGATTTACTGCATTGGATGAAATGTCAGATTATTCATTGTTGTGTTAAATCTGTGAGCCTCGCTCCCTAAATGGGATTACAAATTAGGGACTACAAGCGGTCGTTGTGGAGTCTACAATGGTGGGAAATTACACATTATGAATGATTCCTTAAACTTTGAGCCATTCGTTAAGAGGATTATATTGGACTCCATGTATTGGATATTATAAAGCTTTCCCTTTTAGGCTTAAAGTTGGGGACCGTTGTAGATTATTGCTTTAGAGTTGTGGATAGACAATTGAGCTCAGTTGTGTGATTTGTTGAGTCATAGCATTAATTATATTCGAAGAGTCCAACGGTGTGTAACTGTGTATGTTCGTTTGTTGGTATGAACATCACATGGTGTTTGTGTCTCATTCTGATGTGTAGATGTTGGATTTCGACGATTATAATTTATAGCTTACTTGTTCATGTTTTTGTATGGCTATCATATGTGCATTTGTGTCTAAAATGAGTACTTTGGGAATGGGAAAGTTAAAATAAATAATGGATACTTTACATGTGATTTTGTACATGAAAAACAGAATTTTGTAGGTTGCGGACGAAGGGATCTTCCTCTCCTTCGTCTTTCATTTCGTCCGCACAAAGTACTGAGGCTATTGTCCACCTGCAGATTAATAGTTCGTCAGGGGCTTCATCCGCGGGGCTGTGCGGTCGACCAATGTGGATGATGCGCATCGTTCGGGGTTTTGGTCATTTGGCTGCGGACGATACCACGGACGATGCTTCGTCCGCGCCTTCTATTGACTAGTTTTGACTTTCTGTTTTACATCGATTCCTTCCTGTCTTTTCTATAGGTTATCTTGTGAGGTTTGATATGTAAAAAATGTGGTGTACGAAGGAACCTAAACTTGCATGTTTTCGCTATACTTTGGGAAGTCGGGAAAATCGATTGTGTCACATTTAGTGTTTCATCCCAAGAGTGTTCATGCTTACTGGGCTTCATATCTCATGTCTTTACTTTCTTTTACTTGCAGATGATGAGGTGACTGATGATGGTGATTACGTGATCCCTGGGATGGGGATTACGTGTCACACCCCGAAACCGGGTGATGACCTGGCAGTAATATGCCAATGGAGCACAGAACCAAAGAAAAATAGTAAAGTCCGTTATACTATTGTTAAGGAAACATCAAGTCTTACATTAATCATCAGAGCGATTCAACACAAAAGTAAAGTGAGTTGTATTATGTTTATTACGAACCATAGTTCAAGTACTTGAAAGGAAATTAATGTATTACATGCATTCATTAGGAATCATTCATCAAATTCTCCATCCTAAGTCTCCACATAATCAATCACCTTCCTCATGCACCTCATCATCTACAAATAAATAAAATAAAGACGTGAGCTATAAAGCCCAGTAAGAATCAACACCCTTGTGATGATACATTAAATGAGACTCAAAACACTTTTCCCGATTCCCAAATCAAGTGTGAAAACATACAAGTTTAGGTCTTTTCAGTAGACACGTTTTACACATGAAAACCTCATGGAACAACCTTTAGGGAAACACTAGAAGGGACCGAAACAACAAGAAAATATTATGACCAACTCTCCCACTTCGGTCGACCATAACAGTTACACCGATTGGCCGAAAAGTCTATAGAAAATAGGACAACTAACTGTCCAAAGTCCGGTTGACCGGTATCAACCACCGGTCGACCAACTACACCTCCGGTCGAGGGGTTCACTAACTCGGTCGACCTACTCAGACTCTTCCCTCAGCCGTTTGGTCCCAGGACTTTGAGTCGGACGATGGATTGGAGTTCCGAGGATCCAGTTAGTCACTTTTTCAGTGCAATTTTGTGAAGAAAAAGTGTATTTCTACAAAATCCGAATTCCAACCCCAAAATACCCTACTTTGATGCATATGTACATATGCATGATAAATATAAACACATAAACAAATAAGACACAAACCGTACTCGTTAAATTCAACATTTGTACATCGGAAATGTGACACAAGATCCATGTTTTCACCTATCCCAATATACAGACATAAACAACATTGGATCCTTCGAATACGACTCATGCTATGACACAACAATTCACAAGGTGGAGCTCAATTGTCTTCTTTTTTCTATTTTTTTAAGCCCGATTGGGCGATTGCCCCATATAGGGGAGAGAGAACTGCTTCAGACGAGGAGAAAATAGCCCTAGAAAGGGAGATTAAAGCTTGTCGTACGCAGGCGGAGGGTATCGAACCCACGACCGCGCCTGCCCCACTGGGCTAGGACACCTTTGATGGATCTCAATTATCTAATCACAACTCTAAATACCTGAGCCCGAAGCAACAATTGCTTTCTCCTTTTCCAGCCTTTTCCCTGCAAGATAGCTTTTGCAGTTCCTTTTCCAGTGACCCTTCTCACCACAATGATGACAGATAGAGTCCTTGGCTACACCACCCTTAGGTTTCAGTGCATTGTTGAAAGTGGTTTGCTTGCCCTTGGGCTTACCTTTCGGTTTGCCTTTGGATCTCACAAAACCTTTGCCTTTGCCCTTTTGCACCATCAGTATGGTGTTGAGCTTGGACTTGCCTATTTCCTTCTCGGCAGTCCTCAGCATGTTCAACAACTCGAGTAATGCTTGTCAATTTCATTGATGTGATAATTTCAGAATGAATCGACCGAATGACTCGAGCAACGATTGCAAGATCAAATCGGTTGACAACTCTTGTCCCAAAGGAAATCCCAGCTTTTTCAAGGTTACGAACATAACCTATCATTTTAAGAACGTGAGTTCCTACCGGCATTCCCTCGGACATTTTTGCATCTGAAGAGAGATTTCGATACATCGAATCTCTCCCCGCGTGCTTGCCCCCGATACTGATTGCTTCAGGGTGAGTCGAGCATCTCATAAGCTCCCCATGTCCTCATGTTGCTTCGAAGCTCGAGTTCATGGTGACAAGCATGAGGCTAGACACATCTAAAGCATCACTAACATGCTTTCTGATAACCAGATCCCTTTCAGCTAGTCGTAGCACGAGCCTCCAGTGTAGCGAGAATAGGTCGTTCCCAGGACATACAACTTTCTTTCATGCTTGAGAACGATTCTCAAGTTCTCGAACCGATCGAGGAAGTTAACTCCTTCTAATTTGTCCTTCTCAAGGGACAGAATGCGATGATAGTGTTTGGTTTGAATTTGCCATTTTTCTACAACAAAAAATATGCATATACAAAAGTAAGTACCGATTAAAATCATTATTAGGTCTTTATCTTTTTAATGATTTCTCCCACTATTTTCTTCGAGTGAATAACCCTCAATATCAACTCGGAAAGTTCGTTAACTTTCTAGCGGGGCTAGGATCCATATTTCACCTCGTTCTGAGTCAGCTTTGGCTGATCGCCCAAAACTTAGTTATTTAGGTAGGCAACGTTTGCCAATTACATGAAATTATGTAATTCTTGGTTAGTTGAGTGAATAACATTTATTCAAGCGTATCATTATACAATTTTCTCAACTCTTTTGCCTCTAGATCCTCAATCCATTTATTGAGATAATCCAGTTAACTAGGACACTAAGTTTTAGCCGGCGGATATCACAACTTATCCTTCGCGCCTCACCCGGATAGACACGTATGTACAGCTTTGGCATGTCCCATACTAATGTCGATCTAGGCCTTGATGAGGGCCAAACTAAGGAAGGCACTAATTAATATTTAATTGAGGGGTTTTGTTTTTAACAATCTCACCAGAAAAGCATAAATAAAACAGTTTATGCTTATATACATATGCATCCAACACATAAAAGTAAAATGCAATAGTAATCTCCATATCCTATTCGGTTTTTCCAAGCCAATGGAAAAACCGTGAAGTCAATCTAAGGTGTGAAAAGAAAAGCATTCTATTCTACACCGTCTTGACCTTCAAGTGGTTGCCTCCAAATCATCACAGCTGTACCTTCTCCTAATCTAGAATTACAAAATTCTAAGGAAACCTCGAGTTACATTCGAGGGGATTTAATGAGATGAAAATTACAACTTTTGAATAATAAAATAGGCACGATACGCAGATCGTATTATAAAATGCACCAACAGGGTAAAGGCGACTACTATGCATCATGCTCAATTAACATAACAATTTATGAAAAATAATGAGCAACCAGCAAATAGAACATTTCATATTCTGGTCAGTCCGGTTGACCGGCCCTAAAGCTCGGTCGACCGAACAAAGTACTGAGAGTACTCGGTTGACCGAACAGGTACTTCGGTCGACCGAAGACCAACTCGGTTGATCCGAACCAAGTATCAGTAGCTACTGTCTTGCCTCGGTCGACCAGAACTGAGTCCCGGTCGACCGAAGTGCTAGAAACTGAGAGTTTTTTTCAGCTTTTGAATGACTTCAAAACTGGAAAATCTCTATTTTCATACATTCAAAATGATGAAAAACAAGTCATACATCATATACAACATATCTGGCAATCCTAAGGCATGCAAAAACATAGATTCAAAATCTATATTCTAATACTATAGCACATTAAGTCTATAGGGTACTCGTGAGTGGCTCTGATACCACTGCTAGAGGAATAATCGGGTCACAAACAAGTGCGCAGCGGAATAAAAACTTGACCCACCTCTACCAGGGATCTTCCACGAGTAAGAACCTACGACTATGGGGACGAGTGTTTTACCTTATATTGATGCTAGAATGGCTGAAACGCTTTCGGCGGTATGTTGTCACGAACGAACACCACAATGCGAGCTCCGTCTCTCCCGAGTATCCACTCGATCTTCCGGGGATGGTCTTCTACTCGCTTGGTGCTAGCCAACGCCTTGTAGAAGCTTTGAAGACACTCTTCAATGGAGTATGTATTTCGGACCTTTTCGGAAGAACAAAGATACGGGATTTCTAACTTCTTTCCCTATTAGCAAAAGCTAGAAAAGCAAGTCTAGAAATCTATCTTTTATTTTTCTCTCTAAAACTCACTTTTCTCTCTTCTCTCTAAGCTTCAAAAGCTGGAGAAAAATATGACTTGAATGCTTAGGAAAATCAGTATTTTCCTTAGTCTATCAAGAGAGAGTGGGGAGAGATAAAGGGGAAAGTGGGAGATCATGGAGGAAAACTACTCCTCCACTTTCTCCACCACTTCAACCTCTAGATAAGAGACATGAGCTGAAAAATTGTTTGTGTCCAATTTTTCCAGCCATAAGGTCGGTCCAAATGGGTTGGTCGGCCCAATCATATTGGTCGGCCCAACCCGATTAAGCCCGATCAATCGGCGACCGGCAATCGGCCCAATCAATCCGGCCCGGCTCGGCCCAATCGAATTGGCGCACCTTAGATTAAATGTACTCCAACAATCACATCATTCCCCCTTATTGAAGTTTCGTCCCCGAAACTTGCTTACCTCGGGATTCAAACAGCTGTGGATACTTCCGGCGAGATTCTTCCTCAAGTTCTCATATGGCTTCTCTGTCACTATGATTCGACCATTGGAAACTTGACTAAGTGAAAAACCACTTTGGAACTGCATTCCGGTCGACCTATGCTTTGCCCCGGAAGACCAGAGTAGTTCGGTTGACCGACATTGGTTCTCAGGTAGACCGAGGTAGTTTTTATCCTTAGTCAGATTTTGAATGTCCCAATGCTCCAACTGTTATTTTCTCTTGGACAACCTTAATATAGGTAGGTCGACCGACATTGCTACGGTAGACCTGACTACTTGAATGCGGTCGAGCGAGATGAAGGCAGAGGGCCTTTAACCTTTGATTCAAGACACTCCGGTCGACATACTGTCTAGTAGAGGTCGACCGAAGATGTCATTTCAAGGACAAAATTATAGCCGTTGTGACCAACAATGTTTGTGTGTTCTTGCCCTATAAATAGCTTCCAAAGATGATTTTTCATAATTGATAAAGTCATAAGAGGGGCATGAGCATATACACTTCATAAACACACAAGCAAACACTTTTGAGCTAAATTTCATATCATTCAAAAGCATTTGTGTTGAGCTATAAACTCTATCCATCTTTATATTCTCAAGAGTGATTAGAGATTTCATTTGTGTATCCAATCCATTTGAGGGATTTGTAAAAGTGAGCTAAATTGTAAAGTCTCCTTTAAAAGACAAGTTACCCCTGCTCATTTGTTGAGAACTAGTTCTTTGTGAACTAGCAAAAAGCTCTTTGTGAGCTTCACTCTTGGTAAGTGTTTGCAAGTCTTATGAGTAGGCAAAAGTCCTCTTTGTGAGGCAAGTATCTCATTGGTGAGATTGGCTCTTAGTGAGCTTAACACTCTTTGTAAGTGAAGTCTTCTTTGTGAAGCACAAGTACTCATTTGTTGGGGCAATTTTAAAAGGTAGAACCCACCTTGGATTTTTTGCGAAGGGTATCCATTAGTGGATGTTGAAGTCCTTGGGTTTTTCATAAGGCAGTGGATGTAGATTCTTTGTGAATCAAACCACTATAAATCCTTGTGTTAGTTTCCTCTAGGCCTGAAACGGGTCTGGTTTAGACCCGTATCCGACAAAAACTTTAGGATTTGGTAAGAACTCCAGACCCATATACCCGTATCTGAATCCAAATCCGTATAAGAGTAATAAATGGTTACGGATCTGAAATATGAAAAATCGGATATGTTAGACCCGAATCCGTTTATGCATATATATATATATATATATATATATATATATATATATATATATGTATATATATGTAAATAAATATTATTATAAATAAATGATTTTTTTAACATTTAGATAATTTCACATCTAAGGCTAGATTTTTACCCTAATTTTATCCTCACATATAAAAGTATATGAATAAAAGCTATCGTCCTTATGTACATTACAAATCTTCACTTCACCTCTATCAATAATCTCTCGGATTAGGTGATATCGTCTGAGTATATGTTTGGACCTTTGGGGAGATCGTGGTTCATTTGACTGAGATATGGCTCCATCCAATTGAGCACCTATATCAAATGTAAACTCAAACACCACGTTCTCAATATAACCTATCAATTTAGGAATATGAGTTCCGACTAGTGTTCCCTCTGCCATCTTGCACTGAAACAGAGACTTTGAAACATCAAATATCTCCTGGCAAGTCTGACCTTGAAAGAGTTGCTTTAGATGATTAATCGTGTCTAATGCACCAATTTCCTCATGTTTATTCTGAAGCTTAGAGGTCATGGTTACCAACATTAAACTGAAGGGATTCATGGGCGGAAACTCGTTCCAAACACCCATGAGTCCTCCCCTGAAGGATCCACTCATACAATAGGAATTGAAAAATTACAAGAAAATGACTTACGTTTCTTGGCTCAAGAATCTTATTCTTGAATGAACGATTACGTCTTTATGCTCTCTGCAACGATCACCTTGAGTCTTCCCTTACGAAATTACTCCCAACCGGTATCCACGCGACGAAACGGGCAGCGAGTGCTAGCTCTTCGGTTTTTTCTGAATTTCGGGAATTAGGGAGAAAAGGAGGTAGAAACAGTTTTCTGGATTTCTTGGTATTTCGGCTGAAATTATCTAACCCTAGGGTTTCGGCCAAGAGAGGTTTATATAGGGGAGTGAGAGGTTGTTTCCCGGAACAACTCCCACGTCCGCTCCACCTCTTACAGCGGTGGGAGTCTTTAACTCCCACGTCCCATAGACTTCTGCTGGTAGTGAGAGTCCTTATCGGATAATAACTCCCACGTAATCCCAGCTATACCGAAAATGCCCCTAATCTCTAATTCGAATAATAACTCTTTATTATTCTAAAAAAAATGAAAGTCAGATACAATGAACCTAGACACATTCTAGATTCATTGAATCTGGATATGAAGCTCGTTAGCTCGTCTATGCGTGTGACCCTGTAGGTTCATATCACAATGGCAATGAAAACACACTTAGTAGAAGTGTGTGTTCATAAATCACAAGCGGTCCTTAGCAGGACATTGTGACTACCCAAAGTGAATGAATTTACGGTGGAACCTAATATCAATCCACTATTTAATCCCTTTGTCTCGCGATATCCTAATTAAGCATAAGGCATGGTAGTCGTCACCCTTATTAAGCTTAATTATATTTATGCTCGATCTCTAGGTAGACTGTTCCAACAAACAATATTTAATAACCACTTTATTAAATACATTTGAGCACGGCCATGCATTTAAACAGTCTTTCCCTATCGAGGGGGCCCATGGATATCTCTATCTAATAAGAGAGGGACAAATTCCTTACAATGCCTCTCACATTCAAGCCATGGTAGGACACTATATCCGATCATCAGTCGTATTGATTACTCGATTAAAAGCTACGTACGACTGAGTCAAAACGTGGCTCCATTCATGCTAGAATCAATGGAGACATAAGGTCTAAGGATTCTAAAATAGTATTGAGGAAGTAATACTTATGACTAAGGACCATGAAGTATTACTTCTCTAACGGATCACGTCGATACAATGTATCCCTATATATTGCATCTATGATATGATTTGTATTCATTACACATGACCAGTAAAACATGAACATCAATCATACATCATACTAGTTTTATTTCATTGTAAATAAGCATTACATAAAACTAGGGACAACTAGAATAGTAATTACATAAGCTAATGAGTTTTACTATCAAATCACACATTTGATAATCAAAAGCAAAATTAACTATTCAAATACATGCTCAAAGCGTACAACATATGATAATGGTCTTAGGGCACTACTAACATAAACTTGACACATCTAATGCGTCATCCAAATGCTTACGATAAGCGGTATTTTCAGTGGCGTAGACCCCGTGGTCGGTGGATCGGGAGTAGGTTCTTCGAGAACATACAACTTTTTCTCGTGTTTGAGAACGATTCTCAAATTCTGTACAAATCGAGAAGTTTCCTCCCTCAAGTTTGTTCTTCTCAAGGGACGGATCGCAATGAAAGCGAGTTTGCAACACTTGCATTTGCCATTATATTTACAATAAATATTTTGCAAAGTTTTAGTATCTTATTTTAAAATCAGTATTAGGTCTTTAATTAATGATTCTCCCAATATTTTCTTCAAATGAATAACCCTCAAGTATTCATTCGGAAAGTTCAAAACTTTCTAGTAGACCAAGATCCATATATCAGCAATCCCAAGGCAGCTAGGCTACAAAGCTCGAGATATGACTATTTAGGTAAGCAACATATTCTAATTACATCATTATGTAATTCTTGGTTAGTTGAGTAAATAACTATTATTCTTAGTACATCAAAATGCACATCTCAACTTTTTTGCCTCTCCAGATCCAATCCCGAGGCAGATTTGGCTACAAAGCTCGGGATTGACAATCCGGTTAAGTATGACCTAAGATTTGCGCCAACTGATATCACTAACTTATCCTTCGCGCCTCACCCGGATATACAGGTGCATATTGTCTCACAATTCCACATTACTATCGATCTAGGCCTTGAAGAGGGCAAAATCAAGGAATGCATAGACTTAATATATTTAAAATTGAGGGATTTAATTTTAAAAAGATCTCACCAAACGTTGTATAAACTATTTATACGCCTTTAAAACATGCATCTCATGCTATAAAACTGTAAAACATGCATCAAATAAAATGTGAATAGTAATAGCCCCCTATGCGAATTTTTCCAAGCTAATGAAAAATCCTAAGTCAGTCTCAGGTGAAAAACAATAAATCTAATCTATTATCTTCCGCCTCCAAGTGATTTCCTCCGTCTGATTGACTCCATTATATTCTTGCAATTTACATAACAAATCCTATACTATTATTTACATAATAGGAAAAGAAATCTTAGTATTTATTAACTTAACCAATTATTTTATGGCTGCTACATGGCTAAGACTTAACAAATTAATTGGCTAAAAATGTGGCAAAATTATAAATAATTCGTTGAATCTCTTATGCCAACATGGTTAAATAGTGTTTAATTTTTATTTTAACCAATTTTATTTAGCCATTAATCATTCCCTTATTTAATTACTTCGCATACAAGTTTGTTTGTTTTATTTTCTATCTTTATGGATGCGCATAAAAGTTAATTTAGGAAAACTATTTTGGAACATAATGAATATTTATCAAAAGTATCTTTTAGCAAATATGTCAGTAACAAGATTGTGGTTTGTCGAACCTTTTTTGATAAAAAGATAGAATAAATTTGGATCTGACATACAAATCAGAGATCCCAAAGAGCACATGAATTGCCATTGTGAAGGAATTATTTAAATACAACATAGAGGGAAAAAGTTCTCTTTTCATTCTCTCTCTCTCTCTCTCTCTCTCTCTCTCTCTCTCTTTTCTTCCCCTCTCTGCGTTTCCTGCTGCTTCTGCGTTTCCTTTTATCTCTGGCAAGATTTAGCTATTGACTCCGGCCAATGATCAAATCTTGGTCAGTTATCTTCTTTTATTTAGTTTTTCTATCTCTATTTTGTATCACAAATCATATGAGGCTTTTTTTTAAAGTATTTTTTTCTTCAAGATTCAAGACACAGAGGTTAGATCTGTCTCAGATCTTTACAGATCTAGACTTGTTTTCTACGTTTCTAGGAGGATTCATTCAACCCGAACTTGATCTGGGCCCTTTATCAACTTTATACATCTTCCCGAGGCAATTTGTAGGGACGGTTGATACGCCCATGGTCCTATAAATTGTCGATCCCTACGGAAGATGTTGAAAGAAATATTCTACTGTCTTTGTCGTTCAAGGATTGCGGTGAAGATACTACGAAGAAGAAGATTATGTATTTGTTTAGCTTGCTAGTTTTATTCTTAGTATTTCCTAACCACCCAAGTTTTCTTGGGTGTGTTTTTATCTGTTATCATGATTTTTTAAATCATTGTATAACTTTTATTTTCTTCTATTTTCCGATTTTTCTTTAATTGTAATGGTTTTGGCTATTTTGTGATTAATGGAAAATTACTTTATTCAACATCCCAAATAGCATATGAATTGCCATTGTGAAGAGTTATTTAAATACATCAAACTTTTTTTTCTTTTATGGATTAATAGCTAATTTGATCATCAAATAATTTTATGCTCAACCATATTTTTATCATTTTTTACTTTTTTTTTAAAATTTTGTTATTCTTAATGAATTTGCCGGTAGCCAGTTTCATCCTTATGTCTAATAATTGAAAAAAAATCCATCAAAAATGCCGGCAGAGCCTAATATTACTTTTTCTTCCTCTCTCCTCTAAGGGTAATATGAAAAATTGAAAGATAGAAAAACCCTAGAAAGAGGTAAGGACTGAGTTCTAACGGCAGGATTTACAAGCTTAGTTCTTTAGTTATACCATCCAAAGATAATCTCCTCAAAGAAGGCCTTCCCAATCCTGAATGTGGCAAAGATGAAATTTTACTTGCCTTATCAGTGAAATCAATACTCTTATTTAAGGCATTTGTAGGTACTCTTCCACCAGCTCTACTTGACCATCTATGCTGCTCAACTAGTCTAGAATGTAAACTTTTAATTGGTTTAGATTTCTCAGACTGATCAAAAGAAGATTGCCTCAAAGTCATATCAGTAAGAGTATTTTTGTAATGCTCTCTGTAATTCCCATACATCCATCCAAACTATCCAAATTCTCAAATAGTATTTCTTTGCAAGGCTTTTATGAAAGCCACATTTATTCTTGCGAAAATTAGCTCATTGACCTCCAAATTCTCTCAAAAATCAATTGGCAATAAGAGATGTTAACCCATTAAAGCTTATGAGTGATTTGGATATTTCTAGTGACTTTCGATGTGCGACTTTCATAATCAAGTGAAAATAGTATTTCTTTGCAAGGCTTTTATGAAACCACATTTATTCTTGTGAAAATTAGCTCGTTGACCTCCAAATCCTTTTAAAATCAATTGACAATGAGAGATGTTAATCCATTAGCTTATGAGTGATTTAGATCTTTCTTAGGTACTCGATGTGGGACTTTATCGTCAAGTGAAGGCCCGTTGCAGGGATAGTTCAAAACTCGTCGCCCTACTTGGGTCGAATGGGAACAATTAGAGTCCACTTAGATATTATGAGTCCACAGCATTCCCAAGTGATTTGGATCTTACTTAGACACACTCGATGCGAGAATTTCATAATTCAACAATTATAGTATTAAATTACAACATTTGATGCAAATGATGATCCTTTTGTCTGCTAAAAATCTGCCATAAAATTAATGGTCAAAAGTAAGATAAAGATACCACAAATGGGTTAAATATGAAGCCAGAGATGCAAAAATGAAAAAGAAGATCAAAAGAATACATCTTTTTGGACAACCGGATCTGCACAAGAAGGAATTTGACCGTGTCAGGGAATGGATACCAAAGGGCACTCTGTAATTATGCAGCTAGCCCCAATCCAGGTAGATCAAACCTAGGCAATGTTATGAAGTGTTAAATAAATGGGGAAAAGTTGCAAGAAGGAGGATTCGAGCCGTGGTTACTGTCTCGAGGGCATAATTGTTCGCGGATCCTCTACCGGGTCAAGAGCAATTGGAGCTCCGAATGGCAGTCTATAAATAGATGCTTTTTAGATAGTTTTAGGGTGTTTTTGTCATTTGAATGTTAGTTCAGATTTCCCCAATTCTCTCTCTCTCTCTCTCTCTCTCTCTCTCTCTCTTCAATTCTCAGACTGATTTGATCACTTTTGATCCGAATTAAGTCCATTCTATCTCAATTCTCTCATTCTGTGTAATTCTCTTGTGAATTCCTCAATAAAATTGTGTTCCAATTGTCGTGATACAACAATTTGGTATCCACTACAAGAAAACAGATTAAATAGCGGCAGAATTTAGCGACCCGAATTTTTTCGGTCACAAATTTAAGGACGGAATACCAACCGAATAGAAACCGAAAACAAATCGGTCGTTATTCCGTCGCCCATCCGTCGACCACTTCGGTCCCGTTGACCAAATTGAAACGCCCGTCATTTTGTTCACCCTTAACGACCGAATACCGGCGTATATTAACGACCGCTTTACTGAGCGGAATATATTACGACCGTTCTTCGACCGAATATATTACGCCCGAATACCGACGGAATATAACGGTGTTTATTTGTATAGTAATAAATGAAGGACACAAAAGCAGCGTCGTTTTTATTTTCTTTAACGACCCGACTACCGAGCGGAATAACGACCGATAATAGCCACCCGACTAGCGACAAAATTAGGGTTAGGGTAGGGCGACCGAATAGCGACCGACTTGGCAATTTTCGTCGCTCTATTCGGTAGCTATTATTTCCCCGGAATCCGTTTTTTTAAAATAGCGGTTTTAAGGATATATAGAAACATTTTACCTAATAGTAACTAAAATAGGAAAAATGTTTCTATATATCCTTAAAAACCCCGCTATTTTATAAAAAACGGAATCCGGGAAAATAATAGCGACCGAATAGCGACAGATTTTAGTTAAAAAAATTATAAATCCGAAAACCGACATTGTTCAGAATGCGAGTACGAACTAATATGAATATTGTAGTAATTATTTGTTTATTAATAATCAATTATTAAAATTTTAACTCCATCACTTAATGATTCACGTAAATGCACACACAAATGTATTACTTGAATTGTTCTGCTTCCAGTATATATAGGTATTTTGTGAATAAGTATAGGTTTTAATTGTTTGAATATTCAAGTTAATGTGTGTGTGTACACACACACACACACACACACACACACACACACACACATATATATATATATATATATATATATATTAGTAATAGTAACTAAAATAGGCAAAATGTTTCTATATATCTTTAAAATATTTTATAAAAAACGGAATCCGGAAAAAATAATAGCGACGAATAGCGACCGACTTGGCAAATTCCGTCAGCTATTCGAGTCGCTATTATTTTCTCGAATTCGTTTTTTTATAAAATAGCGATGTTTTTAAAGATATACGAAACATTTTGCCTATTTTAGTTACTATTACTAATATATATATATATATATATATATATATATATATATATATATATATATATATATATATATATTACTTATTTACAACACACACACACATTAACTTGAATATTCAAAAAATTAAAACTTATACTTATTTACAACACACACACACATTAACTTGAATATTCAAAAAATTAAAACTTATACTTATTTACAAAATACTAATATATCTCGAAGCAGAACAATTCAAGTAATACATTTGTGTGTGCATTTACATGAATAATTAAGTGATGGAGTTAAAATTTTATTAATTGATTATTAATAAACAAAGAATTACTAAAATATTCATATTAGTTCGTACTCGCATTCTGAACGATGTCGGTTTTCGATTTTATAAGTTTTTACTAAAATCCGTCGCTATTAAGCTAAGGGGCGACCAAATAGCGACCGAATTTTCCAAGGCCGTCGCTATTCGGTCGCTATTATTTTCCCAGATTCCGCTTTTTTTATAAAATAGCGGGGGTTTTTAAGGATATATAGAAACATTTTTCCTATTTTAGTTACTATTAGGTAAAATGTTTCTATATATCCTTAAAACCGCTATTTAAAAAAACGGATTCCGGGGAAATAATAGCGACCGAATAGCGACGAAATTTGCCAAGTCGGTCGCTATTCGGTCGCCCTACCCTAACCCTAATTCCGTTGCTATTATTAAATGACTAAACGACGCCGTTTTGAAATTTCGCGGGCTCATTTTTTTGAAAATTGGACAAGTGTTAAGCATTCTAAGTGGCGACCGAATAACAACCGAATTTGCCAAGGCCGTCGCTAAAAAAATTATAAATTCGAAAATCGATATCGTTCAGAATGCGAGTACGAACTAATATCGTTCAGAAAACCGATTCGATGAATAGATGAAGAATCAGATTTTTCTTCCAGGGGCGCTGCCGAACTAATATCGTTCAGAAAACCGTTACGTCGACGCATGTCGTTGCGCAGACGATCTGCGTTTCACTGACCTAAGACTTTGTATCTGTACTTTTTTTTATTTCATTATGCTTTAATGTGAGTTTTAGCATGGTGAATAGCATGACCTACTATGGTCGTTTCGCCGACCATCGACGTTCCGCTGAGATGTATATTGACCATTGGCTCCCACAAGGCTCGTGGGAGTCATCATAGGAAAATAATAGCGACCGAATACCGACGGCCTTGGCAAATTCGGTCGCTATTCGGTCGGCCCTTAGATTAATAGCGACGGAATAACGACGGATGGACTTATTGTGCAGATTAATAAAATTATACTTGATAATTATGAGTTCTCCAGGGATTAAATATGCGAATTAATAAATTTTTTTCCTAGATGTTCTAGGTCGTTCTTATCTTCATCATTTTGGAGAAAATCCTCAGAAAATTTTCGCACTAGTCCGCCCCCATCCGGCCTCTCTTTTCCTGCGGCACCGGTCTGGTGCCGCTTCTCGGCCTACTCCACTCCGGTGTGGTCCTCAGGTGAGTTCTTTTTCCCTCTCTCTTCTGCTGATATTATTATTATATTTTTTTCTGGTGGGTTCTTGTTCCGGTTGGTGGTGGTTTGGTCCGGCCGCAGCTGCGGCTCTTTCCCTCTCCGGTGGTCTCGGTTCTCCGGCTAGAAGTTAAGTTTCTTATTTTCTTTTCATTTTTTTTCTACTGACTTTTCTTGTCTCAATTTTCAGGTGGTTTCTTCTCCGATGAAGTGGCCGCCGAGGCCCTTCGTCTTCCGGCGATGTCCGCTACTCCTCAGTTGCGGTTCTTTCTCTTTTCCGGCGGTAAGTGTCCTTCTCCATTTTCTATTTTATTTTATTTTTAATTTTCTGATCACTTTCCTCTCAGATCCGTGGTTGCCGCTCTTCAGAAGATCGGGTTCGATTCCCTCGGGCCGACTGTTCGTTTTCTATGGTTGTTTAGACATTCTTCGTTATTCTTATACAATATCAGTTCACTCATTCCTGTAGTTCGGTTTCATGATATCTTGCTGTATAGCGTCAATTGTTGCTTAAATATTGCATCAGGCGCTTGTGGAGCTGTCTCCAGGGTAAGAGAGAAAGGGAAGGGGCCCCTTTTGGATGCATAATTTTTGGTATCGGTTGCTTGAACAGAGAACTACCACATTAATGTTTGATTGGACTTTTATTGATCAAACCCGGCTTCTTAACCCAACAGGAACAACACACTTTAAAACACTGTGACAATTTCAAAAAGAGGTGGCTATTTCTCTTTTTTCTGTCTATAAGACTTTATTGTTTCTTTGACAATATCGTTCTTTTTATTGTTACTACTGCTAGGATTAGTGCTACTTCTGTCTGCCACTTCCACTGCTATCACCAGTGCCCCCACCTCTTATTTTGTTGTTACTACTGCTAGGATTAGTGCTACTTCTGTCTGCCTCTATTGTTTCAGTTGCATGTTTTTCTTTGTTTGCCATAAATCTAATTCACCAATTTTTGGTTTCATCTACTTATTGCTTTTTTTGATACACTTATATGAAGTACAACACAACAACAAATATAATGAAAATAATATGAAGAAGATTATATATATCTGTAAGAATATAGTTAAAATATGGGCATTCTCGTAGCACTGCCATAGACTTCTGAATTGATTTTCCTGTTGATAGCACTCCAGTTATTAGCAAGTGCAAATGCTTGTTTGTTATTTCTTGATATTTTATACCAACTGGAAGAGATGCGCGAAGACATTTGTTAGGTTTATTTACCTCACTTGTTTAGCTACATTGTACCTTTGCTTCAAGTGTAGACTTTGATTGTCAGTGTTGTAATGTAATGAGAAGTGCACATTTTGATTATGAGTGTTGTGATGTAAATGAGAAGTGTAAACTTGTGTTTTTTTAATAAGATAATTGGTTACGTAATGTTATTTTTGGGTTTATTGGTTATTTTTGCTATTTGGATCTTATTAATACTGTTTCTGGTTTGTATTACTATGCATATTGCTATTTTTTATAATAGGGATTTAATTAAATTTTAAACTTTTTTTTTAAAATAAAAAAACAATTTAGCGACCGAATATTCGGTCGCTCGACTTTCCGTCGGTATTCGGTCATTCTCCAATCAAAGTCAAACTGTTGACCATTCGGTCGGTAAATTGCGACCTAATATTCGGTCGCTAGAAATTCCGTCGGTATTCGGTCGTTAAACAGTCAAAGTCAAAAGTCAACAATGTTGACCATATGGTCGGTATTCGGTCGGTACATAGCGACCGACTATTCGGTCACTAGATATTCCGTAGGTATTCGGTTGGTAATTTGCTTAGCGATGCCAAATACATGACCACGTCATTCGGTCGTTAATCGGTCGCTAAAATAAGTTTAGCGACGGATTAACGACAGAAAGTGTCCGTCCACTATTACACGATTTTCTTGTAGTGATCAGAGCTTCGATTCCTTGGAACTTCAATGGTACTTACCATAAATCATCAGTTCGAGGCTCCACAGCCTTCCTCGCAGGCGATCCTTCCTTCGCCGGTGACCGGAGAGCTGAGGATTCTGCTGGAACACCTATCTCAGAGACTGGTGGAGGTAGAAAGCACTAATTCTCACATCAACTCACAAATCGAAGAACTGCGAACATCTTTTGATAAGGTGAGTTTGGAAATGAACGAGAATAGGAAGGATACTGATGTTAAAATTGATTTAATACTTGAAAGGTTGGATAAACTGAGTTCTAATGATAAAAATAAGGCTGATGAAGGAGAGCCTAGTAGAATTAACAATAATTCTCCTGTAAACAGACCTATAAGGACTGATTATGGTTATGGAAGGGGATTGAATGGGAATCAAGGTTCTGGAATGTTTCCAGAACCTAGATTCGACTGTGGAGGTTTGGATAGGGCTGGATTCAAGCTACCTAAGCTTGAGTTTCCAAAATTTGATGGAAAAAATCCTAGAGAGGCTAATATTGGCTGAACAATATTTTAGGCTCCATAGGATACATGATCTAATGAAATTGGACACAGCTATGGTGTATTTTATGGGAGAGGCTTGCCTGCGGGGACACAGTTATGTGGCTGAGTTTGGAACTCAGAATTGGCAAGCCTTTGTGTCTGCATTGTATTCTAGGTTTGACACTAAGTCAATTGCTGGAATAGTTGGAGAATTCACCAAACTTAGGCAAACCTCAGATGTGCAGGCATATATGAGGAAGTTTGAGGAGCTCAAGTCCATATTTGTCATTACAGGAACAAGAGCCACACCTGATTATTTTGTGGCCTTGTTTTTAAGTGGACTTAATGATGATATCAGAGGTGTGATCCAAATGCATAGACCTACAAATCTTCTGAAAGCATTCAGGCTTGCTGTTGAGCAAGAATTATGTTTGGGAAGTGCTACTAAGACTTCTCACAAATCCTATAGCTCAAGTTATGTACAAAAGACTCCTTCTGCCATTAACTCCAGCTCCAAGACCATGACTGGAAGCTCTTACACTTCTAAGTTTGATAAAGAGCCTATCAAATTCAAGAGACTCACGTCATGAGGAGATGTAGAGAAGAAGGGAACAAAACTTGTGCTTCAAATGTGGTGAAAAATATTCACCATAACACAAGTGCTCCATGGCAAAGGTTAACATGTTATATCTCTGTGATCAAGTTTCAGAAGGCATTGGGGATGGACAACTGCAGTATTTGCAGTCATCTCAGGACTGTAATAATTGTGTTTTGGGAGAGGAAGTGGCAGAGTTGGTCCAAATCTCAGTTAATGCTTTGAATGGAACTTCTGGAGGGGGAATTTTCAGAATTCCTGGACTTATGTCTAAGAACCTTCCAGTATCCATCTTGGTAGACTTTGGAAGCACTCACAGCTTCATAGACCCAAGGTTGGTGAAGCAACTTGGGCTGGTGACTGATCATACAAGACCTTTGCTCATTGTACTTGGCAATGGGGAAAAGAGGTGGTATGAAGAGTGGTGTAGAGGTGTGAAGTGGAGGATTAAAGAACTGGAGTTCTGTCATGATCTTCATGTACTCACTCTTGGTGGTAGTGACTTGATTTTGTGAGGTGATTGGCTCAGTGAGCATAGCCCCATCATACTTGATTACAAGCATCAAGGAGTAAGGTTTGTAGTCAATGGCAAGGAAGTGGAAGTGAAGAGTGGGGAGGAGCAAGCTGAGCTTAAGGCCATATCTGCAGAGTCACTACCTAAGTGCTTGGAGAGTGCTGCAGAAGTATGGGTGGAATACATGGCTGCCATCCATGGTGAAGTTGAGGTAGGGAATCTGGCTGCTATCCATGCCATCCGAAGTATGGGTGGAATACATGGCTGCCATCCAGATAAGAATGCAGGCTGAGGACATTCCTAAGACTGCATTCAGTACCCATTTTGGTCTCTTTGAATTTAAGGTCATGCCCTTTGGCCTTACCAATGCCCCAGCCACTTTCCAATCCTTGATGAATATGATCTTTGTGTTAGTAGTGCCCTAGGACCATTAGCATATGTTGTACATTTTATTTTTGTTGAGCATGTCTTTGAATAGTTAATTTTTCTTCTGAACATCAAATGCGTGATTTGATAGTAAAACTCATTAGCTTATGTAATTACTATTCTAGTTGTCCCTAGTTTTATGTAAGGTTTTTTATAGTGAAATAAAACTAGTATGATGTTTGATTGATGATTATGTTTTACCAATCATGTGTAATGAATACAAATCATATCATAGATGCAATATATAGGGATACATTGTATTGGACGTGATCCGTTAGAGAAGTAATACTTCTTGGTCCATATTCATAAGTATTACTTCCTCTATACTATTTTGCAATCCTTAGACCTTATGTCTCCATTGATTCTAGCATGAATGGAGCCACGTTTTGACTCAGTCGGACGCTACTTTTAATCGAGTAATCAATATGACTGATGATCGGATGTAGTGTCCTATCATGGCTTGAATGTGAGAGACATTGTAAGGGATTTGTCCCTCTCTTATTAGAGAGAGATATCCATGGGCCCCTCGATAGGGAAAGACTGTTTAAATGCATGGTCGTGCTCAAATGTATTTGATAAAGTGGTTATCAAATACTATTTGTTGGAACAGTCTACCTGGAGATCGAGCATAAATATAATTAAGCTTTATAAAGGTGACGACTACCATGCCTTATGCTTAATTAAGATATCCTGAGACAAAGGGATTAAATATTGGATTGATATTAGGTTCCACCGTAAATTCATTCACTTCGGGTAGTCACAATGTCCTGCTAGGGACCGCTTGTGATTTATGAACACATACTACTACTAAGTGTGTTTTCATTGCCATTATGATATGAACCTACAAGGTCACACGCATATACGAGCAAACGAGATAATGAGTTTTACTATCAAATTACTCATTTGATGTTCAGAAACAAAATTAACTATTCAAAGACATGATCAAAAGAAATAAAACGTACAACATATGCTAATGGTCCTAGGGTACTACTAACAATCTCCCACTTTCTCTAGGTCCAATCATACATGATCCTCAAGTACTTAAAAATGCTCTTAACTGCAATCCAATGTGACTCTCCAGTGTTAGATTGATATTTGCTAGTCATACTTAGAGCGAACGAGACATCCGGGCGAGTGCATATCATGGCATACATAATGGACCCAATGGCTGAAGCATATGGGATCTTACTTACGCACTCTCGGTCTTTCATTGTTGAAGGTCCTTGAGTTCTACTGAGTTTAATGCCATGTGACATGGGCAAGAATCCCTTTTTGGAATCTTGCAAACTGAACTGTTTCAGTACCTTGTCAACGTATCCACTCTGGCTTAGACCAATCATTTTGTTAGAACTATCTCTATAGATTCTTATACCCAAAATGTATGTAGCCTCGCCTAAGTCTTTCATGGAAAAACACTTCCCTAACCAAGCTTTTACGCTTTGTAATGTGGGAATGTCGTTTCCAATCAGTAAGATGTCATCCACATAAATACGACTGATGATCGGATGATTCTCATTACACTTGCTTTGACCATATTTGAGAAAGTTTGTGCTGGTATTTTTTGATGACATATTGATTTACAGCCCTGATTTGTGTTCTCATGTGGAGCATCTAAAGACTGTGCTCAGTCTGTTAAGGGAGAATCAATTGTTTGGGAAGATGAGCAAGTGTATTTTTCTCCGAAGGAGGTGGAATATTTAGGCCACGTGATATCTGGGAATGAGGTTAGATCTGACCCTCAAAAGATCTAGAGTATGCTTGATTGGCCAAAACCAACAACTGTCAAGCAACTTAGGGGATTTTTGGGATTATCAGGGTACTACATGGGGTTTATTAAGCAGTACGGAGTTATTAGCAAGCCTATGACTTCATTACTTAAGAAGAACAACTTTGAGTGGAATGAGGAAGCTGAAAACTCTTTCCAAAAGCTCAAAGAAACCTTGACACAACCTCCTGTGTTGGCTCTGCCAGATTTCACAAATCAATTTGTGATTGAGGCTAATGCTTGCTCAACAGGAATGGGAGCAATATTAATGCAAGAGGATAGGCCATTAGCCTATTTCAGCAAGGCTTTAGGACCTAGAAGTATGGCACTTTCTACCGTCGAGAAATAGCTGATGGCTATGTCAACTGCCATCCTCAAATGGAGGCATTTCTTGGAGGGTCATTCCTTTATCATAAGGACTGACCATCAGAGTTTGAAGCATCTGTTAGAGCAGAAGATCAGTACTGCTGCTCAGCAGAAATGGATTGTCAAACTGATGCGGTTTGACTTTGAGATCCATTATAAGAAGAGGTTGAAAATAAAGTGGTTGATGCATTGTCAAGGAGGTTTGACTGCAATGCCATTTCTGTGTTAATACCTGAGTGGGTGGAAGACATCAAGAAGAGCTATGAAGCTGATGAATTTTCTCAGGAAATCATGGCTCAACTCTTTCTTGGAAATGAAGTTCCTGATTACTCTTTGTTGAATGAGGTCATCGATTCCAAGGAAAGATTTATGTGGGGAAGAGTGGGAAGTTTAGAGATCAATTAATTGATTCTATACATTCTTCAGCTATTGGAGGACACTCTGAAATTTTAGCAAGCTATCAGAGGCTTAAGAAGACTTTCTTCTTGCCTAAGATGCAAGAGCAAATTCAAGACAAGATTAGGCAATGTGAAGTGTGTAAAAGGAACAACCATGAGAATGTTCCTTATCCTGGGTTGCTGCAGCCTTTGGAACTACCTGAGAAGCCATTCACTCATGTGAGCATGGACTTCATAGAGGGATTACCTAAATCTGGGGGTAAGGATTCTATATTTGTGGTGGTGGACAGATTTTCTAAGTTTGGTCATTTCATTGGTATCACCCATCCTTTCACTGCTAAAGGAGTTACTGAGGAATTCTTGAACCATGTATATAAGATGCATGGGTTTTCTCTGTGCATAGTAAGTGACAGAGACATAATTTTCACAAGTCATTTTTGGAAAGAACTCTTCCATACCATTGGAGGTATAGTAAATTTTATATGTACTTCAGAATATTTTATCAGTTTTGCCTCCCCAATAATTTTATTTTGCTGTTTTTATATGTAGTTCGACATACTGTTGCAGTTTCTCCTCCCAACTCTAAATTCCTGGCTTCGTCCCTGACCATTTGGATATGTCTTTGACCCGATTTTTTTGAACTCCTTTCTCGAATTAGATACCTCTCCATTTGAGTCAAACTTCTTTGGGCCATACTAGGTGGAAATTCTTGGGCTGGATTTCAGAAGTGCAACATTTCCCCTCACATCAACTGCATGTCTTTCCATAATGCATGTGAATCATTCGCGATTTCCTTCGTGTCCCTTTAGGTCTATACTTCCCTATTAACCAAAAATCTAAACTTATTAATTTTGACATAAGTTTTTAAACTACTACTCCTGAATACAAAGAGTTGCTTCCTTTAAGGTTTAGTCTAACTACATAATCCTTTTAATTTTTCTTTGAGTCTTTCAATATTTCTGGCTACTCTTTGCATTCATCTAGGGTCTTACTCATCCAATCTTAAATTGTATTGAAAGGAAGAGCAGAGAAAATGTAGACCTAATTCATGATTTATTAAGATGAAAACTGAAAGTGTAATTACAAAGGAAAAGGAAATCAACTTTTATACTAATACCAGACAGTTGTATTCCACTACGTAGGCTGCTACTCTATGGGTCGGGTTTACACTTTGCTGCTTACAAAAGAGATCAGGCACAAAGCTAATATGAACCAATGCAAAGTAATAGAGTCCAAACTAATGTATCAAACTAGTCCACAGTAAGCCTTCAATTAATCTTACTTGTTCCTGCAAAATCATTTCCTTCTTCTTGTTCCTGAGTTGCTTTTGTTGTTGTGATCATATGCACACTTGAGTTCGCATTACTGGAATGAGCAGCTATCTTCAATACCCCCACAAGTTTAACCCTTATGTAAAATGACTAACCCCAAGTGATCAACCAAATAGCTAAATCTGGTAGGGGAAAGTTGCTTAGTAAAAATGTTTGCCAGCGGCTTAGCAGAAGATGTTAGAGTTTAGGCTCAATTAGATTGGGCAGGCTCAATTGGATTAGGCAGACTCAATTAGATTGGGAAGAATCGGACCCGGTCGACCGAGAACTGTCTCTGGTCGACCGAACCGGTTTGTCATTTCGGTCGACCGAGAACCATTTGCCCAGTCGACCGAACCAGTTGGACCAAGTCAAAATGGCATATGACTTGTGTGAGGTAGTGTGTATGTGTAAGGGAGAAGTGAGAGAGAAAATATTGGGGATGTGAAGTTAGTGGGTGGTTCCACTAGCACCACATGATGAATTGTTCATCATTTCCTTATAACTAGAATTCACTCTCATTCTCTCTATGCTAGCCGAAACCAAAAAAAAAAAAATATTCTGAAATTTTTCTATCTCTCTAGAACACACTCTCAAGAACACAAAAGGAGAAAGAAAAATCGTTTTTCTTGTGACTATTATCTGGGTTTTGTATTTCATTTTTCTATATCAACGAAGCTCCCGAAGATCGTCTTCAACGTTTGACGTACTAGTGACTAGCATTAGAGGCTCGACGAATAGGCTCTAGGTTGATCGTGTGGTTAACGGTAGAGACGGGAGTTCGTAGCCTTCCCTTAGTTATTCAATATAGCAGAATCTGGGCTATTTTGATTAGATCGAAAAGGTATAATTCCTATCACAAGGTACTTGTTTTTTCTTGTGAAAAGATCTTGTAAAATAATGAAATTCCATTTTAATTCCACTGTTATTCCGTAGGGATTTCGAATTTCTTCCTTTCAGTAGTATTAGAGCATGTGTCGAGAACCCAACTACTTTACTTTTGTATTATCGTGATTTTTGTAGTCAGATAATGCATGTCATAGGATGTATTTACATTTGTACAACTTCTAAGAAACTGTTTAAGTGTTAATCGAATATCGGAACAAATTGTTGATTCGTGTTTTTGGCTGTTTTCTGGAAAAAGTTCGATCGAGCGGAAGAGGTTCTCGGCAGACCGAACATGTTCTTGAAAATGAGATTTTGCTACTGCCTAGAATTCGAATGGTCGGTGAGCAATCACGGTCTACCGAGGCTATTCTATTTTTGGACCGGTCGATCAGAATGTTCTAGGTCGATCAAGTTGACCTAATGTTTACACTTTTTTGGTTACTGCCTTATCGCGGTCGACCGGGACCATGGTATGGGTCGACCGGAAAGGGGCAGGCATTTGCGATTTTCAACATGATTGTCATGTTATTTGAGCATGGTGCAAGTAATAGCCTTTGACCTAGTGATTTTATTATAATACGGCCTACGTGTCGTGCGTTATCTTTATATTCTTGTTGTAATTTAAATCTCGAATGTAACTCGAGAATTCTTTCCTATTATGCAAAAGCATAGAATATGATTTTAAATTTTACATATGTAACAAGTGGTCAAGAAAGGCGTCCATCAGATGGATGAAATCACAAGGAGGCGGAAGACAATATATATGATTTATTGTTTTTCACCTTGGATTGACTTAGGATTTTCCGTTGGCTCGGAAAATACGATTTATTTACTATTTTTGCGTGAGATGCATGAAGAATGTTTTACACCTTTAAAACATGTGTTACAGTCGTATAATCAGATTATACACTGTTTGGTGAGACAGTTAAAATCCTTCAAATTTTAAATATTAAGTCTATGCCTTGCGTGATTGGCCATCGTCAAGGCCAAGATCGACAATAGTGAGAACTTCCGAGTGGAATAAACGCCTGTCTATCCAGGTGAGGTGCGAAGGATAAATTAATGATATCCGCCGGTACAGTCTTGGGTCATACTTAACTTGATAACCTGATTGGTTGAGAATCTGGAGGCAAAAGGGTTGATATGTGCATTTATGTACTGAGGGTAATTGTTACCTACTTAACCAACCAAGAGTTACATAATTGATGTGATTTACAAGTGTTGCTTATCTAAAGCGTTTTCTTGAGCATAGTAACCAAAAATGTCTTGAGAATGATGAAATATGAATCTTGGTCATACTAGAATGTTTTTTTTTTTGTTGGAGTTTACATTGGATATAGGTGCTCAATTAGATTGGGAAGTCTCAATTGGATTGGGAAAAATCGGACCCGGTTGGATCTGGAACGGCCGACCGAGAGCTATCTCGGGTCGACCGAAACGGTTTGTCACTCCGGTCGGCAGAAAGCCATTTCTCCGGTCGACCTGACCAGTTGGACCAGGTCAAAACTGCCACATCAACATGTGTGAGGGAGTGTGTGTGCATTGTGAGAGTGCTTGTAGTGGGATAGAAATAAGCGGAGAGTGGGGGTTAGTGGGTGGTTATACTAACACCACATTTGACGAAGAACCGAGATAACAAGTATCAAGATTTGACACTTAAGTTTATAATCAGATCTTTCTCTATTCTTGAACAAGTTTCAATGGGAATATACTCAACGCACCTCTAAAGAAGGCTAAGTATTGATGGAGGCTGAAACACCACAACAAGTGAAACTAACTTGTTGATACAGTAACTCAAAGATGAATTAATTCTATAAAGAAGTTCAATTCATAAGTAGCTAAGGAATAACCTTACCAAAATTGCATATATCTAACTTATCTTACAATGGTGGCCGAAATCCTTCTTAAATAGAGTTGGATTTCGGCTCAATTGAACCAAAAGGAAGAGTCCTTGAAGAATTAGGACTCTTTAAAAACAAACTTGCTATCAAGTAAAACACTATCTAAGATAATGGACAACATGTCCTATTATCTAGCTAACACTACTAATATGCGACCAACATGGCTAAATATAGTAAATAGAAAGCTGAAAATATAATTAAAGTCTAGAATAGACTTTAATGTTCAAAAGACTAAAATGCCCTTCTTAGCCACTTTGCTTGATAGGGCCGAATTGTATTCTTTGCAAACTTAAGAGGTTGACTTGTACTTCATATTCTAGATGTAACTTAGCTTTCTCTTTGTACTTTAGAACTCGGATCAATGATGTAATAAGTTGATTGAAGTTCCTTGTCCTAAGCCGCGTCATTGGTCCTTGTAGTTTGTATAAGGATTCCTTTTAGTAGGGCAGCCCCTTGGATAGTCCCTCATCATCCCCCACCCTTTGAAAAACATGATTCGTCCTCGAATCATCATCATAAACAACAACATAATCTGAAACAACATCAAAAGGGGACAAGTTAGAAACATTAAACGTAAAATGTACATCATACTCACCTTTCAAGGATATTTTCTTGCGGCTGTCCCAAAAGAATGGGGTGTCTTTCTTCACAATTTCATTTAATGGGGAAGCCATCTTGCAAAAATCACGAACAAAACGACTATAAAAGTTTACCAACCCATAGAATGAACGAACTTGACTTGTACTAGTTGGTCTCGGCCATTCCACAATTGCATTAACTTTTTCCGGATAAACTTTAATACCTTGAAATTCACAATGTATCCAAGAAGGTTAATAGAATTAGTGCAAGAAACATAATTTTCAAGCTTAGCATACAAAGTTTGTTCCTTTAAATTAGTAAAAACAGCTCTAAGATGCTCAGTATGATTCTCTATGTTTTTACTATAAACAAATATATTATCAAAGCAAGGTATCGGAGGTCTATACTTAATATTTATTTTATTAATATCACGACAATCCATACCTAATCTAAAAGTCCCTTCTTTCTTTGGTATAAAAATTACCGGACTAGTACAAGGACTTAAAGATTTTCTTACCTGCTCCTTCTCCAAAAGTAAATCAACTTGCCTTTGAATTTCCTGAGTTTCATCTGGATTTGCTCGATAGGTCGTGCTGTTTGGAAGGCTTGCTCCCGGAATGAAGTCGAGTTGATGCTCAATTCCTCGAATTGGAGGCAGCCCCTTCGACAATTCTTTGGGAAATACGTCCTTGAATTCCTGCAAAAGATCAATAGCAAGACTAGGTAGAGAAGCAGAAGTTAAATCAAAAGAAAAAGTGTTAGTGACAAGAGACCTTTCGGTTTCTTTAAAAACTAACAAAACAACAAGTTGTTTTGCTCGAATTGCCCTATCTAACTTTCTCGGGTTGATAAATAAACACTATTTTCTCTCTTTTTGTGAGCTTTCCTTTTTCCTCATTAAGCTCACGGATTTTGGCTCATTTTTTCCCTCGAATTTTACCTGATGGGTAGGATCACTCTTCTTTTTCAACTCGCTCTCTTTCTCATTTTTCTCTATTCTCGACCATTTTTTTATGCACCTCGCAAGCTTGACTAGGTGTTAGCGGATGTAAAGTGGATCGAATTTTATCCATAGTGACTTCGTATACATTCTTTCTTCCACTATGATTCACACATCTATCATATTGCCATGGCCTTCCCAAAATTTTGTGACTTGCGGTCATGGGCACCACATCATATAAAACTTTATCCTTGAACCTTCCGATTCCAAACTCAATCTCCACTTGTTTATACACTTTAAGTTAATCATTATTGTTTAACCAAGATAGCTTATAAGGCATATGATGTGCCTTACATGGTAAATCAAGACCGGAAACAATATCATAAGAACAAACGTTAGTATAACTTCCATTATCAATAATTAATAAACAAAGCTTGCCTTTAACGTTGCACTTAGTTTGGAATAGGTTGCATCTTTGTTAATGAAAATCATCTATAGGTTGTGAATGAATTAGCTTCATCGTAACCAAAAGTTGATTCCTATCTTCCGGAAGTTCCTCTATCTTCTCGGTTTCTTCCTCAAAATCCGCCTCTTCGTCTTCGTCATCACTAACCCACATTCCATCATCCAACATGATCATTGTACTCTTGTTAGGGAAGTCCCTAGCAAAAGTGTCATTTTCCCCTACATTTAAAACATTCCGAACAGGATTTGGAGTAGAATTTACCCTCGAATTTGACGAACCGGTTGTTATTGATGACTTGGTTTCCCCGAATGGACCCGTGACTGATTTTGTACCATTTTGTACCTCTTTTCCCTTATTTAAGCTCGGCAAAACAGTAGAAAATTTTTGGGGCTGATTCGGCTTTTTTCAAGCTTAGAAATTTGCAGTTTTGGTCCTTAAACTCTTTTCTTTTTGCTACCTTTCGATTTGTTCCGCATAGTACAACATAGATGTAATATTATCAAAGTTAGCATGTTCTACCTTTGACCTAATTTTATCATTTAGGCCAGCCAAGAACCGCGCCATTGTTGCCTCATCACCCTCTTGAATATCGGCTCTAATCATCGCAATTTCCATCGCCTTGTAATATTCATCAACCGAACTTTATCCTTGCTTCAATCTTTGTAAGTGGTTGTAAAGTTCCCTAATGTAATTTTGGGGAACAAAACGAAGCTTCATCGCCGCTTTCATCTCATCCCATGTATCAACTTCTCTTTGAGCAAATCTTGCCCTTGTTTCATCTTCTTTGTCCCACCAAATGGATGTGTAACCACAAAAATCCATGGCTGCCAATTTCACTTTCTTTTCCTCAGAATAATTGTGCACGGCAAAAACATGGTTAACTTTACGAATCCAATCTTAAAATAATTCGGGATCGTTTGTACCTTCGAAAGAGGGAATCTTGGTCTTGATTGCACCAAGATTGTTGTCATTCCTTTGAATTTGGTCCCATCTTCTAGGCTAAAAAATTTGATTGTTGATTACCCGATTTTGTGGATTTGCTGTCGGAATTGGATTGTTTCTAGGCTGCTCAATTGCATCAATGGAATATCATCACTCTCGATATCATCTCCCGCATTACTTTTCTGATTTGAAACTCTAAGAAGTTTCATCTCTTCTGCCATATCATCCATTTGTTGTTGCATTCGGATCAACATCTTTTGCATCGCCTCATTATAAAGCTTATCTTCATCAACTACTGATTTGGATGGGCTTGCCTGATGAGACATGTTATACTTTCAAGAAACACACAAACTGTTAGATGTCAAAGAAAAATTCTCTCTTTATTCCAACACGACTCGTAAACGAACTTCTAACTGTAGATGAATTAAAAGGTTCCTAACTTGTTGTGTTGATACAAAGCTGAAAAATAATGGAAAGAAATCATATATTTGACCTACACGAAAAGCTTAACGAAAGAAAGAAGAGTAATCTTGAAAAATCCTAGACCCAATCAAGAAAAGAGATACTTTTTAAAGGTATTCTTTTGTGTTTAGGAAGAGCAATTCTCAATCTTTACTTTCTTGATTCTTGATTTTCTTTCTTTTATTTTTCTTCTAGACTTACCCTTTTGCTTGACAGCACGTTATCAAAGAATTCAGGTTTGAAGACACTACAATTCTTGATATTTGGGAATGTGCACGGTATAGCAAGGACAAGGGATGAACAAAAACCAATTCTTCAAACGAGTATTTATCGTACTATGAATCAAGAAGTTGGCATTTAGTTTTCTCAATTGTGTCTAATATTAATATATCTCGGCTGCTTTTTCTAATAAAACTGTATGGTTTTTATTTTGTGTTTCTATTTCAAGAAAACAAGAAAATTTAAAGAAAGCTGTAAAGGTATACCAAGAATGAGATGAACATTTTGCTCTGATACCACTTGATAAAGAACCGAGATAACAAGTATCAAGATTCGACACTTAGGTTTATAATCGGATCTTTCTCTATTCTTGAACTAGTTTCAATGGGAATATACTCAACACAACTCTAAAGAAGGCTAAGTATCGATGGAGGCTGAAGCACCACAACAAGTGAAACTAACTTGTTGATACATTAACTCAAAGATAAATGAATTCTATAAAGAAGTTCAATTCACAAGTAGATAAGGAATAACCTTACCAAAATAGCATATATCTAACATATCTTACAATGGTGGACGAAATCCCTCTTAAATAGAGTTGAATTTCGGCTCAATTGAACCAAAAGGAAGAGTCATTGAAGAATTAGGACTCTTCAATAACAAACTTGCTATCAAGTAAAACACTATCTAAGATAATGGACAACATGTCCTATTATCTAGCTAACACTATTAATATGCGGCCAACATGGCTAAATATAGTAAATAGAAAGATGAAAATATAATTAAAGTTTAGAATAGACTTTAATGTACAAAAGACTAAAATGCCCTTCTTAGCCACTTTGCTTGATAGAGACGAATTGTATTCTTTGTAAACTTAAGAGATTGAGTTGTACTTTATATTCTAAATGTAACTTAGCGTCTTCTTTGTATTTTAGAATTCGGATCAATGATGTAATAAGTTGATTCACGTTCCTTGTCCTAAGCCACGTCATTGGTCATTGTAGTTTGTATAAGGATTCCTTCGAGTAGGGCAGCCCCTTGGATGGTCCCTCATCAACATTTGATGAAGAATTGATTTTTCATTAGTCTCTTACTCCCTTAATTTCTCTAATCCTCACTTGCTCTCTTCATCATTCCATCCGAAATATAGAAGCAAAAATATGGGATTTTTCTTCTTGATTTTTACACACTTACAAAAACACTTAAGAGAAGAAAATATGATTTTCTTATCTCTTTGATTCCCGGTCTTGCTTAGTAACCTATGCTTTGTAGATTCCGGATAAAGATGTTTCTAATCTTCGGAGCTCTTTGGACTAGCATCTGAGATGCGAAGAACATGTCCAGAGGTTGGTGTGTGGATATTGGTAGAGACGGGAGTCTGAAGGCTATCGTTGGTGTTTCTAAGTAGCAAAATCTGAGCAACATCGATTAGATCGATAAAGTTATATTTCCTAACACAAGGTATTGATACTTTTTTGTGAGTAGATCCTTTAAAGGAACATAATCATATTTTACTTTCCGTTGCATTTTGAGGATTGTGAATTTTTCCTTTCAAGTGGTATCAGAGCCAATCACGAGAACCCATGTACATTTTTTAGGTGTTATCGTGCTATAGTAGTCGTTAATGCATTTCACAGGATGTTATTTACCTTTGCACAACTTCTAGGAAGTCGTTTAAGTGTTAAACGAATCCCGGAACGAATTCTTGATTCGTGTTTTGTTTGTTTTCTATTTTCCGGCAAAAGTTCGATCGACTGGAAGAGGTTCGCGACAGACCAAACATGTGCTCGAAAAATTGGATTTTGCTACTGCCCAGATTTCGACTGACTGGTGAGCAATACGATCGACAGAGGCTAGTTTGTTTTTAGGCCGGTCGATCAGAAATGTTTTGGGTCGACCGAGGTGGCCTATTTTAACACAGTTTTTGTTATTGCCTTATCGCGGTCGACCGAGAGTATGGCATGGGTCGACTAGAAAGTGGCAGGCATTGTGTATTTGCTCTTTTAACATGATTGTCGTGTTATTTGAGCATGATGCATAGTAATAGCCTTTGACCCAGTGGTTTTTATTACAATACGGTCTACGTGTCGTGCCTTATCTATTCAATTCTTGTTGTAATTATAATCTCGAATGTAACTTGAGAATTCTTTCAATTATGTAAAAGTATAGAATAGGTTTTTATGTTTTTACATATGTAACAAGTGATGGAGAAAGGCGTCCATCAGATGGAGGAAACCACGAGGAGGCGGAAGACAATAGATAGGTTTTATTGTTTTTCACCTTTAGATTGACCTAGGATTTTTCTTTGGCTAAGAAAATCAGTAAATGTGCTATAATCATGTCACGATTTTATTTACTGCTTTTGCATGAGATGCATGATGCATGACTTACTGCTTTTTATAGCATGTTTATTTCAGACGTATAATCAGATTATACACCGTTTGGTGAGACATTAAAAACCCTCAATTTTAAGTATTAAGTTTATTGCCTTCCATGATTGGCCCTCGTCATGGACAAGATTGACAGTAGTGTGAACTTCCGAATGGAATAAGCGCTTGTCTATCTTGGTAAGGCACGAATGATAAGTTAGTGATATATGCCGGTCAACCTTGGGTCATACTTAACTGCATTGCCTTAATGGTTGAGAATCTGGAGGCAAAAGGATTGATATGTGCATTTATGTACTTAGGGTAAGTGTTACGTACTTAACCAACCAAGAGTCACATAATTGATGTGATTTGGAAGTGTTGCTTACCTAAAGTGTCCTCTTGAGTATAGTAGCCAAAGCTGCCTTGAGAATGATGAAATATGGATCTTGGTTCTACTAGAAATTTTTGAACTTTCCGAATGAATACTTGAGGGTTATTCATTTGAAGAAAATAGTAGGAGAATCATCAAATAAAGCCCTTTTAATGATTTTAAAATATGACAACTAAAATTTTGCGCATTCTTCTCTATAGATATAATGGCAAATACGATCGTTACATCAAACTCTTTATCATTGCGACCTGTCCTTGAAAAGGAAAAACTAGAGGGAGGAAACTTCCTCGGCTGGTACAGGAACTTGAGAATCTTTCTCAAGCACAAGAAAAAGTTGTATGTTCTCGAGACTTCTATTCCTGATCCGCCATCCGCGGGGGCATTGGCTTCTAAAAGAAATTCATATCGTAAGAACTTAGATGACGCATTAGATGTGTCTAGTTTTATGTTAGTGACCATGACCTCTGAGCTTCAGAAGCAACATGAGGAAATGAGAGTTTTCGATATGATTAATCATCTAAGGAAACGCTTTCAGGGTCAAGCATGCCAGGAGAGATTCGTTGTTACAAAGTTTCTATTTCAGTGTTTTTCCGGGCTAATCGACCCTTTGTAGATTGGTCCTCTTTGGTAGGTGAGAAACCCTATGGCTTGGGACGGTTTTTAGAAGCCCACCACTTTTACTCCTTGAACTACTATCTGGATATGTCTTTGACCCAATTTTTTTGAACTCCTTTCTCGAATTGGATACCTCTCTATTTGAGTCAAACTTCTTTGGGCCATAATAGGTGGAAATTCTTGGGCTGGATTTCAGAAGTGCAACATTTCCCCCACATCAAATACATGTCTTTCCACAATGCATGTGAATCCTTTACGATTTCCTTCGTGTCCCTTTAGGTCTATGCTCCACTATTAACCAAAAATCTAAACTTATTGACTTGGATATAAATTTTAAACTTACTTACTAACCAAGATAAAACTACTACCCTTGAATACAAATGATCACCTCTTTTAAGGTTTAGTCTAACTGCACAATCCTTTTAATTTGTCTTTGAGTCTTTCAATATATCTGGCTACTTTTTTCATTCTTCAAGAGTCTTATATATCCAATATGATATTGTATTGAAAGAAAGTGAAGAGAAAATGAAGAACTAATTCATGATTTATTAAGATGAAAACTAAATATGTAATTACAAAGGAAAAGGAACTCAGCTTTTATACTAATACCAGACAGTTGTAAATGTCTTTGCTGAGCTGTAATTTCACTACGTATGCTGCTACTCTATGGGCTGGGTTATACACTTTGCTGCTTACAAAGGATATCAGGCCCAAAGCTAATATGAACCAATACAAAGTAATATTATCCAAACTAATGTATCAAACTAGTCCACAACTTGCCTTCAATTAATCCAACTTGTTCGTGCAAAATCATTTCAATCTTCTTGTTCCTGAGCTGCTTGTGTTGCTGTGATCATATGCACATTTGAGTTCTCATTACTGGAATGAGCAGCTATCTTCAATCCCCCCCCAAGATGGACCCTTATATAAACTAACTAACCCCAAGTGATCAACCAAATAGCTAAATCTGGTAGGAGCAGCTATCTTAAATACCCCACAAGATGGACCCTTATATAAACTAACTAACCTCAAGTGATCAACCAAATAGCTAAATCTGGTAGGGGAAAGTGGCTTAGTAAAAAGGGTCTGCTAGGTTTTTTTTTGCTAAGTAAAAAAAAAGGCCTGCTAGTTGCTTAGCAGAAGAAACATGTAATGGTCTAAGCACACCAGCCAATAATATTTCCCTAACAACATGGAAATAATTCTCAATGTGCATTTTACGCTCATAAAATACTGAATTCTCAGCAATGTGTAGAGCACTTGAACTATCACAAAATAAGGCTACAACTTGAACTTGTGACACACTAAAAACAGAAAGTAAATTCACCAACCATTGAATCTCACAAGCTGCCATTGCCATGGTCGTGTATTCTGCCTTTGCAAAACTCCTAGAATTGTATGTTGTTTCTCGGACTTCCAAGAAATCAAGGCAGTGCCAAGGAACATACAAAAACCAGTAATAGACCTTCTTGTCTCAACACATCCACCCCAATCATTGTCTGTATACCCTTTAAGATGAAAATAAGAATGTGCTGGGAAATAAAGTCCTTGTCCAGGAGACTGTTTAACATACCTCAAGATCCTGTGAGTTGCTTTGTGATTCAAGATTGTAGGACATTCCAAAAACCGACTCAATTGTTGGACATTGTAAGCTAGATCTGGCATGGTGATTGTGAGGTATAAACCTTCCTAATAACCCTCATGTAATCTGTGACATATGTGTAAGGTTCAGAATCTTGATGTTCATATTTGAAAAGAGGATCTGTGGGTGTAGAAATATGCTTACTGTCAAGAAAGCCTTCATTAGCTAAAATGTCCAAAACATATTTTCTTTGTGAAAGTAATATACCATAATCATTCCTAGTCACCTCTAATCCAAGGAAGAATTGCAAGTTTCCTAGATCCTTTATCTTAAACTTAGCGTGCAGTATTCTTTTAACTTCATCAATAGCAGACATATCATTACTAGTCAGGATTATGTCATCTACATAGACTAGTAATGTTATGAAAGAGTTACCAACCTACTTGGTGAACAGGCTATAGTCATGCCATGACTGACTAAACCCCATAGTAATCAATGTATATGTTAACATTGAGTTCCTTTCCCTACTGGATTGTTTCAAGTCATAAATGCATTTAAAATTAGTTTGCAACCTGACCAGGAGCAAAAGGATATCCAAGAGATGGGGTCATGTAAATTTCTTCATGTAGTTCAACATGAAGGAAAGCATCATTTACATCTAACTGATGTAAATACCAACATTTCCTTGCTGCAATGGCTAAAAGGGTTCTAATTGAGGTCATTTTAGCTAAAGGAGAGAAAGTGCTAAGGAAATCAATTCCAGGTTGCTGTGTATAACCTTTAGCAACCACTCTAGCATTGTAACTTTCAATGCTCCCATATGAGTTCAACTTTATCTTATAAACCCACTTATTCCCTATGACAGTCTTCCTGATAGGTAAATGAGTTAAAATCCAGGTGTAATTAGCCTCAAAATCTAATAATTCTGCCTTCATGGCATCCCATCCAAACTTCATGTTTGACTGCTTCAGAATAGGAGGTAAGGTTCCTGCACAACATTAAGAACACGGACAAAAGACATTTGATCTTGGTGCAGCCTATCATATAATATGGTTTGACTAATGGAATGAGGATGTGAGTTTGACACTATTACATTGAAAGTCTTTAAGATGAGAAGGAACACTCTTATGTCTAACATGTCTTCCTTCTTTTAAAGAATCTGAAAATGGAATGGAATTGTGTGAAGAAGTAACTAGAGGTAATACTAATATGTGACCAGAATGTGAAGACTGTTATGGGATATGAACTGACTGACTAACAGAAGTGGAAGAACCAAGTAAAAGATAAAAAGTTGAATGAGAACTAAAGAATTCAACAAAGGTCATAGTCTCATTTTGGACAAAGGAATGAGTCTCATTATTAGGATTTGGTACAAAAGGAAAAATATCTTCAAGAAAGAGGACATTTTTAGACCCAAACAATTGATGAGTTTCAAAATCCAGTATAATATATCATTTGGATGTTGAATATTGTTATAAATACACACACTTATTCCCTCTATGATCAAATTTACCCATTCCATGCTCTATGGTGCAAGCATAACTCATACAGCCCAACACTTTAAGGTGTCTGTAACTCGGGATCTTTGCATGCAGTCTTTCATATGGGGATTGGTTGTGTATAACAGGAGAATGTGTCAAGTTTATTAGGTAAGTTGCATGTTTGATGTAATAGCTCAAATATGTCAAGGGTACATTAGATTGAAACCTCAAAGATCTAGCAATATTCAACAAATGTTGATGTTTCCTCTCCACAAGTCCATTTTGTTCTGGGGTATAAGGACATGGCATTTGGTGATGAATGCCTTTATCACTACAAAAATTTGACATAATGAATTTAGTGTCATTGTTTGTCCTAATGATCTTGATTTTTGTGTTGAATTGTGTCTCAATAAAGGCAAAGAAAGATGGAACAATATGAGAAACATCTGACTTGGTTTTCATCAAGAATATCCAGGTAAACCTGGTGAAATCATCAACTATAGTGAGAAAAAACCTTTCCCCATACATAATAGGCTCTTTTGTAAGGACCCCCAAACATCCATATACAAAAGATCAAAAGCATGTTTAACAACAGAAGTTCTAAGTTTGAATGGCAGTGTGATAACCTGAACTTTTTGGCATTTAATAATAATAAGCATAATTGAATTTGTGTGTTAATTGTTTATTATGTGGTTATTTGATGTACATATGTGTTAGGGTGGCCTTTTAAAAATGAACCTAACTTAAGGGACTGAATTGTAGACAAGTTGGAACTTAGGGATTAGTTTGGCACCTTTTGAATAGTTGTGTCTCTTGGGGGTGGTTGGTGCAGGAAAATTCAGATGTTAGAAGTTAGGGAGGTTAGAGAAAAAGGAAAGGGAGAAAAAAGAGAGAAAAGAAGTTCTAAAAAAACAGAGTGTTGGTGAGAGAAATCATAATTGAAGTAGCTATTGGGCACCAAATTTAGTAATTCTTGTTGCTAATCAAAGCTAACACTTAAGGCGTGAGAAGAAGCAGGGATTGATTTTGAGTTCTCAGCGAACGGATTTTCGCGTTTGAAGTTATAGCTTGTGTGCAAATTTCTGGGTTGTGTAATTGTTTGCTTGATACCAAGTAAAACTCTTCACCCTTGTGTTTTTAGTCCTAAAACTAATGAAATGTTTACTTTATACTCTTGGAATTGTGTATTGGAAGTATTTTAAACTCATGATTTCCTGCATAGGATGAAGCATTGAATTGCCATATGTGTGTTGATCATTATACTTATTTGTGCATGCTAAATTGTCATCATCATCCTTCATGATCATTTGAGTTTCTTGTTACTGCTTTGGAGTCTTAAATGCTATATGTTCTATAGATTCGTCGATGGTCAAGCTCTTGTTCAGAAATGACTTCATTGCAGGATTCTTTCGAATGTGCATACATGAATGTTTTGTCGTTGAACCCGTGAGTTCTCAGCAGAAGTGAATTGAGTGTTGGTGAGTGCCCGTTCCTAACCGGGAGAGATGTTAGGGACTACAAACTGTCTTTGTGGAGTCACACAGTGGTGGGCAATGACACAATACGAAGGCATCCTTAAAGTGTGACTGTCTGAGCCCTTCGTTCGAGGAGAAACTGAACCCGTGCTTTTACATTGAAAGCTTCCCCTACTAGGCTTAAAAGTTAGGGGCCGTTGTAGTAATTTATTTAGAGTTATGTCTTTACAATTGAGCTCTTCCATGTGAATGTTGTGTCATAGCATGAGTCGTATTCGAAGGATCCAATGTTGTGTATGTTTGTATGTTGGGATGAGTTAATGCATGGAGCTTGTGCCACATTTCCGTTGTACTAATGTTGGATTTAACGAGTGCGGTTTATGTCTTATGTGTTTATTATATGTTATAGTTGTCATTTATATGTTCATATACATCAAAACTGGTCATTTTAGGGTTGGAATTCGGATTGTGCAGAAATGCACCTTTCCTTCACGAAATTGCACTGAAAAATGGATTGACTGGATCTCGGTCGGCCAGAGCTTTGTCATGTCGTCCGATCAAACTACTGAGAGAAAACGGACAATGTGGAAATCTGAGTAGGTTGACCGGGTTAGTGAACCCCTCGATTGAAGGTCAAGTCGGTCAACCGATCGATGGTATCGGTCTACCGAACTTTGGACAGTGTGTTTGTCCTACTGTACTGAGACCGTTAGGTCGCCAGTGGGAGAGTTGGGTCAACCGGAGTTATGGTGGTTGGACTTTTATGTTTTCTATTGTCTTGGTTCTTTCTAGTGATTTCTAAAAGGTTATTGGGTGAGGTTTCACATGTTAAATGGGTCTAATGAAGGGACCTAAATTTGCATGGTTTAAAAAGGGATTTTGAAATCGGGGAAAAGTGTTTTGTGTCTCAATTGATGTTTCATCCCGAGGGTGTTGATTATTACTGGGCTTTATAGCTCATGTCTTTAGTTTTCTTACTTGCAGATGATGGCGTACTTGATGATGGTGCATGTGTGGAGACATGTGATAGGGAATTTGATGACTGAACCATAATCAACTCTGTAATAAATTAACAATTCTCTTTAGATACTTGAACTTTTTATGTAATAATTTAGTACAACACTTAACTTTATGTTGGATTGTATTACTCTGATAATTAATGTAGTTATTAACGCTTCCGCTATTAATAGTATATTGAACTCTGTTATTCTGATTTGGTTTTATTCCTCATTGGCATATGAGGTATTGCCAGGTCATCACTCGGTTTCGGGATGTGACATAAGTTAGAAATGCATTTTTTCTTCACAAAATTGCACTGAAAAATGGACTGATTGTATCTCGGTCGGCTGGAGCTTTATCCTGTCGTCTGATCAAACTACTGAGAGCTAACGAACGATGTGGAAGTCTGAGTAGGTCGACCGGGTAAGTAAACCCCCCTCGACCGAAGGTCAAGTTGGTCGACCGATCGGTGGAATCGGCCTACCAAACTTTGGACAATGTGTTTGCCCTATTTTACTGAGACAGTTTGTATAACACTTTACTTTATGTTGGATTTATTACTCTGATAATTAATGTAGTTATTAGTGCTTCCCCTATTAATAGTATGTTGAACTATGTTATTCTGCTTTGGTTATGTGCCTCATTGGCATATGAGGTATTGCCAGGTCATCACCCGGTCTCGGGGTGTGACAGGAAGTTTGTGTTGCTTGGCTTTGGGCAAACATTACAGTCTTTGGAATTATGACAAGCTACAACAAGAATATTTTTAATAAGTTGTAACCTAGGAAAAGATAAATGTCCTAGACTATAATGCCAAATTAAATCTTTTACCTCAACATTATATTGACAGGGTGAAATAGTTCTAATAACTATTTTATTATTGAATACAAAAGAATAAACTGAAGGAATATGATTAGAAAGAAACTCTAAATTAGAAGGAAAGAATAAATACAACCCTTGCCAAGCTTTAGCTGTCAAAATCCTCTAAAAGGTTGACAAGTCCTGTACAATACAGTGATCATGATATTGTTTTGTGAGGTACGTTTAGATGTAGAAACTACATTTAAACTGAAGTTAGGCACATAAAGAACTTCTTTCACAACCAAATTAGGAGTAAGTTGTATAGTTCCTTTGAGAACAACAAGCACATACATGGAATTAGGAAATCTAATGTATAGATTATGGACATGATGTGACTCAACAAAGGAAATGTTATTACATACTACATGATCAGATGCACCTGAATCAAGGATTCATGTATGAGTCTTAGAGTTGAGCATTGTACTTGTAAGAGCATTAAACCCTCTCATGATCAGCTGCTGCCACAAGTGTGAATTGGTTGACCTTAGGGCTGAATTCAACATGGCTGGTTGGGCAAGTAGTCATGTTTCTGATCACTGTCATTAACAGCTGTTGCTACCAAGTTAAAGATGGCCAGATTGTTGTCACTGTGTTGTTGCCATTTAACAGCATTGGTGCTCGCTACATACGCCTTAGCCTCCACTTGAATGCTTCTTAGAGATGCAATATATCCTTAAAAAACAAACCGACATCTAGAATAGACCATGCAAATAAAATCCCCTCCCTTGAGGAGCTATTCCACCAAGCTTTTAAGACTTGCTAGGCCGAGTTATATAATAATAAGAGTCACCCCGACTTTACAAGCACATCAAGTAATTGTGTGAAATCCCTGCTTTCGGAGCAACTCTTCAATAGCCAAAAAAGAGTTAAATAAACGCAATAAGAAAACAGAGAGAGTAAGGGGCAGCACTTTCGACCAAATCTGCTTCCTTAAGAGCATTATCGGCGCTGTCCTATTCCTTTGAACAACAGAGTTAATGGAGAAACGCCCATTTACTTTGAGTAACCATAATTTTTTATCTGGCTCATCCTTCGTTGTAACTCACGGTGACTTTGTTAGGGACGAAGGATGGAAAAGCCCTTGCAATCCCAGCTTCCATTGATGCAAAAATATTGAATCAAAGCCGGCTGCAGAGCAATGGGGATCTGAGGAACAATCTTCACTAGACTGCCTTCAAAAGTAATATTTTCATAAATTAAAAGGGAATCTCCGTTACGTATCAATGTACTGATGCTCAATTTCGTATCATCCTTGACCCGCATCATGGACTTTCAAGTCGGCGAATATTGAGGTGTCACGATAGCCATGGAATGGTGAATAACTCCTTTCGTTAGCGCCTCTCCATATAATCCGTCCAAAGAGATCTTGTGGATCGAAACCTCCACCATAATTTACAAAAAAAAGCATGTTGATATTGATCCAAAGTGACGAGTCCAAGTCCATTACTCGTTTTATCCATACATACCGACTTTCCACGCCATCCAATAACGTCGTGAATTCTCATCTGAGTTGCCTCAAAGGAATTGGGCAAACTTTCGTTCAATCTGAAGCATAACTAGCCGAGGCGGGTGAGAAATGGCTAAGACGTGAAGTGTCATCGAGAGAAGAACATAACGAGTAAGGACAATCCTATCTGCCATGCCCAAAAGTTTATTTTGCAATCCCTATGTACGATTAGCAATTGAGTAAATCAAATTTGAGTAATATTTCACTTTACCTCGCCCATAGTAAAAGGGGCAACCTAAATAAGTCATCAGGAAAACCCCACGGGAAAATCCCGTGACTTGTTGGATGATGAGATGATGTCTGTCATATGATTTCAAAGAAGCAAAATCAGAGCTCTTCGCCAAGCTGAGTTTTTGGCCCGAAACCTTCTCATACCTCCTGAGGAAATTCATCACCCGCTTCAGACGTAACTTGCTTCCATTGGCAAATATGACCACATCGTCCGCGAAGGCTACATGCGAAATAGAGTGAGGCATCATAGGGATTCTATAAGATATCTCAGGGTGAGTGTATATGAGTCGATTTAGGCCCCTTAAGAAGGTTTCAGCTACAAGAATATGATGGGATTCATGGGCAGAAACTCGTTCTAAACACCCATGAATCCTCCCCTGAATGATCCGCTCATACCATAGGAATCGAAAAATAGGCGAAAATTACTTACGTTTTTTCGGCTAATGGTTCTGATTTCGGATGCTGTGCTGCTGCCACCAATAACCTTCCCTTGCAGAATTTATCTCTACCGGTATCCACGCGACGAAAAGAGAAGCGAGTGCTAGCTCTTCGTTTCTGAGTTTTGGGAATCTTGAGAGAAGAGAAGGGCAGAAATCTGATTTCGGGAATTGGGGTTTTGCGGCTCTCAGAAGTTTTAACGCTAGGGTTTCAGCCAAAAGAGATTATATAGGCGTGAGAGTTTTTTCCGAAAACCAACTCCCACGTCTTATCAACCTCTTCTGGTAGTGGGAATGTTTATTGCATAATAACTCCCACGTAATCCCAGCTAAAACCAATTACCGAAAATGCCCCTCCTTAATCTCTAATTCGAATAATAACATTTTATTATGATCAGAAAAATAAATGTCAGATACAATGAACCTAGATTCATTTCGTCTATGTGTGTGACCCTATAAGTTCATATCACAATGACAATGAAAACACACTTAATAGTAGTATGTATTCATAAATCACAAGCAGTCCCTAGCAGGACTTTGTGACTACCCAGAGTGAATGAATGTACGGTGGAACCTAATATCAATCCACTATTTAATCATTTTGTCTCGCAATATCCAAATTATGCATAAGGCATGGTAGTTGTCATCCTTATAAAGCTTAATTGTATTTATGCTGGATCTCTAGATAGACTGTTCCAACAAATAGTATTTAATAACCACTTTATTAAATACATTTGAGCACGCCCATGCATTTGAACAGTCTTCCCTATCGAGGGGCCATGGATATCTCTCTCTAATAAGAGAGGGACAAATCCCTTACAATGCCTCTCACATTCAAGACATGATAGAATACTACATCCGATTATCAGTCGTATTAATTTCTCGATTAAAAGTAACGTCTGACTGAGTCAAAACGTAGCTCCATTCATGCTGGAAACGATGGAGACATAAGGTCTAAGGATTCCAAATGGTATTGAGAAAGTAATACTTATGACTGAAGAACCATGAAGTATTACATCTCTAATGGATCACGCCCGATACAATATATCCCAATATATTGCATCTACGATATGATTTGTATCCATTACACGTGATCAGTAAAACATAATCATCAATCAAACATCATACTAGTTTTAGTTCATTGTAAAGAACATTACATAAAACTAGGGATACTCAGAATAGTAATTGCATAAGCTAATGAGTTTTACTATCAAATCACACATTTGATGTTCAAAAGCAAAAATAACTATTCAAAAGACATGTTAAAAATAATAGAACATATGCTAATGGTCCTAGAGCACTACTAACAGAATAAATAACATGGGGGGGATAAAGGATCTCCTTGCTTAACACCCCGCTCTGCTTTGAAAAAACCATGGGGTTTACCATTATTGAGCACAGAGAACCAATTCGAGACCAATAAATTCCTTACTAGATTAAGAAAGTGAGGTTGGAAGCCAAACTGTGCAAGAACTGAGAGAAGAAAAGCATGCAATACGCGGTCAAATGTCTTCACCATATCTAATTTTAGAATCACATTACCACCTCGAACTCTGCAATTAATGTGTTGGATTAACTATTGAGCTAAAAGGATGTTATCAGACATCAGTCTTCCCTTCACAAATCCCAACTTATTACAAGAGATAAGGCGTGGTAGTAGCTTAGAGAGCCTGATCGCTAGAACCTTTGAGATAATTTTGCTCGCAAATGTGCACAACGATATATGTCTGAAATTGCCAAACGAGCTTGGTGAAAGAGTTTTCGGTATGAGAACAAGAAAAGAGCTCGCCATGGATTTCGACATCGTCAATCCCGCCCAGAAATCGCTGACAGCTTGGAGTACATTTTTCTCTACTATACTCCAACAGGTTTTAAAGAAGCATCCCGTGAAACCATCCGACCCCTATGCACTCTCCTTGTCCAAAGACCACACCGCCTCACGGACCTCCTCCTTACTCGGCAACAAAGACAATGAAACATTCTCGGATTGCATGACAAGATTGGGCATGTCTTCCAGAAATTCAGAATCATGACTCGGAGAGGGGTCCATTGCATACAAAGTTTTGTAATAAAGAGCCACTTCGGATCCAATAACAAAGTCACCCGACATCCAATTGCCTCCGCCATTTTGAATACGCAATATCACCAATTTTTTCCTTTTATTAGAGCAAAATGAGTGGAAAATTTGGTGTTGGAATTACCTTCTTTGAGCCATTTAGCACCTGATTTTTTACGCCAGAAAATCTCCTCCATATGTAGATGATGGTTTTAAGCAGCCCGGGCCGAGTCCAAGAGTGCCCTTCTCTGAACCGAGGGATTAAAGTCGTAAACAATCTCTGTGTCTAGGAGCATTGTTTCCGCTTTAGTCACATTTGTGTGCACTGTGCCAAAAACCTCTGAATTCCATAGAGAAAGTGTTCCCTTGAGCAGTCTTAACTTGTCTATAAGGATGACCATACCATTACCAAAGCAATCCATCGCCCAGCAACAAGCTACTATATTCATAAAACCCGTTTGATAAGTCCACATGACTTGGAAACGGAAAGTTGAAGAAGGCCCACCACCCGAGAGTCTAACGATACTACGGAGGGGGCAATGGTCCAATAGAGCACTGTGGAGGTGTTCGATTCTGGAATCGTGGAAAAAAAATCATTCCATGCTGAGTTATAACCAAAACCCGGTCTAATCGATGCAATAGTGGTGGTGGAGAACTACGAGACCAGGTATAGGGGCTGCCAGTGAAAGGTAACTTTAGCAAACCACAATCTTACAATGCCTCAGAAAATTCCGTAATAGAGAGCACAGCCGGAATAGAGCCTAGAATTTTCGATTGATTTAAAAACACATTAAAGGCAGCACCAACAAGCCATAGGGCTTGGTGTGATGAAGAAAAGAAGCCAAATCATCGCAAAGAGGTCGTCTTGCGTGTAAGGGCACTTTGAATAAGAAAATGAGCAAAATACAGAGGTTCCCGAGACATTTTTTATTTCTGTGTGTACTACACTACGAATCACCAACCACAGTCAAATCAATAGAACCATTCTAGAAATTCCAAATTTTATTGTTAATATTCCCAAAACCATAATCAAATACCAATTTGACATCATATAAAGATAAGTCTGAAAGCTGCAACATCGGTTCCAACAAAACAATTAAAGGCAAATTATGAGTCTGGGGCATGTGTTTAACACGTGCGACGGATTCATCACTAGCAATACCCCGTACATTCATATAATGAAATCCATAAGAAAACAAATTAAAGGAAATTTAAAATAGAGAGTACAGGAATACTCATTAGTTGGGATAAAACCCCTTATGGGCAAGCCGAGCTGACTTGCGGGGTTTCAACAAGAGGGGCTGCCTTTTCCGCTTCTTTGTTTTAGAAGGAATGACCTCCTGAGAGCAATCCACAACAATGGGAAACTTTGTAAAATCCACCACAATGTTTTACAATTCCTCGACTTCTTGCATTGTTTGTCCTTCATCCAAACCCGCCAACATCTTGGCAAATTCTACAAAATCCGACCACCCCGCCTTCTTATGCATCTTGGAAATTCGCTGTCCCACTGGTGATGTTGAGCATGCATGACGTTCCACATCAGCCGGAGACATGACTCTCATATTTATATCAAAATCGTTCGTGCCCAGACTTGGTCTTGAGGTTGGTGGTAAGCTCAACAAACTAAGTCGTACACCGATATCATCCCTTACTCGAGATATGTCCTACCTTGTTCCATTAGTCGTGCTAGCCCGACCCGATGGGAGAGTTGTTGAAATCACAGAAGGACCCGGCAAAAGACTGTCCTCATCAACCCGACCTAGTACGGGTGTTGGAGACTCTGTGCGACCCGATAAGTTATTGGGTTCCTTCTCTGACATAACACCTATCGACTCCCTCCCCTGCGCCGCCTCAGGCTCCGTCAGCTTCTCGATAACAGGCAGAGCAGTCTCCACCACCTCCGCCACAAGTTCACGCCCTTTAACCAGCCTAGCAACCGTAGGTTGTTCGCTTCTTGTTGATGTTTCGCTAATCTCGAAACCCCTAGGAGCGTTCTGGTTCGAGAAAGTTACAAGCTTACCCGATTTGAGTGTTCTTGAGACTGGTTGGCCCGTTGAATTTGGCTCACCAAAGGACTTCTTTTTTTGTGCTGCAGGTTGGGCGGCCACAACCCTAGCAGGAGAGCAGCCCTCCATGCCATGTCTGATTTTCCAACACCGTGTACAATAAGCTGGCAAATCTTCGAATACAATATTTTGCCAAAATCCCTTTCCCGATCATATGTGTGTGATCCACACCCGATGTTGAATCTCCTTCTACAACTCTACTTCCACGCACACCCTAGCCACGGTGCATCTAGAACTAGCGGTTGTTAGTAGTGACCTAGGACCATTAGCATATGTTGTATGTTTTATATCTATTTGAGCATTTCATATGAAAACTTAATTTTGCTTATGAACATCAAATGCGTGATTTGATAGTAAAACTCATTTGCTTATGTAATTACTATTCTAGTTGTCCCTAGTTTTATGTAATCTATTTTACAATGAAATAAAACTAGTATGATGTTTGATTGATGATTACGTTTTACTAATCATGTGTAATGAGCACAAATCATATCATAGATGCAATGTATTGAGATATATCGTATCGGACGTGATCCGTTAGAGAAGTAATACTTCATGGTCCTTAGTCATAAGTATTACTTCCTCAATACTATTTTAGAATCCTTAGACCTTATGTCTCCATTGATTCTAGCATGAATGGAGCCACGTTTTGACTCAGTCGTACGTTGCTTTTAATCGAGTAATCAATACGACTGATGATCGGATGTAGTGTCCTACCATGGCTTGAATGTGAGAGGCATTGTAAGGAATTTGTCCCTCTCTTATTAGAGAGAGATATCCATTGGCCCCTCGATAGGGAAAGACTGTCTAAATGCATGTCCGTGCTCAAATGTATTTGATAAAGTGGTTATCAGATACTATTTGTTGGAACAGTCTACCTGGAGATCGAGCATAAATACAATTAAGCTTAATAAGGGTGACGACTACCATGCCTTATGCTAAATTAGGATATCGCGAGACAAAGGGATTAAATAGTGGATTGATATTAGGTTCCACCGTAAATTCATTCACTTTGGGTAGTCATAATGTTCTGCTAGGGACCGCTTGTGATTTATGAACACATACTACTACTAAGTGTGTTTTCATTGCCATTGTGAGATGAACCTACAGGGTCACACGCGTAGACGAGCTAACGAGCTTCATGTCCAGATTCAATGAATCTAGAATGTGTCTAGGTTCATTGTATCTTACATTTATTTTTCTGAGAATAATAAAGCGTTATTATTCGAATTATAGATAAGGGGCATTTTCGGTATTTGGTCAATAGCTGGGATTACGTGGGAGTTATTATCCGATAAAGACTCCCACTACCAACAGAAGTCTAGGGGACGTGGGAGTTAAAGACTCCCACTGCCGAGAAAAGTTGAGGATGTGAGAGTTGGTTATGGGAACAAACTCTCATACCCTATATAATGATCTCCTGGCTGAAACCCTAGCTAATTAAGCATTCAGCCGCAATTAACCAAAGAACACCCGAAATTAGATTTTGGATTCTGCCTTCTCCCTTTCTCCCTAATTCCAGAAACTCAGAAAAACGGAGAGCTAGCACTCATCGCCCTGCTTTCGTCGTGTGGATACCGTAGGGGAGTAATTCCGCCAGGGAGGACTCAAGGTGATCATTGCATCCGAGCCATAAAGACAGGATCTTCCATTCAAGAATCGGATTCTTGAGCCAAAAATTGTAAGTCATTTTCTCGGTTTTTCGATTCGTTTACGTATGAGCGGATCCTTCAGGGGAGGACTCATGGGTGTTTGGAACGAGTTTCCGCCCATGAATCCCTTCAGCGGTGTTCCCGCCGCTGATGCCAGTGAAAAAATGATTGACTTGTTGTAGAGGTGAATGGGTAGCCCCACAAATCTAATCCAAACCGGTACAATCGATGGCTCCACAATCGGATCAAAGTCTTATTGCCACTTAAAAACCTTCATCCGTAACCCTCCCTCCAAAAGTCCAAACTCCTCGCCGTCATAGGCGGAAATAGTCCTAGGTTTTCCCAAAAGGTAACAAGTAAGGACATTTGGAAAACCATTTTAAAGGACTTAGACTTTGAAAACAAAGGCTTTTAAGATACGAACACATATATGAATCATTTTGAAAACGTGTTTATGAAAACATGCAAGACTTGAGTGTAGAACTTATGTTCATGAGAGCTTTGGTTAGAGCTATATAAGATAAAGACTTATGATGACAAAGCTAATCTAACCAAACCTAAGTCTTCAATCTTCAATCTTGATAGATGAGCCTTGAATAATATGACTTTGAATCTTGATCATGGCTTGATTGAAGTACTTAGAGCTTCCATTATAAGTTCCGATATTCTATCACAAAGATATAAAACATTAGACACAACATCAAGTGTTTGTCCATTATCAAAATCCGAGTTCGTTCGCCCTTAGGGCTTACAATCAAAAAGGGGGAGATTGTTAGCCCAAAGGGCAAAATATTCTATGTTGTTTTGATGATAACAAACCATTGATAGTTCTAATGTTTGTGTGAGCATGTTCTTCTTAATAGGATCCTTAGCACTCACATCAACATTGATGAAAATGGTAAGTTAGCTTCTTGTGTAAACTAAGGTATGTATATTACACACAAGAAAGCTACATGATGGAAGGAAGGAGGAAAGGAGGTTGGTTGGGAAATAGGGCTCTTCAAAGAGTCCCTAGATGATTTGGCAAAAAGAAGATATCATTCTAGTGCTTTCATCTTCCGGGTTTTATCTTTAAGCACTAGTATTTGTTTTTAGTTGATCTATATCTTTTTGCCATGATTCCTTGTTCTTAATTATGTCCATTCTATCTAATTACATCAAAGTTTGTCATAATCAAAAAGGGGAGATTGTAAGCCCTAAGGGCGAACGAACTCGGTTTTTGATAATGGACAAACACTTGATGTTGTGTCTAATGTTTTATATCTTTGTGATAGAATATCGGAACTTATAATGGAAGCTCTAAGTACTTCAATCAAGCCATGATCAAGATTCAAAGTCATATTATTCAAGGCTCATCTATCAAGATTGAAGATTGAAGACTTAGGTTTGGTTAGATTAGCTTTGTCATCATAAGTCTTTATCTTATATAGCTCTAACCAAAGCTCTCATTAACATAAGTTCTACACTCAAGTCTTGCATGTTTTCATAAACACGTTTTCAAAAGGCTAAAGTTTCAAAATGATTCTTTTATGTGTTCGTATCTTAAAAGCCTTTGTTTTCAAAGTCTAAGTCCTTTAAAATGGTTTTCCAAATGTCCTTACTTGTTACCTTTTGGGAAAACCTTTTAGACTTCAAAAGATTTCAAAACGTGTGAAAAATCAACATCTCTCATACTCAAGAAGTTCGGTCAACCGAGCTCAAACTCGGATCAACCGAAGAGAAACTGAGAGGTCTGATGATTTGGTTCGGTCGACCAAAGGGGAGGTCGGTCGACCGACCTTGGCTTCGGCTCAACCGAGGGTTGGCTAAGGCTCAGCCGAGTGAGCTTCGGTCATCCGAGGTCTGTGAACGGTCAACCGAACTCTGCGAGAACTAGCCGTTATTTGACCGTTGCAGAGTCGATTTTTCAGCATATTTTCAAATGTATATATACTCTAAAGCTGAGAAATGTTTAGAAAACAAAAAAAGGCTTGCACATCAAAGTTTCATTGATTTCTTATCAAGTCTAAACACCTTCAAAGCAAAAACACTTGATCTCCATGATCTAAATCATTCAAAGGTGTTCTTTCAAAAAGCAAGACAAAGAGTGGAATTCATATGTTCTAAAGAGCCAACAATTCTTGTACTTCAAAGGTATATATCTTTCACTTAGAAGAGTGAACAACCTTGTTCTTTAAACATTCTTATTCCCTTTCTAAGTGATTGGGTTATTCTTGTAAAAGTCCTACTTTGTGTGGGCAAGTAACTCTTAGTGAGTTTGTGTATTGTGGTTGTGTTGTAAAACTCTTAGTGAGTTAGCCACATTTGTAAAAAGTCTTCTTAGTGAAGTTGTTGCAAATCCTTAGGTGCGGCTCAAGGTAGTGGATGTAGATTCTAAGTGAATCGAACCACTCTAAATCCTTTGTCTTGTGTTTGGTTTTAGTTTTGCATTTTCTCATCTTGCACAAACTTATACTAGCATTGCTTAGATTCGAAAAAGTTCCCAAGTTCGACTAAAACCCAATTCACCCCCCCCCCCCCCTTTGTGTTTTACAGGTTCATCTTGATCGATCTATTCAATGTGATGATCATCAGTCATGAGAAATCCTAATCTAATAGGTTGTTGATGAACCCGACTTGACCTCCTTGGGCCTTGTGTCAAAGATTGAAGCTCAATATCAGCATGTGAGCTTGCTGGAAGTTCCAAAGCTGGTTCAGATGTTGTTTGGGGATCTTAAATTTCCTCAAGATGGATCTTACTCCCAGTATCCCTTTTGGAAATAAATTCCCTTTCAAGGAATAGACCATTTTGAGCAACAAACACTTTGTTCTCCGATGGACGATAGAAGTAATATCATTTAGTTTCTTTAGGATATCCGACAAACAAACACTTGTCAGATTTAGGGGCGAGGTTATCAGATAATAAGCATTTTACGTACGCCGCGCATCCCCAAATTTTGAGAAATGACAAACTAGGTCGTTTCCCTGTCCATATCTCATATGGAGTTTCCTGAACCGCTTTATAAGGAACTCTATTCAATATGAATGCAGCAGTTTCTAGGGCGTAGCCCCGAAAGGAAATTGGAAAACTGGTTTGACTCATCATAGACCGAACCATATCTAGTAAAGTGAGATTCCTTCGTTCTGACAAACCATTCCATTGTGGTGTGTCAGGATGAGTTAATTGTGAAACAATTCCACAACCTCTAAAATGTTCGCCAAACTCTTGGTTAAGGTATTCGCCACCTCAATCTGATCGAAGTATATTAATACTTTTACCAAGTTGATTTTTGTACTTTATTTTGGAATTCTTTGAATCTTCCAAAAGATTCTGATTTATGTTTCATTAGATTGACATAGCCATATCTATTGAAATCATCTATGAATGTGATGAAGTACTGAAACCCTCATCTAGCACTTGTGTTTATTGGTCCACATACATCTGTATGTATGAGGCCTAACAAATCAGAAGCTCTCTAACTTTGTCCATTAAAGGGAGCTTTAGTCATTTTGCCTAACAAGCAAGAATCACATGACTCATAAGACTCTAAGTCAAATGATGTCAAAATTACATCTTGATGGAGTTTTGATATGCGTTTCTCGTTGATGTGGCCCAAACGACAATGCCAAAAGTAGGTTTGGTTTAAGTAATTTGATTTAAACCTATTTGTATTAATGTTATAGATGGGCCTTTTAATGGATTCATCGAGGGTAAGAATATAAAGCCCATTCATCAAAGAGGCATCTCCATAGAAGATACCATCTTTATGAAGGGTACAAATATTTTTCTTAATATTTAGTTTAAAACCATCAATATCTAAACAAGAAACTGAAATAATATTCCTACTCGAAGTGGGAACATAAAGACAATTATTCAGTGCAATAATAAGGTCACTTGGCAAAACTAAATTAAATGTCCCTGTAGCTACATCAACAACTCTTTCTCCATTCGCTACTCTCAGGTCCACTTCCCATTTTGCTAGTGATCTACTCCTTTTGAACCCCTCCACATTTGCACAAATGTGAGATCCACAAGTGGTATCTAATATCTATGAAGCAGGAGCAGACATGTTAATTTCAATAACATAAATACCAGGAGAGACAGTCATTCTTTTGGTGCCTTGGCCTTGGGTTTGGGCTTGGGCTTGGGCTTGTTATTGCCTTTGCCTTTCTTGGCCATGGGCTTTCCCTTTCCTTTGTTCTTCTTGAAGTTCCCCTTTGGAACCATTAAGATTTCAGGTTTTCTTAATGTTCAGTTCAGCCTGCTTAAGCATCCCGTGTATCTCATGTATGGACTTCTCCATGGCATGCATATTGAAGTTCATGACAAACTGGTCATACTCCGATGGGACTAAGCCCAAGATCATATGTATGGCCGTGTCATTACCTACGAAAGCCCCAAGTTTCTCAAGTTGGTCAAGATAGACCTTCATTTTAAAAACATGTGCACTCACAGAGGTGCCAGGGGCCATCTTACAACTGTTCAACACCTTAGTGGTGAGGAACCTTTCTTGACGGGCTTGCTCTTGGAAAATTTCCTTGAGCTGGCCCATCATCTGGAAAGCCTCAACTTCTTCAAACTGTTTTTGAAGCTCATAGCTCATTGTGGCTAACATGAGACAAGTCACATCGTTAGAATAATCACACTGCTTCTTCCGAGCATCTTTCTCAGCTCTAGGGGCGTTGTTTGCAGATGCAGTTCAGGGAATATCGGTGTCGAGAACATATAGATTTTTTTTCCCCGCTAAGGACAATCCCTTAAGTTGCGGGCCCAATCAAGGAAATTGGACCCACTCGATTTTTCTTTTTTCAAGAACGGATTACAATGAATTGTGTGAAGTGTTGGTTGTCATTATGTACATTAAAATTATTTGCAAAGTCATTAATTAGTTTTGAGCAAAAAACTTTCCACAATTTCAACACTTGATTAATAGTGGAGAAAACCATTTTACGATAGTTATAAGTAAGCTTTGGCTTATCACCCATAATTAAAGTAAAATCAACCCATGGGAATGGACATCTACACGTCCCGACTATTTCCTATGTTATGCCCTAGGCTCAAAACTATTTTGATAGCCTAGTTAAGTCGAACCATGTCTAAGCTTATGGAAATCACTATTTTCCCATCTCCTTTTGCTTAGATAACCACTTATCTGTTGCTTTAGCAAACAGACAAAATGATTATCCAAGCTCAAGAGGTGCTTAGGATATGGTAGGCATTTTAAGACTTAATTAAGTTATTGAGCCCCCATAAGACAAGAATATAAGCATCACATGCAAGATATAAAACATAAAAGTAAACGTGAGATAGCATGGCCTAATCCTATGATGACTCCCACGAGCCTTGTGGGAGCCAAGGGTCAATCTAAGTCAATACCCATCTCATGGATAGTTTCTTCGATCCAGCGTCCTCCAGTCTTGTTACATAAATGCATGGGCATACCCAGCCTTCAGGATAAAGCGATAAAACTAATCTAAGAAGCAATTACAATTTTACAACATTGAAAAACGACTCGCAAGCCGTATTATAAAATTACAACCCAATAAATGTAAAGCAAGATGGGGTATAGTTGGGCATGCTATTCACCATGCTAAAACTCACATAAAGCATAATGAAATCAAGTAATGAGTACAAATACAAAGTCTTAGGGCTGCCCCTCGGACGAGGTCCTAGGGGCAGCGCCTGATTTGGGGTGCGCAAAGCAGGCGACAGTCGAATGAGTTTTCTGTCTCGATTTAACCCTCAATCGCCTAACATATATAATCGAATAAATAGGTTTATACGATATAATATATACAGTTTATCCAGTAGTTAATCGGATTAACAACAGGAAGCACGCAATCACAGTTTATGCGTAATTAATCATATTAATAAGATTTACGATAACAATTTATGCATAATTTAATCGAATTACAGAAACATTTTAATTACAAATAAACAGTTTATGAATTAACATGATTAATCAATATCAGTTTATGCATACATCACATATATGTATCAGAATCACAGAAACAATATATCTGTTTCACACATACACATACCAAATCGAATTTGATACGTGTTATGATATGATGGACATTATCGAATTCGAATAGTATGAGCAAGGCTCTGATACCACTGAACGAATTCAAGGGAAGAAACTCGTTCTAAACACCCATGAATCCTCCCCTGAAGGATCCGCTCATACCATAGGAATCGAAAACAGACGAAAATTACTTACAATTTTTTGTTAAAGATTCTGATTCTCAGATGTTGTGCTGCTTCCACCAATAGCGTTCCCTTGCGGAATTGCTCTCTACCGGTATCCACGCGACTAAATGAGCAGCGAGTGCTAGCTTTTCGTTTCTGAGTTTCGGGAATCTAGAGAGAAGAGAAGGGCATAAATATGATTTCAGGGGTTTTGGTTTTTGCGGCTCAAGAAAGTCTCACGAAGGGTTTCAGCCAAGAGAGGATTATATAGGGTGTGAGAGTTTGTTTCGAGAACCAACTCCCACGTCCTATCAAACTCTTCTGGTAGTGGGAGTCTTTATCACATAATAACTCCCACGTAATCCCAGCAAGAACCAAATATCGAAAATGCCCCTTCTTAATCTCTAATTCGATTAATAACATTTTATTATTCTCAGAAAAATAAATGTCAGATACAATGAACCTAGACACATTCAAGATTCATTGAATCTGGATATGAAGCTTGTTAACTCGTCTATGCATGTAACCCTGTAGATTCATATCTCAATGGCAATGAAAACACACTTAGTAGTAGTATGTGTTCATAAATCACAAGCGATCCCTAGCAGGACATTATGACTACCCAAAGTGAATGAATGTACGGTGGAACCTAATATCAATCCACTATTTAATCCATTTGTCTCGCGATATCCAAATTAAGCATAAGGCATGGTAGTTGTCACCCTTATAAAGCTTAATTGTATTTATGCTCGATCTCCAGGTAGACTGTTCCAACAAATAGTATTTAATAATCATTTTATCAAATACATTTGAGCACGGCCATGCATTTGAACAGTATTCTCTATCGAGGGCCCCATGGATATCTCTCTCTAATAAGAGAGGGACAAATCCCTTACAAATCCTCTCATATTCAAGCCATGATAGGTACTACATCCGATCATCAGTCGTATTAATTACTCGATTAAAAGTAACGTCCGACTGAGTCAAAACGTAGCTCCATTCATGCTGGGAACAATGGAGACATAAGGTCTAAGAATTCCAAATAGTATTGAGGAACTGATACTTATGACTAAAGAACTATTAAGTATTACTTCTCTTTCGGATCACGTCTGATACAATATTTCCCAATATGTTATATCTATGATATGATTTGTATCCATTACACATAATTAGTAAAACATAATCCTCAATCAAACATCATACTAGTTTTATTTCATTGTATAGAACATTACATAAAACTAGGGACAATCAGAATAGTAATTAATAAGCTTATGAGTTTTACTATCAAATCACACATTTGATGTTCAAAAGCAAAGTTAACTATTGAAATGATACGCTCAAAAATATATAAAACGTACAACATATGCTAATGGTCCTAAGACACTACTAACATCATAATGGATCTAACCATTTCCATATATGTACGATTTTGCCTTTCAGCTACACCGTTTTACCATGGAGATCTAGGCGTTGTGTATTGGGCAACAATTCCAAGTTTTTGGAGAAGTTTAGCAAAAGGTCCAGGATGTTATCTGTTTCATCATACCTTCCATAGAATTCACCACCTCTATCCCGACCTAATAATTTTTTTCACCTTTCTTTCTAGTTTCCTTTCGACTTCAGTAATGAATACTTGTACATCATCCACAGACTGAGATTTGTCATGCAATAGATAAATATAGCAATATCGTGAATAATCATCTATAAAGGTAATGAAATATTTCTCTCCTCCAAAAGTTGAAACATCAAAAGGTTTACAAATATCTGTATGTATTATTTCAAGAAGATGTGGACACTGTCTTTTATTAATCGTTTGATTCTTTCACTAGATATATGACATAGTCTTTTATGCCACAGGAAGTAAGAGTCATTTTTGGATGACTTGCGTTTTATTTCTTTATTATGCAAGATTATATGGGTTTCAGCAACTTGATATTTAAGATGAAGTTTATAAAATCCATCAATTAAAATTCCTGAACCGATAATGCTAGAATTTTTAAATAAATTGAAATTGCCATTTCCTACTTCAAATGAATATCCAAACTTATCAAGTGCGCTTGCAGAAATCAAATTACGAGAAATAGACGGAACATAAAGAGTTTGACATAAGTGTAACTGGTAACCGTTATCTAAAATAAGACGAAAAGTTCCAATAGCTTTAACTGGAGCATTGTCTTTATTCCCCATTAAAATGAAATTATCACTTGGGTATATGGTTTGGATCATAATGAATCCCAGTATCAAATTCGAAATATGAACGTTAGCACCAGTGTCAATCCACCAAGTAGAAGAAGATACATTAGTAAGATCTGATTCGAAATGACTTACGAAACCTAGGGTTACCTTTCTTTTCGAACCATGCTTTACTCTTAACGCGATCGCTTGGAAATGTCCAGATTTCTTGCGGGAACCCCGCAAACCTCATCATTCTTTTTTCTTTTTGGATGGTTGATTAGACTCATCAGATTTAGGTGGTGCTCTTTTCACTACAAAAGACAGTTAAAAGGGGACGGGCAAATCGGTCGCTAATCCGAACCACGTGGTCAAATATTTTTTGTCGCTAAGCCGAATAGCGACGGATTATTTAGCAACCGACTATTGGGTCGCCCATTACCGACGGAATACCGACCGAACGGTCAACAATGTTGACTTTTGACTTTGACTTGTTAACGACCGAATACCGACGGATTCAGTAGCTACCGACAATTTGGCCACCAATTATCGACGGATTACCGACCGAATGGTCAATAGTGTTGACTTTGACTAGTTAACGATCGAATACCGACCGTATATTGGGTCGCGAATTACCGACAAAATATTCGGTCGCTACGTACCGACAAAATATTCGGTCGCTAAGTACCGACGGAGTATTCAGTCGATAAGTACCAACAGATTCGAGTTCATTTGACTTTGACTTTAAACCAATAGCACCCGATATAACGGTCGCCAGTCGGTCGCTAAATGTTTTTTAATTTAAAAAAATAAATTCTGAAATTTAATTAAATCTCAATTATAAGAAACAGCAATACACACATCAATGAACAAGAAAGAATATCAATAAGATCGCAAAAAGCAAACATAATCAATATAACCTAAAAATAACATCACATAATCAATACAACCCAAAAATAACACCACATAATCAATTATCTTACTAAAAAATACAAGTTTACACATTATAAAAAACAGAAGTTTACACTTCTCATTACAACACTCACAATCAAAAGTGTGAACTCCACTCCACCAATTCCTTTTTTCTTGTTTCTTTATAACCTTGCAATATACTACTTGGTGTCACTTATATGTATATCTTTGGAAATGCATGAATTGCAATCTGGAAATTCAAGAATCAAATTATTTTATGGCAATAAAATTAGCACTTTGAACTATATTAAAAAGTTATACAATACGGCAATTAATTTATGGTAATAAAGTACTGAAAAATAAACCAACAAATATTATTCACCTTCATTATGTGGAATTCCAAGAAACTAGTCGTTCAACTTCAATTTGCATCGTTCAAGTGGCATCTTAGTGTGAAGCGAGAAAGAGATTACTCATGCATGAAAAAATGGATTAATAGAAAAAAGTTAAGAATTAAAGCACAACAACAAATAGATAACCAAATTAATAATTCTATTTTTAATCATTCTAAATCATCCTCGGACATAAATTCATCATCTTCTTTAGAATTGTCATCACCGACATAAATTCATCATCATATCTTTATTAACACGGCCCGTACTGGTCACAAGTACAACTTCGATTTCCCCTGACCGGTGTGCAAGTTGACCAACTTCAGTAACAATTGGATCAATGTGACTGGTCTCCTCCTCGCGAACTTCCTCCTGATATGGTATCGAAACATTAGGAACGTCAACTAGACGTGGTTTGGAACGACAAACATCCCACCAATCAGTCCTAGATGTTGTCTTACTCCCTGGATAAGGTGTGTAGTAGACTTGTTGAGTTTGGGAAGCAAATACAAATGGATCGTAACCCTTGTACGTTCTTTTTCTATTGATTTCTACAAGCTTATATTGATGATGCACCCTTAAACCTCTATTTGGAGTTGAATCAAACCAGTCACATTTGAAAATAATTATTTTTTGGACAAGTAATCCAGCAAGTTCAACCTCAATGACTTGCTTCAACTCACCGTAGCATTCGCCTTTAACCCATACTATTGTTCGGTGTAATAACACGATAATTATTTTATGTAATATGTTATTAATGGCATCTTATCTAAAACTTTGTTTGTTCTGAATTTTTTTGTGTAATAGAATAATGTATTTATATTCTTGTTTACTGATTGGAGACTAAAATAATATAATTAGCATACAAATTAAAAATTAAAAAATTAGAGATAAAAGACAACTAACACAATACTTTAATCTAATACAAAGATGCAAAAATCGGGGAGAAAACAAAAAGGGAAAAATGTAAAATATTTCAAGAAAATAGTTCCACAAATCTTCATGACATGTCTCAACTATACTACGCAGCTGAAATTACAATTTCCTGAATCCAAAACAATAAATCAAACAACAATTATACCATAATTCTAAATGAGTAAGGATAGATGCTAAATAAATAAATTAATTAATTAATTAAAAAATCCATATAAAAACACACCTTTAGAATAAAATACCTCCTTGATACAACAAGAAAGTCATGCACCAAAACAACCCCATCCTTTCTACTCTTACAAATTAAAGTAGATCCTTCAATGGTAATAAAAACCAAATGAACCACTTGAAATATTAAACCAAATGAACAGGCGGAAACCGCTCGGCTCATTATGGTTGAAGCAATAATAAAAACTATTCAAGAGAAAACAAGAAGTAAGTTGACATGAACTTACATGCTACAAGTTTATGATTTGATAGCACTTTAATTTATCACATGCTCATTTTGCACTTTTATTTTGTACAAAACATTTACACAAATTTCATTTTCTCATATATTTTCAACAAAATATCATACTCTCTGTTGGTTGAAACTAATTAATAAATGGAAAAGTAAGCATTATGATCACATAAGAAAAACATATTATACTTAAATAAAATACACAAGCATTGAATTTAGTGCAAGTTTAATTACTTAAATATTCTTGGAATTGCACCATGTTATATGGGTTTTTTTTTTTTTTTTTTTTTTTTTAAATAGAACAAGCATTGGATTCATTAGTTTTAAGAAGTAAGAAGAGTAATTTAACCCTGCAATAATATCCTTAAAAATATGAGGTGCCATATGTTAATAGAACATGCATGAGAGATTATTAAGTTTAGAAAGAAAAAAGATACACTCATTTGAAGAAAGTGGACATTTATTTTAAAATAAATTAAATAGAAATTACACATTTCAATTTGGGATGGTAATTTTTATAAAAAAAATTAAAAAGTAAATAATACCAATAAAAATTAAACCTTAAAATTGAATAACAATTTGAAATTTGGAGCAAAATTATTGTTCTTTTTCTGCTATTTTAGTAACAACCCCAAGAACAGTCCAAGATCCACTGTTCTTCCTGATGCACTAAGTAAGGGATACCCTTCCTAGAGTTCTACACTTGGCGTATTCTTCGACGCAAACATCTTCCTGCAAAACCACCTGAAACGCGGAGAAACAAAATGCATGTAAAGGTTATAACATGTTCATCAAAATCTGACATTACAAATATTCGAGGATAAATAAAAGAAAGATCACAAATCCATGTGACCACATTCTTCAACTTGTTTCAGAACCCAATACCAAAATGAAGTAGTAAAGATAAGAGCAAACAAATTACCAAAGAAAAGCAATCATGTCATCTAAGACTTATTAAAACAGAGCTTAAAAGTACTACAAATCAGCACTATTTGTATTGACATCCCAAAATTGGCCAAACAAAATTTAACCATTCTTCTGAAAGTTAGACTGGATAAGAGAAATAACAAATAATTTGACTGAACTTTCAACAAAGCAAAAAAGATAAAAACTTGCGGGAGTCCGACTAAAATTTCATTAGTGCAAAGCAAGTTTCCCAAAACAAGCAAGCACATTGCTTAATACTGCTAAACCAAACAATACTTCAAGTTTTACAAAAAACATCTTCAAGCTCAAGGTTAGCAATAAAATCCTAATCTGCACTAAGTAGCTTTTACCGTATCAGAATTTACCATATCAAAAGTACACGAAGAGAACAAACGTGCCCTTTTAGAAAACTAGACACGTGAAAGAATAAAGGCAAAAGAGTGGAACTAAGTTTCTAGTTTATAGTAAGTGTAAATGGGCATAGTTTATTACTTCAGTTTCAGTGGGAAAATGAATAGAAGCTAATAAAAAATGAGGTTTAAATATGCTTAATGACTTAACTCATATACCAACTTGCAGAGCTTATACAAAGGACATTAAAAGATCATAAATCAAAATATTATTCTTAACTCATACCAACTGGCAGAGCTTATACAAAGCACATGAAAGGATAAGGTATCAAGGAAAATAGACTATTTTGTGTCCTGAAGAACAACTAGTTTTACTTCGGCCACCACCATTATTTTCAGAATGCTCACAAAAACTGGTAAACAAGTTTTGTAGTTCTTTTCTTGGAAAATTTCTGCTCATTTATGATAAGGCTTGGTTTTTGAATTTGAACAAAATAGTATATAAAAACGGCACAAATACATGTGAGCGGAAAGGGAAAAACTGTGGTCAACATGAAGTGCAAGAAAAGCCACAGATACTGGTAATAACATTCACTATGGCGAATAACCGCTCCATATGATCCAGAACTTGTTTCGGAGGACAAGAGACAGCAATAATATGCATAGGCATTGAGAGTAAAACATATCGAATCAGAATTAGACGTCCACTCAATCCTAATAACTTCCTTTGCCAACCTGCCAATCTAGCATCTATTTTCTCAATAGCTGAAGAGTAATACACTATCTTTTTTCTTCCCGTAAAAAGAGGGCAGCCAAGATATGTCATAGGCATTAACCCGCGGCTGAAACCTGTGACTCGGATCACCATTTCCAATTGCCTTTGCTGGGTTCTATCAGACATATAAAAAGAGCACTTTCCATCATTGATTCTCTGCCTCGAACATCTTTCATATTGCCGAAGGAAGGCTATAAAAGCTTGCAATCCCCTTTTAGCTCCATTCAAGAACACAATTACATCATCAGCATAAGCTAAATGGGAAATCATAACAGTAGAATGAGGAACCACATACCTTCCTATGCAACCAGAATGAACAAGTTTATCCAATCCCCGAGAGAAAACCTCAGCAGCAATAGCAAAGATGACAAGGGATATCCTTGTTTTACCCCTCGGCCCGATCGGAAAAAACCGTAAGGTGTGCCATTGATTAAAACCGAAAACCAATTGTTATTTAAAAGATTCCGAATGAGATGCATGAAATGGGGGCTAAATCCAAATTTCCGTAGTACAGACAGTAGGTAGATATGCGAAACCCCGGTCAAAAGCTTTCATCATATCCAATTGTATTATCATATTACCCCCACGGACTTTTTACTTAAAGAATTCATCATTTCCGTAGCAAGTAAAATGTTGTCTGAAATAACCCGACCCTGAATAAAACCCGACTGATTTCTGCACAAAATTTGGTCTAGTAGAGGTGAAAGTCGGCTAGCCACAACCTTTGAGATAATTTTACTAGAGAAATTACATAAAGATATCGGTCGAAACTCACCAAATGTGCCTGGACTGTCCTTCTTAGGAATGAGAACTAGGAATGAACTAGATGTTGCTCGCGGAATAGGCAAACCAGCCCAGAAATCTTTTACTGCTTGAACGACACTGTCTGCTACTATCTCCCAACATGACTGAAAGAACCTGCCTGTGAAACCATCCGGACCAGCTGCGCTAGATGGGCTTAGAGCAAAAATTGCCTCCTTAATTTCCTGATCATTAGGCAGGGAGTCCAATGAACGATTCTCCATATACGAAATACAATGTGGTATCAAGTCCAAAAGCTGATCATCCGGTTGTGAACTCGGATCTAAAGAAAATAAGTCTTCATAATACTTAGCCCCCTCTACTCCAATCGCCTCAGGTGTGGAATGAAAAGTCCCATCCGGTGAAGTAATTATGTTAATAAATAACCTCCGGGTTCGATTCTTGCAATATAAGTGAAAATAACGAGTGTTAGCATCTCCCTCCTCCAACCACTTTTGTCTCAATTTTTGCCGCCAAAAAATGCCTTCCAACTCCAGATTACGGGCATGTTTCTCCCGTGCCACTGTCAATTCCTCTTGTATAATCGCCGAGGGACCCAAATCATGAAGGCCTTCTAATCTCGAAACCTCCACCTCAGACTCCTTGACATTTGTATGAATATTTCCGAATGTGGATCTGTTCCAACTTCCCAAAACATGTTTCAGGTTCTTGAGTTTTATTTGCAATGCTATGATTCCTGAACCAGACACATTTTCAGCCCAAGAGGAGCGAACAATATTCAAAAAATTTGGATGCTTTATCCACATGTCCTGGAATCTGAAAGCGGAGCCACCTCTATCACTAGATAACCTGACATTCATTAGTAGAGCACAGTGATCAGATATTGTACGGGCAAATGGGTTACCGTAGTTGATACAAAAGTTTCATTCCAGATAGAGAAAACCAGTAAACGATCCAGTTTTCTGAGTAAAGGCCGAACTCCGCTCCTACACCAAGTGTAAGGGCTGCCCAAACCAAGTACTTCCAACAAACCACAATCCTGAACTGCCTCCCCAAACTCCTGCATAGGAAGCATAGCCGGTATGGAACCTTGGCTCTCATCAGCCCGCAAAACCACATTAAAATCCCCTCCAATAGACCAAGGTAAATTATGTTGAGAGTGAAATGATCGAAGTTCTTCCCATAACTCTCTCCTTTGAGCATAGAAACACTTAGCATAAACAAAGGAGCAGTAGAAGGTGAAAAGGAAAATATGTTAACTTGACAGTGTATAACTTGCTCCAAATCCTTAATAACCACAATATCAACTAACGCATCCCACATTAACCAGATTTTGCTATTACTATTACCAAAATAAGAACCAAACCCCAAACGCCGAGCATATAGTGGCAAATCAGATAAATCAACCAAAGGTTCCAAGAGAGCAATAAATTGTAATCTATGTTCCCTTTTAAACTGCCGAATATTAGCCAAAGTACTATCATTAGCAATCCCCCGTATATTCCATATGATGTAATTCATTAAACATAATTGGTGGATTAAAGTAAATGAGACTCCTAAAGAGTACGAGAGGTCGACTCTGAGAGTCGAGGTGATCATCTCAAAGGACCCTGTGCCTGTTTAGATTTTTTTCCCTTTACAAATTGGAGCAATCACAATAGGAATATTTTCTGCAAGCTTTTTTGAGTTACCTACTGTGACCGTAGGGGGGGATAGTGCAACATTTTGAGAGGGACTTTCCTGGCAAGTCACCGCAACCTCTTGAACATCCATTGATCCGGGTAGAATCGAATTACCACCCTACTCGACACTGGATAGCAATTCGGGGCTCATCCAGGGTACTCGGGTCTTCAGTCATCCGTATCGGTTCCCACTTCGGCTTCGAGTATCCGAATAGGGCCTTTCAATACTCGGGACTTGCCTGCAGTCGGTCCCGAGTTTCCCACCCATCCACTGTGCAATACCGGTCTCCCTGTACCATTTTGTGAAGCCAAATCAGCTTCTTTAAATGTCGGGACAACATTGTCCGGTTCCGTAGCTGCAGTAGCCGTGACAGTCGCTGGAGCCAGCTTAGTAGAGAAAACCAGGACAGTAGCAGAGGATACCGGGTCAGATGATGTGCAGACCAGGTCAGTAGTTGTTATTTTCGGGTTAGTAGTTATAGTATTCGGGTCGGAATCCGGGTCAGTAGTTTCAGGAAAAACCTCTGCGGATACTGGGGCAGCAGGCTGTATGGACTGCCGGGTCGGGTCATAAGAAAACTGTGTGGAGAACCGATGAAGAGCTGCCATTGTCTCCGGCCTGGACTTCACTAGTTGTCTTCCACCGCCAGCAGATTGATTAAACCGTTTAGTGTCTACCGGTGGTCGGATACTCCCCACCGTAATATCGTCTTGACTTTTGGATCTCAAAATCACCGGATCTATATGTGTATGTAATCGGGGCAGTTGTGGTTCTTCTATGATCGGCGATGCTGCTGCCCAATCCGATACTGTGATAATCTCCATGGTGGAGGGGGCAGTGTGCTCCTTAACCCGAGAAACCGAATTCAATGATGTCTCTGCCCCGTCCAGGATTACCGCCACCGAATTGGCCGGTATCTGTCTTGATTGTCCTGCTCTGGACGTCTCGGGTTTGTCCGTTGCAACCACCACAAGCGGCTGGCGTTGCTTTGCTAGTCGTTTGCCCCGGTCACGATTTGGGCCGACCTGAACCCACTGATTTCCAGCAGGAGGAGTAACCACAATGCCTGATTTCAATGTTCTGTGTTCCGCACTTTCTGGGTTCTTGACCTTTTCCGGCGGTTTAGTAACAGCCACCACCGGCGACGAAATTTGCCCCTTTCGTCCACACTGTAACTGATTGTGTCCAATCGTTTTACATCCAACGTAGTAAGAGGGTAGATCATCGTATACTATGGACTGCCAGTAACCCTTCCCAGAATGAGCATGGGAGATACGGACCCTCTTTGGCATCTCTCCTAATAAATCAAGTTCCACACATACCTTGGCTATGGCCGGCCTAGTTGCCGCAGCAGTCGGAGCATCCAGGGCCAGCGTCTGCCCCACCGCCCTTGCAATCGAAAAAAGCTTCGATTTGTTGTAAAGATGTATCGGCAATCCTTCGAAACCAATCCAAATTGGGACAATTGATGGTTCTTCGTCCACATTGAAATCATACGTCCACTTGAAGACACGCATCGTTAGTCCTAGAAAAATCCAAATCCCTTGTCTCCAAAGTCGGCAATAGTCCTCTTCCAAATCGAATCGTATCAAAACATGGCGGGGATCCATTCGACCAATCCAAAAATTCCCTTTGAAGCCTACTTTGTGAAAAGATCGCCGTAATGATTCGAGGTTCGGAGCAAATTTCTGAGTTCATCCGCCGGGATGATCAGATGAGGTTCACCCTTAAAAACCTCCAACTTTGTTATTGGCAGATTAATCACCGGTGTCTGAGGCCCGGATAATAACTCGGCAAAGCTCTTGTCTTTCCATGGATTTGGAGCGGGTATCGGGGCCACGGCAACCGGCTGGCCGGTAGCCATAGCAGCCGCTGGACAACTATGTCGGAGAAGAGATTCCGGACTGCTAGGAAATTCCGAGATTTTAGGAGGATTTTAGGAGTCAAAATACTGCGGCTCACACAAAAATGACATAAAATATCTTTAACAATAACTAACATTTACATTGTATAATACATTTACAGGTCACTTAAGATACATTTACATTAATGATGTCCAAAGATTCAAATGTGTCAAGATTTAGAAGATAATGGAACATTACCTAAATTATTTAATTGAAATTTGGCTTCATTAAACTATTTACTATGGTATGTATTAGTTTCTCATTCTCTACCACGCGTTGCATTACCATAATGTCGCAATCCTCGAAATGTGACAAAATATTTACAAATTTGCCTAACCCAAAAACTTTAATTTCTCTAGAAATTAAGATAAACAATAGCTGATGATGCACTCGAGGAATTAGGTTGGAAATTTTGCTATAAATATAAAGATTTTATGTGAATATTACTTGAGTTGAATGTAGTTAACAATTGAATAATTGCTATTTTCTATAAACTGTATCACATAGACTTTTCCATTCATTTTCAAATTACACGACATAAAGGGAAAATTAGTTTTCTAAATAAAAAACATTGACAAATCTAACATTTTAGAATCAATTTCCCCATAACACACTCTGTGAAATATAACGCTTCTTCTAAGCATGTTAGGGTTACTGTCTTAGTTGTTACCTGGATTAGATTTAATATGCGCCACAAAAAATGTTGGAGAAAATAAAAATAAGACACAAGAGATAACTTCCCCTGAAATTATCGGAACAAAATATTAGCCTCAATCTAAAATTTCCCCCAAAAGAAGAAGTATTATCTACTCACATCTCTGCAAATGTTTTCCCTCTGCATCTTTCCGAGACCATATAGGGCTATATGGCTGATCCTTCATGAGCACTAATGCAGTCAAGCAATGACAGGCCAAGTTTCTTATATTCAAATTGCTTTCTTAGCTTCACACCAAACGGATTTTCAACTTCTTTATGATTTTCTTGGATAATATTACAGTTGGCAATCACTTCAGGGATGTCTTTGACATCCCAAGGCAAGATGTGATATGTTCCATCTTTAAGAAAGAGAATCCTACTGGCAAGAACACGAGGGATGTGATGCTTAAGTTGAGAGTTGGTTTTCTCTAATAAATTGTAGAACTCTGGTTGTTAAAAAGGAAAACTTAATAAGCTTAGCACAAGACAATAAACAGATCAATACAATGATAAGGATACCCCTGCAATACCTCGGTGCCTAAACCATAAAGAGAAGCTTCCAGCTCATCTTCAACAAATATTTTTATCACATGGTCAGCAACAAGATAAACCTGTCATAAAGACATTTATTTTAGAAACTAGGAATAAGGTCAAGCATTAGTTTTCAGACATAAATGAAGAGAATTAATGTTTATATGCATATTCTATTGAATTTAGATAACAATCTTGCCACCAAGATTTGAAACAAAGTTGTGCCCCATATTTATAAATGAATTCATTTGAATCTTTCACAAGAAACTCCAGTACAAAGGTAGCAAAGATCATACACATAATGTATAGAACAAAATCAAATTCTACCAGCAACAATCTGTGTGCTTTTATATTATCTACCAAGGACAGACAATTAAGTGACAGAAGAATCTGCATTAGAACAACATAAGCCAGCTTATAATTTTTAATATGCAAAGATTTATCAAATGAACATACAGATTAGTGTAATTAAGAAACATCTAAGAGGGCAACACAAATTAGTTCACAATTTAGAGCTCAAATTATGAGACAACTGATACCTTTTAAGAAATGAAGCAAACTTCTAGAAGCAAAACAAACTGACTCCACAAGCATTACAGAATATCCAATAACAAACTATTTGTAATGTCGCAAGAATTTCCAGGAAAAAATGAAAATGCTATACGGCATAATTTTCATTTTTCAAACACTAGGTGAAACTACAATATAATATGGACACATATAAATGAATTTAAATAAACGCCAAAGAGCTTCATCAATTATCCTTAACAATTCAATATAAAATTCAGCCCAAAGTCTAACAAACCAGGCAGAAGTTAAAACTGATTCATCAAACATAAAAGTTACTTTTGGAACATGAACCAAGAAATTATTCTTTACAAATCCTTTTCTTTCCTTTTATCCCTAGCCCCTATACGAATATATTTAATAAAAAAGTTAAGATAGAATTTGGGGAGAACTGTACTTAAAGGGCGGGATAACTTTAAAAAAATAATCGTTAAATTGTGTAAACGGACAAATATTTTGTAGTAAGAGTTGTGTTAGTATTTCTTTTACTTAATATATAACCTATCTTTGTTTCTGTATTTCTGTAGATTTGAGCATTCACCATTTTCTTTGTTTTGTACATGCAACTATGCAATTAAATAAACTTTTGTTTGTGTAGCAGATATTTGTTAAGAAAAAATGGAAGAATAATGTTCTTTGTTTAATAAAAAGATATAATGAATAGGCGAAAGTCATTGTATGAATTGGTGGATTCATTTTAGCTATTGTATATGACACCAAAATACATTACAGGTGCAAAACAAATGAAAGAAACACAAAAAAAGCATAAAACATTGATTTGTAAAATTGAAACAAAACATTCAATACTTTATTATTAAAATTGTTCATAAAGATGTTAAATCAATGAAAAACTTGATAAACAAACATTCCAATTCATACCAAAGTAGATCAAATCTACTTAGCATAAGTAATTACATTATTCATAAAGCTGATACATCAGTAGAATCTTAAAAAAAAAATACAAAGCAAACGATTATTTCAAAACCCTCGCACAAAACATCACATGAAATTAACATTGGAATGTCCAACAATTTCAACCTTAGGCTTTTTAATCTTCAAAGAAGAGCTCTCACCATTTTTACGAACAATGTCAACAACTTGCTTTCTATCACAAAAACAATCAGACACATTAATGTTCTTATGATTATAGTATAGACGCAAGGAATTCTCAGCATACCCATACAATTTCACCTTATACATTCCATCATATTGTTTGAACAATTCAAGATGGACACGCATCTTACGTTGAGACTCTATTACTGCAACAACAAAGGGATTATAAAACCTTACATAAGAATCTAACTTCCTCTCAGTTTCTCCAGTAACCAAAAAATCTTCATTCAAAATCATTATACTTAAAGGAAACTCCATAACTATATCATTAAGAACCCAAGGATGAGTATCAATCCACAAATTACTATTAACATGTGCAACATTGTTAATAGCAGCAACTGGCAGAATAAGAATCTCCAAAAGCTCGGGAAATTCCTCAGACCCAGCTCGCAAAATCACACGGACTGGATCAGTTCTTTTGTCCAGAATTGCAAAGTAAACTTTGTCGCTTTACAAATCAGGTGAAGCTAGCAAAACTGATTCAGACACAAACGGACAAAACTCGGGCTTTCCAATCAACTTATACTGATGAGGCATGTCACTGAAAGACTCCATATTAATAATTAAAAAACAAAATAAAAACTAAGGTACTTCTACAATACCTAAAACTAATCTATATACAACCAAAAGTAGAGTTGCATACAATCATAACAATTAAAAACTTAATGAGCAATGAATTCTATCACTCATACAATATAACAGCCACACGTTTTTTCTCCAAAACTCATCTTAATTCAGACAATCATTATTCAACTAATTGAAATAATTAAGAAGATAATCAATGTTTTAGAAATGAAAAAAAAAATGAGTGAAAAAATCAAAAGAAACACACCTGAATAAAAAACCATATCATTTGTACAAATCCTCATCTTCATTTAACATAATTAAACTTCAATTCCATCCTTCAATTTCAGAGAATCCATCAATACAATCTTTATTATACCACATCTTCTTCTCATCTTCCTGTAACAAGACAAAAAATTAAATTCCATCATCCACCATACATGAAATCAATCAATTCAAACATTCAATTTTGCAGAAATTCTAAACAAATTACAATTCCTTAATGCTATACCTACAACTGAGTACAAAATCAGAATTCCTTAATGCTATACATTCAAGAATACAAAATGTAATAAACAAGGGAAATATGTTTAAGAAATCTGGTAAAAAAAAAAAAATAGACCCACAAGATGAAGAAGAATGGAGCAGAGGGAGGGAGGAAGGGAAGGAATCGGTGGTGATAAACCGCATAATATTTTCCAAAGAGATTTTGTTTTCCTTTTAAAAAAAAATGGGTGAGGAAGAATTCAAAAAATACATTAAAAACAATATAAAACAAATTACAAAATACCATAATTATCTCCATACCTTAGAATGGAAAGAAATGTTTTTTTTTAAAAAAACAAATATAAATAAAAGTAATTATAATTATAACACATATTCTAAATAAATAAATTTAAATTAAATTAAAAAAAACATTACAAAAAAACTCATTTTTAAAAAATAGAAATTACATCTATACAACAGTAGAAGAGAAAAACTAAGATTAACAGGAAAAAAATAAAACTCCCATTCAAAACAATACAATTCAAATTAAATAATCCTTTAAATATCTCTCTAAAAGAAATTTAAAGATAAATTAAATCATATTTACAACACCATAGAATAGAAAAATTGAATTTCCTTTATATATAAAAAAAAAAAAAAAAAAAAAAGTAGTTAAAAAAATATAAAAAAAACACAGTAACCTACTTACCTTCTTCTTTTTTCAATCCATTTTCACTCCCAAACATAGATTACATGGCTTCTTTTAATTTAATTTTACATTCAAACAAAATTTAATATGAAAAATATTTTAAACATATTGATACAAATATTTAGCAAAATCATTATCGTAGTCTTTGCCAATTTTGGAAAAATCTTTGGAACTTTATTAAGATACTGATTTTGAGTTTATTAACATACAAAACATTTTAAACATGAAAACTGTAATTATTAACATATTAAATTGATATATTTCTTTGTTTAATAAATCAACAATTATAAAAAAGTGTATCTTTTTTTATTTCCTTATTTTCACTGATGATATGTAAAAATGTGAATTTTTAAATTTAATTTTACTTTTAAGAAAAATTTATTAAAAAGTATTTAATACATATTATTGCAAATATTTTACAAAATCAAACCCAAAATCTTTCAAAAAAATTTGAAATAATTATTAGAACTTTATTATGGTTATTAACATAGAGAAAGTTTTAAACATGGAAAATATAATTAATTACTAACATATTTAATTTATTTATTTATTTCTTTGATAAGTCAACAATTATTAAATGAGTCTCTTTTATTTACCTATTTGTTCTTTCATATGAAAAAATGAGGATTTTAAATTTAATTTTACTTTAAAAGAAACTTTATTATGAAATTACTTTTAAACATATTGATGGAAATATTTGGGAAAAACAAATCCGTAATCTAAGGCAAATAATTGGCAAAATCAATGGAAATTTATTACGGTACTAATGTGTGAGTCCTAATTTAAACAAGGAAAACTCGATCAATTAAATTTAAACAAAGTTGAATATAATACAACATTTTAAACCACCAAAAGTTGATTAATTATTAACAAAATTAATCGATTTATTTATTTGTTTAATAAGTCAACAATTATAAAAGGTGTGGCATTTTAATTTATCTATTTTCACCCTAATTTTTTGCTAAATAAAATGTAACAGAATTAAGTACCTATTCGCTACTCCATGAACATATAATACTTACAGGTTACAACAATACGACTATAGGAAAAGAAAGATTGTTGAGTCCATTCATTGAGAGGCAAAAATCAATAAAGCATAACGATTACCTTCACAACACTTCCCACGAATTTTTTTTTACTAAATAACTTCCCACAAGGTTTAACATATTCATTTTGTTGATATTTTTCCGACAACTATCAATCCTTGAACATCATAATATTATAATGAAAAAAGTTTATAATTATTATTTTAGGTGTGAGATAGATATTTTACAAGATTCCTACTACAATGATAATTCTGAACAAATCTATTATCTTATGCATGAGTCAAATACTTTTGAGGATTGATATGATTTGGCTAAATGGAATATTACAAGATATGATAATCAAAGAAATAGTTTATGAAAATATAAAATTGGAATGTGAAGAGATATTCCAAAACATTATGTATGAAATAGAATTATTAGAAACAGACTTATATTTAGAGACAGATTTGTATGAAGAGTGTAATTTGTAGGGTTCTTGGATTCATAAGGGCTTCTTAACTCTTGAAAAACAACAACTTTCATATTTATTATTCTTTTTTGTTGTAATATCTTGGGAATATCTTGTGCTTCAATCTTATCTTGCTCTGTAGGTATTTCTTCAGCAATTATCATATCTCGAGTAATACCTAACTTTATTACATGAATTGGAGGTTTGATGTAGTCATAATATATCTTTGCGGAGCTTAATAAAATCTGACATAAATAATTTCTGCTTTAGTAATTCCAAGGTAAGTTTTAGCAGCAACTTTAACCTCAGGGATTCCTTCTAATTCTTGTACGTTAACTGTATAAACTACATTAAGTAATCCATAAGCATAAGCTGAGGCTATTAAATTTGGATTTGTTCCAGGCATAGCTATTAACTTGTTTAATCCTACTAAATGCTGAGTAGTATATCCCAATCCTTTTGCATAAAACTGCTCTATAGGTAACTGAGTTGGCTTTGTATTTAAGAAATCTATAACTGTCTTGGCATTATGGATATACTTTAAGGTTATATGGTTATAATTTTATTTTTCAACCAACAGGCTTTGAGAGTATGTATTAACTTGGGGAGGTGTAAATATAACTGGTTTTATAGTAATAAGCTTATTTTCAGGGTATATATTATTAATATTATAAGCTTTGCTTCTGCTGGTACCTGCAACATTAACATTCTTGTTAAATATCCCACTCTTCTGAGGGTAATCTTTTTCTTTTTCCTTAGGTTCATCACGGGTTAAATCTAGATTTGCATCTCTGCTTATCTCAGGATCATCATCCCTGCTTAAATTGGCCTTTGGCTACTTTATCTCTACCACCATTGCGGCTAGCTCAAGGACTTTCTTATCTTGTGTAGAAACATGTATTTCTATTTTTCTAATTTTTCCAATATCTATTCCAGCAATTCTTGAATAATTGTTGTAATATTTTTTTGGATTTTTTGAGAGATAATCTGCAAAGACATTCTTGTTAGTCCTAATTATTTCACAATCATAATCAAATTCATTTATTTTTATTACTAATCTCCTTATTTCTTTTTGTGTTATAAAATCAGTTAATTTACTCTGTAACCAATATTTTACCTGTGTATTGTCGGTTCTTAATATAAATCTAGTATGTACTATATATATTTCAAAATGTAAATTAGCTTTTAATACAGCCAATAAATCTGTTCAATTAATTTCTCATTTTTGTTCATTATCTTTAAATGTTCTTGAATGATATCTACATATATGTTCAATTTTTTCATTTTTGTATCTATATTTTAGTATTCCTCCAAAACATTTTTCACTAGCATCTGAATCTATTATATATATAAATTCTTTATTTTCATCTGAAAATTCTAACTTAGGCAAGGTTTTGCATACTTCTTTAATTTTCCTAAGTTTTTCACTATCTACTTTTGACCAAGTAAATTCTACATCTTTCTTCAGTTTCTTTTGGAGTGATACTAGATATGTTGATAAATGAGGTATATATTCTCTAACCTGATTAATTAATCCTAAAAATGATTGTAATTTTTTCTTAGTATCTATTCTTATTCCTAAAAACTCTATTTAATTTTTCATGATTTCTTCTTTCTTTTTTCTTAAACTTATTCCTGATTTTTCTACATAATTTATAAACCTTTCTATTAAGGTAATATGTTCAACATAAGTATGGGAGTATAATAAAATATCATATATATATATATATATATTATGCAATTTTCTAATCCATCAAACTGTTTATCCATAAATGATTGGAATCTTCCTGGTGCATTTTTATATCCAAATGGTAAAATATTCCATTCATAAAATCCATTGAGTACAGTAAACGCAGTTAAGGGTTTGGATTCTTCTGTTAATTTTATGTGATAAAATCCTGACTTACAATCAAATTTACTAAACCAATTATATCCTGATTTTTGTTTTAGTTTTATCACTTTATTTGGTAATGGGTAATTAGATGTTTGAGTTTTGGCATTTAAATTTCTATAATCTATAACCATTCTACTTTTTCCCTTTTTTTGTTTAGAATGTTTATTAACTATGAATGCTGGACAACTATGTTTTGAATTATATTGTCTGATGTATTCATTTTCTAAAAGCTCTGGAATATGTTTTTTAAATTCATCTTCATCACTAGGTATATGTTTTAAAGGTTTCTGATATACTATAACATTTGGTTCTTTAAGGCTAATCTCTACATAAGTCTTATGATTATTCCATCTTTCTAAAGGATTTTCAGAGTAAAGTTTTTCTAATTTTTCCTTTATGGGTGTTAGTATATCAATAGTGTAAATACTAAATATATTTATATTATCTATACTTCTTTTTTATCCATATGTTGTGTTATCTTACTATCTACTTTCTGCCACGCTTTAGAAATTCTTTCTTTATTTTTTACTCTTAAAACTGGAATATGATGTTTACATGGGGTGGTTGTCATTAAATATTTTCTTTCTATCTTAATAGGTAAATAATCATGTAGGAAATTTATGCCTAATATTATATCTTTTCCTTCTAAGTCAAAGGCAAATATTTCTTTTATTTTTAGTATTTTCCCCCATAACTGTATTTCTATATTTTTAACTTTATATTGGATCTCATTTCCTTCTCCATTAAATCCTATTACTAATATTCTAGTTTTTTTCCCATTTTTCTTCTGGTAAATAATTCTTTTTACATATATTTATTTTAGCACCACTATCAATAAATGCAGTATAATACCTACTATTATATCCAGACACAATTATTTTTATTAATACGTAAATAAATGTATCTATGTTATCCATATATTTCTCTTAATTTCCATATATCTTCTCTTTCTCTAGGAATAACTATTCTCTTTCCTAGGTGAGTTATACTTACATTTGTTTCACATATATTCCAAGATTGATGTTTAGGTAACCAAATTGTTCCTATAATTATATCATTTGACTGACTTTCTTTTTCAACTTGTATTTCAAATTCTATTTCTATACAATCTCCTCCTAATTCTATATTTTTAAATATTTTTCCTTTACTACTATACATTTTTCCTTGTAAATCGAGATATCTATGATCACTATTTATTATTAAAGCTTTACCAATTAAATCCTGGGATATATAATTAAATCCTGCTCCTGAATCTATAATTATTGGTTTTATTTTCTTATCTATTTTTCCTAAAATGCATATTTGTGAGGTTGATTCTAATTCTGAGTTTTCTATTCTACTACTAGTGGATATTCTTTGTTTTATAATGGTCAACTCTTCATTTTCAATCTCAGTATATGTTTTATCCGTATTTTCTATTACATTTATTATTTCTTTAAATGGATTATCTATATGTATAGTTTCTACCTTTCTTTTTCCTAATATTTTATGTTTATTACTCACCACATATAGATTTTTACATTTAACTGTCATAACCTTACTATTTTTCATCATTTCTATCCCTGATAGTTTTCAATATAAAACAAATGCTTTATCTATATTTTGATCAACTAGACTAACAACATAATTTCCACTTACAATAAATTTTAGTTTTTGGTATATTAAATTTCCTTTCATTTTTAGCTATAATGCTTTTTTCTATAGGATAAGTAATTCTATCATCTGCTATATAAATTTCTAAAGGAGTATATATTCCTTCTTGAAAACAAGCCTTAATAATAATTTATGTTCCTCCAAAATAAGCATACCTCATAGTATCCTTCGTTTTTTTTTACTTACTTCACTTATAATTCCTTGTTTTGATATTAATGGTATTTTAGTATTTCCTTGGGTCATTTTTATATCTATAGCATGTTCTTTTTTACTTACTATATAATATTCCTCAGTTTCTCTGGACATTAATCTTTTTATAGTTGGTATACTAAAGATCTTATCTTTTGTTATACTAAATTCTTGTTTCTCTATATACCATTAATACTAAAATGGATAACTGAAGAAGCTAAACGACCATTATGCAGGAACTTTAATTCTCTATTTATATTTTTTTATTTCTTGCAATAATTCATTCATTACATCTATTCTTGGTTCTTCTTTAATAGGTTTAAAATATTTTTGATTTTCTTGTTCCAATCTTTGTAATTGTTCCATTTCAGTTTCTAATATAAGTTTTTCTTTATCTTTTATTAATCTTAGCTTATCTTTTCCTATTTTACAGAATTCTCTATCCATATTTGTTTTATATACTTTTATTTTTGTGTTGTGATACCCATCTATCTTATAACTTCGTATTTTTATTTCGTCTTTATTCATAAAATTTTACTCTAGATTTTCCTATTTTTAATTCTGGTAATATATCACTATAAATATCATATTCTTCTAACCTTCTTATTCTTTTTCCTTCTTTATGAATTAATTTAGTTTCTTCTTCTGAAAATTTTTCTTTTCCTATTTCTTTTATAGTTTCTTTAATAATCTTTATTTCTTCATATATCTCTTGTAGATTTTCTATGATCATTTTAATATTTATTTTCATGTCTTCTACGGGTTCCCTCATGATGTTATTCTATTTTTATTATTATTATTTTCTTGTATTCCTAAATATGTTATTATTAGATCTATTTTTTCTTCTAATTATTTTTGTTTTTCTTTTATTGTTCCTAATTGTATTTCTAAGGGTATTCTTGTTTCATTGATTAAGTTTAGGTTTTCATTTATTAGTTCTCCTAGCTCTGGCGGTAATTTTTGTATTGCTAAAAGTAATTTATCTTCTTTATTACTTTCTATAGCTTCACAGAATTCTTCATAATCATCATTATATCTTCCTAATTTATCATATAAAAATAAATTAGTCCACTTTAACTATTTATGCTCTTGTAATCCTCCATATCCTGCTAATATAAAAGTATAACTTCTCCAAATTCTATTGTTTCTATAGGAAATCCTCGGGCACTATCTGTCTCAATATTTTCTCTTTTTAATGTATATTTCTTTTGTGATACATGATGTATCTTATTACTCATTTTATTCATGCTCTGGTACCAAATTATACTCTTCATACAAATCTGTCTCTAAATATAAGTCTGTTTCTAATAATTCTATTTCATACATAATGTTTTGGAATATCTCTTCACATTCCAATTTTATATTTTCATAAACTATTTCTTTGATTATCATATCTTGTAATATTCCATTTAGCCAAATCATATCAATCCTCAAAAGTATTTGACTCATGCATAAGCTCATAGATTTGTTTAGAATTATCATTGTAGTAGGAATCTTGTAAAATATCTATCTCACACCTAAAATAATAATTATAAACTTTATTCATTATAAAATTAACTATGTCATTATTTAATTCTTCTTTTAATTGTCTAATAAGTCTTTTTTCAATTATACAAACTTCTATTAAATCATTCAATTGGATTTTATCTAAATAAAGTCTTTCTAATAATAATCGTTTGTAAACAAATAAATCCATATAAAGCAGAGAATACAGAGAATAAAATATTATGAACTTTTAATGTCATACTACTATCCTTTATCCAATGTTTATATTGTTAGTAGTGCCCTAGGACCATTAGCACATGTTGTGCGTTTTATTATCTTTTGAGCATGTAATTGAATAGTTAATTACGCTTTTGATTATCAAATGTGTGATTTGATAGTAAAACTCATTAGCTTATGTAATTACTATTCTAGAAGTCCCTAGTTTTATGTAATGCTTATTTACTATGAAATAAAACTAGTATGATTGTTGATTGATGATCTTGTTTTACTGATCATGTGTAATGGATACAAATCACATCATAGATGCAATATATAGGGATACATTGTATTGGACGTGATCCGTTTGAGAAGTAATATTTCATGGTCTTAAGTCATAAGTATTACTTCGTCAATACTATTTTAGAATCCTTAGACCTTATGTCTTCGTTGATTCTAGTATGAATGGAGCCACGTTTTGACTCGATCGGACGTTACTTGTATAGAGTAATCAATACGATCGATGATCGGATGTAGTGTCCTATCATAGCTTGAATGTGAGAGACATTGTAAGGAATTTGTCCCTCTCTATTATTAGAGAGAGATATCCATGGGCCCCTCGATAGGGAAAGACTGTTTAAATGCATGGCCGTGCTCAAATGTATTTGATAAAGTGGTTATCAAATCCTATTTGTCGAAACAGTCTACCTGGAGATCGAGCATAAACACAATTAAGCTTAATAAGGGTGACGACCACCATGCCTTATGCTTAATTAGGATATCGCGAGACAAAGGGATTAAATAGTGGATTGACAATAGGTTCCGTTGTAAATTCATTCACCTTGGGTAGTCACAATGTCCTGCTAGGGGCCGCTTGTGACCTATGAACTCACACTACTACTAAGTATGTTTTCATTGCCATTGTGATATGAACCTGCAGGGTCACACGCATAGACGAGCTAACAAGCTTCATGTCCAGATTCAATGAATCTAGAATGTGTCTAGGTTCATTGTATCTGACATTTGTTTTTCTGAAAAATAATAAAGTGTTTATTATTCGAATTAGAGATAAGGGCAACTTTGGTATTTAACTATAGCTGGGATTAAGTGGGAGTTGTTATCCGATAAAGACTCCCACTACCAGCAGAAGTCTAGGGGACGTGGGAGTCGAGTCTCCCACAGCCCGAGAGAAGTTGAGTAGACGTGGGAGTTGTTCTGGGAACAAACTCCCACACTCTATATAACATCTCTTAGCCGAAACCCTAGGTTACAAGTGATTCAGCCGAAATTAAACAAGTAACCCGAAATCAGATTTGGATTTCTCATCTCTCCATTTTTCTCTCTAATTCCCGAATCTCAGAAAGACGAAGAGCTAGCAATCACTGCTTGTTTCGTCGCGTGGATACTGGTAGAGGGAAATTCCGCAAAGGGAATTCCGTTGGTGAAAAGAAAACTTCCAAGAATCGTCATCCTCCATTCAAGAAGTAGCTTCTTGAATCCGAAAATTGTAAGTTTTACCGCTGTTTTCGATTCGTTTACGTATGAGCGGATCCTTCAGGGGAGGATCCATGGGTGTTTGGAACGAGTTTCCGCCCATGAATCCCTTCATATATAGTGATACAACATTTAACCTGGTTCTTAACCTCTTCCTCTACTCTTTTAGACACCCTTCTCTACCCTCAGTATAGTCACCCTTCATGCTATGTAAAGACCCCTTCTACTTATTTCCATATGAACTTGCTCATCCAAACTGGTTTGGCTTTGTTCCTTTATGGCCCTCCTGGCACTCTTTAGAACATAGCTACCATGACCTTTTGCAATTTCATATCTACTCTAAGTTTTATGAACTGGTTCTCTTCACATTACATAGCCTTTACAGACTGGATTCACTACTATACCTTTGGTTTTATGGACTGGATTCATAATTACGTCATCATAGGAAAGAGATTATCAGGTTTATTCTATCGTTTCATATATAAACATTAGTTTAGGATAGCAATATGAAATTTAAATTAGTTCATAAATAAAAAAACATACCTTAACTGATTCACTAGTTTCTTCTATAGCTTTAAAGATTAATAACTGGAAATTTTTATTTCTGATAATAAGGATACTAGAAGGATACAAGGATTCTTTACAAGTGGATTTTTTTACAATCTTATAGGCTATGCCTTCTTCCTCCTTCATTTCCTCCTTTTATAGGCTTTCAGGATAAGAAAGAATCTTTTTAAAGGTTACATTATTGTCTAACTTTTTCTAAAGATTACATTATTGCCTTACAACTTTAACTAAAGTTACATTATTGCCTTACAACTTTAACTAAAGTTACATTATTGTTTGTACCTATTCTAACTTTATGTCAGGTACCCCATTATCTTGTCCTCCACAGTGGCGACAATGATGTTCGGGTGCATTATTAAAGTTCCTGCATAATTGTCGTTTAGCTTCTTCAGTTATCCATTCTTTCTTTATGGCTCTGGTTTTTGGTGCTTCATCTGGTAGTACAATTGTTTCTAGCCATCTTCTAATTTCTTCTTCTACTTGAGGCTTTGTAACTTTGCTCATGGAATATATTAATTTCTGATCTCGGCTATAATACATCCATATAGGGTTCTTGGATTCATAAGTGTTTATTAACTCTTGAAAAATAACTTTCATATTTATTATTCTTTTTTCTGTAATATCTTGGGAATATCTTGTGCTTCAATCTTATCTTGGTATTTATTCTGAAATTATCATATCTCGAGTAATACCTAACTTTATTACATGAATTGGCGGTTTGATGTAGTCATAATATATCTCTGCTGGAGCTGAATAAAATCTGACATAAATCATTTATTCTTTAGTAATTCCAACGTAAGTTTTAGCAGCTGCTTTAAACTCAGGGATTCCTTCTAATTCTTGTCTGGTAACTGTATAGACTACATTAAGTAATCCATAAGCATAAGCTGAGGCTATTAAATTTGGATTTGTTCCAGGCATAGCTATTAACTTGTTTAATCCTACAAAATGCAAAGTAGTATATCCCAAGTCCTTTTGCATAAAACTGCTCTATAGGTAATTGAGTTGACTTTGTATTTAAGACATCTATAATTGTCTTGGCATTGTGGATATACTTTAAGGTTATATGGTTATAATTTTGTTTTTCAACCAACAGGCTTTGAGAGTATGTACTAACTTGGGGAGGTGTAAATATAACTGGTTTTATAGTAATAGGCTTATTTTCAGGGTATATATTATTAATATTGTAAGCTTTGCTTCTGCTGGTACTGCAACTGTAAAACACAAGGGGGGGTGAATTGGGTTTTAATCAATCTAGCAAACTTTTTCGAATCTATTCAATGCTAGTGTAAGTTTGAGCAAGATGAACAAAAGAAAAACTAAAGCCAATCACAAGACAAAGGATTTATAGTGGTTCGATTCACTTAGAATCTACATCCACTACCTTGAGCCGCACCCAAGGATTTTCAACAACTTCACTAAGAAGGCTTTTTACACTTGTGGCTAACTCACTAAGAGTTTTACAACACAACCACAATACAAAACTCACTAAGAGTAAATTGCCCACACAAAGTAGGACTTATACAAGAATTACCCTATCACTAAGAAAGGGAATTAAGATGGATAAAAAGAAAGGTTGTTCACTCTTCTAAGTGAAAGATAAATACCTTTGAAGTACAAGAATAATTAGCTCTTAGAACATTTGAATGCACACTCTTTGTCTTGCTTTAGAAAACTCACTCTTGAATGATTTAGATCATAGAAATGAAGAGCATTTGCTTTGTGAGTGTTTAGACTTGATAATAAATCAATGTATATTGTATGTGCAAGTGTTAGAGTCATTCTCTAGCTTTGGAGTATTTATGCATTTCAAAATATGCTGAAAAACGACTCTGCAACGGTCAAATAACGGCTAGTTCTCGCAGAGTTCGGTTGACCGAACTGAGACCTCGGATGACCGAACATAGGCTCGGTCGACCGTCCAATACCTCGGTCGACCGAAGTACATCAAACCCACTCTCTGTAACTGGTCGGCTGATCCGACCTTGAGCTTGGTTGACCGACCTTCCTGAGTTTTGAGAGATTTGATTTTTCACTAGTTTTGAAATCTTTTGAAGTCTAAAAAGGTTTTCCCAAAAGGTAACAAGTAAGAACATTTGGAAAACCATTTTAAAGGACTTAGACCCTTAAAACAATGGCTTTTGGAAATAAGAATCCTTTTGAAACTTAGCCTTTTGAAAACGTGTTTATGAGCATGCAAGACTTGAGTGTAGTAAGCTTATGTTCATGAGAGCATTGGTTAGAGCTTATAAGATAAAGACTATAGAGACTAAGCTTATTCTAACCAAACCTAAGTCTTCAATCTTCAATCTCGACGAGATGCGCCTTTAAGTATAACTTTGAATCTTGGTCATGGCTTGATTGAAGTACTTAGAGCTTCCATTATGAGAACCATTATTCTATCACAAAGATTAAAATCATTAGACACAACATCAAATGTTTGTCCATTATCAAAAACCGAGTTTGTTCGCCCTTAGGGCTTATAGCAACATTAACATTCTTGTTAAATATCCCACTCTTCTTAGGGTAAATTTTGTTTTTTCCTCAGGTTCATCATGGGTTAAATCTAGATTTGCATCTCTGCTTATCTCAGGATTAGCATCCCTGTTTAAATTGGCCTTTGGCTGCTTTATCTCTACCACCATTGCGGCTAGCTCAAGAACTTTCTTATCTTGTGTAGAAACTTGTATTTCTATTTTTTCTAATTTTTCCAATATCTGTTCCAGCAAGTCTGGAATAATTGTTGTACTATTTTTCTGGATTTCTTGAGAGATAATCTGCAAAGACATTCTTGTTAGTCCTAATTATTTCACAATCATAATCAGGTTAGAGAATATATACCTCTTTATCAACATATCTAGTATCATTCCAAAAGAAACTGAAGAAAGGTGTAGAATTTACTTGGGTAAAAGTAGATAGTGAAAAACTTAGGAAAATTAAAGAAATATGCAAAACCTTGCATAAGTTAGAATTTCCATATGAAAATAAAGAATTTATATATATAATAGAATCAGATGCTAGTGAAAAAAGTTTTGGAGGAATACTAAAATATAGATACAAAAATGAAAAAATTGAACATATATGTAGATATCATTCAGGAACATTTAAAGATAATGAACAAAAATGGGAAATTAATAGAAAATATTTATTGGCTGTATTAAATGCTATTTTATATTTTGAAATATATATACTAGATTTATATTAAGAACCGATAATACATAGGTAAAATATTGGTTACAGAGTAAATTAATTGATTCTATAACACAAAAAGAAATAAGGAGATTAGTAATAAAAATAGATTCAGGAGAAGGATTTAATTGGTAAAGCTTTAATAATAAATAGTGCTCAGATATTTCGATTTACAAGGAAAAATGTATAGTAGTAAAGGAAAAATATTTAAAAATATAGAATTAGGAGGATATTGTATAGAAATAGAATTTGAAATACGAGCTGAAAAAGAAAGTCAGTCAAATAATATAATTATAGGAACAAATTGGTTATCTAAACATCAACCTTGGAATATATGTGACCAGTTTGGGTGAGCAATTTCATATGTCAATTTAACTATTTATGCTCTTGTAATAATATTCTTTATATGTACATATATATATATATATATATATATATATATATATATATATATATATATATATATATTCTTCTAAATAACACATATCACATATTATTATATCTATCAGACTCATTTTTGCTTGTTCTTTTATTCTTTTTTCTAATCCTACTTCGCTATTTAAATTACTAAATTCTCCCTTAATTGCCATTTCATATTTTTCTAATACATCTATATTTCTTCAAGTAGCATTTCCTGTTTTATCTATTGCTTTTCTTAATGTTGTTTTACTTTCTTCTGGTAAGTTGTCAAACCATAACCTGACTACTCCTGTATAACTTCGTTCAATATATCCAGGGGTTTCTGTTATACTGATTTTATTGTCTATTAATTGTTTAGAGATTACTCCTATCCATTTTTCTACTTCTTTTGTTACATCTATAGTACAATCTAGATCTAATACATTCTTGTTTCATTGATTAAGTTTAGGTTTTCATTTATTAGTTCTCCTAGCTCTGGAGGTAATTCTGAACAAATCTATGATCTTATGCATGAGTCAAATACTTTTGAGGATTGATATGATTTGGCTAAATGGAATATTACAAGATATGGTTGAGTCCGGACTCTAGTTGAAAAGATCTAGACTCAATCCAACTTGGATCTCAATTTAATGGGTCTGAGTCTGGACCCAATATTTTAGACTCAATAAACTTAATTGACACGCCTAACCAATCAAATTCCAGAAGCATTCCTCATAGGGTCTATTTCATAAAAATTTCGACCGCACAAAGAGAAAGAAAAGTGCAAAATAGAAGTATGAAATGGTTGTAAAGTAGCAAAACAATGTGGTGGGATTCTTACTTTTTTTTCTTGAGAAAAGATGTGGTGGAATTGAAAGGCAAATTGGCTCTACGTGTTCAAAAATTATTTTGTTTTGGTAATTTTGTCCAAAATTTATTATTTTATAAAACTTAGTATCAAAACAATTTATTTTTTTATGTGAAAGGTCCCTCCGTTCAAAATTCCGTTAATCAACTATTTATTTAAATTTTGAATTTGGTCAAACAAAAAATAGTAAGGACATAAACGGAATTTTACTCCCCATACCTCATACCCCTACCCGCCTAAGCACCCCATCCCTGTGGAACCCACATAATTACCACCACTGTAGCCCCAATCCCCTATAAATGGCTCGTTCCTTCTTCTTCGTCAGGAAGAATCGCGAACAAAGTAAAAAAGGAGTGCTCCTAACTGGAGATATTGCTCGAACTTGTTTGCAAGAAGAGTGATGCTTCTGACCTAAAAGTCTTAGAAGCTTCAATCATTGAAATTTGAAAGTGCTTTCAGGAGTTACATACAGCAACTCAGTGGCTGTAATTAACCATGTATCTTGGAACATCCAGTGCACGTTATTTGGCTTTAGCAGGTGAATTAGATATCTAATAAGAGGAAAATGACAGTCAAATCTCTCTACAGTCATTTTTTTTTAATGAAACCAACAACAAGGCCATAAATTTCTATACAAGTGCTTTTGAGCTCTTGGCAATGAAACCAACAACAAGGCCATAAATTTCTATAGACATCCGTATTACCAAAGTTCATCCAAAAAAATATTTTTTGCTTTGTTCGCGATTCTTCCTGATGAAGAAGAAGAAGGATTGGGGCGTACAGTGGGGATAATTATGTGGGTCCCACATGGATGAGTGCTTAGGCAGGTAGGGGTAGGAGGTATGGGGAGTAAAATTCCGTTTATGTCCTTACTATTTTTAGTTTGACGAAATTTAAAATTTAAATAAACAGTTGACTAACGGAAGGACCCTTCGCACCAAATATAAATTGTTTTGATACTGAGTTTTATAAAAAAAAAAAAAAAATAGATTTTGGACAAAAATCACCAAAACAAAATAGTTTTTGCACCCATAGAACCAATTTGCCGGTATTGAAATGTGGCTAATTGACCTTTGGAATTTTCAAGAACATCAAAATTCAAAATCCACCCACCCACCGATATTACATTTTGATTTTGATTTTTGATTTTTGATTTTTTATGTTGGAGGCATTGGCCTATGGTGCCACCCTTCGAGATAGGTAGGAACTTTTATTCTATGTTTTATTTTTTACTAGTAATAAAAAATTGATATATGTTATTTTTTTAATTTAAAAATTTATAATCTAAAATAAATAATGAAATCCATAAAAAAAAATTAACACGTGACGATCATTTATTTGTAAGAATAAAGACCGAAAGACATAATTAGAACGTATAATTTCTCGACCATCGACATCTAGCTTTGGAGGGCTGTACGTATTTTGAGTTTGGGGATTAGAGACCATTCGTTTATTTTTTTGGAATTAAGGTCCAATTCGATTTTACGACCAGCCGTTTATGGACTTCCGTCCTAAAAACCGTCTTCTCACCGTCTGTCCAGTCATCTGGTCAAAGATACCAACTTAACCGAGGGTTATTTTAATCTTTTCAATATCACACCAGAATTAATAAGTTGTATATACAATTATTACCTCAATACCATTTTAAAGCATCCCTTCCTCATTTGGATTATTTCAAAAACTCTCTGCAATGGCTTCTTCATATGAATCTAAATCTGTCAATGGCCCAATTAGATGAGTGTTATTCCTCTGCAATGGCTTCTTCATATGCAAGCAAGGAGAAGTTGGGATGCAGGCTATAATGGGAAATTCTGCCCAAGGATAATGAAAATTCTGAAAAAGAACAAAAAACCAGTCCAGATTCTGTTTTGCAGAATATTCTAGAGGCAACCTATTTGAAGTATACATAATATATTATTATATGATTCAGCAATTGTAGTCAAATGTGTTTTGTGTCTGATTTTTGGTTATTGCAGGTAAGACATGGAGCTACTATGGAACAGATTGTTGTTGACACTGCCAACAAGACATGTTCTTGTAGGGGATGGGAGTTATCTGGAATACCTTGTGCTCATGCTGTTGTTGCAATTTTCAAAGAAGGTACATAGTTGACTGATTTTATTCATGAGTGTTATTCCATAGATGCATGCATACAAGAGGGCTTATGAGCCAATTATAGGACCTGCAAATGGCCCTAATAATTGGCCCAGATCTGATCGAGTCCCAGTTATAGCCCCCAAAAAAATGAGACAACCCGGTAGGCCTCAATTAAAGAGAAGATTGGAGGAGGGTGAAAAAGGTAACAAGAAACCAAGGAAATTGCCTACAAGAACTGTTAATGGTAGGGGAAAATTGAAGAAGTCTTGTTTGTGGGTGGGGAAATGTGGTAAGTGTAAGCAAACTGGGCATAATATAAGGAAATGTCCCCTAAGGAAAGCTGATATGAGAGGAACTAGCAGTGGAAGCAATGCAAATAGATGTAGTAATTGTCAATGTTTGGGACACAATAAGAGGTCATGTCCAACTAAGTCAACTGCTAATGATATACTTACTGATATTTTTGATGAAATAACAAGTGATGATGAAAACCTTCCTGATTTTGAGATGTATACCCAATATGAAGAGCCTACTCAAAATGAAGAACCAAATCTGGAAGAAGTTGGGAATTCTTCTAAGGCATGGTTATATATTTATTTGTATGTAAAGTTAGTGAATTATTTGGTGCATTCTCTAACTTCTATCATATCTTTATAATTTACAGGTTAAAAAAAGAGCAAGAGACCTTTCAAGTGCGGTTATTGCCTTACTGTGGGACACACCAGAGCTTCTTGTTCAATTAGGATAAGGGACAACCTCTGATTTGTAATTATTGAAGTTAATTTTTTTATGGTGAACCTTTTTAAGTTTTTGCACAAACAATAGGTCACTTTTGGAGCATGCTGAACGAAGAAGTTGTATTTTGTACCAAATGCTGGTATTAACTAGTTTAGGGATCGTTGTGTGTTTATAATGTATTGGTGAAACTACTGTTGATCTTGATATCAGTTATTTTTTGTATGTAATAGGTCTACAGTAGTTCATATCAATACAATGTGGTTTGTTAGTGTGCATTTTTATTCTCAACCATACTTCATCAGAGTAAGGACAACAAATGCACCAAGTACTTTATCTTTTATTTAAACAAAAAGAAAAAAACAAAACAACACAACTGGATATGACCATTAAATAGATAATTAAATAAGCTATTTTCAAACATTTCTAGCTAGAATAACTGCAATTGAGAAGACTAAAGTAACTATCACAGTAACCCACAAGCATCGTTCTCTAACTTGATGTTCATCAATGGTGGATTGGAGGACTAACGTTTTTCTTCAATTTCGCACATTTGCAGCATGCTGGAGGATCAAACCATTCGAAATAATCACAGTGGACAAATTTCTGAAATTAATGCAAAACAGAGGAATCTTTACAAATGGCCCAGATTTATAATGTCAAAAGAAAAAAAAATCAAAATATAGAAACTCACATCAAAATTCTTGCAACCCCAAAACAATCTACCAGGGTTTGCGGTTGTTTTCGAAGTCTTCAAGACTGAAATTTCACAACAAGAACATCTAATTGGGCCATTGACAAATTTAGATTCATATGAAGAAGCCATTGTAGAGAGTTTTTTAAATAACCCAAATGAGGAAGGGATGCTTTAAAATGGTATTGAGGTAATAATTGTATATACAACTTATTAATTCTGGTGTGATATTGAAAAGACTAAAATAACCCTCGGTTAAATTGGTATCTTTGACCAGATGACTGGACAGACGGTGAGAAGACGATTTTTTGGATGGAAGTCCTTAAACGGCTGGTCGTATAATCGAATTGAACCTTAATTTCAAAAAAAAAGAAAAAAAGAATGGTCTCTAATCCCCAAACTCAAAATACGTACAGGACCAAATTGGCAATTTTGCCAGCTTTGGAGTCTCTGGTCGACTTTAGTTGAACTTCCACAACCACACAGTTCCAACGACATGTCCCGTGTCCTTCTGTTCCAAATATTCAGAGTCGGAAGAATGTATTCAAATCATATCGATTACAAATCTTCTAATATACCTCTTAGTATATTATTCCATCCGTTCTTATTTATCTTTATTATTCCATCCGTTCTTATTTATCTTTCGTTTTAACACAATACGTTCGAATTAAAAAAATAATTGTGATACATTAATTTAAAGATAGATAAACACTTTTACCTTTCAATTAATACATTTATGTTAGGACAATTCAAATGTATTGTTGACTAAATTAATTAAAGATAGGGGTAAATTTAGAAAATATATATTTAATACTTTCTTGGTTTCTTAAAATGACAGATAATTAAAAACTGTTAAAGTATGTCTAGGTGACAGATAATTGGGAACGGAGAGAGTAATAATATTATTTTATGTATATTAACATTATTAAAACAGAGTAAATTTAGATATTTAAATCAACCACATCGTACTGTTTGTAATGATATTATTTGAAGTGATTGATTTTTACTAAAATTTGACCTCTTCTATGGGTTCTATGGTAGAACAATAATATATAACTAGTTGTAATTGGTAGTCCGTTCTTATTACAAATCAAAGATATGTAAAAGTTTTATATTAATGGCCAAATCCATCGAATTTGTTCTTGTTTCTGGTCTCTTGAATGATGAAAGTAACTACTTATTAGTTTAATGTGAACCTTGTGATGGAATTGGGCATGTGGCACCATTTAATCACATTCTCGAACACATTTTTTACTTTAATCTCATATTTCCCCTCTCATAAGAAATAAAAACCAATCCAATCCAGATACACCCTTAATATAGAAAATATTAAAGTGTTTTAGCCATTTTTACTTTACCATCGATATAATAAATTATGAACCACAAAATTAATGATAGCTATTCATAATGAACTCTAGTACCAAATTTTCTTAAGGTCTTAAACTACTTCAAAAGCTTGCTTCATTGTGGAATATTTAAAAAGTTCAACTATCATGAACAATGTCCAACAAACCCAATTTCGGCAAATATAATCAGCCCTGCAAACCAACAAATCCAACTGTTCGAAACCAAAAAAATTAAATATTACTACCTTCCTTCCTAAATATAAGACTTTTATTATATGTTGTGAAAATTAAAATATTTTTGTAATTAAAATACCAATATTACTCTCTTAAATATGACTTGTATACTACTAATTTTATTTAAGAGAATAATATTGATATTTTGATTAACAAAACATTTTAATTTTCTCAAAATGTAATGAAAGTAATCATAATAATTACAAAAACATCTTATATTTATATTTATGAATGGAGGTAGTATTATTTCATAATAATTTAAGTGGTAAAAAAAGGCCTCATAACACAGCAAAAAGTAATCAAAATTGGCCTCTAAGGTGAAACAAACGGATACAACCATAGATTGTGCAAAATGCTTGTAAAGTCATCAAGAACAAGATCATAATTGCAGCTAATAACGTAAGAAATTGCCATGATCCAAACACATATAGCTTCAGAAAATTTCCAATTTTAACCCTCCATTTCCCATTGTAGTAGTTGTTTACATCTTCAATAACCTTGTCCAAGAAGGGTACCTTTGTCAATCTCAAAGACCTGCTCATCCCATTCCATAGATTAGCTACCTCTTCATCACTCTTCAACCTATTCAAAATTATCCCTTTTTCTCTAAGAAACTTTGCATCCTCTTCGGTATCAATAATCCCATTCATTAATTCAGTATATCGCGTAAAAATCAACGGCCCAGATGCATTACATGCTTCATATGCAACCAAGTTTCTCAAGACAACCTCTGTGTTCATGTCTAGACTGATTGTAGGGAGAGAAAATGAAGCGTTTTCATGGTTGAAAGATATGCTCATGATGCCTTCATTTGTAGGTAAGAATTGTACACCAGCTTTAGAAAGTTCTATTACAGATGGGATTGTGATTTCTTCCATTAATGGTGGTTTAAGGATGTTGTCGGATGAGTTTTCCATTAAGGGGTTTTCTTCTTTCTTATCTTCATTAAAGCATAAGTATTCTACAGGCTGTTTGATTATCATAAATGCCGGAATATTAGATACAATTGTCCATGGCAATCTCAAGATTACTTTCATAGGCCTTGAAAACACTATTCTTTTAAGCAAACCTATAAACTCTGTGTTTAATTTGGAGCATATTTTCCCAAAATCACTTTCTTGATCTTCTTTAACTTCATCTTGCTCCTCTGTTTCTGTTATTTCAGATATCATTCTTTCTAAATTTGGCAAGATCATATGGTATAAAAAGTCTAGCAAATGAGCGCGCTCTGTTACCTGAGGATTAGGCAATTCTTCCATCATCTTGAACGGGGATAACTCTTCGCAGATCCCTGTCAACATGGACAGCAACATATTATCTGCTACCTCGAGTGATGAATATCGAAATTCCAACATTTTCCTCAACAGAAAAAGCGGAATTTGATTCTCGAGCATTGCCATATCTCTGAGAATTGCGTTATGAGCAGACTTTTTTCCTGCAACATCAACCAAATGTGACATTCTTGAAGAAATTTTAGACAATTCCCTACCTTCTTTTACATCATAGATTTGAAGGAATTCCAGCAAGAATGAAGCATCCACAGCCATCATCCACACCAACGTTTCACCGCTGAAATCTAGAAACTTGTGATACACGGATCGAATCCTATGTTCAAATCTGGAAAGTTGATCTACAAGATGTTGGAATTTAAGGTTCTGCAGCTGTTTCTGTGTGTTCTTGGCCGCAGCAAGCTTGTATCGCTCCATGTCATAGAGTTCTGAACGCCAGTGATGATACGGACCTAATGCAACTTGTTGTGGAATATAGAAATCTGGATTTCTAACTATAAGAGTTTTTCGGGACACAGAAAATGCTCACTGGGATCTCATTGTCTTCTTCTTCAAACTCTTCTTCAAGGGTTTGGCGAATTTGAATAATCCATCGATTTTCGTCAAAGTTTGATTTCAAGTTTGAAGTCATTTTCTTCAAGAAGGTGACAATTTTCCTGTCCCAGATATCTATCTTTGCAGAACAACAACTTTGAAAAACAGAATCAACATTAGAGAACCAGTATATAATAAAAAATTATCATAAATACGTTCTCATAAAGCCAACAATACAGACAAAAAAAGATAAGTTTGGAATCAATTACTAAAAGATATTTATGCAACTAAATAACACAATAAATACAGAAAAGCTGAAAAAGAAACTCAGTTTTAACTATTTCTTTGTGCATTAAGTAATGTTAAATTGCAATTAATGTATGATACTAAATATGTATCAGCTTTCAACAGAAAAACTTATCCTGGCATCTCCTATTAGTAAAATTTAGATCAAATAATGCTCATTACAATTTTCACCTCAGAGTTCTAGGCCCGGAAAACAGGAGATTTTAGGAATATATTTGGAGTGCATCAGAGACAGCAAGCTACGGGCGCACCGAGATGTCATCCAGCATAAAATCACCACAAGACAGGAGGACAGACCAAGATATAGTTCTCCTTTCCAAATTTCTTCCATTAGAGATATTTTCATCTTACATCTTCCTAGTTACCGAATATGGCCGTCCCTAGAGTCGTTGAACATGACCCCATAAAGAAATCACTGGATGTAGACGACCATACTCAAGTAAAGTTAAAATCCAGGAATCACAGCCAAATGCCACTAAGAATATGGAAAACTAACCATCTTCAGGTCTACCGCTTACCAGCTTGCTACCCAATTCTATCCTGGGCTTAGCTGAGAGGCCTTTTGCTATCATTTCTTCGTCATACTTACGTGCCATGTCAACCATACCTTTCTGTACCAAAGCATCAATTAGAGCATTGTAAGCAAATTCATCCGGACTCAACCCGTGCTCTTCTATCTTCTTCCAAATAACCAAAACTGGTCGAAGAAAACCCCACCTCCCAAACTTCCTCATGAGCATTACATATGTATCCATCCTCGGCCTGACCCCATTTTCAATCATCATATCGAATAACTTCAGAATCTCTCGAGGTTTTTGAAGGGATCCAAAAAAACAATGATATGTCAATACATTTGGCTTGCAACCCTTCTTAGACATTTCATCAACCATTTTAATTGCCTCCTTGATCCTTCCATTTTCACACAACAACTTCAGAATGGAGTTATAAGTCACCACATTCGGTTCACAATCTAGTTCTACCATCTCGCGATAAAGTTTAAGTGCCACATCCACACCATCCGAAATCCCAATAGCTCGGATAACAGTATTATACGCCACTACATCCAATTTAACCCCCTTCTTCTTCATCTCCTTGTACAAATTCACCGCTTTATACGGCTTCCCGCTCTTGCACTGTATATCCATATAAATGGAGTAGGAATACAAGTCTTTATCAACACCTCTTTTATCCATTTCTTCCCAAAACTCCCTACATTTTTTCCACCACCCCATTTTAAACCATCCGCGAAGAATCATGTTATATATTTTTACATTTAAACTAGAAAACAAACATTTCCCACCATTATTACTGCTGCCAAAACACAATTCTTCAGCTTCAATCACATGTTTGTGCTCACATAAGGCATCAATTAAATTCGTAAATGAAACATCATCTCTCAAATTAAACTCCTCCATTCTATCAAAAGTATCAATTGCTTCTTTAACAAGATGAGCTGATACATAACGCTTAAACATTATCCTAAATGTCGTATAATCAGGTTTATCAGAAGATGAACTTTTACCCATCTTCTTAATCAAATCCCACGCAGCATCAAACTCAAAATACTTACCAAGAATATCGATGACCCGGTTGTAAGTTTCAGTAGTATGTCGGAACCCACCTGTTAATTTAACCCAATTGAAGAATTCCAACGCCTGTTTCCAATCATTTCCATAAGAACCGAGTGTTTCCAGTACAGTGGCCGAATTAAAATAAAGAAAATCACCCCCATGAGCTGAATTAGTGGAAAGATTGGATTTTGGTGGTGAAATTACACTATTTTGGGTGAAAAAAGAAGAGGGCTTCTGGGAATTACTGATAAATGGTGGATTTTTGGAATGAGAAGTGTGAAATTGCAGGAATTCTTGGAAGTGAAAGAGGAGAAAGCGAGAAAAATTGAGGGAATGGCGTCCAAAGGTAACTGAAGAAAGCATTGTTTGATTGTTTCCTTACAAAATTAAGATTTGTTTGTCAAGAATTTGATCGAATCTTCTGGGTGAGATTGAAAATTTTAAGGTTCCAAGAAGCAATTTGGAAAACTGTTAACATAAAACTGGAAAGGCAAGAGTAGAATCTTTGATTCTGATTCGTTATTTGACCTAATTCAGCAGCAGAGGTTTTCAACTAGAAATTGGATTCGAGACCCAACCCATACCTGGTCTACCCATTTTTCCTTTTTATCTTATTAATACAACTGGCTGAGCCTTGTTGATGGTCATTTCTCCCCTACCCTGGGCCCAACACCCTTAACTTGACAAGTAGATGGATGGCAAAACAGCCAAATTTGCCCATTATGCATTTTGAGATTGAGCTTAAAGTCCCAAGTATTTTTTTTTCAAAGTTTTACGTATAATATGATTTTACGACCTTTCGATAAGGGACTTCCGTCCATTTTTCTGTTATTTTTCCGTCAACAGAGACATGTGCCTCGAATTAATTGCCATTTTGGTCATCAACATAGTTTCGCGCAGCCAATTTTATCCTTTTTTATTTTTTTAACTTTTCGCATCCCCAATATAATTTCAAACCGCCGAATTCATCCTTCCGTCCAATAAAACTCCATAAATCGTCAAAACTGAACAGTTGGGCTAACAGACTGAATTTGATGAGGAAAACTCGAAGGGCAATTTAGTCATAACACCTATTTTTCACCTTTGTAATTCTTCAACAAGAGATGAAGAAGCTGAACTATTTTTTCCGCAACCGGAACATTCATTGAACAACGATGCTAATATGGGAAGGAGGATTTTCAAGGAGATCTGATTCAATCAAAATAGCCCTAGTTTCTACACAAATTAGCTTGTTTGAATATGGAGGAATCGACATAAGATTATTTGTTTCTCACAAGATTGCAGATACTTTAATGCTAATTAAGTTTATCAATGGATGGGCTACCATAAATTGAGTAGAAATTTGCAGAATAGCTTCTCCAAGTTTTGATGTCCCTATATGCGATTTTGTTTGAAATGTTTTCCCTAATTGTTGTTCCATTTCAAATTTGTGATCAGTGTTTTTGATTTTTTTTTAATTATTATTATTGTTTGACTTTTTTAGCCTGAATTTTGGAGGATTTGCTTCAGTTTCTGCTTTCTGGTCCAATTTCTTCAACTTTTGAGTAGTTTGGTGGCCATTATTATTTTCAAGGTGGCGGAGAAGCATGGAAGTGTAGCCCCACATAAACCCTCCACACCTAATTCCACCTCCTCCTCTTCTCCCTTATCCACGACTCTCTTCTCTCTCAAACCTTCTCCCGCCGCCTCTGCGATTTAGCAGCCTTCCTCGCCCCTTTGCTGCCACCGGCGTAATTTTTTTGGTAGAACCGTCTGGCGTAATTGATGAAGAAGAAGATGATAAATTTATAATTTATATTTTGGACAGTTTTGCCCTTTGAGGAGAGATAAATTAAATTGTCCGCTATCACACGTCATCATATTTGACGGTTTCTAGGCTTTTTTTTAACGGAATGATGATTTCGGCGGTTTAAAAATATATTTGGATTCGAAAAGTTAAAAAAAATAATAAAAAAATGATGAAATTGGCTGAGCGAAACTATGTTGATGACTAAAATGGCAATTAATTCCATGTGCCTCATATGTAAGATAATTTAAAAGGGTATTTCGGACGTTTCAATATATTTTTCACAAGAAAATTTTAGGTACTCTTTTGTTAAACAAAATAAATATAAATATCCAATTTAAACTAATAAAAAAAATCTAAACCCATCTTCTCCATCTTCAACTTCATCCTCTCACTTTTTCCGCCACCACCAATGTCGTCGCCGCCTACCACCAAAACCACATGCATCTCCACCCTTTGCAATGATCTGAACCGGCAGAATAATAACTAAGAATTAATTGATAAATCAAATCAAGAAACCTGATGATAATGTCTCGTACCATTCATCCTTATCCACCAAAAGCCAAAACTCTCTGACAAAAGAATGTGGTGTCTTGAGTGGGAAACCATTATTCAACTTATCTACAAATCTTCAAAACCCAAATCTTGAAACAAAATTATAACCAGAGCTATAACAATAGCTATAATTACCCAAAAGAGGAAAACAAAACCCATATTCTAACCCTTTGTAATGGATCCCAATTTGATCTCAGATTTTAGTTCATCATTAATTTATATGTATAGCTTGGTGAAGGAGATGAAGTGAAGAGGGAGGACAGGTATTGGTTGTGGTGGTACGACGGAGGTGATCGGAACTTGGAGGATAGACAATGCGGTGGAAGAACCATCACCGTTCCGTATTCTCAAAAATAAAAAAAATAAATCCTCTGCATAATCATTCCAAAATCCAAACCTCCAAAATTCATATCTCACAGCCGCAACCCCTCTTAATAAGCACTATAAAATCCAAAAAAAAAAACCCAAAAAAATATAGTAAATTTTTAATTCCAAAACTCAATTTTGTAGTAAAACGCATATAATTTAGGCTGTTCAGCACACTTAAATTGAATAAAGAACACTTTGTAAAACACAAGAGGGGGGGGTGAATTGGGTTTTAACTAATCTTGGCAACTTTTTCGATTCTTTGCAAAGCTAATACAAGTTTGAACAAGATGAATAAAAGCAATGCAAAACCCAATCAACAAGACAAAGGATTTAGAGTGGTTCGATTCACTTAGAATCTACATCCACTACCTTGAGCCGCACCCAAGGATTTCAACAACTTCACTAAGAAGACTTTTTACAAATGTGGCTAACTCACTAAGAGTTTTACAAACACAACCACAATACAAAAGCTCACTAAGAACTTGCCCACACAAAGTAGGACTTTACAAATTGCCCACACTAAGTAGGACTTTTACAAGAATTACCCAATCACTTAGAAAGGGAATTGAATGTTTAAAGAACAAGGAAGATCACTCTTATAAGTGAGAATGGATACCTTTGAAGCACAATCAATTTAGCTCTTGAACATATGAAGCACACTCTTTGTCTTGCTTTTTGAAATAACACCTTTGAATGATTTATATCATGGAGATCAAGTGTTTTTGCTTTGAAAGTGTTTTGGCTTGATGAGAGATCAATGAATATTTGATATGCAAGCCTTGAAATGTTTCTCTAGCTTTGGAGTATAAATACATTTCAAATTTGGCTAAAAAACGACTCTTTAACGGTCAAATAACGGCTAGTAGAAAGCAGAGTTCGGTTGGCCGAAACAAGTCTCGGATGACCGAACTTGAGCAACTCGGTTGACCGACCAAAAACTCGGTCGACCGAACCATCATCTCGGTCGACCGACCCAAGCTTAGGTCGACCGAACTTTGACAGAACAACTCTCAGTAAATCCTTCGGTTGATCCGAGAAAATCTCGGTTGACCGACTTTTCAGAGTATGAGAGATGATGTTTTGACCTTTGTTTTGAAATCTCTTGAAGTCTAAAAGGTTTTCCCAAATTGTAATAAATAAGAATACTTGGAAAACTTTTCTAAAAGACTTATCTATGAAATCAAAGGCTTTTTGGATAAGAACACATGTAAAGATCATTTTGAAACTTAAGCCTTTTGAAAACGTGTTTATGAAAACATGCAAGACTAGAGTGTAGAGCTTATGTTCATGAGAGCTTTGGTTAGAGCTTTATAAGATAAAGACTTATAGAGACAAAGCTAATCTAACCAAACCTAAGTCTTCAATCTTCAATCTTGAAAGATGAGCCTTGAATAATACGACTTTGAATCTTGATCATGGCTTGATTGAAGTACTTAGAGCTTCCAATATATGTTCCAATATTCTATCACAAAGATATAAACATTAGACACAACATCAAGTGTTTGTCCATTATCAAAAACCGAGTTCGATCGCCCTTAGGGCTAACAATCTCCCCCTTTTTGATTATGACAAACTTTGATGTAATTAGATAGGTTATGGACAATATTAAGTACAAGGAAGCATGATGAAGCATGGCAAAAAGATCTTAGTACAAATAAGAGCAAAGACTAGTGCTTTCAAGATAAAATCAATGAAGACTAAAACACTAGCATGATAACTTCTTTTTGCCAAATGCATCTAGGGACTCTTAGAAGAGCCCTATTTCCCAACCAACCTCCTTGCCTCCTTCCTTCCATAATAATAGCATTCTTGTGTGTAATATACATACCTTAATTTACACAAGAAGCTAACTTACTATTTTCATCAATGTCGATGTGAGTGCTAAAGATCCTATTACAAAGAACATGCTCACACAAACATTTGAACTTACAATGGTTTGTTATCATCAAAACAACATAGAATATGCCCTTAGGGCTAACAATCTCCCCCTTTTTGATGATGACAAAACATTGATGCAAATGGGAATAATATGCAAGATAAAGATACCAAATGTATGCATGAGATAAGGATATTAAGGATCCAAGCAAGTAGATGTTATCTCAAAAAAAATTCTACTCCCCTATATTAAAGAATCCCTTATCTCTCCCATTCTGCAAGTTCTAAGCTTTCTCCTTTTGTAAGTAACTTCTCTTGGCACATTTGCAACACTAAAAATTCTCCCTCTTTTTGTCAAAATCAAAAAGGGATATCAGAGCGCCAATAAGAAAAGCATTTAAACGAAAAGTAAAGATTAATTATGGAGAAGCTTGATGAAATTTTAATAATCCTCCCCATATAAAGACAAACTTAAAAACCATGGAAACAACATGATGGTCTTGTAGATTGATAAACTAAGAACCAAATGATCAATCCTAAAGACCAAAAATAATTATGAAGAAGGATTACTTATGAATAAGCTTGGTTGATTTCTAAAAAAAAAAAGTCCATAATAACCCATAAATCCATAAGATGGTCATGTATGGCTCAAGAAGAATAACAACCTAAGCTAAAAACAAAGGAGATAGGGAATAAACCTTAAAGAACAATCTCCCCGTTTATCAAACATACGATGTTAGCTATTTGAGATAAAACCAAGTTTGATACAAATTGACTATTTGTAAAACATGATACCAATTGTAAATATAGCCATTTGTAAAACACGTTTGAAATTATAGCTAACAAAGTACAAGTGGAAGTGATACCATGAATACATAAGATAAGCACATGTATCACAACCAAAAGAAGTAGAGGAAGTGTAAGAAAAACACTTAGAGTACATTCCTCTAACAAGTTAATGGTTAGCTAAATGAGTATACCAACTCTTAAAGCAAGACTAACCAAAAACTACAATGAGATCACAAAGGATAAGAAAATGAAGACTATGATCTCAAAGTTATTAAGGGAGAGTATATGTGATACCAATTGAAGACATAAACAATTATAACACATATAACTTCCAAAATAACTTACACAAGTTGGCTATAAGACAAAAAAGATGAAAAGCAAGCCAACAAGTGATGTGATGATGTAAAATATGAACAATTGAGCATACATCACATATATTGAGGGAGGTATTAGTTGAAAACATTTGAAAAACTCCCCCTTAGGTTGTGCCACTTTAAAACAATCAAATAGACGCAACCCATTGCATAATCAATGCCACTAACATAGTTTACATCCTAAGTCAAGCATCTAGACGATCAACCACATAAGATTAATGCTAAAGACTTGAATATAAACACAAACCCCTATATGCAATAAAGATCAAGTGAAAACAAAGCATAGCATATAACAAACTCCCCCAAAGCATAAAACACTACATAATAGAGGAGGGGGTATAAGTTGAACACAAAACAATGATCACCTACAAGGGATGAGTTAAGCCTTGTACCTCAATGCTCTTTGAGCTTGGACTTCTTACCATTTTGGTTGATCTTCTTTATCAACAAGTCCATAGAGGCCTTTGTGTGATCACTTTCATTTGAAGCTCATAGAGAGGTTGACATGTGATTGCTCCATTTTCTTTGTTGTTCATCCTTGATTGATGAGATGAAAGCAATCTCCTCTTCTATTCATGACAATTGTAGAGTCATCATTGATAGGTGACTTTTCTTTTGATGAACCCTCTACAATCTTGTGATCCTTGGCATTTGACTCTTTTCTTGGAGTCTTAGCTCATTTGTGCCATTCCTTGTAGTTCATATCTTCTCCTTGAAGTTTAGAACTCTTTGATACCTATAAGGAATTCTTGAGAGCAAATATGGTACCTTTTCAAAAGGTCCTTCATGATTAGCTCAAAATCTCAAGTGACACAAATATGCATAAGGATCATGCAAATCAAAAACCAAAACAACTAGATGAATTCTTACATGAATATGACAAGACAAAACAAGAATCAATCAAGTTGCATATGCTACATCTCATAGATACCTTAGCTAAATAGACATGGACAATAAAGAACATGCTAAAGGTTATCTATATGAATATAACATTCAAGAATGTGAGATGCAACATATATAAGAGCAAGCATGTATATATATCAAAAACACTTAAACACATTAAGTAAAGTGTTAAGAGAAGGTGATTTTGATACCTTTGCTTTCTTACCAAGTGATGAAGACATTGTATTGACACTTTGGCCCTTGTCATCACTTGATGCTTTGATCTTTGAATCTAAGCAACTTGGTTCTCCAATTGATTAACATTTGAGCTTTGAGAATCCAAGTGTTAAGGAGTGCTTTTGAATTTCTTCCTTTGGCACATCTCCTTTGACTTCTCCCCAATGCCACTTCTCTTTGAATCAAGTCCATTGAAGCTTTGTGATATCCATCTAACTTATAAGAACCTATAAGATCAAGGGAGGAGTAGCTTTTGGTACCCACTTTTGTTTGGGTCCTTGGGGGTTAGTTGAAATACGTTTAACTTTCCAAATAGTTTTAACCCCTTTTTCAATCTTCTTCTTAACATGGCATCTAGCATTAGTATGACCATGTTTTCCACAATATGTGCAACAAATGTGTGGCTTAGAAGAATTGTGAACATGCTCATGATATCTAATATGCCTATGAGAAGTACTAGCATGCACAATGTGAACATATTATAAGGTTGTATTTCAACATTTGAAATACTATTTAAGAATTGGGATTTTGAGAAGTTTAGATCTGAACATATTACGGGGAGATGGGTTGGAGAAAACACCATGGTATTGGCGGTTGGCGGTGGCAGCGGTGGTAGAGGAAAGAGGGGAGGGGATGAGGATGAAGATGGAGAAGATGGGTTTACATTATTTTTTATTAGTTTAAATTGGGTATTCATATTTATTTTGTTTAACAATTGAGTACCTAAGTTTTTCTGGTGGAAAATATATTGAAATCTCTGAAATATTCTTATAAATTACCTCACATGTGAGGCACATGCCTCTGTTGACGGAAAAATAACAGAAAAATGGATGGAAGTCCCTTATTGACAGGTCATATAATCATATTGGACGTAAAAATGTGAAAAAAAAACAATTGGGACTTTAAGCTCAATCTCAAAATACATAATGGACTAAATAGGCGGTTTTGTCGTAGATGGATAGTGTTATGTCTGAGCATATTCAAGACATAATTCAATCACAAGAATCAATGTTGAGCTTTATTGGCTAACAATCAATGGTTTAAAGCCTTTCAGAATAGGTAAAGAAGAAGAAGGAGCACAACTTATGTTACAGAGTTGGGCAGAAATGGGGGATGAGTTACAGAGAATTAGGGAAGGGGAAGAGAGAATTTGGGGTTAAAGGGGAATTCTAACTACCAACAATATTATCCAAGAATGAGTAAAAATATCTACTAACCCCTATTTATAGTTTCCTAACAGTTGACCTAATAACCAGTGAACCAGCTTTGACCCGACCCATTACTTATTAATGAGATAACATGATTGAATCCACCAATTAACATAACAATCCCCTTTCATAACATTCCCTTCCCCTTAAAAAAATTTGTCCTCAAAATTCCCATGATGTTCGGACCATTTCTGATGAGCTCTTCCGCCAACTTTAGTTCCACCCGGGTCAAAGACGTAGCTGGACTTATCTGCAATCAATCCAACTCCAACCCCCGAAATATAACAAGTTGGTTGAAGGTTTGTATAATTTTTATAAGCAAATATCTGAGCAAGCTCAGGATGATAGAAGAACTGCTTACGAATCACCATTTTTAAGAATGGCATTTCTTGCTCAAAATTAACTTCTCCATTCGGGAACAAGGAGTCAACCCCCAAAATAATATACAGTCTAATACGCAACCATATTATTTTATAACTCAGAAGGATTCTCATACACTTCTCCTTAATACCAACATCAGGTACCATGTGCCAATGAGCCCTCATCTTCAACCGCCCTTCATCAAATTCCCCTACATAATCAAGAAGCATCCATCTAACATTTTTGCTGTACTGCCCCATATAACTGAGGCCGATGTCTGTCAAACCCTAATCTCTAAGATATAGAGCAAACCTTCTTAGTTTCAGTACAACCCCTCAGCAGAGCACGGCCTCCATTATCAAGTGGCAGATCTGTTATCATTTCTTCTCTATCAAGCAGGACTATGAGAAATTCACTTAGGTTTTTTTAGTGTGTGCCAAGACATCCTGAAGCTTCGTTTGTTATGTCAGAAACATAAACAGCCAAATATTCAAGTTCAAGGCATCCCCGAGCTAAGGCAAATAATCCTCTTTGAGAGACTATGCCTTCTACATCGTCCATTTCTTGGTTATCAGCTCCTCGCTCAATCCTAAGCCTCTTCAACCTCCTGTACAAAAGAGCAAGAACCTCCAGTCCTCTATCTCCAATAACATTCCTTGCCTCAAGAACTTCCAAGTTGGGGCATCTCTGTAGTAGGAAGTAGTGGCCTTCGGTATCAAGAAGAGCATAAAGCAAATCCAACTTTCTAAGTCGGCCACCAATTGTTAGACCCAATTGGCATAATCTCTGTGGAAATGTCACAACAACATATTTTTTTAATGGTTCATTTAAACCACCTCCCCCTCTTGTGTTAGGAAAATAATCCTCTCTCGATTCTAGCCCACAAGCAAATATCAATCAGCAAAGCAATAAGGAACAATGATTTACGTGGTTTGGTCAACTGACCTACATCCACGGGTAAGGCGAGCTCATACTCTCATTATAATGGAGAAACAAGAATACAATGGAGATTCCTCCAATCCATTAGCTCTCCTCGCCTTACTACTCCAAACCATATAAGAGGTACATATATATAGGAGTAGTAAATCTTTTGCTAAATGGATTAGGAGATCACATAATTAGTAATTCACCTAATTAGTATCCAATTAGGATTCCACCTAATTACTAATTTACCTAATTACTAATTCTTATCCTAATTTATATCTAATTAGTAAACCAGTGAATATGGGCCAAAACCCAACAATCTCCACCCTGGCACGTATTCACCTAATCTCCAGCTAGTACTCTCCGCGTCCCAAATGCCCCACGTGTCATATGCCCCATGCACAAATCCACTGCTCTGCACTTGAACCTTTAAATCAGCACGTTGAATTAAGGGGAATTTGACTAAGATGAGTTTAGTCAACTTTGATCAACGGTCAGACACGGTAACACTAATAACGGAACAAACAACTCAACGTTCAAAGTCCACCAAACCCACTCTGGTTTAGGACACTCGATGCACCTCTGGGTCCATGCACCCGAAACATACTGGATCAATCCTCCACCCTTCCAATTCAACCGTCTAGATTTAATCCTTCTTATTTTCTTGACTTGTACACCAACCACACTAGATTTTTATCCCTTTCAGCAACACATCTTCTCTGCCAAACCTCTATCGGCACGTGCGCTCCACCCCCAATGGATCTATCTACCATCTCTGATGGGTCTCTACTACCATCGCTGACGGATCTCTTCGCTGACAGATCTCTTCCATCTTTGGAGGACATACATAAAAATCTTTCCACTTGTGTTAACGGTTTCTGGTGACGATGGCTAGAATTGCACAGAACTCTGAGTTGACAATTGGTCGATCTTTAACTTGAGAGTAACGCCAAATTCTGGTGTAGCAGCGCTGCGTTCCCACCTTGGCTTAACCAATCGAAAGACTCTTCTTTCGATTATTTCCAACACTCTCCTCCAATCTCTGGAGAAATCGATGAACCAAAACAACTTCTCTTATGTTCTGAACCTCCCTCTGATACCAGTTGTTAGGAAATAGATCCCCTCCCAATTCTAGCACACAAGCAAATATCAACAGGGCAAGCGATAAAGGGACACAACGATTTACGTGGTTCGGTCAACTGACCTACATCCACGGGTAAGGCGAGCTCATACTCTCATTATAATGGAGAAACAAGAATACAATGGAGATTCCTCCAATCCATTAGCTCTCCTCGCCTTACTACTCCAAACCATATAAGAGGCATATATATATAGAAGTAGTAAATCTTTTGCTAAATGGATTAGGAGATCACATAATTAGTAATTCACCTAATTAGTATCCAATTAGTAATTTACCTAATTACTAATTCTTATCCTAATTTATATCTAATTAGTAAACCAGTGAATATGGGCCAAAACCCAACATCCTGTTCTAGTTGAACATTAAAAGAACCACCACCGAATTCTTCCAACTTAACTGCAGCTAGAAAAAAGCAAATGAGGTTTGTAAGTTCACACTCACTAATCTTCATTGAAACTAGAGAACGACAATTTCTTGCAATCAGTTCAAGGTCTTGAAATATGACTTTCTCAAGTTCCATCATATAAAATTTCAGATTTTCGAGAACAGTATTGTTTTGTGCAAGCTCATGAAGCCAATCCCCATCATTCTCATCTATAGCGCTCTCCCCTAAACCCATTAGAAATGCATATCTCAACTCACATTCTGGATCATATACTAACACGTGTTCAGCTCCAATTGTAAGTATATAATAATGAACTTGTATACCTTGGTTCAGTACATAAACAACAACTTTTGAAGTTGAACTCTCACTAGTAATTTGAACAACTTCTTCATTTTCTATAGCAGCACCGACCATTTCTTCATCACTATCAAAGAGTGTATACAATGTGCTTTTGTTTTTGCTGCTCAACAATCTCACTCCATTTTCTTTGAACAAATCCAGCGCTTCAAAGAGTAGTAGGGTCTTCTGATCCGTCCAATTTCCTCTGCTTGCACCACTGATGAAGAACCGTGAGGCTCGACTTGAGTTGAGCCCGATCTTTCTTCAATTCTCGAACTAGTTTCTAAGGGAATTTAATCAACGCAACACTAAGGATGGCTAATTAACAATGGAGGCTGAAACACCACAACAAGAGAAACTATTCTTGTTGATACAGTAACTCAAGAATGAATGAATTTCTACTTAGAAGTTCAAACACGAGAAGCTAAGGAATAACCTTACCAAAATATCAATATATCTAACGTACCATTAAAGATGGCCGAAATCTCCCTTAAGTAGGTTGAGATTTCGGTTACAACAATAAAGGGAAATAAGAGTCCTTGAAGGATTAGGACTCTTGAAAACAAATAAGAGTCCTTGAAGAATTAGGGCTCTTGAATAAAAACTTGCTATCAAGTAACTACCTAAACAAGACAATAGGCACATGTTCCTATTATCTTGGCGGCTAAAATGTAAACAACTACCAAATCTATGAAGAGTCCTAGTTGCATTAGGACTCTTATTAACCAACTAACTAACACATGGACAACATGTCCTTTATTATAGAAAATACTTGCTATTACACGAAAATAATGTAAATAATATGCTGAAAATAATTAAAGTCTAGAATAGACTTTAATTGTACATAAAAAGACTAAAATGCCCTTTCTTAGTCACTTTGCTTGTTTGGGCCGTTTTGCACACTTTGAAGAGTTAAGAGGTTGACTTTGTCATCATCTTTAAGTTGAAGTATAGTTTCCTATTTAACCTTGATGTCTCGGATCAATCTTGAAATAAGTTGATTCACCAACTTGGTTCTTTGTCTTGTCATTGGTCCGTGAAGCTTTGTCGTTGGATCTTTGTAGGGCTGCCCCTTGGATGGTCCCTCATCAACCACCTTCCTCACCAAACTCCATGAGGATGAAATCTAATGGGGGACATATCAAAACCAAACTTCTCATTGTTGAAACATTCAATACACGAATCAAAATCAGCTGAACATAAATTGCAGTGGTACTCAACGGAGGGTCCTTCAGATTTGATTATTTCCTCCACTGACTCGCTATTCTTAATTCTTTCAAAATTCTCAGTAGGAGTCGAGGTCGCCTAGTCTTACATGCTCTAGTAGGCTCCAATAATTCCCCAAACTGCTCTCCCTTGTCACTTTCCTCACCAATGCATATTTTCTATGAGACAATTCATGAAACACATGATCTACAATAATGAAACCAGCTCCATTCGAAACCGAAATTTCATTTTTAGTTCTACTAGCCACACCTAATTGTTAGTAGTGCCCTAGGACCATTGGCATATGTTGTACGTTTTATATCTTTTGAGCATGTCATTTGAATAGTTAATTTTGCTTCTGAACATCAAATGCGTGATTTGATAGTAAAACTCATTAGCTTATGTAATTACTATTCTAGTTGTCACTAGTTTTATGTAAGGTTCTTTACAATGAAATAAAACTAGTATGATGTTTGATTGATGATTATGTTTTACTAATCATGTGTAATGAATACAAATCATATCATAGATGCAATATATTGGGATATATTGTATCAGACGTGATCCGTTAGAGAAGTAATACGTCATGGTCCTTAGTCATAAGTATTACTTCCTCAATACTATTTTGGAATCCTTAGACCTTATGTCTCCATTGATTCTAGCATTAATGGAGCCACATTTTGACTCAGTCGGACGTTACTTTTAATCGAGTAATCAATACGACTGATGATCGGATGTAGTATCCTATCATGGCTTGAATGTGAGAGGCATTGTAAGGAATTTGTCCCTCTCTTATTGAGAGAGATATCCATGGGCCCCTCGATAGGGAAAGACTTGTTTAAATGCATGGTCGTGCTCAAATATATTTAATAAAGTGGTTATTGAATATTGTTTGTTGAAACAGTCTACCTGGAGATCGAGCATAAATACAATTAAGCTTTATAAGGGTGACCACTACCATGCCTTATGCTTAATTAGGATATCGCGAGACAAATGGATTAAATAGTGGATTGATATTAGGTTCCACCGAATATTCATTCACTTTGGGTAGTCACAAAGTCCTGCTAGGGACCGCTTGTGATTTATGAATACATACTACTACTAAGTATGTTTTCATTGCCATTGTGATATGAACCTACAGGGTCACAGGCATAGACAAGTTAATGAGCTTCATGTCCAGATTTAATTAATCTAGAATGTGTCTAGGTTCATTGTATCTGACATTTATTTTCTGAGAATAATAAAACATTATTATTCGAATTAGAGATTAATGAGGGGTATTTTCGGTATTTGGCTATAGCTGGGATTATGTGGGAGTTATTATGCGATAAAGACTCCCACTACCAGGAGAGGTTTATGGAACGTGGGAGTTAAAGACTCCAACTGCCGAAAGAGGTTGAGGACGTGAGAGTTGGTTCTGGGAAAGAACTCTCACACCCTATATAAACCTCTTTTAGCCGAAACCCTAAAGGAAAAAAAATTAATTGAGCCGCAATTCCAAAATCCCTAAATCAGATTTCGGTTTTCTTCCTCTCCCTTCCTCTCTAAATTCCCGAAACAAAAAAAAAACGAAGAGTTAGCAATCACTGTTCGTTTCGTCGCTTGGATACCGATAGAGGGCAATTCCGCAAAGGGAAAGCTATTGGTGGCAGCAACACAAACTCCGAAAGACCAAGAATCAGAATCTTCCATTCAACAATCAAATTCTTTAGCCGAAAAATGTAAGTCGTTTCGTATGCTTTCGATTCGTTTTTGTATGAGCGGATCCTTCAGGGGAGGACTCGTGGGTATTTAGAACGATTTTCTGCCCATGAATCTTTTCACTAATTCACTATCATTTGTAGATACAATTTCTCCCATTACACTTGATGCCGATATAACATCAAATTGGTTATACAAAGCCCACTTAAATCCCTCATAATCACTTGTTCCATATTTAGAAACATGACTAAAGCCCCAAAGACATGCTTCCCACCTAGAGTACTCCAAAGCTACATCTATCTTCAATTGATCAGGTATTTGATGCAAATTAAAGTAGCATTCAGCTTGAATCATCCATTCCCTAGGGTGTTTTCCATAAAATTTGGGAAAATCTAGTTTAGGCAACTCAATGTCAACCACCTCACTGTCACCAAAATCGAGTCTAACGTCCACGACTTCATTTTTAGGTTGGACATTCAAACCACCGTCTCTACAACTGAAACCAGTCCTTAATTGCCTAGACATAGAAGAATTCCCATTCGCGCTACTAGTTTCACTCTCAGAACTATCTCCTTCAATCAATTGATTTAATCATTTCAATTCCCCAAGGATTATGTCAAATTTCAAGTCAGAATAAAATTTTTGAGAAGCTGAATCCGAACTCAATTTATCTAAAGCAATATGTATTTCCTTGCAATGAAGTTCAGCTTTCCTAGTAGAAGAATTAATATCGAGATTTTGTCTACCTCGGAAATGAATGATTGAATTAACGACCGGCGCCTCCGTTGCCGATAATAGCTGCGGTGCCACTGCCGAGTCCACAAAATTAATCTCAGGAAATTCTTGAAATTCCTCTTGGAAATATGAATATCTCACTTCATCCCTCACGGCTGTCATTTTCGGACGAATCTGATTCCAATTGTGAAAAAATTCATCGAAACTTCCACTGTCATGCGGTTGAGAGTAAAATTGATTCGTCGAATTATCTGATCTATTTTGGAATTTCGATGAAGTAGGAATCATCTCCCGCTGATTCCAATCACAATTCACCGACAACTCTTCCAAGAATCGATGGTTCTGATACCAATTGTTATGTCTGAGCACATTCAAGACATAATTCAATCACAAGAATCAATGTTGAGCTTTATTGACTAACAATCAATGGCTTAAAGCCTTTCAGAATAGGTAAAGAAGAAGAAGTAACACAGCTCCTGATGAAGAACCGTGAGGTACTAAGTACCAAAAGGTTCGACAGCGTAAGTTGTGCCGGATCTTTCTCTAATTCACGAACTTGTTTCTAGGGAATATAATCAACGCAACACTAAGGAAGGCTAATTGTTTATGGAGGCTGAAACACCACAACAAGAGAAACTAAACTTGTTGATACAGTAACTCAAAGAATGAATGAATTTTACATAGAAGTTCAAACACGAGAAGCTAAGGAATAACCTTACCAAAATATCAATATATCTAACGTAAAAAATATGTAGGCCAAAGCATCTCTTAAATAGAGAGTTTTTGGTTCCTAACACAATAAAAGAAGAGTACTTGAAGAACTAGGACTATTGGAAAACAACTTGCTATCAAGTAAACTACCTAAACAAGATAATGGACAACATGTCCTATTATCTAGCATCCAGGCTTCTAGAATAACAAACTAAGACTGAAATTAACTAATAATGTGAAGAGTACTTCAAGAAGTAGGACTCTTAACAACTAGATAACCAACTCCTTAATCACTATGGACAACATGTCCTTTATTATAGCAACTACTTGCTATACACGAAAATAAGCCTAAATATAGTAAATAATATGATGAAAATAATTTAAGTCTAGAACAGACTTTAATGTACAAAAGACAAAAATGCCTTTTAAATTCGTCCCAATTCTGGACAGCTTGTTGGGCCAACTTGCACGACGATTTATGATATCAAAAAGGAAGAATCTGATATCGTGATCTCATGAAAGTTGTAGATCTGCCTCTTATATTTAATATACAACTGGAATTAGCTCTATTGGATAAATGGATAGAAAGTTATGACCATTCTACCAAACTGTTGTAAATCTGTTCAATCCCTCTTCATCTTCAAAGATTACTAGAATGCCCTTCTTAGCCTCTTTGCTTGATTGGGCCTAATTGTATACTTGCGAAACTTAAGAGGTTGACTTGTACAACATTCCTAGATGTAACTTAGCATCCTCTTTATACTTTAGAACTCGGGTCAATGATGTAGATAGTTGCTTCTCGTCCTTTGGTCTATGTATGTGATCCTTTGAATTGGGTATCCCCGAGGTTGGTACCGTATCATTCCCTCCCCCTTGAAAAGCTTGATTCGTCCTCGAATCATCATCACAATCAGCTTTAGAATTTGAAAAATTATTAAAAGGGAGCAAGTTAGAAATATTGAAAGTAGATTGTTTATCGTATTTACCTGCTAGCTCATATGATGAATGCATTTGAATTGCACTAGTTGTTCGCGGCCATTCCTCAATTGCATTAACTTTTGCCGGATCAACTTCAATACCTAATAGAATTAGTGTAATAAATATACTTTTCCATCTTAGCATCCAAGGCGTGTGTATTTATAATAGAAAAAATAGCCTCAAGATGTTTACTAAAACGCTCTCGGTTTTCACTATAAATAAATATATTATCAAAGCAAGAAATCGGATGTCTATACTTAGCAGTTATGTGATTAATATTTAGACTACCCGTATATATTCTAAAAGTCCCCTCATGATTTAGTACCATATTTCCCGGATTAACATAAGCATTTAAAGACTTACTTGCCTTCTTCCTTGCAAGAATTAACTCACATTGGTTTCGAATTTTCTGATTTTTAATCGAAGATGGTATATACCTTTCACAATTTTGAAGGCTAATCAAGCAAACTTCTCGGCAACTCCTTAGGGAAGACTTCATGAAACTTCTGAAAAATAGTAAGAATAGATGTAGAAAAAGATGTTAGAGTAAAAGAAAAAATGTTAGTAAAAAGGTTTCTTGCGGTTCCTTTTAAATCCAACAAAACAACAAGTTGTTTTGCTTGAATCGCCCTATCTACCTTGCCGGGATTAGGGTATAAACATTATTTTCTCACACTTAGAGCGATTGCCTTTTTTCTCACTTTTGGCTCTGCTTTTTCTATGATTTTTACCTCATGGGTATGATCATTCGTATTTTTCAACTCACTCTCTTTTTTTTATCTCTTGGAACATCATCTAAAGGTTGTAAATGAAGTAGCTTTATCGTAACCAAAGGTTGACTCCCATCTTCCGGATGTTCCTCCAACTTCTCGATTTCTTTCTCAAAATCAGGTTCTTCGGTTTTGTTATCACTAACCCACGTTCTATCATCCAACATGATCATAGTACTCTTGTTAGGACAGTCACTAGCAAAGTGTCCTTTTCCCATACATTTAAAACATTCCCGAACAAATTAGAATTTACCCTCGTATTGGCCGAAACGGTTGGATTTTGTGACCTTACTGCCCCAAACTACCCCGTGGCTGTTTTTTGCATCATTAAAGACCTCTTTACCCTTGATTTGGCTCGGAAAAATAGTAAAAAAAATCTAGGGTGGATTTGGCTTCTTCCAAGGTTGGAAAGTTGCCGGTTTTGCCCTTAAACTCTTTTCCTGTTGCTGTCTTTCGATCTGCTCTACATAATATAACATAGACATAATACTATCAAGATTAGCACGTTCTACCTTTGTTTGGATTTTTTTGTTTGTACCAGCCAAGAACCGAACCATTGTTGCTTCATCTCCTTCACTAATATCGGCTCGAATCATTGCAATTTCCATGGCTTTGTAGTATTCGTCAACCGTTTTATCCCCTTGATTTAATCTTTGTAGACGGTTGTAAAGTTCCCTTAAGTAGTTCAAAGGAACAAAACGCCGTTTCATTACCTCTTTCATCTCGGCCCAAGTGGCAATCTCCGGTTGTTCCACTTTTGCCCTTGTTTCGGTTTGTTTGTCCCACCAAATAGATGTATATCCATAAAACACCATGGCTTCCAGCTTTACTTTCTTTTCTTCCGAATAGTTATGAATAGTAAAAACATGGTTAATTTTACGAATCCAATCTAAAAACAATTCGGGATCATTGGTACCTTCAAAAGAGGGAATCTTGGTCTTGATGGAACCAAGATTATGGTCTGGATGCTGAATATAGTCCACTATTCTCGGCTGATATGCTGGATTGTTGATAATCCGGTTTGCTTGAAAAGCCGGTATTGCAGGATTTGCCCTCGGCAATTGTGGCAACCTTTGCGGTTCAGTAACTCCAACTGTTTGATTATCATTCTCGGGATTATCCCTATCATTACGTAGCTGATTTTGAAGCTTTATCTCAGCACTTCTCCCCTTAAATCAGCCATCTGTCCCGTCATCTCCGCAATCATCTTGTATAACTTTTCTTGATCAAAGGCTTCACCTTTCTTTGATGGAGATCCCTGAAAAGACATATTTATAATGCAAGAAAAACACTCAGAAACGTTAGATAGAAAAGAAAGATTCACTCTTTATTCCAACACCGCTCGTATAGAACTTAAAACTATAGATTAAGGAATGGGTTCCTAACTTGTTGTGTTGACACAAAGCTGAAAAATAAGGAAAGAAATCCTATCTTTGACCTAAACGAAAAGATTTAGAAAGAAAAAGATGAAGAAACGAAATCCTAATCGAGAATGGAAACCGGTTCTTGATGATCTTGATTTTCTTGACGTTTCTTGATTCGGATGAATAGTAAACTGTGAACAGTAACCGTGAATAGTAAACTGACTTTCTTGAATTTTCCCTTACCTTTGGCCGAAAGATATCAAAGAATGAGGCGCCTACGCTATCAATTCTTGATGTATATGGATATTTAAACACGGCACAAATTAAAGGAGGAACGTTTGCCAATTCTTGGACGAGGCGCCTACGCTGTCAATCCAAGAAGTTTGCTTATATGGCTTTATAGTTCGCTATTCAATTTATATTAACTCGGCTGCCAATTTCTTTACACCGAGAGGCTATTAAAATCGGCTACTTTTTTATATATGCCGTAATGCTTTTTTCCCGATTTTCACACTCCCGCAAAAAAGAAAAAAATTTATGAAAAACGATAAAGGTACACCGGGAATAGAGATGAACCTTTTTCTCTGATACCACCTGATGAAGAACCGTGAGGTACTAAGTACCAAAAGGTTCGACAACGTAACTTGTGTCGGATCTTTCTCTAATTCTCGAACTAGTTTCTAGAGAATATAATCAACGCAACACTAAGGAAGGCTAATTATCGATGGAGGCTGAAACACCACAACAAGAGAAACTAAACTTGTTGATACAGTAACTCAAAGAATGAATGAATTCTACATAGATGTTCAAACACGAGAAGCTAAGGAATAACCTTACCAAAATATCAATATATCTAACGTAAATAATATGTAGGCCATAACATCTCTTAAATAGAGAGTTTTTGGTTCCTAACAACAATAAAAGAAGAGTCCTTGAAGAAGTAGGACTCTTGGAAAATAACTTGCTGTCAAGTAAACTACCTAAATAAGATAATGGAAACGACTCTTGGAAAATAACTTGCTGTCAAGTAAACTACCTAAATAAGATAATGGAAACATGTCCTATTATCTAGCATCTAGGCTTCTAGAATAACAAACTAAGGCTGAAATTAACTAATTATGTGAAGAGTCCTCCAAGAAGTAGGACTCTTAACAACTAGATAACCAATTCCTTAACCACTATAGACAACATGTCCTTTATTATAGCAACTACTGGCTATACACGAAAATAAGCCTAAATATAGTAAATAATATGCTGAAAATAATTAAAGTCTAGAATAGACTTTAATGTACAAAAGACAAAAATGCCCTATAAATTCGTCCCAATTCTTGACAGCTTGTTGGGCCAACTTTCACAACGATTTAGGATATCAAGAAGGTAGAATCTGATCTCGTAATCTCATGAAAGTTGTAGATCTGCCTCTTATCTTTAATACGCAACTGGAATCAGCTCTATTGGATAAATGGATAGAAATTTATGACCATTCTACCAAACTGTTGTAAAGTTGTCCAATCCCTCTTCATCTTCAAAGATTACTAGAATGCCCTTCTTAGCCTCTTTGCTTGATAGGGCCTAATTGTATACTTGCGAAACTTAAGAGGTTGACTTGGAAAACATTCCTAGATCTAACTTAGCATCTTCTTTATACTTTAGAACTCGGGTCAATGATGTAGATAGTTGCTTCACGTCCTTTGTTCTAAGCCTCGTTTTTTGTCTATGTATGTGATCCTTTGAATTGGGTAGCCCCGAGGTTGGTACTCGTATCAACTCCCTGTTACAGTAGTTGAGGCGAGTATGGGGGACGAGTTACGTAGAATTAGAAGGTGGAAAGAGAGAATTTGGGGTGAAAGGGGAATTTTAACTACCAACAATATTATCCAAGAATGAGTAAAAATATCTACTAACCCCCAATTTATAGAAAGGATCCAGGCTAACCAAAGAAGAGAAGAAGAAGCTGCAGGAATGAAGTGTTGTTTTGTGTAGATATTGTAAATATCAGTTAGATGGCTGGTTTGTCATTGAGATTAAATAGCTAATTAGTTAGCTAGTTAGTTAGGTTGTTATTTATGGCAAATGTCGGCTGTACTTTTGGGAGTTAACTTTCCCTTTTCAGCTGTATAAATATCTAGAGAGTAGATATTTTCTAATTCAATGAAAATCTCCAGAAAATTCCAAAATCTCTCATCTCTGCTGCTTCTCTTATTCCTCTTTTACTTTCAATTTCAACATGGTATCAGAGCATAATCGGCTCAAATATGCTCATTGATTCTTCAATCAGATAGGAATCGAAGTTTCTCCTTGAGAATATCTTTTTCTTGATTGTTTCAATTTGAGTTTTTGTGACCTAATTTCTGATTTTGATTTTTTTCTTCAAAATGTTCTTCGATTTTTCTTCAATTTTGATTCGATTGAACATATATTCTTTGATAATTCCTTGCGGACATAAGAATCACAATGTCAATTTCAGAAATTCAGAAATTACACCTCAACATCCCTTCTACATTCATCCTACAGAGAATTCTGCACTTGTGTTGGTTTCCAGTCCTCTGATTGGACCAAAAATTATTTGGATTGGAGGAGGAAGATGAGGTGTTCCTTGATCATAAAGAACATGTTATGTTTCATTGAACAATGTGAAGGAATGACCATTCCAAGGAAGGATGATGCTATGTTTGGATTGTGTCAACAAGCTGATCAAACTGTTTTGACCTGGATCACCAATACATTGGAAAAATCAATTGCACAGTATGTGATGTGCCTCAATTCATCACTTGCAGTTTGGCAATATCTAGAAAGGTGGTATTCCAAAACACATGCTTGTAAATTGTCCAATTTATTAGAAGAATTTTGTGCATTGAAACAATGAACAATGAGTGTTGATGAGTATTACTCAAATCTAAAGATGCTATGGGATGATTTCTTAGTACTTAGACATATACATGTGTGTAGTTGTGGAGGATGCACATGTGGTGCTTTAGGAATTGTTCAAGAATATTATGATAATGATTATATAATCAGATTCTTAAAAGGATTAAATGCACAATATGCAGATGTTATGATGAAGAACCGTGAGGTACTAAGTACCAAAAGGTTCGACAACGTAATTTGTGACGGATCTTTCTCTAATTCTCGAACTAGTTTTTAGGGAATTTAATCAACGCAATGCTAAGGAAGGCTAATTAACAATGGAGGTTGAAACACCACAACAAGAGAAACTAAACTTGTTGATACAGTAACTCAAAGATGAATGAATTCTTAAAAGAAGTTCATACACGAGAAGCTAAGGAATAACCTTACCAAAATATCAATATATCTAATGTCCCAATTCTGGACAGCTTGTTGGGCCAACTTGCACGACGATTTAGGATATCAAGAAGGCAGAATCTGATCTCGTGATCTCATTAAAATTGTAGATCTGCCTCTTATCTTTAATATGCAACTGGAATAAGCTCTATTGGATAAATGGATAGAAAGTTATGACCATTCTACCAAATCGTTGTAAAGTCTGTCCAATCCTCTTCATCTTCAAAGATTACTAGAATACCCTTCTTAGCCTCTGTGCTTGATAGGGCCTAATTGTATACTTGCGAAACTTAAGAGGTTGACTTGTACAACATTCCTAGATGTAACTTAGCATCCTCTTTATACTTTAGAACTCGGGTCAATGATGTAGATAGTTGCTTTCACGTCCCCTTGTTCTAAGCCTCGTTATTGGTCTATGTATGTGATCCTTTAAATTGGGTAGCCCCGAGGTTGGTACCGTATCATCCCCTCCGCCTTGAAAAGCTTGATTCGTCCTCGAATCATCATCACAATCAACTTTAGAATCTGAAAAATTATTAAAAGGGAGCAAGTTAGAAATATAGAAAGTAGAATGTTCACCGTACTTACCTTTTAAAGATACTTTATGGCAGCTGTCCCAAAAGAATTGTATCTCTTCCTTATCAATTGTATTTAATGGGACAGCAAGCTTGCAAAATTCTTGAACAAAACGTTTGTTAAAGCTTGCTAACTCGTATGATGAATGCATTTGAATTGCACTAGTTGTTCGTGGCCATTCCTCAATTGTATTAACTTTTGCTTTGATCAACTATAAGACCTTGAAAACTCCCATTGTAACTAAGAAAGTTAATAGAATTAGTGTATGAAACATAATTTCCAATCTTAGCATACAAAGTATTATATTTTAAAATAGTAAAAACAGCCCTAAGATGTTCGATATGAGGTTCTCAATTTTTACTAGAAACAAGCTTATTATGAAAGCAAGAAATCGGATGTCTATACTTAAAAGTTACGTGATTAATAATATTTAGACTATCCGTATATATTCTAAAAGTCCCTACATGCTTTGGTACGATATTTCCCAGATTAAAATAAGGACTTAAAGACTTACGTACCTCCTTTTTTGCACGAATTAACTCACCTTGGTTTTGAATTTGCTGATTTGTACCCGGAGATGGTTTATACCTTTCACGCTTTTGAAGGCTCATAAATAACCTTCTCGGCAACTCCTTAGGTAAGACTTCATGAAATTTCTGAAAAATAGCAAGACTAGATGCAGAAAAAGATGTTAGAGTAAAAGAAAAAGCGTTAGTAAAAAGGTTCCTTGCGATTCCTTTCAAATCTAACAAAATAACAAGTTGTTTTGCTTGAATTTCCCTATCTATCTTTCCGAGATTACTGTATAAAAATTCTTTTCTCACTTTTAGAGCGATTGTCTTTTTTCTCACTTTTGGCTCGGCTTTTTCTTTTATTTTTACCTCAGATTTTACCTCATGGGTAGGATCACTCTTCTTTTTCAACTCACTCTCATTATTTTCCCTCAATCTGGCCTCTTCTCTCAATTGTTGGATATCTACTTCAAAAGAAGGCATATTTTCTCTCGTATTGGATGAAACGGTTGTGTTTGATGTCTTGACTGCCCAAAACTGCCCCGTGGCTGTTTGAGCACTAATTTGGACCTCTTTACTCTTGCTTTGGCTCGACAAAACAGTGGAAAAATTCTGGGACTGTTTCGGCTTCTCCCAAGTTTGGAAAGCGGTCGTGTTTGCCCTCGAACTCTTTTCCTTTTGCTGTCTTTCAATCTGTTATGCATAATATAACATAGATGTAATATTATCAAGATTAGCACGTTCTACCTTTGATCGGATCTTATCATTTAGACCAGTCAAGAACCGAGCCATTGTTGCCTCATCTCTTTCATTAATATCGGCCTGAATCATTGCAATTTTCATTGCCTTGTAATACTCATCGACCGAACTCTCTCCTTGCCTTAACCTTTGTAAAAGGTTGTAAAGTTCCCTTCTGTAATCTAGAGGAACAAAATGTCGTTTCATCATCGCTTTCATCTCGGCCCAAGTTGCAATTTCTGGTTGTTCCACTTTTGCCCTTGTCTTGGTTTCTTTATCCCACCAAATAGAAGCATATCCATAAAACTCAATGGGTGCTAGTTTTTCTTTCTTTTCCTCCGAATAGTTATGAACAACAAAAGCATGGTTAATTTTACGAATCGAATCGAAAAACAATTTGGGATCATTTGTACCTTCGAAAGACGGAATCTTTGGCTTTATGGAGCCAATATTATTGTCCTTAACATTACGTTGCTGATTTTGAATGTCTAAGGCTTCAATTCGTCTTGCCATATCCGCCATCATTGTATAGAACTTTTTCCGGATCAAAGGTTTCACATTTCTTTGATGGAGATTCCTGAAAAGACATATTTATAATGCAAGAAAAACACTCAAAAACGTTAGATAGCAAAGAAAGATTCACTCTTTATTCCAACACCGCTCGTATAGAACTTCAAACTCTAGATTAAAGAATGGGTTCCTAACTTGTTGCGTTGACACAAAGCCGAAAAATATGGAAAGAAATCATATCTTTGACCTAAACGAAAAGCTTTAGAAAGAAAAAGATGAAGAAATGAAATCCTAATCGAGAATGAAAACCGGTTCTTGATGATCTTGATCTTCTTGATTTTCTTGATTTTTCTAGATTCGGATGAACAGTAAACTGTGAACAACAGTAATCGTGGACAGTAAACTGCTATGAACAGTACCTTTACTTTTTTGAATTTTCCCTTACCTTTGGCCGAAAGATATCAAAGAATGAGGCACCTACGCTATCAATTCTTGATGTATAATTTAAACACGACTCAAATTAAAGGAGGAACGTTTGCCAATTCTTGGACGAGGCGCCTACGCTATCAATCCAAGAAGTTTGCTTATGGCTTTATAGTTTGCTATTCAATTTATATTAACTCGGCTGCCAATTTCTTTACACCGAGAGGCTATTAAAATCGGCTACTTTTTTATATATGCCGTAATGCTTTTTCCCGATTTTCCACAATTTCGCAAAAAGAAAAAAATTTATGAAAAAGCGATAAAGGTACACCGGGAATAGAGATGAACCTTTTTCTCGATACCACCTGATGAAGAACCGTGAGGTACTAAGTACCAAAAGGTTCGACATCGTAACTTGTGTCGGATCTTTCTCTAATTCTCGAACTAGTTTCTAGAGAATATAATCAACGCAACACTAAGGAAGGCTAATTATCGATGGAGGCTGAAACACCACAACAAGAGAAACTAAACTTGTTGATACAGTAACTCAAAGAATGAATGAATTCTACATAGATGTTCAAACACGAGAAGCTAAGGAATAACCTTACCAAAATATCAATATATCTAACGTAAATAATATGTAGGCCATAACATCTCTTAAATAGAGAGTTTTTGGTTCCTAACAACAATAAAAGAAGAGTCCTTGAAGAAGTAGGACTCTTGGAAAATAACTTCATCGTCAAGTAAACTACCTAAATAAGATAATGGAAACGACTCTTGGAAAATAACTTGCTGTCAAGTAAACTACCTAAATAAGATAATGGAAACATGTCCTATTATCTAGCATCTAGGCTTCTAGAATAACAAACTAAGGCTGAAATTAACTAATTATGTGAAGAGTCCTCCAAGAAGTAGGACTCTTAACAACTAGATAACCAATTCCTTAACCACTATAGACAACATGTCCTTTATTATAGCAACTACTGGCTATACACGAAAATAAGCCTAAATATAGTAAATAATATGTTTGAAAATAATTAAAGTCTAGAATAGACTTTAATGTACAAAAAGACAAAAATGCCCTATAAATTCGTCCCCAATTCTTGACAGACTTGTCAGGGCCAACTTTCACAACGATTTAGGATATCAAGAAGGTAGAATCTGATCTCGTAATCTCATGAAAGTTGTAGATCTGCCTCTTATCTTTAATACGCAACTGGAATCAGCTCTATTGGATAAATGGATAGAAATTTATGACCATTCTACCAAACTGTTGTAAAGTTGTCCAATCCCTCTTCATCTTCAAAGATTACTAGAATGCCCTTCTTAGCCTCTTTGCTTGATAGGGCCTAATTGTATACTTGCGAAACTTAAGAGGTTGACTTGGAAAACATTCCTAGATCTAACTTAGCATCTTCTTTATACTTTAGAACTCGGGTCAATGATGTAGATAGTTGCTTCACGTCCTTTGTTCTAAGCCTCGTTTTTTGTCTATGTATGTGATCCTTTGAATTGGGTAGCCCCGAGGTTGGTACTGTATCAACTCCTGTTACAGAGTTGGGCAGATATGGGGGACGAGTTACAGAGAATTAGGGCAGGGAAAGAGAGAATTTGGGGTGAAAGGGGAATTTTAACTACCAACAATATTATCCAAGAATGAGTAAAAATATCTACTAACCCCCAATTTATAGAAAGGATCCAGGCTAACCAAAGAAGAGAAGAAGAAGCTGCAGGAATGAAGTGTTGTTTTGTGTAGATATTGTAAATATCAGTTAGATGGCTGGTTTGTCATTGAGATTAAATAGCTAATTAGTTAGCTAGTTAGTTAGGTTGTTATTTATGGCAAATGTCGGCTGTACTTTTGGGAGTTAACTTTCCCTTTTCAGCTGTATAAATATCTAGAGAGTAGATATTTTCTAATTCAATGAAAATCTCCAGAAAATTCCAAAATCTCTCATCTCTGCTGCTTCTCTTATTCCTCTTTTACTTTCAATTTCAACATGGTATCAGAGCATAATCGGCTCAAATATGCTCATTGATTCTTCAATCAGATAGGAATCGAAGTTTCTCCTTGAGAATATCTTTTTCTTGATTGTTTCAATTTGAGTTTTTGTGACCTAATTTCTGATTTTGATTTTTTTCTTCAAAATGTTCTTCGATTTTTCTTCAATTTTGATTCGATTGAACATATATTCTTTGATAATTCCTTGCGGACATAAGAATCACAATGTCAATTTCAGAAATTCAGAAATTACACCTCAACATCCCTTCTACATTCATCCTACAGAGAATTCTGCACTTGTGTTGGTTTCCAGTCCTCTGATTGGACCAAAAATTATTTGGATTGGAGGAGGAAGATGAGGTGTTCCTTGATCATAAAGAACATGTTATGTTTCATTGAACAATGTGAAGGAATGACCATTCCAAGGAAGGATGATGCTATGTTTGGATTGTGTCAACAAGCTGATCAAACTGTTTTGACCTGGATCACCAATACATTGGAAAAATCAATTGCACAGTATGTGATGTGCCTCAATTCATCACTTGCAGTTTGGCAATATCTAGAAAGGTGGTATTCCAAAACACATGCTTGTAAATTGTCCAATTTATTAGAAGAATTTTGTGCATTGAAACAATGAACAATGAGTGTTGATGAGTATTACTCAAATCTAAAGATGCTATGGGATGATTTCTTAGTACTTAGACATATACATGTGTGTAGTTGTGGAGGATGCACATGTGGTGCTTTAGGAATTGTTCAAGAATATTATGATAATGATTATATAATCAGATTCTTAAAAGGATTAAATGCACAATATGCAGATGTTATGATGAAGAACCGTGAGGTACTAAGTACCAAAAGGTTCGACAACGTAATTTGTGACGGATCTTTCTCTAATTCTCGAACTAGTTTTTAGGGAATTTAATCAACGCAATGCTAAGGAAGGCTAATTAACAATGGAGGTTGAAACACCACAACAAGAGAAACTAAACTTGTTGATACAGTAACTCAAAGATGAATGAATTCTTAAAAGAAGTTCATACACGAGAAGCTAAGGAATAACCTTACCAAAATATCAATATATCTAATGTCCCAATTCTGGACAGCTTGTTGGGCCAACTTGCACGACGATTTAGGATATCAAGAAGGCAGAATCTGATCTCGTGATCTCATTAAAATTGTAGATCTCGCCTCTTATCTTTAATATGCAATCGAATAAGCTCTATTGGATAAATGGATAGAAAGTTATGACCATTCTACCAAACTCGTTGTAAAGTCTGTCCAATCCCTCTTCATCTTCAAAGATTACTAGAATACCCTTCTTAGCCTCTGTGCTTGATAGGGCCTAATTGTATACTTGCGAAACTTAAGAGGTTGACTTGTACAACATTCCTAGATGTAACTTAGCATCCTCTTTATACTTTAGAACTCGGGTCAATGATGTAGATAGTTGCTTCACGTCCCTTGTTCTAAGCCTCGTTATTGGTCTATGTATGTGATCCTTTAAATTGGGTAGCCCCGAGGTTGGTACCGTATCATCCCCTCCGCCTTGAAAAGCTTGATTCGTCCTCGAATCATCATCACAATCAACTTTAGAATCTGAAAAATTATTAAAAGGGAGCAAGTTAGAAATATAGAAAGTAGAATGTTCACCGTACTTACCTTTTAAAGATACTTTATGGCAGCTGTCCCAAAAGAATTGTATCTCTTCCTTATCAATTGTATTTAATGGGACAGCAAGCTTGCAAAATTCTTGAACAAAACGTTTGTTAAAGCTTGCTAACTCGTATGATGAATGCATTTGAATTGCACTAGTTGTTCGTGGCCATTCCTCAATTGTATTAACTTTTGCCGGATCAACTATAAGACCTTGAAAACTCCCATTGTAACTAAGAAAGTTAATAGAATTAGTGTATGAAACATAATTTCCAATCTTAGCATACAAAGTATTATATTTTAAAATAGTAAAAACAGCCCTAAGATGTTCGATATGAGGTTCTCAATTTTTACTAGAAACAAGCTTATTATGAAAGCAAGAAATCGGATGTCTATACTTAAAAGTTACGTGATTAATAATATTTAGACTATCCGTATATATTCTAAAAGTCCCTACATGCTTTGGTACGATATTTCCCGATTAAAATAAGGACTTAAAGACTTACGTACCTCCTTTTTTGCACGAATTAACTCACCTTGGTTTTGAATTTGCTGATTTGTACCCGGAGATGGTTTATACCTTTCACGCTTTTGAAGGCTCATAAATAACCTTCTCGGCAACTCCTTAGGTAAGACTTCATGAAATTTCTGAAAAATAGCAAGACTAGATGCAGAAAAAGATGTTAGAGTAAAAGAAAAAGCGTTAGTAAAAAGGTTCCTTGCGATTCCTTTCAAATCTAACAAAATAACAAGTTGTTTTGCTTGAATTTCCCTATCTATCTTTCCGAGATTACTGTATAAAAATTCTTTTCTCACTTTTAGAGCGATTGTCTTTTTTCTCACTTTTGGCTCGGCTTTTTCTTTTATTTTTACCTCGGATTTTACCTCATGGGTAGGATCACTCTTCTTTTTCAACTCACTCTCATTATTTTCCCTCAATCTGGCCTCTTCTCTCAATTGTTGGATATCTACTTCAAAAGAAGGCATATTTTCTCTCGTATTGGATGAAACGGTTGTGTTTGATGTCTTGACTGCCCAAAACTGCCCCGTGGCTGTTTGAGCACTAATTTGGACCTCTTTACTCTTGCTTTGGCTCGACAAAACAGTGGAAAAATTCTGGGACTGTTTCGGCTTCTCCCAAGTTTGGAAAGTGGTCGTTTTTGCCCTCGAACTCTTTTCCTTTTGCTGTCTTTCAATCTGTTCTGCATAATATAACATAGATGTAATATTATCAAGATTAGCACGTTCTACCTTTGATCGGATCTTATCATTTAGACCAGTCAAGAACTGAGCCATTGTTGCCTCATCTCCTTCATTAATATCGGCCTGAATCATTGCAATTTTCATTGCCTTGTAATACTCATCGACCGAACTCTCTCCTTGCCTTAACCTTTGTAAAAGGTTGTAAAGTTCCCTTCTGTAATCTAGAGGAACAAAATGTCGTTTCATCATCGCTTTCATCTCGGCCCAAGTTGCAATTTCTGGTTGTTCCACTTTTGCCCTTGTCTTGGTTTCTTTATCCCACCAAATAGAAGCATATCCATAAAACTCAATGGGTGCTAGTTTTTCTTTCTTTTCCTCCGAATAGTTATGAACAACAAAAGCATGGTTAATTTTACGAATCGAATCGAAAAACAATTTGGGATCATTTGTACCTTCGAAAGACGGAATCTTTGGCTTTATGGAGCCAATATTATTGTCCTTAACATTACGTTGCTGATTTTGAATGTCTAAGGCTTCAATTCGTCTTGCCATATCCGCCATCATTGTATAGAACTTTTTCCCGGATCAAAGGTTTCACATTTCTTTGATGGAGATTCCCTGAAAAGACATATTTATAATGCAAGAAAAACACTCAAAAAGCGTTAGATAGCAAAGAAAGATTCACTCTTTATTCCAACACCGCTCGTATAGAACTTCAAACTCTAGATTAAAGAATGGGTTCCTAACTTGTTGCGTTGACACAAAGCCGAAAAAATATGGAAAGAAATCATATCTTTGACCTAAACGAAAAGCTTTAGAAAGAAAAAGATGAAGAAATGAAATCCTAATCGAGAATGAAAACCGGTTCTTGATGATCTTGATCTTCTTGATTTTCTTGATTTTTCTAGATTCGGATGAACGATGAACCCGTGAACAACGATGAATCGTGGGACGATGAAACTGCTGTGAACAGTACCTTTACTTTTTTGAATTTTCCCTTACCTTTGGCCGAAAGATATCAAAGAATGAGGCACCTACGCTATCAATTCTTGATGTATAATTTAAACACGACTCAAATTAAAGGAGGAACGTTTGCCAATTCTTGGACGAGGCGCCTACGCTATCAATCCAAGAAGTTTGCTTATGGCTTTATAGTTTGCTATTCAATTTATATTAACTCGGCTGCCAATTTCTTTACACCGAGAGGCTATTAAAATCGGCTACTTTTTTATATATGCCGTAATGCTTTTTCTGATTTTCTGTCAATTCTGCAAAAAAGAAAAAATTTATGAAAAACGATAAAGGTACACCGGGAATAGAGATGAACCTTTTTCTCTGATACCACCTGATGAAGAACCGTGAGGTACTAAGTACCAAAAGGTTCGACAACGTAACTTGTGTCGGATCTTTCTCTAATTCTCGAACTAGTTTCTAGAGAATATAATCAACGCAACACTAAGGAAGGCTAATTATCGATGGAGGCTGAAACACCACAACAAGAGAAACTAAACTTGTTGATACAGTAACTCAAAGAATGAATGAATTCTACATAGATGTTCAAACACGAGAAGCTAAGGAATAACCTTACCAAAATATCAATATATCTAACGTAAATAATATGTAGGCCATAACATCTCTTAAATAGAGAGTTTTTGGTTCCTAACAACAATAAAAGCAAGAGTCCTTGACAAGTAGGACTCTTGGAAAATAACTTGTCATCAAGTAAACTACCTAAATAAGATAATGGAAACGACTCTTGGAAAATAACTTGCTGTCAAGTAAACTACCTAAATAAGATAATGGAAACATGTCCTATTATCTAGCATCTAGGCTTCTAGAATAACAAACTAAGGCTGAAATTAACTAATTATGTGAAGAGTCCTCCAAGAAGTAGGACTCTTAACAACTAGATAACCAACTCCTTAACCACTATAGACAACATGTCCTTTATTATAGCGACTACTGGCTATACACGAAAATAAGCCTAAATATAGTAAATAATATGCTGAAAATAATTAAAGTCTAGAATAGACTTTAATGTACAAAAGACAAAAATGCCCTATAAATTCGTCCCAATTCTTGACAGCTTGTTGGGCCAACTTTCACGACGATTTAGGATATCAAGAAGGTAGAATCTGATCTCGTAATCTCATGAGAGTTGTAGATCTGCCTCTTATCTTTAATACGCAACTGGAATCAGCTCTATTGGATAAATGGATAGAAATTTATGACCATTCTACCAAACTGTTGTAAAGCTGTCCAATCTCTCTTCATCTTCAAAGATTACTAGAATGCCCTTCTTAGCCTCTTTGCTTGATAGGGCCTAATTGTATACTTGCGAAACTTAAGAGGTTGACTTGGAAAACATTCCTAGATGTAACTTAGCATCCTCTTTATACTTTAGAACTCGGGTCAATGATGTAGATAGTTGTTTCACGTCCTTTGTTCTAAGCCTCGTTTTTTGTCTATGTATGTGATCCTTTGAATTGGGTAGCCCTGAGGTTGGTACTGTATCAGCTCCTGTTACAGAGTTGGGCAGATATGGGGGACGAGTTACAGAGAATTAAGGCAGGGAAAGAGAGAATTTGGGGTTAAAGGGGAATTTTAACTGCCAACAATATTATCCAAGAATGAGTAAAAATATCTACTAACCCCCAATTTATAGAAAGGATCCAAAGCTAACCAAAGAAGAGAAGAAGAAGTCAGCAGGAATGAAGTGTTGTTTTGTGTAGATATTGTAAATATCAGTTAGATGGCTGGTTTGTCATTGGGATTAATTAGCTAATTAGTTAGCTAGTTAGTTAGGTTGTTATTTATGGCAATTGTCGGCTGTACTTTTGGGAGTTAACTTTCCCTTTTCAGCTGTATAAATATCTAGAGAGTAGATATTTTCTAATTCAATGAAAATCTCCGAAAAATTCCAAAATCTCTCATCTCTGCTGCTTCTCTTATTCCTCTTTTACTTTCAATTTCAACATGGTATCAGAGCATAATCGGCTCAAATATGCTCATTGATTCTTCAATCAGATAGGAATCGAAGTTTCTCCTTGAGAATATCTTTTTTCTTGATTGTTTCAATTTGAGTTTTTGTGACCTAATTTCGATTTTGATTTTTTTTCTTCAAAATGTTCTTCGATTTTTCTTCAATTTTGATTCGATTGAACATATATTCTTTGATAATTCCTTGCGGACATAAGAATCACAATGTCAATTTCAGAAATTCGAAATTACACCTCAACATCCCTTCTACATTCATCCTACGAGAATTCTCGCACTTGTGTTGGTTTCCAGTCCTCCGATTGGACCAAAAATTATTTGGATTGGAGGAGGAAGATGAGGTGTTCCTTGATCATAAAGAACATGTTATGTTTCATTGAACAATGTGAAGGAATGACCATTCCAAGGAAGGATGATGCTATGTTTGGATTGTGTCAACAAGTCGATCAAACTGTTTTGACTCGGATCACCAATACATTGGAAAAATCAATTGCACGAGATGTGATGTGCCTCAATTCATCACTTGCAGCTTTGGCAATATCTAGAAAGGTGGTATTCCAAAACACATGCTTGTAAATTGTCCAATTTATTAGAAGAATTTTGTGCATTGAAACAATGAACAATGAGTGTTGATGAGTATTACTCAAATCTAAAGATGCTATGGGATGATTTCTTAGTACTTAGACATATACATGTGTGTAGTTGTGGAGGATGCACATGTGGTGCTTTAGGAATTGTTCAAGAATATTATGATAATGATTATATAATCAGATTCTTAAAAGGATTAAATGCACAATATGCAGATGTTATGATGAAGAACCGTGAGGTACTAAGTACCAAAAGGTTCGACAACGTAATTTGTGACGGATCTTTCTCTAATTCTCGAACTAGTTTTTAGGGAATTTAATCAACGCAATGCTAAGGAAGGCTAATTAACAATGGAGGTTGAAACACCACAACAAGAGAAACTAAACTTGTTGATACAGTAACTCAAAGATGAATGAATTCTTAAAAGAAGTTCATACACGAGAAGCTAAGGAATAACCTTACCAAAATATCAATATATCTAATGTCCCAATTCTGGACAGCTTGTTGGGCCAACTTGCACGACGATTTAGGATATCAAGAAGGCAGAATCTGATCTCGTGATCTCATTAAAATTGTAGATCTGCCTCTTATCTTTAATATGCAACTGGAATAAGCTCTATTGGATAAATGGATAGAAAGTTATGACCATTCTACCAAACTGTTGTAAAGCTGTCCAATCCCTCTTCATCTTCAAAGATTACTAGAATACCCTTCTTAGCCTCTGTGCTTGATAGGGCCTAATTGTATACTTGCGAAACTTAAGAGGTTGACTTGTACAACATTCCTAGATGTAACTTAGCATCCTCTTTATACTTTAGAACTCGGGTCAATGATGTAGATAGTTGCTTCACGTCCCTTGTTCTAAGCCTCGTTATTGGTCTATGTATGTGATCCTTTAAATTGGGTAGCCCCGAGGTTGGTACCGTATCATCCCCTCCGCCTTGAAAAGCTTGATTCGTCCTCGAATCATCATCACAATCAACTTTAGAATCTGAAAAATTATTAAAAGGGAGCAAGTTAGAAATATAGAAAGTAGAATGTTCACCGTACTTACCTTTTAAAGATACTTTATGGCAGCTGTCCCAAAAGAATTGTATCTCTTCCTTATCAATTGTATTTAATGGGACAGCAAGCTTGCAAAATTCTTGAACAAAACGCTTTGTTAAAGCTTGCTAACTCGTATGATGAATGCATTTGAATTGCACTAGTTGTTCGTGGCCATTCCTCAATTGTATTAACTTTTGCCGGATCAACTATAAGACCTTGAAAACTCCCATTGTAACTAAGAAAGTTAATAGAATTAGTGTATGAAACATAATTTCCAATCTTAGCATACAAAGTATTATATTTTAAAATAGTAAAAACAGCCCTAAGATGTTCGATATGAGGTTCTCAATTTTTACTAGAAACAAGCTTATTATGAAAGCAAGAAATCGGATGTCTATACTTAAAAGTTACGTGATTAATAATATTTAGACTATCCGTATATATTCTAAAAGTCCCTACATGCTTTGGTACGATATTTCCCAGATTAAAATAAGGACTTAAAGACTTACGTACCTCCTTTTTTGCACGAATTAACTCACCTTGGTTTTGAATTTGCTGATTTGTACCCGGAGATGGTTTATACCTTTCACGCTTTTGAAGGCTCATAAATAACCTTCTCGGCAACTCCTTAGGTAAGACTTCATGAAATTTCTGAAAAATAGCAAGACTAGATGCAGAAAAAGATGTTAGAGTAAAAGAAAAAGCGTTAGTAAAAAGGTTCCTTGCGATTCCTTTCAAATCTAACAAAATAACAAGTTGTTTTGCTTGAATTTCCCTATCTATCTTTCCGAGATTACTGTATAAACATTCTTTTCTCACTTTTAGAGCGATTGTCTTTTTTCTCACTTTTGGCTCGGCTTTTTCTTTTATTTTTACCTCAGATTTTACCTCATGGGTAGGATCACTCTTCTTTTTCAACTCACTCTCATTATTTTCCCTCAATCTGGCCTCTTCTCTCAATTGTTGGATATCTACTTCAAAAAGAAGGCATATTTTCTCTCGTATTGGATGAAACGGTTGTGTTTGATGTCTTGACTGCCCAAAACTGCCCCGTGGCTGTTTGAGCACTAATTTGGACCTCTTTACTCTTGCTTTGGCTCGACAAAACAGTGGAAAAAATTCTGGGACTGTTTCGGCTTCTCCCAAGTTTGGAAAGTGGTCGTTTTTGCCCTCGAACTCTTTTCCTTTTGCTGTCTTTCAATCTGTTATGCATAATATAACATAGATGTAATATTATCAAGATTAGCACGTTCTACCTTTGATCGGATCTTATCATTTAGACCAGTCAAGAACCGAGCCATTGTTGCCTCATCTCTTTCATTAATATCGGCCTGAATCATTGCAATTTTCATTGCCTTGTAATACTCATCGACCGAACTCTCTCCTTGCCTTAACCTTTGTAAACGGTTGTAAAGTTCCCTTCTGTAATCTAGAGGAACAAAATGTCGTTTCATCATTGCTTTCATCTCGGCCCAAGTTGCAATTTCTGGTTGTTCCACTTTTGCCCTTGTCTTGGTTTCTTTATCCCACCAAATAGAAGCATATCCATAAAACTCAATGGGTGCTAGTTTTACTTTCTTTTCCTCCGAATAGTTATGAACAACAAAAACATGGTTAATTTTACGAATCGAATCGAAAAACAATTTGGGATCATTTGTACCTTCGAAAGACGGAATCTTTGGCTTTATGGAGCCAATATTATTGTCCTTAACATTACGTTGCTGATTTTGAATGTCTAAGGCTTCAATTCGTCTTGCCATATCCGCCATCATTGTATAGAACTTTTTCCGGATCAAAGGTTTCACATTTCTTTGATGGAGATTCCTGAAAAGACATATTTATAATGCAAGAAAAACACTCAAAAACGTTAGATAGCAAAGAAAGATTCACTCTTTATTCCAACACCGCTCGTATAGAACTTCAAACTCTAGATTAAAGAATGGGTTCCTAACTTGTTGCGTTGACACAAAGCCGAAAAATATGGAAAGAAATCATATCTTTGACCTAAACGAAAAGCTTTAGAAAGAAAAAGATGAAGAAATGAAATCCTAATCGAGAATGAAAACCGGTTCTTGATGATCTTGATCTTCTTGATTTTCTTGATTTTTCTAGATTCGGATGAACAGTAAACTGTGAACAACAGTAATCGTGGACAGTAAACTGCTGTGAACAGTACCTTTACTTTTTTGAATTTTCCCTTACCTTTGGCCGAAAGATATCAAAGAATGAGGCACCTACGCTATCAATTCTTGATGTATAATTTAAACACGACTCAAATTAAAGGAGGAACGTTTGCCAATTCTTGGACGAGGCGCCTACGCTATCAATCCAAAAAGTTTGCTTATGGCTTTATAGTTTGCTATTCAATTTATATTAACTCGGCTGCCAATTTCTTTATACCGAGAGGCTTTTTAGAATTGGCTGTTTTTTTTTTATATATGCCGTAATGCTTTTTCTGATTTTCTGTCAATTATGCAAACAAGAAAAAAATTATGAAAAACGATAAAGGTACACCGGGAATAGAGATGATCCTTTTGCTCTGATACCAGCTGATGAAGAACCGTGAGGTACTAAGTACCAAAAGGTTCGACATCGTAATTTGTGATGGATCTTTCTCTAATTCTCGAACTAGTTTCTAGGGTTTAATCAACGCAACGCTAAGGAAGGCTAATTAACAATGGAGGATGAAACACCACAACAAGAGAAACTAAACTTGTTGATACAGTAACTCAAAGATGAATGAATTCTTAAAAGAAGTTCATACACGAGAAGCTAAGGAATAACCTTACAAAAATATCAATATATCTAACGTCCCAATTCTGGACAGCTTGTTGGGCCAACTTGCACGACGATTTAGGATATCAAGAAGGCAGAATCTGATCTCGTGATCTCATTAAAGTTGAAGATCTGCCTCTTATCTTTAATACGCAACTAGAATAAGCTCTATTGGACAAATGGATAGAAAGTTATGACCATTCTACCAAACTGTTGTAAAGCTGTCCAGTTCCTCTTCATCTTCAAAGATTACTAGAATGCCCTTCTTAGCCTCTTTGCTTGATAGGGCCTATTGTATACTTGCGAAACTTAAGAGGTTGACTAGTACAACATTCCTAGATGTAACTTAGCATCCTCTTTATACTTTAGAACTCGGGTCAATGATGTAGATAGTTGCTTCACGTCCCTTGTTCAAAGCCTCGTTATTGGTCTATGTATGTGATCCTTTGAATTGGGTAGTCCCAGAGGTTGGTACCGTATCATGTTTGGTCTAAGATTTTGATGAAAAAAGAAACAACTTGGTATAGATGATGTGTTAAATATGGAAATTGAACATGAGAATCAGGCATCATGCACTACAGAACAAAATGAGATACAAGTCATGTATAGTTAAGGAGTTTCTTGTGGAAAAGTTGAGAACAATGATTCAGGAGGGTACAATGATCATCTAGATGTCACAGGGTCCATTAATGTTGTTCATGGTAGCAAAGTTTCAAGAAAGGAAACTTTAGAAAGAAAGTGATGCACTGTACTTTCTGTGATAGAGATGGACAGACTGTTGGGAGATGTTACAAGAAACATGGGTATACACATACCAGCATCGAAATTGATACGTGTTATGATGTGACTAACAATATCGAATTCGAATAGTATGAGTCTGGCTCTGATACCACTGAAGGGATTCATAGGCAGAAACTCGTTCTAAATTCCCATGAATCCTCCCCAGAAGGATCCGCACATACTATGGGAATTGAAAAACAGACGAAAAATACTTACGAATTTTTGTTAATGGATTTTGACTTCGGATGCTGCACTGCGACCACCAAAGACTTCTCTTGCGGAATTTCTCCCTACCTGTATCCACACGACAAAACGAGCAGCGAGTGCTAGCACTTCGTTTTCTGAGTTTCGGAAATTTAGAGAGAAAGGAGGCAAAAATATTTATTTCGGGTAATAGGTTTTGCGGCTATGAAAGTCTGACCCAAGGGTTTCGGCCAAAAGAGATTATATAGGCGTGATAGTTTGTTCTGAAAATCAGCTCCCACGTAATCCCAACCTCTTCTGGTAGTGGGAGTTTTTATCGTATAATAACTCCTACAAAATCCCAGAAAAATCCTAATACCGAAAATGCCCATCCTTAATCTCTAATTCAAATAATAACATTTTATTATTTTTAAAAAAACTAAATGTCAGATACTATGAACCTAGACACAGTCTAGATTCATTGAATCTGGACATAAAACTCGTTAACTCGTCTATGAAAACACACTTAGTAGTAGTATGTGTTCATAAATCACAAGTAGTCCCTAGCATGACATTGTGACTACCCATAGTGAATGAATGTACGGTGGAACCTGATATCAATCCACTATTTAATCCCTTTGTCTCGTGATATCCAAATTAAGAATAAGGCATGGTAGTAGTCACCCTTATAAAGCTTAATTGTATTTATGCTTGATCTCCAGGTAAACTGTTCCAACAAATAGTATTTAATAACCACTTTATTAAAATACATTCGAGCACGACAATGCATTTAAACAGTCTTCCCTATTGAGGGGCCCATGGATATCTCTCTCTAATAAGAGATGGACAAATCCCTTACAATGCCTCTCGCATTAGAGCCATGATAGGATACTACATCCGATAATCAGTCGTATTAATTATTCGATTAAAAGTAACGTCCAGTTGAGTCAAAATGTAGCTCCATTCATGCTGGAAACGATGGAGACATAAGGTCTAAGGATTCCAAATAGTATTGAGGAAGTAATACTTATATCTAAAGAACCATTAAGTATTACTTCTATTTCCAGTATATTGTATCTATGATATTATTTGTATCCATTACACATGATTAGTAAAACATAATCATCAATCAAACATAATACTAGTTTTATTTCGTTGTATAGAACATTACATAAAACTAGGAACAATCATAATAGTAATTGCATAAGCTAATGAGTTTTACTATCAAATCACATATTTGATGTTAAAAAAAAAAAAAATAACTATTCAAATGACATGCTCAAAATATGTAAAAAGTATAACATATGCTAATGGTTCTAGGGCACTACTAACATAAAATACTTCTCATATTCGAAAGCTTTCTAAAACACTTTGTTTTTTTGTAAAACTTCTAGTGTTCATCAAAAGTCCGAGTTCTAGTTCGACGGTGGAACTGTTTAATGCAAACCAGTTTTGCGTTGTCGTTGTATCCTGGGAGACAGACTCTCCACGAAACTCTTGCACTAATCCGGGAGGAGGCGAATATGTTTTAAGGAAATCGTGTCGAGCATAAGCCTTAGTTTATCTTTTTGTTTACATAGTTTCCTTTTTCATTTACAATTGTTGTATTATTGTTATAACACCTGTTAAATCTGAAATTAACTATTGTTAAGTCTATAACTAACATATGTTAAGTCTTTTCTAATAGTGGTTATATCATTTTTTAACAGCTCTTATATCTGTCACTAACAGTTGTTATTTTCTTTTGTAACATCTGTTAAACCTTTCGCTAACAGCTGTTAAGTCTGTAGCTTATAAGTTGGTAGGTATTGTGTTAACAATTGTTTTATAGTTCACTAACAGTTGTTGAGTTTGTATCTTACAATTGTTAGATATTTTATTAACAGCTGTTATCCATTGTAATCATCATGGCAACCAAAAATCAAACTAGTGGCGTTGATGCTTCCAACAGTACTGTTGTTGTGACTGCTCCGGCTGGCTGTGAATACGATATTCCCTACTGTTCCGACAAGCCATATGGAGAAACCATAAAAGTCCAGTGGTGTGAATTTTAAGAGATGGAAACAAAAGATGATGTTTTACTTGACCACCTTGAGTTTGGCAAAGTTCTTGAAAGAAGATGCTCTCCAGATACCTAAAGGGGACGTTGATGCACATACGTTGATGGCTGTTGAGTTATGGAAATATTCTGAATACTTATGTAAGAATTATATTCTGAACACTCTACATGACACTTTATATAATGTCTAAAGTGCATACAACACGGCTGAAGAATTGTGGGAATCCCTTGACCGTAAATATAAAACGGAAGATGCTGGCACAAAGAAATTTGTTGTCGGGCGTTTCCTTGATTATAATATGGTGGATTCCAAGACTGTGATCAGTCAAGTGCAAGAATAATTGTGCACGCCATCCATGTTGAGGGGATGATGTTGAGTGAGACCTTTCAAGTGGCTGCTGTGATAGAGAAATTGCCTTCGAGCTGGAAGGATTTTAAAGGGAAGAGGACAATCGGATTTCTGAGCGCAAGGCTTTAAATCCTATAAATGCTAAGGTCAACGTTTTGGAGCACGACAGAGGCCAAAGTTTCAAAAAGAAGGCCAAAGGGTGGTGGTGTCTCGAAGCAGAAGTATAAATTAAAAGGTAAATGCTTCAACTGTGGCAAACTGGGCCATAAATCAACTGATTGTCGGTCATCAAAAAAGAAAAATGAGACCAACATGATGAATGACATGACTAAGGAGTTGGAGGACACAAGTCTAGTTGATATGGTCTCCGAACTAAACTTGGTCGGGTCAAACCCTAAAGAGTGGTGGGTTGACACCGGTGCTACAAGAAATGTGTGCACCAATAATGAATATTTTTCCACCTTTGAATCTGTTGAATGGGAAAAGATATATATGAGAAACTCTGCCACGACTTTTGACTTTAGTCGAAGGGCAAGGGAATGTTCTGTTGAAGATGAATTTCCTTGTAAGTGCAATGAAGGATCTACGTCAACAAAACGAACTATTGATTCACTTGTAGTTCAAGAAGTTGAACCAAGACGTAGCAAAAGAGTTAGAGTCGAAAAATCATTTGGTGATGATTTTACGATTTACTTATTGGAAAAAGAACCACAAACATATGATGAAGCTGTGAGTTCTTCTGAAGGACCTTTTTGGAAAGAAGCCATAAAGAATTAAATTGATCTATTTTGCAGAATCATACATGGGAGTTTGTGGACCGCCCACCGGGTTGTAAAACCTTAGGATATAAATGGGTCTTTAAAAGGAAATTGAAACTCGATGGTTCAATTGACAAGTATAATGTCAGATTTGTGATTAAAGGATTTAAGCAAAGAGAAAACTTATATTACTTAGATATGTATTTGATCTCTACGAAACTGGTATAATGGTTAGAACTAATTTGGATTACCTGTGTTTGAAATTGGCATATGACGGTTGGTAATGGACCAACTTTTGTGCAATTTTACCATTATGTTCCATTTCAATGAAAGTCGAATTAAGCTGCAAATTCGAAAACTAAATTTCGCGTACTTGACTCTGGTATATTTACTTTCTCAAATCCAATTTTGGGTGAATGAGAAATTAATGACTAAAGTCAGCGACTTATCCTGGTAAAAAAGGGGTGAAGGGATGCAAGCCTACTTGAAGGTGAAGGGCCACCTGAAGGCAGCCTTTCCTTGCCAAAAGGTGCCTGACAGCCTGCCAGGAGGACCTCCGAATGGCTGCATGCTCTCCCAGAATTGTCTAAACTCGTGCCTCCTCAAGATTGCTGGCAACACTTCGGATTTGCCTCCCTCCATTTCCTATAATAGACCTTTCCCCTCCACTTCATTTCCATCCCAGAAACTCTTGCATAAGCATTCATTAGCAAAGTTTCTTCTCTCTCTCTCTCAGTAAAAAAGTTCCAAATATCCGTCGGTTCGCCGAAGCTTCAAGCATTATAGTGCGACAATCTCGAAGTATAAAGTCATTGTATCTTGGAGACGAGTTGCCGTAGTCTGTAAGCTCTATATACTGGGCAATCTTGTCTTGTGGAAAAAGTGTTTAACACTTGCCTCGACTTGAAAGAATATCCTAATCAAGTACATCACCCGTCGGAGACAACAATCGCAAGACAAGATTTTAATTTGTGTACTTGAAGATGGCATCATCAAGCTTGGCTCCATGAAATGTCCCTAGTTGTGCCAGCAGTCCCCGGACCTGTCCACGCCGTGAGGCAGGCCAAATTCCACGGCTCCGAGTTCAAGAGGTGGCAGTAAAATATGTTCTTCTACTTGACGACACTCAACTTGGTCCGGTCCTTGAAGGAAGAAGCACCGGTGATTGCGGAGAATAAGGCTGATCAACAGAAGATCAACACCCTTAGATGTTTGGAGTCACAGTGACTTCCTATGCCGCAATTACATTCTGAATGGGCTAGACGAAACCCTCTACAACATCTATGCAATCACCCAGATTGTCAAAGAGATATGGGAGTCCCTGGAGAAGAAGTACAAAACGAAGGATGCCGGGATGAAGAAATTCATCATGGGGAGGTTCCTGGACTTCAAGATGGTGGATTCCAAGAAGGTCATCGATAAAAACAAAGCTCGGTTGGTGGCAAAAGGGTTCAAACAAAATGAAGGATATGATTTCTTTGAAGATCTAATAGTGAGGCTGAGGATCGAGGAAGATAACCAAAAATCTAAAGTCAAAAGCAGCAGGACCGACGCCGAGGCCAAGGTGCATCTGGCCGAAGGAGGTTCTAGCAAGAGGAGGAAGAAGTCCGATAAAAAGCAGGAGAAGCAAGAACCAAAGCAGAAGAAGGCTAAAAATATCAAGGGCACTGCTTCAACTGCGACAAGTCTGGACATATGGCAAAGGATTATCGCCTGCCAAAAAAGGAGAAGGCGAATCTGGCCGAATATATGGCGGACCTCGACCTAGACGATCTGTCTGTCGTGGTGTTCGAAGCCAACCTGGTGGACAACCCAAGAGAATGGTTTGTAGACACGGGCAACCTGTCATATTTGTTCTGACAAGGAAATGTTCTTGACCTACATTCCGATCACCGGACGGAAATTGTTTATGGGTAACTCCGCAACTTCCAAGGTAGTCGGTTTGGGCAAGGTGATCTTGAAGCTGACCTCGGGAAAAGAGCTGACCCTCAAGGATGTGCTGCATGTCTTGGACATCCGCAAGAATCTAGTATCTGGTTCTGCATTAAGAAAAGCCAGATTGAAGCTAGTTTTTTAGGCTGACAAGTTTGTAATGACCAAAGCTGGTAAATTTTAAGGAAAAGGGTACCTAGATAGGGGGCTCTTTAAGATGAATGTAATGACTGTGAAACGTGCTTTTGAAGGCCAGAATAAAGTTGTTAATTCTTCTTACTTGGATGAGGGTTATGATTTATGGCATGGTAGATTAGGACACGTAAATTTAAACTCACTAAGGAAGTTCGTAAGTTTGAAATTATTGCCTAAAATGGAGTTTAACTCAAACGATAAATGTGAAATATGTGTTGAGGCAAAGATGACCAAGGCACCTTTCCATTTAGTGGAAAGAAATACTACACCTTTAGAGTTAATTCATACCGACATCTGCGATATGAAACACGTGCAAACTAGAGGTGGGAAAAAGTATTTCATCATATTTATTGATGACTGCACGAGATACTGCTATGTATATCTTTTGAAAGGAAAAGACGAAGCTCTAGAAACCTTAAAAATTTATAAGAGTAAGGTTGAAAATCAACTTAGTACCAAAATCAAAATGATTCGAAGTGATAGAGGTGGAGAGTACGTTGCTCCGTTTGAGGAATTCTGCTAACAAAATGGTATTATTCATCAAACAACCGCTCCATACTCACCTCAATCGAATGGCGTAGCAGAGCGCAAGAATCGAACTCTTAAGGAGATGATGAATGCTATGTTGATTAGCTCTGGCTTACCCCCGAACATGTGGGGGGAAGCAGTGCTCTCGGCTAACCACATCCTAAATAAGTTACCACACAAGAAAAGGGACAAAACCCCCATACGAATTATGGAAAGGAAGAGAGACTTCCTATGGTTACCTTAAAGTGTGGGGGTGTCTAGTTAAGGTCGAAGTATTTAAACCAAAACAAGTGAGAATAGGACCCAAAACCGTTGATTGCATCTTTATCGGGTAAGCTTACAATAGCAGTGCGTATCATTTTTTGGTGCATACATCTGAGAACCCTGAAATCAATGAGGGAATGGTTATGGAATCAAGGAATGCAACATTCTTTGAGAACATCTTTCCTAAAAAGGAAAGGAAATAAGTGAGCTCTAACAAGAGGACTCATGAAGCTACACAAGGTGCTGATCAGGCCATTAAGGAACCTAGACGTAGCAAGAGGGCCAAAGTGTCCAAGACATTTGGTATAGGTTTTCTGACATACATGTTAGAAAATGAACTTAGGACAATTCAAGAAGCATTATCTAGTCTAGATGCTCCTCTCCGGAAAGAGGTTATCAACGGTGAAATAGAATCCATCATGCAAAACCACACGTGGGAAATCGTTGATCTCCCACCAGGCTATAAACCTTTAGGATGCAAGTGGATTCTTAAAAGGAAATACAAAGTTGATCGATCAATAGATAAGTACAAAGCTCGGTTGGTGGCCAAAGGGTTCAAACAAAAGGAAGGATATGATTTCTTTGACACATACTCGCCTATCACAAGAATTACGTCCATTAGAGTGCTCATAGCCGTTGCAACACTCTATAACCTTGAGATACATCAAATGGATGTAAAAACAGCTTTCCTAAATGGAAAACTGGAAGAGGAGATATATATGGAACAACCTGAAGGGTTCGTTGCCTCCGGACAAGAGCATAAAGTATGAAAACTAGTCAAGTCACTCTACGGGCTGAAACAAACGCCAAAACAGTGGCATGAGAAGTTCGACCGAACAAAGTTGTCAAACGGTTTTAAGATCAATGAGTGTGACAAACGTGTATACATTGAGGGCACACCGGATGCTTACGTGATTGTATGTCTTTACGTAGATGACATGCTAATCATGGGAATCACTCATTATTTAATAATGAAAACTAAGAACACGTTAAAGAAGAACTTTGACATGAAAGATATGGGTCCAGCTGATGTCATATTAGGTATTAAAATCTCTAGAACGGCTGAAGGAATTATCCTGTCACAATCTCACTACATTGAGAATGTACTCAAGAAATTCGAAGCTTTCGACAAACCTCCGGCCAAGACCCCGGTAGACCTAAGTCTACATCTGGCCAAAAATAGAGGGGACCCAGTATCTCAACTGAGATATGCAAAGATCATTGGGAGCCTGATGTACCTAACAAATTGTACACGCCCAGATGTTGCGCACTCAGTCAGCAAGCTTAGTAGGTTCACAAGCAACCCAGGAAATGATCACTGGCTAGCGCTGGAAAGGGTTCTAAGGTATTTAAAACGTACCATGAATCATGGCATACTATACACAAGATATCCAGCAGTACTGGAAGGATACAGTGATGCGAATTGGATATCGGATACAAAAGACTCCAAATCCACTAGTGGATACGTGTTCACCATAGGAGAAGGAGCAATATCTTAAAAATCCTCTAAACAAACGTGCATAGCTCGATCCACCATGGAGTCGGATTTTATAGTACTAGACAAAGCTGGGAAAGAAGCTAAATGGCTCAGAAACTTCCTAGAGGATATTCCTTGTTGGAACAAGCCAGTACCTCCCGTATTGATACATTGTGATAGCATGTCTGCAATCGGGAGAGCACAAAATACAATGTACAACGAGTAAGTCTCGACACATTCGCAGGAGACACAATACCGTTAGACAATTGATCTCCGGTGGTATAATTACCATTGACTATGTAAAGTCCAAGGACAACATAGCTGATCCTTTGACGAAAGGAATCAACAGAGATCAAATGTACAATGCAGTAAGGGGAATGGGGTTAAAACCCACACATTAAAGAACGTTCATAGCGGTAACTCAACCATGATGAGTGGAGATCCCCACGAACTTGGTTCAATGAGACAACTAAGTTATGGATGGTTCAAATGATCACTTGGAACCCGTCTCATTCTCAAAAGCTGCCCAAGTACTAACCTGCAGAGGTGTGGTTAGGTTAAGCGTCTACGCTTTTAATGATTCCTATACCAGGTAAATGTGGAGTATGACAGGATACTCCTGATGGGAGATCACCTATGTAAGTGTGAAGTGAGGCCGCTTCAAATGGAAAAATACTTATGAATCCGAGATACGATCCATGGCCAAAACGGACACAACGTGAGAACTAAGGATATTATAACTATTATTGTGTAAATGCTATTGTCTTGGTTTACATCAAAAGCTGACCAGTTCAAGAATCGCGTTCACCGAGCAGCAAGTAAATCTGATAGCATTTTACTAGGATAGGTTCAAAGCCGCGAGCTACCTATCTCGCTGCCATAATATTTCGTCGGAACTTTCTTACTAGTGTCTGCATGCAATAATTATCATTCATATGGGGGATTTTTGGAAATTGGCATATGACGGTTGGTAATAGACCGAATTTTGTGCAATTTTAACATTAGGTTCCATTCGATGAAAGTCGAATTAAGTTGCAAATTCGAAAACTACATTTCGCGTACTTGACTTTAGTATATTTACTTTCTCAAATCCAATTTCGGGTGAATGAGAAATTAATGACTAAAGTTAGCGACTTATCCTAGTAGAAAATGGGCGAAGGGATGCAAGCCTACTTGAAGGTGAAAGCCACCTGAAGGCAGCCTTTCCTTGCCAAGAGGTGCCTGCCAGCCTGCCAGGAGGGCCTCTAAATGGCTGCATGCTCTCCCTAGAATTGTCTAAACTCGTGCCTCCTCAAGATTGCTGGCAACACTTCGGATTTGCCTCACTCAATTTCCTATAAATAGACATTTCCCCTCCACTTCATTTCCATCCCAGAAACTCTTGCATAAGCATTCATTAGCAACGTTTCTTCTCTCTCTTTCTCAGTAAAGAAATTCCAAATATCCGTCGATTCGCCGAAGCTTCAAGCATTGTAGTGCGACAATCTTGAAGTATAAAGTCGTTGTATCTTGGAGACGAGTTACCGTAGTCCGTAAGCACTATATACGGGGCAATCTTGGCTTGCGGAAAAAGTGTTTAACACTTGCCTCGACTTGAAAGAAGATCCTAATCAAGTACATCACCCACCAGAGACAACAACCTGCACGGTAATTAGACTTCCTGGCATTTTGCTTGCTGGAGATGGAGGCGTTTTGTAAGTAGAGATTGTTTCATGAGGTGTAAAATAGTACTTGTGTGTGTATATATATATATATATATAGAGAGAGAGAGAGAGAGTGGATCAACTTCTGTTTCCCTTATCTGAGTTTAATCTTTAACCATCAATACCAAAATCATCACTAAAGTTGATTTCTGAAACACGTTGCTAAAGTTGATTCATATTTCGGAAACATCTGGGTTGATTCAGATACTGCCTCCTTTATAGTGAATCTTTTCAATTCCATGAGACATGGATCATACTATCCTTTGGTGTACCTATTCGGGTGATCAGCAGTGATTGAAATTTTGAATATTTTCGATTGGAAGAGACAGAGATCAGATTGTTCTTTTCTATTTTTAAGAGTTTGGCTTCTGGTTTGGAAATTTCCTGCTTTTTACCATTAATCTTTTCAATTCCATGAGACACAGATCATACATTTATTTCCTTTTTGACCCCGAAATTGCCTTTGGATTTTTCAAATAAATTGATTCTGCAACAATCGGCTTTGAATTTGGGACAAATCTTGGAGTGAAATCATTATCAATAACACCAAACTCAAATTCCATATTCCTAAATACATTCTCATTACCTTTAGAACTCTTTTTGTGACTTGTGCTTCCTTCAATCTTCATGGCAAAGGAGAATGGAACTAAATGGGTTTACCTTGATCAACGAGATTGGATAATCAATGTTGTGGCTGATTTGGGGAAGGCGATGACTTTCTTCTCTTAATTTTGGGGAACAATTAAAACTTTGGACCTAAAAGAGCAACAATTTCGGGTTAATAAAGATATATTCAAGAGGTATATTTTTTTATTCCAATTATACCCTTCGGAGAGAGATGGTTTATTTTTCAACCTTATGCCATGTCATGGTTCTTGACGGAATTCAACATATTATTTGACAAAATGATGATTTTGGCAGCCCGTAAATATTTTAGGGATGAAAAAAAGATAAATTTGTCTAAAAATGACAAAGTGACTAAGCGGAAATAACTTGACGACCCAGACGACTAATAATTCATGTTTATTTATTTAGTTTATTTTTTTTATTTTTTTTTGTGGTGAACTTCTAGCGGTATAAGAGAGAAAATTAGAGATTGAGTGTGAATACAGTGAAGAGAAAATATTTGTGAAATCGTCGGGCTGATTTGGGGGTAAGAGATAAATTAGATATTGAATGTAATAGAATAGAGAAGAAAATATTGGAGAGAGAAATTAATTTAGAGATGTTAATATTGACCAGAATGGTAACTTAGTCATTTGAAGGAAAATTGTTTTGGTAAGAAGAAATCTGTCTTACCAATATCATTACTTTTTTTAACGCCATTAGTCTAATATCCAAGTTATTACAGAATTTTTTTTACCTCCAAAAGTTATATCCCTACTGAAATATGTTTGCCATAAGATCAAATAATGTATTTAGTACTGAAACATTTATCACTTGATAAGATTGGTGTCTAATGATGGTTTACAACTTTTTAGCTCCCTATTAAATTTACGAGTAAAAAAGTATGTCATTTCGTCGATGTTTTCAAATTTTGAGCGTTAGTCAACTTGAAAGAGTTAAATAGATGCATGCAAAGTGAGAATTTCAGTTTTTGACCCTAATAAATCCCTACCCATTCCCTCCCAAACCCCATTCTTCTATCATCTTCTTCATAAAGTTGCAACAAATACCTCATATGTCTGGAAACTTATTTTCAGTTGTAATTATGGATTTCTTTTCTGAGCTTGCCATGACAATCGCCAAGCTTGCCATATACTATACCCCATAGCTAATTATGGTTTTTATTGTCTTCTTTTTCTTTTGATTAATTCTGCAGAACAAGTAAAGAAATTGTGGATATGGGGTTTCTTGTCCTCACCTTTAACGTATGCACAAAATGCCATTGATGTAATGAATTGACAGCAAATAACTGGAAACATATATGTTTTGAATTGGTTTCCTGATTGTAGATGGGAAAATAAATAAAATCTAAAGAAAGCACAGGTTATCCGACAAGACACCATTACTACTACAAACCATTACAAATTGAAAATGAGAGTACGCTGGTGTGTAAATGTTTTCAAGAAGGTGCTCAGATTAGGGCAACTTCACAAATTCCATCAACCTCCATTCTCTCTCTAGTTTCCCTTTCTAGAAAGTTGAATATGAATCCCCTCTTTATGAGTGTTAGCTGCTGGTTATTTCTAGATTATCCTAGGTTTATCCTCTCCATGTATTTATTAGCTTTGTTGTTGTCTTTCTTATAATTAATTTGTAAACTGTTTCTCTGGTGGTTGGTGTTTTTACTTTACGGTTATCTTTGTCTCTTTTAGGAGTTGTCTCTATCTGTTGTACTCTGTTTGTCTTGTTTTTTTTCTCTTTTTCCTTCTTTGTTTGTCTTGGTTCTATTCCTTGTTTTTTCTTTTGTTTGCGTCTTCTTTTTTAGTTTTCACAGTTATGAACCCTATTTCTTCAGAAGGGTTTTTATCCTTAGGGGTAACATCTCCGGAACTAGAAACTGATCATGGTCTTTCTCTGGTGGGGAAACTTCATACAAATAAAAAGTGTAACATAAATGCTATAAAGACGGTGCTCGAGTATGTTTGGAATTTTGGTGATAATCTACGGGTTATTCTTGTGGGTGTTAATTTATTTAGAATGTGTTTTACTAGAAAAGAAGATATGAGGAAAGTGTCTGAGGGGGGACCCTGGACTATTAGAGGGGCTTATTTGATAATGAGAAATTGGAATCCGTCATTAAGACTTGAAGAACTTGACTTCTCTTCTTCAGAATTCTGGGTACAGGTACATGGTCTGCCTCTGAATCGTATGAACCAAAAAAATGCGATTGCAATTGGAAATTTTATTGGCGAATTTCTTAGAGTGGATCTGAATCAAAATGTTAAATGGAGACATTTCCTAAGAATAAGAGTTAAATTAATTCTTAACTTACCTGTTAAAACTGGCTATTTTATTGAAAGAGATGAAAATGAGTTCTTGTGGATAGGTTTCAAATATGAAAGACTAGCTGATATTTGTTTTAAATGTGGGATCTTGGGTCATTCTGAACAAAGCTGTGAAAAAGTGGGTTATACTATCATAAGACCTCTAGATCCAAGAAAGGCATTTGGGCCTTGGATTCACTGTGGTACGAATAACCAGCAAACGGCCGGACAGAGTAATATTTTGAACCTGATCAAAGGGGCACAAATTGTGCCGGTGGAAAGTAGGCTGGAAAAACAGCCGGTGGTAGATAAAGATGGGGTGGCGCAATTTCAAAAAAAGCATACTGATGTTATTGATGTGGGACAACCTTCTGATTGCTTGATGTCATTGGGGGAAGGTGAAGACTATGATGGAATATGTGGTAACCAACCTGTCAAAATCAGCCAGGCAAGTTCTGAGCAACCACAAGAGTTTATTGAGGAGGTTACCAGCCCTTTGAGAGCCTATTACTTACTAAATAAAACATACAAAGCTGGGCTTTTTCCTTCAGGCCCATCTGTCATAACCCAAATAGACAATCCTAGATCTATTGAAAGCCCATTATCCCAAAAAAAACCCAACCCAACCAATTACCAATTATCCTACAAAGCCAAAGATAAATCTAGCCCAAGTACTAACCCAAAATGCTACCAAACCTTGTTAGAGGACGAAATTCTGGTCCAAGATCTTATTGAATCCGCCCCAAGTAACAAAAGATCCATGGACCTCCATTACTCAACTCATAAAAAACATAAAATGACCTTGAACAATAACCCATCCCGAACCCAGATATAGAACCCATTTTTAACTTTGAAAAAGTGTTTTCTAATCTAAATCTGTTCAGCAGAGAAGACCATAGAAATACCAACTTCCAATTCCACCAAAATTACTTGGATTCTGTGGGTACTTCAGATGTGAGTAAAAATTTGGCTTTGGGGAAGGGAAACTTTGTGGCAGAAGAACAAATTCTGGTGTCTAGAAGACGTTTCATTCACGTCAAACAACTGGCCAGAGAAGGTCGTTCTCTGTTTGATTGCAGTGGAAAAAGAAAGAAAAGTTATGAACAGGAGGAGGTTTTCGGGCCTAGTGAAGTTGATTGTGGGATGTTTTCTCATGGGGATGAAGAAATCAACCATGCTCGACTTTTGGAAGTGGGCAATGGTGATTACAGTGGCAACAACGATGTCGTTTCGGCTGAGGAGGCGGGCCTTACCACGCCCCCTAACCCTAAATGAAGCTAATTGCGTGGAACTACCAAGGATTGGGGAATCCGGAAGCAGTTCAAGCTCTAAGGGGTGTGGTAACATCTCATAAACCTTATGTACTTTTTTTATCTGATCTTCGTATTTCTTCACCTGGTAAGATTGAAAACATTGTTCGGTCTATTGGTTTTAATCAATTTCACTTTGTTCCGTCTGTGGGGTTATCTGGTGGATTAGTTTTGTGCTGGTTAGACTGTGTGGGGATTGATATTATTGTTTCGAATCGTCGTTTTATTAATGCCATCATTTCTTCACATCCTCCGACTGTGAAGTGGCAGATTACTGGTGTTTATGCCCCATGTAAGGAAGACCAAAAGAAATTGTTTTAGGGAGAAACTTAAACTTATGTATATGTCATTTACTAGTCCACAGTTAGTTATAGGGGGATTTTAACAGCTTCGGTAGTACTTTTGATAAGCAATGGGGTTTACCTTTCTCTGTAAATAGCCAGAAGGGCTTTCTTGATTTTATGGATGTCTGTGGGTTACTGGATCTTTCTTTTTCAGGGTAATCCTTTTACTTGGAACAATAAACAGAAAGATGACGGTAATATCCATATTAGATTGGATAGAGGTGTTGTTAATGGTTCTTGGAGATTGTTGTTTCCTAAAGCTTCAATGTCTCATCTTCCTAGAATTGGTTCTGATCATAGGCCTATTTCGCTGGAATGCTATCCCTCCAGAAATCTGCATCCTAAACCTTTTCGTTTTGAATCTATGTGGTTAACCGATCCGGGTTCTCATGATGTTGTGTCTCGAGCTTGGAACTTTCCTTGCATTGGCTCCCCTTTGTTTAATCTGTGTTCTAGTGTCAAAGAGACTAAAGATGCCCTTAAAGTGTGGAATAAAAATGTTTTTGGTCATGTTAAAACTAATATTCAGAATCTCAGATTTAAAATTGATTATTTGCAAAGTTTGCCGCAAACTAGTGTGAATATGGATAGAGAAAGTAAACTGCAGAATGATCTAATCGTTATCCTTAGAAGAGAGCAAATATTGTGGTGGAATAAATCTAAAAATCTTTGGTTAGATGAGAGAGATGGTAACACTCACTTTTTTCACCTTTCTACCATCATTGATAGAAGGCATAATACGATAGACTATCTTCTTTCCCCTTCGAATGATTGGCTAGATGATAGAGAGAGCATTGGGAACTGTTTTCTTGAATCTTTTTCTAATTTGTTTAAATCTGCGAGTCCTGTTTTTCCTTTAGATTTGCAGGGATTGATATCACCATACATAACCGAGGAAATGAATGAGGTGCTGTGTGAGATTCCAAGAGCAGAAACAATCAAAGGTATTATATTTGCCATGAAATCGAGAAAGAGCCCGTGACCGGATGGTATGACTCCTTATTTCTTTAAACATTATTGGAATATTGTAGGAGGTAAAGTGGTTAAGGCTGTGAGGTATTTTTTTAGTCATGGCCATATGCTTAAGTGTCTTAATCATACGTTTATTACTTTGATTCCGAAAAATGAAAATGCTCACTTGATTGATCATTTTAGGCCTATTTCTCTATGTAATATTGTGTATAAAGTGATTGCTAAGATTATTGCAGATAGGATTAGACCTTTACTTGATTCCATTATTTCCCCGTCCCAAAATTCTTTTATCCCTGGTAGAGGTATGAATGATAATATTATTGTGACCCATGAAATTATGCATCATTTGAATAAGAAAAAGGGAAAGTTAGGACTCATGGCTCTCAAAATTGACATGGTCAAAGCATATGATAGGGTTGAATGGAATTTATTGATTAAAAATTTTTTCCCTTCATGGTTTTTCGGGTAGATTTGTCAATTTGGTTTTTGAATGTATTTCTAGTCCTTCTTTCTCTATTCTTATCAATGGTTCCCCTCATGGTATGTTCAAGGCTACTTGGGGACTTCGGCAAGGCGATCCAATCTCCCCCTCGCTTTTCACCTTTGTTCTTGATGTTTTCTCTAGGTTACTGATGAAAGCTGAGGGGGAGAGCAAATTTCATGGGGTGAAAATTTGTAGGACGAGCCCGATTATCTCCCATTTAATGTTTGCTGACGATGTCACTATTTTTTGTAGAGCAGATATCAAGGAAGCTAAGGAAATCATGGAATGTATGAATATCTTTTGCCAATGATCGGGGCAAGCCATCAACAAGAGCAAATCCGCCATCCATTTCAGTAATAATGTGACTGTGGCTAATAAATTAATTTTGAAACAGGTTTTGGATTTCAAGGAATGCGATCACAAAGCTTCCTATCTTGGATCCCCTTTCTGTAAAGGAAAATTGAAGAAGCTTGCTTTCCTACCAATCATTGAAAAGGTGAGGCGAAAAATGGCGAGTTGGAAATTAAATGCCCTATCTCAGGCGGGCAGAGGTATTCTTGTGAAGACTGTCATCTAAGCAATGCCTTTGCATCTCATGCAAAATTTCAGATTGCCGGTAGCTATTTGCAGTAAGTTGGATAGTGTTACGAGAGACTTTTGGTGGGGATTTAAAGAGGACTCGGGTCGGCATCTCTATTTGAAATCATGGGATTCGATATGTAATCCTAAACAAGTGGGAGGACTTGACTTTAGGAAATTCTTAGACATCAACATGGCCATTATTGCAAAACTGGGTTGGGAATTGATGAAGGACTCTGACAAGGTGTGGGTAAAGATGTTCAAAGCTAAATATTTAAAAGGAAGAGATCTTATCTCTTTGGAGGGAAATATTCAAGGAGCTTCTTGGATTTGGGCTGATATTTTGAAATCTATTGATGATCTGAAAAAAGGTGTTATGATTAAGATAGGAAGGGATTCATTAGTTAACATTTGGAGAGATGCTTGGATACCGAATTTGGAAACTCATAGGATTCCCTCGTTTGTTTCAAATGCTAATGATATTGAGTCTGTGAAAGACTTGATGATTGGAAATTATGGGGTTTGGAATAAACCTCTTCTAGATAATTTGTTTAGCCATGAGATTGTAGATGCAATTCTTATGATTATTCCTTCACAGTAACATGACTCTCTGGTATGGTTTCCCTCCAAGTCAGGGAAATTTACTGTGAAATCTTCGTATAGATCAGTTAACCAAGAGAGGGCGTCTTTGTTTGGTATTTCTTCAAAGTTTAACAAGCATGAATGGGGGAAGCTGTGGCACTCAAACTTACATAATCGTCACAAGCATTTCTTATGGAGAATTATCTCATGTTCGCTTCCTACTAGAGAGAGACTTAACATTTTCTTTGCCATTGAGGATGATAGATGTGTTATTTGTGGGGGAGAAAAGGAAAGTTTGGAACATATATTCTTAAAATGCCCTTTCAGTAAGGCATTGTGGGCTTCATCAGAATGGAAGTTACGGATGGAATATTTTCAAGATTGGAATATGGTAACCTGGGTTAATCAGATTATTAATCCATCTCAGGGGCCTTATTGGCCTGAGTGAGAGAAATGAGGAGCTTTTGAACTTTGCAACAATAGCAATGGAGGTGATTTGGAAGACAAGAAATGATATATTGCATGGAAAAGAGGCAAAAGAATGGAACAAAATTTTTGCTAGTGTTGATCAGTTAGCCCGAACCTATTGGGATTCATGTGTGAGAAGGAAGACCAAATGTCATATTACTGCAAACTTTCAGGTATGGAGTCCTCCTCCAAAATCTTGGTTAAAAGCTAATTTTTATACGGCTTTTCAAGTACAAACTGGTGTGGCAATCAGTGACGTCATTATTAGGAATGAAGCAGGGGTGGTGTTGGGAGCATGGATTGAAAGAGGACGAGCAAGAACACCATTTGAAGCGGAAGCAGCTGCTGCCATTGTGGTTCTAAAACAACTTGAACTCAAAAAAATTAACAAAGTCATCATTGAAGGCGACTGCCTTAATGTTATTAGAAGCATTAATGGTCATTCATTGGCGGACGAATGGAGAGGTATGGAGATTATTAACAATGGTAAAGAGCTAATTAAGTTAGAACGAAGTTGGAAATTTAACTGTGTGTATAGATGTGGTAATACTTCGGCTCATAACTTAGCTTCTTGGGCAAGATGTAATGATGTAGTTGGCTATATTGCTCCTTCTAATATACCCCCCTCAATCTTGTGTGATAGGGGTGGTACTTTTTTGTAACTTGATTTTGGATGTTATATAAAGTTTTTTTAGCAAAAAAAAAATCTATGTTGATAATAAAGTTGGGGATGATGATTGTGGTGCTGCACTGTGGACAATTGTAAACTCATCTGCGAATAGGAAGGCGTCATGTGTCAATGTGAAAATTAATAAGGTTATTTTTTTTGTACTACATTAACTAATAACCATAATATATATATATATATATATATATATATATATTAATTAAATAGTTGATAAAGTTTTTTATTAATAAACTTAACAGGTAATAAAGTCTAAAAATCTCATAATTAAACATGAATCTTAAAGATTTGTAATTTAAAAAGCAACATTAATGAATCTCAAATATGTAACTTAGTCAAACACCTATATAAAGATACTAATTTACATAGAAGAAAACCTATATTAAAGTAAAGAACTCATACAATAGCTATTGACAATGCCCATTTGGTTGATAAACAAAGAAAAAAGTGGTTGAATAATAAATCTATATAATATATAAAGTTGAGCTGTAAGCATGTGAGGGTCACATGTGACATGTCCATAACGCCTCTCCAATCAGATAGCGTCATGTGGCATTGACATTTATGATTTTGAGCATTTAATAACTAATGACAATAGTTAATAACCTTATCCATGTACATATAATAAAAAACCGGTACTTATGGTTATGTACAATAACTATAATTAAGAAGTAGAATATGTGTATTTAACTTAAGACCTTAACTACGGTGAAAAGTAAAGATATATAATGCATAATACATAGAACATTAATTTATTATGACTACCATCATTATATATATATATATATATATATATATATATATATATATATATATATATATATATATATATATATATATATATACAAAAAACAAAATATTGGTGATGGAAATTCAAGAGTTTGTAAAAGATTAGCATAAATTTGTGTGTTTTAAGAATGAGGCACCAGCTCAAAAGTTAATAGAAGCTTAAGAGTCATTAGTTTTTTTAATAAGAGGAAACCAAAAGTTAACATTTGCACAACTAAATCTTATAATTTAAGTCATTGTTTTTTTAATAAGAGGAAACCAAGAGTTAACATTGGGCGTTGTACCTTGGGAGTTCAGTGTTCAAGAGTGCCAGAAGCTGATAAAATGCAGGACATATTGAACTTAAGGGGAAGTGGCATACTGCTGTCTCGTCCAAGATTCAATCCATAAAACAATAACATTTCTGAGTTTGTTTACTGCTTTGTTTCATTTTCTGGAAAATAATAAAAATATTACAATCTGTAGCAGTGTACTGTTTTATGTTTTATGTCTTCTTTTTCTGCACTATTTTAATTTATTCTATACTGCTATAAATGTCAAAACAGTAGCAAAAATATTTTCAATGAACCAAAAATATTCTTACAGTCTTCAGTTCAATATATTTTATTATTTTTGTGTTCATTTTTTGGTGCTATTTCTTTAATACATTACAGACTTTGTTTATGTTTTTGTTATAGAGAAATGAAAAACACTGAAAATCAATCTGCTGCAACAGATATTGGTTCTGGTTCCGGGAATGACCCGGTTAGTGTTCCAACTACTGTGGTTCCCCCTTTCGGGAATCAGACAGGCAGTACTAAGACCGTCTTCTCACCTTTTATGGCTGCCATGCCAAACCGACCAATTCATTTTAGTCAATTTGACAAACCCGAAAAGTTTAAGGTTGACAGCAACTTTAAGTTGTGGAAGGAAAAATTATGTTTTTTTCTTACCACTCAACATCTGATTCGGTTTATCACTGAGGATAAACCTGTGATGGACATTAATAATCCTCAATCTGAAACCACGGTACGAGCGTGGCTAAGTGCTGACTATCTCTGTAGGCACAATATATTAATGAATTTAGATGATTCCCTTTATCAGTTGTACTATGAAAAAATACAGCAAAAGATTTATAGGAATCTCTATTGAAAAAATATACTGAGGACGATGCGGGGTCCAAAAAGTTTATAGCCGCTCGTTTCCATGATTTTAGAATGGTGGATAGAAAGTCTGTTCTTGAAGAGAGTGAAGAGCTTCAAAAGATATATCACGATCTTGCCGCTGAGGGCATGGGAATCAACGACTCTTTACAAGTGGCACTGCTGATTGAGAAGCTCCCTCATTCTTGGGATGATTTCAAACATTACCTGAAGCACAAGAAGAAGGAAATGACTCTGGAAGATATGATGTTGAAACTGAGGATAGAACATGACTCAAGAAAGATGAGTAAGAAGCCTAGTAGCTCTGTTGCTAAGGCAAATGTAGTTGAGACAAAAAACTCAAGGACTAATGCAAAAAGAAAACGTCCATATGAGTCTAAGGTTTCAAACTCCAAGTTTAATAGAACATGCTATGTGTGTTGTAAACCTAACCACAAAGCTAAGGATTTCCGTAATCGAGTTCCGATAAACAACAAGAACAAGATAAACTTTGGTACTAGGAACAAGAACCGGAATCAGAAGGCTGGCCAAGCTAATGTGGCAGAAGATGGAAGACTGGGCTCTGGAATAGAAGACATGCATCTGGTAGCTGTCGTTTCAGAGGTTAACTTGGTTGGTGGAAACCAAAAGGAGTGGTTCGTTGATACGGGGGCCACTCGTCACATTTGTGCGAATAAATGGATGTTCAAGACATACTAAGCTGTTGAAGATGAAGTCTGCTTTATGGGGAACTTTGCGGTCTCCAAAGTAGAAGGAAATGGCAGTATTGTCTTAAAAAGGACATATTGAAATGAGCTGACTCTGACTGATGTGTTCCATGTGCCAGAGATCCGGAAGAACCTCATTTCGGTAACGATGCTGAACAACAAAGGTTTTAGACTTGTCTTTGAGGCGAACAAGTTTATTCTGACCAAGAGTGGTGCCTTTGTAGGAAAATGTTATTTAGCTGGCAATTTATTTAAAATAAATGTAATGACAGTACTACTAGGTACTAAGCCTATTGGCGATAATGTAACTGAGACTTCCACTAGCTCAGCTGGGAAAATTGCCCAAGAGGCTAATAAAGATGTTAAATTTTCTTATTCTGTTGAGTCTTTTAATTTATGGCATGATAGACTAGGTCATGTAAATATTAAAAGTATACAAAAGTTAGTTTAATTAAACTTACTTCCCAAATTTAGCATTTGTAAAAATTACAAGTGTGAGACTTGTATTGAGGAAAAGCTAGCTAAATCCTCTTTCCATTCAATTGAAAGAAGTTCATAACCATTAGATTTAATTCACACTAATGTATGTGATTTAAAATATGTGCAATCAAGAGCGGGTAAGAGTTACTTCATCACTTTTATTGACGAGGCAATAACTATGTTTAGCCATTATAAAGCTAAGTTGAAAATCAACTTGGCAAGAAAATTAAAAGGCTAAGAAGGGATAGGGGTGGAGAATATGAATCTCCATTTTGCACAGCTGTGTGTTGAAAGTGGCATCATTCATCAAATAACTGCGCCTTATACTCCAGAACAAAATGGAGTAGCAGAGCGCAAAAACAGAACCCTTAAAGAGATGATGAATGCATTGGTACTAAGTTCTGGCTCACCCCAGAATTTGTGGGGGGAAGCTTTGCTTTCCGCAAATCACATCCTAAACAGACTACCACATAAGAGACTAGATAAAACCCCTTATGAATTATGGAAAGGTTACGTACCTTCTTATAAGTTCATCAAAGTTTGGGGATGTCTAGCAAAGGTTCCAATTCTGCCCCCTAAACGGACGAGAATAGGACCTAAAATGGTAGATTACGTGTTTATAGGATATGCACAAGATAGTAGTGCTTATAGATTTTTAGTGCATGAATCAGATAACTTTGAAGTGCACGTAAATACAATTATAGAGGCTAGGGATGCTTCCTTCTTTGAGGAGATTTCTCCTTACATTAAGCATTCGAGTATAGACCCTAAAAATAATCAAGCTGAGAGGATTGTGGGGGAAAAAGAATATCAAGACGAAGTTGAAGAACCAAGACGTATCAAAAGAGCTAGAAGGGAAAAGTTATTTGGTCCAGATTTCCTAACTTATTTGTTAGAAAATGATCCTTTGACTTATATAGAAGCAATTACTTCTCCAGATTTTGATGTATGGAAAGAAGCAATTGACAGCAAAATAACTTCAGTTCTTCAAAACCTTACATGGGAACTTGTGGAACTTTCACCAAGTTGTAAAGCGTTAGGTCACAAATGGATCTTTAAAAGAAAGATGAGACTTGATGGTACAATTGACAAGTATAACGCAAGACTTGTAATTAAAGGATATAGACAAATTGAGAGTGTTGATTATTTTGGCACATATGCCCCTGTATCTAGAAAAACATCAATCATTCTAATTATTGCTTTTGCAGCCTTGTTTGATTTAGAGATCCATCAAATTAATGTGAAAACAGTTTTCCTTAACGGAGAACTGGAAGAAAAAATTTACATTGAAAAACCTGAATGATATGTTGTTCCAGGCCAAGAAAACAAGGTGTGTAGACTTGTCAAATCATTGTATGGATTAAAACAAGCACCTAAACATTGGCTTGAGAAAGTTGATAGTGTAATGCTAACAATTGGTTTTCAAATAAACCAGAGTGATAAATGTGTCTACGTGAAAGGAAGCAAAGACGACTATGTAATAGTCTGTCTCTACGTAGATGACATGATAATTATTGGAAACAAAGAAAACATTAAAGTTACCAAGAAATTCTTGTCGCAAAACTTCGATATGAAGGATATGGGATATGCTGATGTAATACTTGGAATGAAGATTACCAAAACATCAGATGGATATTCACTTTCTCAAAGTCATTATGTTGAAAAAATATTTGACAAATTTGATAAAATGAAGTGATTTAATTGCGAGAACACATATGGAAGTATGTGCCAATCTTCACAAGAATCGTGGAGAAGATGTGCGACAACTTGAATATTCTAGGATCATAGGCGTCTAATGTATCTCATGGACTGCACTAGACCAGATATTGAAACTTCAGTCAACAGACTGCCGAGGTATACAAGTAATCCCAGTTATGAGCACTGGAAAGCGTTAGTTAGAGTACTTAGATATATAAGGTATACACTACTAACAATGGATTATTTTATAATAGATATCCAGCTGTACTTGAATGGTACACTCATGCGAATTGGATAGTAGACTCCAAACAATATAAAAACTACGAGTGGATACATTTTTGTAAAAGGAGGTGTAGCGGTTTCATGGAAATCATGCAAACAAACTTATATTGCGAGATCAACTATGGAATCAGAATTCATAACTATGGATCTAGCAGGCGAAGAAGCCGGATGGTTACGTGGATTTTTGGAAGATGTTCCAATGTTTTCAAAACCAATGCCACAAATTAGCTTACATTGTGATAGCATGTCAGCTATTGGTAGATCTAAGAATAATGTGTATAATGGAAAGTCTAGACATATACGTTGTAGACATAAATCCATAAAGAAACTTTTGAAAACCGGTGTTATAGCTTTGGACTTTGTGAGATCCAAAGAAAATATAGCGGACCTATTATCAAAAGGTCTAAGAGAGATCTTGTAGAGATTTCATCGAGGGAATGAGGTTGAAGCCCGTAAAATTGATTACCAGTCATGATGGCAACCCTACCTGAATTGTAAAGCCAATTTACAAGATCAAAGGGACAACTGAATTGTGGGAAGGGGGGAGGGAGTCGAACAAAGCACTTGGGAAAAGAGTTCCCAACTCATTCCTAAGGTGAAAGAGTGATAGACCTATCCATTGGATGAAAAATCGATAGTTTTCAATGATCCTTATACGTATTACGTGGAGTATGATAGTATACTTCTAATAAGAGATCACCTATATCGAATGTGAAGGGGCCACTTCTATAAGATGACTTCGGGGCTAAATCTCTAAAGCATTCGATGAACATTTCCAAGGCAGTCCAGGGCCGAAATGGACTATAACAAAATAATCGATTAATAGTATAGAGAAATCGTTGATTGAGTATCGTTGTCTTGGTACACACAAAACGCTGAAAAGTTCAAGGCATCGCGTCCACTGGTTAACAAGTGTATCCGATAGTATTTCACTAGGTAAGGTTCAAGGCTTACAACTACCTATCCCGATGCAACGAATTCTCGTTGAACTCTTGCATTGCATTTCATGTGCATTTTTAAAAGATTTTTCATTCATGTGGGAGATTGTTGGAGAAATTGGGTTTTCTCAAAGAATTAATTGTAATTAAAGTGTCGTGAGGACATTTTTTAGCCAATATTATTATATGTTACACCGCTCGATTTTTTAATGTAATTGAGATTATCACGAAGTAGGTTGCGCAAGCTTCACTGTAAGCCCTAAGGGCGAACAAACTTAGTTTTTGATATTGGACAAACTTTTAATGTTCTGTCTAATGATCTTAATATTTGTGATAGAATATCGGAACTCATTATGGAAGCTCTAAGTACTTCAATCAAGCCATTGAAAGCCATTGATATCAAGATTCAAAGATATGCAAGGCTCATTTATCAAGATTGAAGATTGAAGACCTAGGTTTGGTTAGTTTAGCTTTGTTGTCATAAGTAGTTATCTTATAAAGCTCTAACCAAAGCTCTCATGAACATAAGCTCTACACTCAAGTCTTGCATGCACACAAACACGTTTTCAAAAGGCTTAGTTTTCGAAATGATTCTTAAATGTGTTCGTATCCAAAAAGCCTTTGATTTCATAGATAAGTCTTTTAGAAAAGTTTTCCAAGTGTTCTTACTTGTTACCTTTTAGGAAAACCTTTTTAGACTTTAAAAGACTTCAAAAGATTTCAAAACGTGTGAAAAATCAGCTTGGAAGTTCGGTCAACCGAGCTCAAGCTCGGATCAACCGAGCAGAAACTGAGAGCAAAACAGACCAGGTTCGGTCGACCAATGGGCTAGGTCGGTCGACCGAAGTTCCCAAAGTGGATCCGAAGTTCGTCTTCGGTCAACCGAACTTTGTTTTGAACTAGCCGTTTTTTGACCGTTAAAGAGTCGTTTTTCAGCCAAATTTGAAATGTATTTATACTCCAAAGCTAGAGAAACATTCCAAGGCTGGCATATCAAATATTCATTGATCTCTCATCAAGCCAAAACACCTTCAAGGCAAAAACACTTCATTTCCATGATTTGAATCATTCAAAGGTGTTATTTCAAAAGCAAGACAAAGAGTGAACTTCATATGTTCAAGAGCTAAATTGTTTGTGCTTCAAAGGTATACATTCTCACTTCTAAGAGTGATCAAGCTTTGTACTTAACCTATCTCATTCCCTTTCTTAGTGATAGGGTTATTTGATAAGTCCTACTTTGTGTGGGCAATTTGTAAAGTCCTACTTTGTGTGGGCAAGTTCTTAGTGAGCTTTTGTATTGTGGTTGTGTTGTAAAACTCTTAGTGAGTTAGCCACATTTGTAAAAAGATCTTCTTAGTGAAGTTGTTGAAATCCTTGGGTGTGGCTCAAGGTAGTGGACGTAGATTCTAAGTGAATCGAACCACTCTAAATCCTTTGTCTTGTTATTGGGTTTTACTTTGCATTGCTTTTATTCTTCTAGCTCAAACTTACAATAGCTTTGCAAAGAATCGAAAAAGTTCCCAAGTTAGTTAAAACCCAATCCACCCCCCCCCCCCCCTCTTGTGTTTTACATTCACGATGATATATAAAATGTGAGAAAATCAATTCATGCTGTGAATGATAAATTGGCGTAAATTGGGGTTGTTGAAATGTGGTAAATGGGTTTTTAAACCCACATTCCACAACATATGGAAGTGAAATTCTCTTTATATGGAAAAGTGGTTCACATGGGTTTAAATTGTCTTCCTAATATTATGCCCCATGTGAGAACCTCATGCGCGCCCGCGCAGGTGAGGTGCAAATCGAAGGCTCGTCGATACCAAAATAGCTTAGACTTGTGTGCTGGCGCGACTTGTGTACACGAATGTAAGACCAAAAACTCGTGAGCCTGATCACTGTGATCATTCACGTTTTTGCTACTAGTTTGAATTTTTGTAACAACGGAATTCATCTCACAATGAATTACGGAGACTATAACAGCTAGGATTAATGGTGGTATAATGTGGATTGACTGTAACAGTCCGAATTATGGAGGTAATAAATTTAGATTGTTACATGTCTTGTATCTATGCCTGTAAAAGGAAGCATTTGCACTGACAGAATTCATCAGAAAAATCATCTTTTCTCCTCTCCTTCTGCATTATATTTTTCTGCATTCCTTCAGCATTATAGTCATTCTGTCCAAAGAGTTCATCTGTTAATTAAGGTTCGAAGGTGCTGTTTCTTTCTACTTCAAAGAATCAGCGAGTTTGGGCGTTGTACCTTGGGAGTTCAGTGTTCAAGAGTGCCAGAAGCTGATAAAAGGTAGGACATATTGAACTTAAGGGGAAACGGTATACTGTTGTCTCTTCCAAGATCCAATCCATAAAATAGTAACATTTCTGAGTTTGTTTACTACTTTGTTTCATTTTCTGGAAAATAATAAAAATATTATAATCTGCAGCAGTGTACTGTTTTATGTTTTCTGTCTTCTTTTTCTGCGTTGTTTTTATTTGTTCTATACTGCTATAAATGTCAAAACAGTAGCAATAATATTTTCAGTGAACCAGAAATATTCTTACAATTGTTACTATACATATTCGTTGCAATAATTGTTGCTAATTTATTTGATTTTACTTTTTTTTGTCCAGGCACTTCTACGGTTGCAAAGAAGATGAAAAAGGAGACGGGTACGAGGGTTTTGGAGCGTTTGTGTTTTTATTTCCCCCTTAATGTAATATTTTTTATGTAAAATATTATCAATGCATGTTCAATAAGCCGAAAAAAAGTATTCAATTAAATCAAAATATTGGGTTTATTTATATTATTACACCATGCTCCATAATTGGTGTATTTTTTTTCTTTTATTTTGTTTATGGTTAGGATTTTTTTATTAGTATATTTTATATCATTAAATAAAATCTTTAATCTTACAAAAATAGAACTATATATATATATATATATATATATATATATATATATATATAGGGAAAATTTAGGAGCATCGTTGAGAATGTATATTGATTCTCTCTAAGATACAACTTTAAATTTGTTTATTGTTTTAATATATCAAAATAATTCGTGCAACACACAAGTCTATAACCTAGTTTGAACTGAAATTTGGGTTATTAAACCTTAATTTTATTGCAGGGATAAAATTGGAGAAAGGAGAGTACTTGGATTTTTTTATTAGAAAATGCGATGGGTTTTGGGTATATGAGCTAGGGTACTATAGGGAAATATCAAATTTACCCTGGTCTATTGACCATGATATCTTAACTGAAGGGATTCATGGGCAGAAACTCGTTCTAAACACCCAGGAGTCCTCCCCTGAAGGATCCGCTCATACAAAAACGAATCGAAAAATCGAAAAAGGACTTATGTTTTTCGGCTAAAGATGGTATCTTTTGGCTCTCGGCAGCAACCACCTTGAGTCCTCCCTTGCGGAATTACTCCCTACCGGTATCCACGCGACGAAACAAGCAGCGAGTGCTAGCTCTTCGATTTTTCTGGTTTACGAATTGTCTAGAGAGAAAAGGAGACTGAAATCAAGAAATCAGATTTCTAGGTTATGGTATTATTGCGGCTCAAGCATTAGTCTCAAGGGTTTCGGCCAAGAGAGGTTTATATAAGGAGTGGGAGTTTGTTCAAGGAGAACTCCCACGTCCTATCCACCTCTTTTGGCAGTAGGAGTCGATTCTTATACCCAAAATATATGTAGCATCGCCTAAGTCTTTCATGGAAAAGCTCTTCCCCAACCAAGCTTTTACGCTTTGTAATGTGGGGATGTCATTTCCAATCAATAAGATGTCGTCCACATAAAGCACAAGGAACACTACTGCATTATTAGTTACTTTCTTATAAACACAAGGCTCGTCTTCATTTTTTATGAAACCGAATTCTTTAATACGTTCATCAAAGCAACGATTCCAACTTCGAGATGCTTGCTTCAATCCATAAATGGACCTTTGAAGCTTACACACTTTGCTATGATTTGATGGATCAACAAACCCCTCAGGTTGTTTCATATACACATCCTCGAGAAGGTTTCCATTAAGAAACGCAGTCTTAACGTCCATTTGCCATATCTCATAGTCATAATATGCGGCTATGGCAAGTAAAATCCTAATAGACTTTATCATAACGACAGGAGAAAAGGTTTCGTCATAGTCAATACCATGAACTTGTCTATAACCTTTAACTACTAGTCGAGATTTAAAAGTGTGTACATTACCATCTCAGACTTCATAGCATCTAGTCACTTATCTGACTCAGAACTATGAATTGCCTCTTTGTAAGTAGTGGGTTCATCTTGATCAATCAGTTCAATATGATGATCATCAGTCACGAGAAATCCATAACTATCAGGTTGTTGATGTACTTGACTTGACCTTCTTGGGCCTTGTGTAAAAAATTGAAGCTCAGTATCAGCACATGAGCTTGCTTGAAGTTCCATAGCTGGTTCAGATGTTGTTTGGGGATCTTGAATTTCCTCAAGATGGATCTTACTCCCACTATCCTCTTTAGAAATAAATTCCCTTTCAAGGAATAAACCATTTTGAGCAACAAACACTTTGTTCTCTTATGGAAGATAGAAGTAATATCCTTTAGTTTCTTTAGGATATCCCACAAACAAACAATTGTCAGATTTAGGGGCGAGTTTATCAGATAACAAGCGTTTTACATACGCCTCGCATCCCCAAATCTTGAGAAATGACAAACTACGTCGTTTCCCAGTCCATATCTCATATGGAGTTTTCTGAACCGCTTTCGATGGAACTCTATTCAATATAAATGCAGCAGTTTCTAGGGCGTAGCCCCAAAAGGAAATTGGAAGACTTGTTTGACTCATCATAGATCAAACCATATCTAGTAAGGTGCGATTCCTCCGTTCCGATACACCATTCCATTGTGGTGTGCCAGGAGGAGTTAATTGTGAAACAATTCCACAACCCCTAAGATGTTCTTCAAACTCTTGATTAAGGTATTCGCCACCTCGATCTGATCGAAGTATCTTAATACTTTTACCAAGTTGATTTTGTACTTCATTTTGAAATTCTCTGAATCTTCCAAAAGATTCTGATTTATGTTTCTTTAGATAGACGTAGTCATATCTACTGAAATCATCTGTGAATGTGATGAAGTACTGAAAACCTCCTCTAGCACTTGTGTTTATTGGTCCACATACATCTGTATGTATGAGGCCCAACAAATCAAAAGCTCTCTCACTTTGTCCAGTAAAGGGAGCTTTAGTCATTTTGCCTAACAAGAAAGAATCACATGTCTCATAAGACTCTAAGTCAAATGATGTCAAAATTCCATCTTGATGGAGTTTTTATATGCGTTTCTCATTTATGTAGCCCAAACGACAGTGCCAAAAGTAGGTTTGGTTTAAGTCATTAGATTTAAACCTCTTAGTATTAATGTTATAGATGGGCCTTTTAATGGATCCATCGATGTTAAGAACATAAAACCCATTCATCAAAGAGGCATCTCCATAGAAGATACGATCTTTATAAATGGTGCAAATTTTATTCAGAATATTTAATTCAAAACCTTAAATATCCAAACAAGAAACTGAAATAATATTCCTACTCAAAGTTGGAACATAAAGACAATTATTCAGTTCTATAATAAGGCCACTTGGCAAAACTAAATTAAATTTCCCGGTAGCTACATCAACAACTCTTGCTCCGTTCGCTACTCTCAGGTCCACTTCTCCTTTTGCCAGTGATCTACTCCTTTTAATCCCCTGCACATTTGCACAAATGTGAGAACCACAACCGGTATCTAATACCCATGAAGTAGGAGAAGACATAATTTCAATAACATAAATACCTGGAGAGACAGTCAAACTGGCTTTCCCCTTTTTCTTCTCTTCCAAATAGAGCTTGCAGTTCCGTTTCCAATGGCCTGGTTCATTGCAATGGAAGCAAACTCCTTCCTTTGGTGCCTTGGCCTTGGGTTTGGGCTTGTTATTGCCTTTGCCCTTCTTGGCCATGGGCTTTCCCTTTCCTTTCTTCTTGAAATTCCCTTTTTGAACCATTAAGACTTCAGGGGTCTTCTTAATGTTCAGTTCAGCCTGCTTGAGCATCCCGTGTATCTCATGTATGGACTTCTCCATGCCATGCATGTTGAAATTCATGACAAACGGGTCATACTCCGGTGGGAGTGAGCCCAAGATCATATATGTGGCCATGTCAGGACCTACGGGAGCCCCAAGTTTCTCAAGTTGGTCAAGATAGCCCTTCATCTTAAGAACATGTGCACTTACAGAGGTGCCATGGGCCATCTTGCAACTATTCAACGCCTTAGTGGTGAGGAATCTTTCATGACGGGCTTGCTCTTGGAACATTTCCTTGAGCTAGCCCATCATCTGGAAAGTCTCAACCCCTTCAAACTGTTTTTGAAGATCAGTGATCATTGTGACTAACATGAGACAAGTCATATTGTTAGAGTCATCAGAGTGCTTCTTCCAAGCATCTCTCTCAGCTATGAGGGCGTTGTTTGCTGGCTGTTCAGGAATATCCGTATCAAGAACGTATAGCTTTCTTTCCTGTTTAAGGACAATCCTTAAGTTGCGGGCCCAATCAAAAAAATTGGTCCCGCTCAGTTTTTCCTTCTCAAGGACGGATCGCAATGAATTGTGTGATGTATTGTTATTTGCAAAGTTATTAGTTTTTTAGTAAAAACCTTTCCACAATTTCAACACTTTATAAATAGTGAAAAAATATCATTTTACGATAGTTATAAGTAAGCTTTGGCTTATCCCCATAATTAAAGTAAAATTAATCCATGGGAATAACATCTATATGTCCCGGCTATTTCACATTTTATGCCCTAGGCTCAAAACTATTTTGGTAGCCTAGATAAGTCGAACCATGTCTAAGCATATGGAAATCACTATTTTCCCATCTCCTTTTGCTTAGATAACCACTTATCTGTTGCTTTGGCAAGCAGACAAAATGATGATCCAAGCTCAAGGAGTTCTTAGGATATGGTAGGCATTTTAAGACTTAATTAAAATGATTTAGTGTGAATAAACTGTTAAACCCCTTAAGACAATAAATAAAAGCATCTTGTGCGATATATAAAGCATAAGGTAAACGTGAGATAGCATGGCCTAATCCTATGATGACTCCCACGAGCCTTGTGGGAGCCAAGGGTCAATCTAAGTTAATATCCATCTCATGGATAAAGTCTTCGATCTAGCGTCCTCCAGTCTTGTTACATAATTACATGGGCATACCCAGCCTTCAATGTAAAGCAGTAAAACTAATCTAAGAAATCAATTACAATTTTACATCATTGAAAAAACGACTTGCATGTCGTATTATAAAATTACAACCCAATTGAATGTAAAACAAGAGAGGGTATCGTAGGCCATGCTATTCACCATGCTAAAACTCACATAAAGCATAATGAAATAAAAACGAGTACATATACAAAGTCTTAGGTCAGCGGAACGACAAGCGTCAACATAACGACGGTCCTGGAAGAAAAATCTGATTCTTAATAAGCTCATCGAATGAGTTTTTCTGCCCCGATTTTAACCCTAAATCGCCTAACCAGTTTATCCAGTTTGTTAATCAGATTAACAACAGAAACATAAACAGGCACAGTTTATGTAATCGAATTACTGGCAGAATGATAAACAGTTTATGCATATAATCGAATTAATAACATACTAAACAGTTTATGCATATCAGAATCACAGAAACTTATAAACATGATCATCCGTTGTCAGTTTATGCATATATCACACATATTTAATCAAAGATACAATCTTTTCTGTTTTTCACATATACACATACCAAATCAAAATTGATACGTGTCATGATGTGATTAACAATATCGAATTCGAATAATATGAGCAAGGCTCTGATACCAATGAAGGGATTCATGGGCAGAAACTCGTTCTAAACACCCATGAGTCCTCCCCTGAAGGATCCACTCATACAAAAACGAATCAAACAATAAGGACTTACGTTTTTCAGCTAAAGATGGTATCTTTTGGCTCTCAGCAGCAACCACCATGAGTCCTCCCTTACGGAATTACTCATTACCGGTATCCACGCGACGAAACAAGCAGCGAGTGCTAGCTCTTCGATTTTTCTTGGTTACGAATTGTCTAGAGAGAAAAGGAGGCCGAAATCAAGAAATCAGATTTCTAGCTTATGGTATTATTGCGGTTCAAGCATTAGTCTCAAGGGTTTCGGCCAAGAGAGGTTTATATAGGGAGTGGGAGTTTGTTCCAAGGAGAACTCCCACGTCCTATCCACCTCTTTTGGGAGTGGGAGTCTATAACTCCCACGTCCTCTAGACTTCTGCCGGTAGTGGGAGTTTTTATCGGATAATAACTCCCACGTAATCCTAGCTATACCAAAAATGCTCCTTATCTCTAATTCGAATAATAACGCTTTATTATTCTCAGAAAAATAAATGTCATATACAATGAACCTAGACACATTCTAGATTCATTGAATCTGGAAATGAAACTCGTTAACTCGTTTATGCGTGTGACCCTGTAGGTTCATATCACAATGGCAATGAAAACATACTTAGTAGTATTATGTGTTCATAAATCACAAGTGGTCCCTAGCAGGACATTATGACTACCCAAAGTGAATGAATTTACGGTGGAACCTAATATCAATCCACTATTTAATCCCTTTGTCTCACGATATCCTAATTAAGCATAAGGCATGGTAGTCGTCACCCTTATTAAGCTTAATTGTATTTATGCTCGATCTCCGGGTAAACTGTTCCAACAAATAGTATTTTATAACCACTTTATCAAATACATTTGAGCACGGCCATGCATTTAAACAGTTTTTCCCTATCGAGGGGCCCATGGATATCTCTCTCTAATAAGAGAGGGACAAATTCCTTACAATGCCTCACATTCAAGCCATGATAGGGACGATGACATCCGATCATCAGTCGTATTGATTACTCGATTAAAAGCAACGTACGACTGAGTCAAAACGTAGCTCCATTCATACTAGAATCAATGGAGACATAAGGTCTAAAGATTCTAAAATAGTATTGAGGAAGTAATACTTATGACTAAGGACAATGATGTATTACTTCTCTAACGGATCACGTCCGATACAATATATCTCAATACATTGCATCTATGATATGATTTGTATTCATTACACATGATTAGTAAAACATAATCATCAATCAAACATCATACTAATTTTATTTCATTGTAAAGAAGCTTACATAAAACTAGGGACAACTAGAATAGTAATTGCATAAACTAATGAGTTTTACTATCAAATCACGCATTTGATGTTCATACGCAAAATTAGCTATTCAATTACATGCTCAAAAGATATAAAACGTACAACATATGCCTAATGGTCCTAGGGCACTACTAACATTAACGGACGTCAAAAAACAAAAAATAAAATGACGTAAGGGCCTAAATTTTTGCCCGTAAATTGAACGAGGACCTAAAAAGATGCAAACGATCATTAGGGACCAACATTGCCAAACCAGTAATGTTTTAGGACTAAATACACCAATTGGTCTTGCCATAAATTTAAATCGACTAAAATAACATTCATCAAGATCCCTCACTAAACAGAATATGCCTCTCGGTTTGTACATGACCCACTGAGCCAATGCCTATTCTTTTGTTGAGTTGTAATAACATGCATCCAAGGAGATACATGATGGCTCCAGCTACACCTCTCAAAACAAATCAATCCCGGGCATGCTGGCACGGCACTTAGTACTCGAAACTAAGAGGTTTTTGGATGGTATGCTATGCTGAATGTGTATATGGAAGCTTTGGTCTATGCAGATTAGGATCTAACAGCATACTCTCTCACTAGTTGCTAAGGTACTTCACACAGCATTTACCACAAAAACCATCTCCTTTTGGTGTTACTATCTGCGATGGGCTCAATTTTTCTGTCGTCCATTCCTTGCTTCAAAGCCTCCAGCATTTTCCTGCATAAAGATCAATTTCTCAGAATAGAGCTCAAAGATATTACTAGCAAAAAATGAGGGTTCAGATTTTGTGCTGTTACTCCTCAGGACATGCACAGGTATAATTCTAAATCTCTAGCCCAGATGTAAACCAGAAACTGTTATTACTATTTGGACCAAAAGAATGATCCAACAACAAACTTAAATCTCCTACTTCATTACCAAAAGGTAAATAAACTGGAGTGTAAAGATAGATTACTTGGAATCTGTAAGCTGTCCATACAAACTCCATCTCTGTCGAAACCCCTCCACGCCTTCCATTCCACTCGCCAAAATTAAGCGTCTATAAGGCAAAAACAAGAATAAATAGATGCCCCAGAATTGGTTTTAATTTAAAGGCTCTTAGGAAAGTTGCAAATAAAAATAGCACAAATGTACAAAATGTCAAACTGACTATAGAACAGTTAAAAGGAAGGAAAAAAAAAGGAAAAAGGAGAAGGCGTTAACATGCGGTTTCAGCAATATCATCAAGAAATGGTGCTGTAACTTGGTAATTGCACCTACAACTTGAAATGCCAAGTTCTTTTCCCCCATTCCCCCCCACCTCTTATGATTCTTTATTTATAATCCAGTTGATGAAAATATAATCCAGGTTTCTACATTAAAGGCATAATGAAATGCTCATTGGAGGAAAATCATAATAATCTTATTGGAACAGAAGAAGGCATAATGAAATTCTTATTCGTGGCCTTCTCAATACGTTTTCCCATTTTTTAATCCGGTATGAAGGTGGCTAAAAAATCTTCATAATGTGATTCATACGTTTTTGTTCTATTTTAGTGTAACTTTATTTTCCAAAAAACCAATCTATATAGCTACAAAATTTACCAAAACAATCATGTTGCCTTGGAGCCTCAGCCCCCAACCTAGGAAGATAGCAGGGAAAAGAATCACGAAATTACAGAAGAAAAGGGATCTTATGCACCAACAAACACCCTGTACTACTGTCCCCCCCCACCCACCCCACCCCCAAAAAAAAACAAAAAAAAAAAAATCATTTGTTATTGTCTGACATTTTGTTTTTCTAATTTTCGTTTTAGAAGTGGTTTACCTCTCCAACAATGTGACTTCTGATTCGAGCTGAGAAGCTCTTTGTTTTGTATCTTCAATAGGCATTGACGAACCTAATTTACCCTCACTAAGATTTTCTCTTATTTCTTTATCCTGCAAATGCATACATGAAGCACTTGATACAATTTGACTTGCAAGGGACCTCATTTCTATAAAGAGCTGACTGCAAACTAGAAAGACAAACATAAAATCTAGATGGTCAATTTATCATCTCACCCTTTTCTCAGTACATTGTCGATAGAGCGCAATCTCATCCTGACAGAATGGTTCAATATCATTGACCTGCAAGCCTACGAAATAATATCAAACCTTTAAGTATGACTAACATCAATTAGGCAAAACAAAATTGAAGTAAAATTCAAGGAGGGATAATTACACAAAAAGAGGTTCCTTAAAATCTGTAATATCCCTCACCCTCTAACACAGCAATTTCCACTTAACAGTAAATAATTGGCACAAAGCCCCCAAGCACAGAAATGGAAATAAGAAGGATATTATATAATAATCAAACCAACTGCAAATCCAGATTACAAAACTAAATAGCTAAGCCACTACTACTTCTGCTAACTAATAATAATTCAGTAATCAAAATGCAACTAAGGAAATAAGAAAGCAAACAGCTGAGCTTCATGGACTGATGAACTGCTTGACACCATTGAACTGCAAGAAAGCATTTCCAGATTAGCATTCCAGGTAGACTTAGAGATAAGATGGAATAAGGAAAGAAAGTGATAAGAATGTAGGAACTCACAAGAAAGGAGGACAGCTTAAGCCATGACAAAGTCGAATATAGATGATCGTTCTCTCCTGCTTCTTCAGCTTAAATAGTTAGGGTATCTTCTCCCCAATTGAATCTCCTCCCTCCAATTGCTTCTCTTCTGAATATACCCTAGCATCAACAGCTGGAGTTGCTGATTCGGTGTAGCCAATGGCAGCTCTTCTGCTGATCCCATGTCAGAAAGGCTCAGCTCCACTTCTTCTCAGTTGTAACCGCCAAAAGCAGAAAAAGACATAATAGACTACTACAGCTACGGTGATGTCGTTTTGAGGTAAAACGACGCCACTTTGATTTAAAGTAATTAAAAACTTCTAGCCAATCAAAACATTTCCTTCTTCAGCCAATCAAAACTCTTCCCTCTTCAGCCTTGTTTTTGATTTAAGGAAGGTTATTTTGGTGTGGATATGACAAAATCCCATCACACGTATCCACACCCTCAAGAACATGAGATGCAATTTCAGGTGGAATAAGAGGTGACGGCGGCCCCATCATCAGGTCATCTCCCACCAGAATAGTTTCTTCCATAGTCGGCTGTGAATCGACTAAAAGCCAAAAACACATAACAAATAGAAAGAATTACTAGATGCAAAGTATCACTAGTTCACAAGACAATCTACATATGTAAGGCGCAAAATTGATGCTTCCCTCGAGCAGAATTGGCCATATAAAAAGCTTCTGTCTTGAATATGATTATTCCTAGTAATAGAATAAGTCCCCAATCCCCACATATACAAAGAGAAACCATTACAGTTGGCCTTGAACTTAAATGTTAAACCCATACAGGAACAATAAGCGAGACCATATAAACACACAATTTTATGGTAATATTTGGAATCAACTACTAACAACAAATGTGACGAAAAAAAATTCATATAAAAAAATTCCATGGAAAAAAAAAAGGAAAACGCTTCCATGATCAATGTAAGTGTACAATTAAAGGGTACTTGGGGGAAAAGGGGAGAGGAAGCTGCAATTTCTGCAAAATCTGTAATACACGTAACTTTTGCTTACTTATTATTTTACGTGAAATTTATTTTTGTGTGACTTAGTATGTAGTCGTAAATTATTTTGGACGATTATATGTTTACGTGCCTATTTAATTTTGCAACATGTTACGTGTTACATTTTCGATACGTTTTATTGAGGGGCATTTCGCACACGTATCGTAATTAGAGGACTTATTTGTGTTTCACTTAGATGATGGATTGAAATTAATTAGGAATTTTATTGTATTAAAAAAATTACCATAATAAAATAGGAATTAAATAATATATATTATAAGGAAAGGAAATATTTTAATAAGAAAAGAAAAAGAAAAAAAAATATAAGAAGCAAAACGTGTGTGTGTCGTGCAAGGCAAGGAAAAAAAAAGAAAAAGAAAAATTAAAATGGCAACGTGGATTGAGGGCATCATGGGCTGTAGAGGCCGTGGGTTTTGTTCTGAGGAATAGTAGTATATATATATATATATTTAGGGGCAGGGGGATTTGGGAATAATAATAATAAAAAAAAAAAAAAATATAAAGGAGGAGGAGGCCAGTGGCCTTATAAGCCGCAAGTCACAGTAGGCTATAGTTGAGAGATATTGTGAGTTGAGCGATTTTTGGCAGACTTTGAAAGGTCACCGGGTGAGTGTTTCTTTACCGTTTTCAACGCATAATATACCGATTCGAAGGCGCTCGAGTTAGCTTTGAGTGAGCGAAGATGGGACGTCATTCCGAGTCCCGAGCAGGAAGTTATAGCTCCGTAAGTTGAACTGTGCAGTGCTGTTTCAGATTTTCTGTTTTTAATTGTCTTCGTAAGAGGTAGGGACCTGTCACAGGTCGTCTCTTGAGGTTCTTAGTTCGTGCGACCCGTGACAGACCCCCCTACGTCATTTAATTCTCGCATATAACTGCACAGTAAAAGCGAATAAACTATTCTATTTACAAAATATTTGCATGAATTGTGTTTATTGCTTTCGATATTACATAAACTGTTTTGGACTTGATTTAAATACGTTATAATATGAATCGTAAATTGAATTACTGCATTATTATACTTGAAATTACGTAATTCATTATTGTTAAGTGTTATTCGTGTAATGTGGATCGTGTTTGGCTATTTTACGAACTTGCCTAATTGTTTTATCGTTTTGATCGTCTTAATTGATTAAATACTTTGAGTCGTCCTATTTGGTCATGTCGTCTTTAGTCCTATGTGGTTTGGTCGACCGAGTCGTCGCCCTATTTTGAGCTCGTGTCTAGGATCTACTTAATGACAAGACTCGCTCGATTCGCAAGATTCCGAGGGTGGTCCTGCAGGTGCTCTTGGTGCGGATCCCGAGGGTCTTGCGATGTGAATGTGTTCGGATACCGAAGAATCCTGCGGGTGTTCTTGGTGCGGATTCTGAGGGTCATGCGATATGATCATGGGAAGATTCCGAGGGTGGTCCTGCGGATGTCCTTGGTGCGGATCCCGAGGGTCTTCCTACGTGAGCCTTACCCTGATGTGGACTATCATTGGGATTTGCAACGGTTTTGTGGAGTCCAAGGTTTTGGATGATGAAACAATGTAGAATGAGTCCTTAAAATGTGAATACGTAGTTCAGGGAGTGAAACTGAACCCATGTGATGAACTATTTGTGCCCTCCTAGTTTGGACTATAACTAGGGCCGTTGCAATTATTGTCGTAGAGTCGTGAATAGATACCTGAGCTCGAATGGTGGGAAGTCGTGTCATAGCGGTAGTGAAGTTCTTAGTGTTTAAACGGTGTTGTAATCGAGTGTAGTATATGAGCAATGCGTGGTGCACTCGGCTATGTAAGCGTTTAGATGCGACGAATATGGCTACTTAGCTTATTTGTTTTTTTTATACTTGTTTGTTCTTCTTGTTGGTCCCTACTGAGCACCGAACCTCAGTCCATCCCCTTTTACTGTGCAGATGATTTAGGTGACGAGCAGCACTACGAGAATGATAGCATCTGTGATGGAGATTATGAAGAGTGATTCATAACCGGTTTAAATTTAAGAATTTAGTTTATTTTATTATTAGTATCGTTGAACAATTTCATTTGTAATAATTAGTTTTCGCTGTTGAACTCTTGTTTCGAATTATTTCATAATTGAATTTCCATTTAGTAACTCTGTTTCTCGGCTTTGGTGTATCATTAACCAATGAGACACTGCCATGTCATCGACCCTGGTTACGGGGGTGTGACAGAAGTGGTATCAGAGCAGGTCGAACCTTAGGGATTAAAATTATGGAATGAACTTAGGAAAACAAGAACATTTAATGTGAGATGTGAGATGGGTAGAGACAATGGACTAGGGTGTACTTTTGTTTACTTAATGCTTTATATATGTTTCCATTCATGTTATGTTATGTATTCGGTTGGTTTTGTCATACCCTACCATACTTGTCTTTTTTTTTTTTTTAAATGTACAACTTGATACAATTGCTTCATCATTTAATATGTTATCGCTTATTATTATTATCGTTCATATTATGTTGTGTTTTTCTTATGTTTTATATCATACCCTACCGTGCTTGTCTTTATTGCGTATATATAACTCGAATTAAATTTCTATCGCTTTATATGTACTATGTGTTATACTTAGGGTTATACGCTGCCTTACTTGCGATTATCCTACATGCTAAATGTGTTATTTGTTTAACGTTTATCTTTTCAATAATATAATTGTTGAGGTAAGATGGACCGAAACAACGAGCAAGGCGACGACTTCGATAGACCGATAGCTACTTTTGTCCGACGGGGGCCACGGACCAACTGTCGTCAGTATGTGGGTTCATCTAGCCAACAGTCACCACAATTTCCACCACCACTACCATCGTATGTATCGAATGCAGAGGCTGGGTATGTAGCACCACATCCACCAACACCAGCAGTTAATCCACCACTACCATATAACCCACCACTACCACAACATATCCCTCCTCCAGCACCACGAAACACTGTTCCTCCACCACCTCAGTATAACATCCCACAACCGCCTCCACCAACCAATGCAAGGGCAGTTCCTGACATGGCAGTTGTTTTTTGCTATGTTCACCCCAGATGTTTCCGCAGTTTCTGCAGCAATAGCCACAGTATCAGCAGCCTCTACCACAGTATCAACAACCATCGCCGCAGAAATCAGTATGTTGGGAATCAGAGGGGTCAGAGAGTCGAATCAGATCCGGGTATGTATTGTGAGCGTATGAAGAAGATGAGCATGGCATCCTTTGATGGAGGGGTAGGACCCGATGAGGTGGAGATTTTGTTAGAGAGTGTTGAACAACACTTTCGCATCATTAGGGTGCATGAATACATGAAGACTGATGTGGTGACACTTTTCCTCACATCAGAGGCGTCTGAGTGGTGGAAAGGAGTAGAGCCAGTCTATGCCCAGGCCGGGGTTATCACTTGGGATAGGTTCAAGGAAGCTTTTCTGGATCAGTATTTTCCTGACACTTTTAAGACGGCGAAACAGAATGAGTTCTTCGAATTAAAGCAGACTGAGGAGATGTCTGTTTCAGCATATAACAGCAAGTTTAACCGTTTGGGGAAGTATGCTATTTCTACCATTCAGGATGAAAAGACGAGGACCCAGAGGATTGTACGGGGATTGTTGCCTCGTATTAGAGGAAGATTGTCTGGAAACCGTCCTACCACTTATATGGAAGCATACAGGAGAAGTTTGGATGTGGAAGCAGAGTTCAAAACTACTGAGGTTGATAACAAGAGACCCTATTCAACTATGTCTCATGGTCAAGGTTTCCATTCTAACTCTATTGCACCCTTAGCTCAGAAGAGGTTTGCTTCCGCCTCAGGACCAATCAACACCCTTAGATCGGGAGTAGCAACGGGTTCAAACTTGAACAGGATTGAGGGACCCGCAAGGGCACAAAATAGTTTTCAGAACTCCACAGAATGTCCTACATGCGGAAGGAGGCACAACAGGATTTGTAGATGGGCTTCTGGGGCATGTTTTAGATGTGGAAAGACGGGTCACCATGTTAGCTGAGTAGTACAGCCCCCAATTCGATTTCGGGTCGGGACTTCATCGGATACTAGGGGCTAAATCAAATGCTCGAGTCTTTGCCCTCCCTCAACATAATGGAGAAAATTATACGGGTACACCGGGAGGTACACTTATGTGAATATGTGGTTATTATATTCCTTATATTGCAAGGCTACATATAGTACCATACTTGTTATTTGAATACCCAATAGAGCCATTTCCATTTAGTGGGGTAGTGCAAGTTTCGAGGACGAAACTTTTATAAGGGGGGAAGAATGTTAATACCCGTAACTTTTGCTTACTTATTATTTTACGTGAAATTTATTTTTGTGTGACTTAGTATGTAGTCGTAAATTATTTTGTACGATTATATGTTTACGTGCCTATTTAATTTTGCAACATGTTACGTGTTACATTTTCGATACGTTTTATTGAGGGGCATTTCGCACACGTATCGTAATTAGAGGACTTATTTGTGTTTCACTTAGATGATGGATTGGAATTAATTAGGAATTTTATTGTATTAGAAAAATCACCATAATAAAATAGGAATTAAATAATAGATATTATAAGGACAGAGGGCTTGAGAAAATATTATTTTGAAGTCTGGATTTCAAGTCCGGAAACGTGTCATGTACTGTTTATATTTTTGTTTCGAGTCCGGATTTCAAATCCTTTGTGAAGTAGATATAAACACAGAAAGTGACGAATACAATTATCAAAGAGTCAAGAAAATGGATGAGTCATGTAGGGCAAAAAATCATCTGTCCCCGTTCCTGTTCTCATCCCTCTCCCCAACCAATCACAATTCACCCTGTGTATATATAATTGAAAAAAATGTTTATATAGTAAATTCTGATTGGTTGGGGACAGAGGATTTTCACCCGTCATGTAGCAACGTGGTTTTTATTTTTTATTTTTTTTTTTGAAAAAGAAATGAGAGAGGTAGAATTCCGATGGATCCCCCTACCCTTTGAAGTGAGGCATCAATTCTTAGAAAAAGTCTAACTAAACAAATAGCCAGAACATTACATTACCTGCGAAAATAGAAAAAATTATAGGATAGGTGCCGAGAGGTACAATATTCTATGTCCGCGTAAACATATTCTACGAAAATAATAAAAGTAAAACCGAGGCCACGCGCAAACCAGGAGCCTTCCACCATTGTCCGAGTTCTTGACTGCAAACTTTCATAACACGTAAAAATAGGAGGGGAGATTAGGTGAAAACCGCGAAGAATAGTTGGCCAGTGATCATGCCAGACACTAACCAAACGTCCGTTCACAATCCTCCATTTGAAACCATGCTGCAACAAAACTCTATCTTGAGAGATGCTTTTCCAAATTTGGGACGGTTTCCCCCATTGATTTCTTACAAAAAGATTTGAAATAAATCCTAATTTAAAACACAAAATAAAAAATAATACTATCATGATATCACGATGTCTGCAAACAACTTTATTACGAAAAAAAAAAAATACTACTAAAATCGTGAGCCATATAGAGGCGCACTAAGCATGGAATTGTCCAGGAGTTGTGAAGTCCCGGGCAATTCCCAATCAAGTAGATCATTGGCCTCGGCGGGGCCGACCTGCGACCTTCGCCTTACTATCATCGTCAAGCTTTTGCAAGTTTGTATCCTCAAGGCCTGCAAAATAAAAAAATGCCAAGGGTTGGGCCCTAAGGCCAAACCCAGCAAAATGATCAATCCCCCATGCCAGGCCTGGCCCAGCAAGCCCAATAGTAGGCTGCCCAATATCATAATAGTAAGCATGCCTTCTAGAGGCCTCATCATTGGCTAGCCCATTAACAGCCAGGCTCACACTAGAGCCCTTCAGCCCACCAACCACATGGCCCATACCATAGCCTGTAGACCCACCAGGCAGCTTCTTTGTAGCCCGCCTCCCACTAGTCAGAGCCCTCCATTCTTCTTCACCTCCGGCCTTCTTCTTTATCTCCCTAAAAACATACTCTTCCTCATCACAATCTTCATTCCACTGGATCGTGTACTCCGACTGAAGGGATTCATGGGCGGAAACTCGTTCCAAACACCCATGGATCCGCTCATATGAAACGAAACGAAAATAGCGGTAAAAACTTACATTTTACGGATTCAAGAAGCTGCTTCTTGAATGGAGGATGGCGTTTCTTGGATGCTAATCTGCCACCAATTGATCTCCCTTGCGGAAAGTCCCTCTACCGGTATCCACGCGACGAAACGGGCAGTGATTGCTAGCTCTTCGTCTTTTCTGTTTTTCGGGAATTAGAGAGAAAAGGGAGAGGCTGAAACTGAAATCTAATTTCGGGTTTCTTGGTTAATTTCGGCTAAAAGAATTAAAGTCTAGGGTTTCGGCCAAGAGTTTATTATCTAGGGTTCCGACCTTCTGAGCTTTGAGAGATGTTGATTTTTCACACGTTTTGAAATCTTTTGAAGTCTAAAAGGTTTTCACAAAATGTAACAAGTAAGAGCATTTAGAAAACCGTTTTAAAAGACTTATACTTTGAAATCAAAGGCTTTTGAAATACGAACACATGTAAGGATCATTTTGAAACTTAGCCTTTTGAAAACGTGTTTATGAAAACATGCAAGACTTGAGTGTAGAGCTTATGTTCATGAAGAGCAATGGTTAGAGCTTATAAGATAACGACTTATAATAACAAAGCTAATCTAACCAAACCTAAGTCTTCAATCTTCAATCTTGAAAGATGAGCCTTGAATAATATGACTTTGAATCTTGAGCATGGCTTGATTGAAGTACTTAGAGCTTCCAATATAAGTTCCGATATTCTATCACAAAGATATAAACATTAGACACCACATCAAGTGTTTGTCCATTATCAAAAACGGAGTTCGATCGCCCTTAGGGCTAACAAAGAGTATAATAGTCGTTTGATATTCTATAATTGAAAAAAAAATACTTTTAGGACAAGATTCTTGGCCGTCAAGAAAAAAAAAATAAATAAACAAATTTAATTATTGAAAAATCTCATAGTAGCCACGTTGCTACATATAGTTATTAAATCGATATAAATTCTTCAGTAGCCTTGAGTTAAAAGCTCTCTGGGACAATGCTCCCTAAGTTTTATAAAAAAAACTAGGTTTTTCTTGGCACCGGCCGTCTTACAATCTATACAGTATACTGCATTATGTTTTCATCATACGCAATGGCATGTGTTCTGGGCCGGCATAGATGATTTGGTTCCCCAGAAAAGCTATCGATGTTACTGTTATGGCCAATCAGGTCATGGATCCTTATGCGAGTAACGGAGTTGCGGTGGTGTGGAAGCAGAGAGTAGCAGGGAAGGGGGAGGATGGCGCTGGTTCTGGAACAAAAGGAAATGATGTTTTTTGGGTTTTGGAGGGGGTGCAGGTATCTTGTCGTTGGCAGTGGAGTATGGTCGACGAACTAATTCTTGTTATTGCTTGAAGGCGATGAAGGAGAAGGCGAGGTTGGGGTCAACTCGGATCAAGATTTCACTAGGAGGTCGGGTGTGAGAGTTTGTTCCCAGAACTAACTCTCACGTCCTCAACTCCTCTCGGCAATGGGAGTCCTCAACTCCCACGTCCCTTAGACTTCTGCTGGTAGTGGGAGTCCTTATCGGATAATAACTCCCACGTAATCCCAGCTATAGGTAAAATACCGAAATTGCCCCTATCTCTAATTCGAATAATAAACACTTTATTATTTCCGAGAAAGACAAATGTCGGATACTAATGAACCTAGACACATTCTAGATTCATTGAATCTGGACATAAAGCTCGTTAGCTCGTCTATGCGTGTGACCCTGTAGGTTCATCTCACAATGGCAATGAAAACACACTTAGTAGTAGTGTGAGTCCATAAATCACAAGCGGTCCCTAGCAGGACATTGTGACTACCCAAAGTGAATGAATATACAACGGAACCTAATATCAATCCACTATTTAATCCCTTTGTCTCGCGATATCCTAATTAAGCATAAGGCATGGTGGTCGTCACCCTTATTAAGCTTAATTATATTTATGCTCGATCTCGAGTAGGCTGTTTCGACAAATAGCATTTGATAACCACTTTATCAAACACATTTGAGCACGGCCATGCATTTAAACGAGTCTTTCCCTATCGAGGGGCCCATGGATATCTCTCTCTAATAATAGAGAGGGACAAATTCCTTACAATGTCTCTCACATTCAAGCTATGATAGGACACTACATCCAGATCATCGGTCGTATTGATTACTCTGTTACAAGTAACGTCCGACTGAGTCAAAACGTGGCTCCATTCATACTAGAATCAATGAAGACATAAGGTCTAAGGATTCTAAAAATAGTATTGAGGAAGTAATACTTATGACTTAAGACCATGAAGTATTACTTCTCGACGGATCACGTCCCAATACAATGTATCCCTATATATTGCATCTATGATGTGATTTGTATCCATTACACATGATCAGTAAAACAAGATCATCAATCAACAATCATACTAGTTTTATTTCATAGTAATTAAGCATTACATAAAACTAGGGACTTCTAGAATAGTAATTACAAAAGCTAATGAGTTTTACTATCAAATCACACATTTGATAATCAAAAGCAAAATTAACTATTCAATTACTTGCTCAAAAAGATAACAAAAACGCACTAACATGTGCTAATGGTCCTAGAGGCACTACTAACAATCTCCCACTTGCCCTAGTTCCAATCATACATGATCCTCAATCCCATTGACCTAGTATGACTCTCATGTTTAGGCTGTGGGAGTGGCTTGGTCAATGGATCTGCAATGTTGTCGTCTGTATGAACTTTGCAAATACTAACGTCTCCTCTGTCGATGATCTCTCGATCGGATGGAAAGCGCTTTCGAGAATGTGTTTGGATCGTTGGTGAGATCTAGGTTCCTTAGCTTGTGAAATGGCGCCCGATTACTATCACAATAGAGGTCCACTCGGGTTCACAATGCTAGGGGACGACACCTAGTTCATCAACAAACTTCTCGATCCAAAGCGAGCTTCTTTAGTCGCTTGAGAGCGGCTAGATACTCGACTCTATTGTAGAGTCGGCCCACGGTTTCTTGCTTTGAGCTCTTCCAGCTCACAGCACCTCCATTCAAACAAAACACAAAACCCAGATCGCGATCTAAAATCATCTACGTCGGTGCGGAAGCTTGCGTCTGTGTAACCATTTACTACCGGACTTCCTTCCCGACCTCCGTAAACTAAGAACATATCTTTAGTCCTTCTCAAGTACTTAAGAATGCTCTTGATTTGCAGATCCAATGTGACTCACCGAGAGTCGATTGATATCTCGCTAGTCATACTTAAAGCAAATGAGACATATGGGCGAGTGCATATCATGGCGTACATAATAGACCCAATGGCCGAAGCATATGGGATCTTACTCATGCGCTCTTGGTCCTCCCTTGTGGAAGGTCCTTGAGTTACTGCTGAGTTTAACGCCATGTGCCATGGGCAAGAATCCCTTTTTGGAGTCTTGCAAACTAAACCGTTTGATGCATCTTGTCAATGTATCCACTACAGCTCGGGCCAATCATTTTGTTAGATCTATCTCTATAGATTCTTATACCCAAAATGTAATTGGCCTCGCCTAAGTCTTTCATGGAAAAGCACTTCCCTCAACCAAGCTTTTACGCTTTGTAATGTGGGGATGTCATTTCCAATCGGTAAGATGTCGTCCCACGTAAAGCACAAGGAACACTACTCGCATTATTAGTTACTTTCTTATAAACATAAGGCTCGTCTTCGTTTTTGATGAAACCGAATTCTTTAATACGTTCATCAAAGCGACGATTCCAGCTTCGAGATGCTTGCTTCAATCCATAAATGGACCTTTGAAGCTTACACACTTTGCTAGGATTTATTGGATCAACAAACCCCTCAGGTTGTGTCATATACACATCCTCGAGAAGGTTTCCATTAAGAAACGCAGTCTTAACATCCATTTGCCATATCTCATAGTCATAATATGCGGCTATGGCAAGTAAAATCCTAATTGACTTTATCATCACGGCGAGGGAAAAGGTTTCGTCATAGTCAATACCATGAACTTGTCTATAACCTTTAACTACTAGTCGCGATTTAAAAGTGTGTACATTACCATCCATGTCGGTCTTCTTTTTTGTAACACCATTTGTTATCAATGACCTTGCACCCTTTCGGGTGGGTCAACCAAAGTCCATACTTGGTTGTCGTACATGGATTGCATCTCGGACTTCATAGCTTCTAGCCACTTATCGACTCGGAACTACGAATTGCCTCTTTGTAGGTAGTGGGTTCATCTTGATCAATCGATTCAACTTTGATGATCATCGGTCCACGAGAAATCCATATCTCTCGAGTCGTTGATGTACCCAGACTCGACCTTCTTGGGCCTTGTGTCAAAGATTGAAGCTCAGTATCAGCACGTGAGCTTGCTTGAACTTCTAAAGTTGGTTCAGATGTTGTTTGGGGATTTTGAATTTCCTCAAGATGGATCTTACTCCCACTATCCTCTTTGGAAATAAATTCCCTTTCAAGGAATACACCATTACGAGCAACAAACACTTTGTTCTCTGATGGAAGATAGAAGTAATATCCTTTAGTTTCTTTAGGGTATCCCACAAACAAACACTTGTCAGATTTAGGGGCGAGTTTATCAGATAACAAGCGTTTTACATACGCCTCGCATCCCCAAATTTTGAGAAATGACAAACTAGGTCGTTTCCCAGTCCACATCTCATATGGAGTTTTCTGAACCGCTTTAGAAGGTACTCTGTTTAATATAAATGCGGCGAGTTTCTAGGCGTAGCCCCAAAAGAAAGTGGAAGACTTGTTTGACTCATCATAGATCGAACCATATCTAATAAGGTGCGATTCCTCCGTTCGACACGCCATTCCATTGTGGTGTGCCGGGGAGGAGTTAATTGTGAAACAATTCCACAACCACTAAGATGTTCGTCAAACTCTTGGTTAAGGTATTCGCCACCTCGATCGATCAAGTATCTTAATACTTTTACCAAGTTGATTTTGTACTTCATTTTGAAATTCTTTGAATCTTCCAAAAGATTGATTTATGTTTCATTAGATAGGCGTAGCCATATCTACTGAAATCATCTGTGAATGTGATGAAATGCTGAAACCCTCCTCTAGCACAAGTGTTTATTGGTCCACAAACATCCGTATGTATGAGGCCCGATAAATCGGAAGCTCTCTCACTTTGTCCGAGTAAAGGGAGCTTTAGTCATTTTGCCCGACAAGCAAGATTCACACGTCTCATAAGACTCTAAGTCAAATGATGTTAAAATTCCATCCGTATGGAGTTTTGATATGCGTTCTCGTTTATGTGGCCCAAAGCAGCGATTGCCAAAAAGTAGGTCTGGTTTAAGTCATTTGATTTAAACCTCTTAGTATTGATGTTATAGATAGGCCTTTTATTGGAATCATCGAGGTTAAGAACATAAAGCCCATTCATCAAAGAGGCATCTCCATAGAAGATACGATCTTTATGAACGGTGCAAACTTTATTTATAATATTAATTTCAAAACCTTCAATATCCAAACAAGAAACTGAAATAATATTCCTACTCAAAGTTGGAACATACAAACAATTATCTAGTTCTATGATAAGGCCACTTGGCAAAACTAAATTAAATGTCCCAGTAGCTACAGCAACAACTCTTGCTCCGTTGGCTACTCTGAGGTCCACTTCTCCTTTTGCCAGTGATCTACTCCTTTTGAACCCCTGCACATTTGCACAAATGTGAGATCCACAACCGGTATCTAATACCCATGAAGTAGGAGTAGACATGTTAATTTCTATAACATAAATACCTGGAGAGACAGTCAAACTGGCCTTTCCCTTTTTCTTCTCTTCCAAATAGAGTTTGCAATTCCGTTTGCAATGGCCTGGTTCGCCACAATGGAAGCAAACTCCCTCCTTTGGTGCCTTGGCTTTGAGGGTGGGGCTTGGGCTTGTCATTGCCTTTGCCTTTACCTCTCTTAGCCATGGGCTTTCCCTCGCCTTTCATCTTGAAATTCCCTTTTTGAACCATTAAGACTTCGAGGGGTCTTCTTAATGTTCGATTCGACTACTTGAGCATCCCGTGTATTTCATGTATGGTCTTCTCCATGGAATGCATGTTGAAGTTCATAATGAATTGGTCATACTCCCGGTGGGAGGGAGCCCAAGATCATATCCGTGGCCATGTCATGACTTACGGGAGCCCCAAGTTTCTCAAGTTGGTCAAAATAGCCCTTCATCTTCGGAACATGTGCACTTACGGAGGTGCAGGGGGGCCATTTTGCAACTATTTAACGCCTTAGTTGTGAGGAATCTTTCATGGCGAGCTTGCTCTTGGAACATTTCCTTGAGCTGGCCCATCATCCGGAAAGCCTCAACTCCTTCAAAGCTTGTTTTTTGAAGGTCGGGGCTCATTGTGACTAACATGAGACAAGTCACATCGTTAGAGTCATCGAAATGCTTCTTCCAAGTATCTCTTTCAGCTCTAGGGGCGTTATTAGCGAGTTGTTCGGGAATGTCCAGTATCAAGAACGTCATGACTTTCTTTCTCGCTAAGGACAATCCTTAAGTTGCGGGCCCAATCAAGGAAATTGGTCCCGCTTAGTTTTTTCCTTCTCAAGGGACGGATCGCGATGAATTGTGTGATGAATTGGTTGCCATTTATCTACATTAAGTTAATTGCAAAGTTATTAGTTTTTGAGCAAAAACATTTTCCACAATTTCAACACTTGATAATAGTGGGTGAAAAATATTTTACAATAGTTATAGGAAAGCTTTGGCTTATCACCCACAATTAAAGTAAAATCATCTAATGGGATTGACATCTATATGTCCCGGCTATTTCCCATTTTATGCCCTAGGCCCAAAACTATTTTGATGGCCTAGCTAAGTCGAACCATGTCTAAGCATATGGAAATCACTATTTTCCCATCTCCCTTTACTTAGGTAACCACTTTATCTGTTGCTTTGGCAAGCAGAAAAATGATGATCCAAGCTTATGGAGTGCTTAGGTTATGGTAGGCACTTTAAGACTTAATTAAAACCATTTGATGTGACGTTTAAAATAAATCCATCCAGACATAAAATAAACATCACACGCAGGTTATGAAGCGAAAAAGTAAATGTGATATAGCATGGCCTATTCCTATAATGACTCCCACGAGCCTTGTGGGAGTCAAGGGGTCAATCTAGGTCAAAAATCCATCTCATGGATAATGTCTTCGATCTTGCACCTCCAGCCTTGTTACATATTTGCATGGGCATACCCAGCCTTCAATGTAAAGCAGTAAAGCTAATCTAATGAAGCGATTACAATTTTACAACATTGAAAAACGACTCGCAGGTCGTATTATAAAATTACAATCAAAATATGTAAAACAAGGGGTATAGTAGGCCATGCTATTCACCAAGAGTTTATGCTATATCACACTTTTAATTACACACTTTTAAATCTTTATTTTACAATTACACACTTTTAAATCGCGACTAGTAGTTAAAGGTTATAGACAAGTTCATGGTATTGACTATGACGAAACCTTTTCCCCGTCGTGATGATAAAGTCAATTAGGATTTTACTTGCCATAGCCGCATATTATGACTATGAGATATATGGCAAATGGATGTTAAGACTGCGTTTCTTAACGGAAACCTTCTCGAGGATGTGTATATGACACAACTTTCGAGGGGTTTGTTGATCCAACAAATCCTAGCAAAGTGTGTAAGCTTCAAAGGTCCATTTATGGATTGAAGCAAGCATCTCGAAAGTCTGGAATCGTCGCTTTGATGAACGTATTAAAGAATTCGGTTTCATCAAAAAGCGAAGGCGAGCCTTGCGTTTATAAGAAAGTAACTAATAATGCAGTAGTGTTCCTTGTGCTTTACGTGGGACGACATCTTACCGATTGGAAATGACATCCCCACATTACAAAGCGTCAAAGCTTGGTTGGGGAAGTGCTTTTCCATGAAAGACTTAGGCGAGGCTACATACATTTTGGGTATTAGAATCTATAGAGATAGATCTAACAAAATGATTGGCACTGAGCTGAGTGGATACATTGACAAGATGCTGAAGCGGTTCGGTTGCAAGACTCAAAAGGGATTCTTGCCCATGTCACATGGCGTTAAACTCAGCGAGAACTCAAGGACCTTCCACAAGGGAGGACCAAGAGCGCATGAGTAAGATCCCATATGCTTCGGCCATTGGGTCTATTATGTACGCCATGATATGCACTCGCCCTGAGATGTCTCATTTGCTTTAAGTATGACTATGCAGATATCAATCGACTCACGGTGAGTCACATTGGACTGCAGTCAAGAGCATTCTTAAGTACTTGAGAAGGACTAAAGATATGTTCTTAGTTTACGGAGGTCGGGGAAGGAAGTCGGTAGTAAATGGTTACACGGACGCAAGCTTCCGAGACCGGCGTAGATGATTTTAGATCGCGATCTGGTTTTGTGTTTTTGTTTGAATGGAGGTCTTTGTGAGATGGAAGAGCTCAAAGCAAGAAACCGTGGCCGACTCTACATGAAGGTGAGTATCTAGGCTGCCTCTGAAAGCGACTAAAGAAGTCTGTTTGGATCGGGAAGTTTGTTGATGAACTAGGTGTCGTCCACTAGCATTGTGAACCCGGTGGACCTCTATTGTGATAATATCGGCGCCATTTCACAAGCTAAGGAACCTAGATCTCACCAACGATCCAAACACATTCTCGGGCGTTTCCATCGATCGGAGAGATCATCGGCGAGAGGAGGCGTTAGTATTTGCAAAGTTCATACTGAGCGACAACATTGCGAGATCCATTGACCAAGCCACTCCCACGGCCTAAACATGAGAGTCATACTAGGTCAATGGGATTGAGGATCATGTATGATTGGAACTAGGGCAAGTGGGAGATTGTTAGTAGTGCCCTAGGACCATTAGCACATGTTGTGCGTTTTGTTATCTTTTTGAGCAAGTAATTGAATAGTTAATTTTTGCTTTTGATTATCAAATGTGTGATTTGATAGTAAAACTCATTAGCTTTTGTAATTACTATTCTAGAAGTCCCTAGTTTTATGTAATGCTTAATTACTATGAAATAAAACTAGTATGATTGTTGATTGATGATCTTGTTTTTCTTGATCATGTGTAATGGATACAAATCACATCATAGATGCAATATATAGGGATACATTGTATTGGAGCGTGATCAAGTCGAGAAGTAATACTTCATGGTCTTAAGTCATAAGTATTACTTCCTCAATACTATTTTAGAATCCTTAGACCTTATGTCTTCATTGATTCTAGTATGAATGGAGCCACGTTTTGACTCGGTCGGACGTTACTTGTATGAGTAATCAATACGGCCCGATGATCGGATGTAGTGTCCTATCATAGCTTGAATGTGAGAGACATTGTAAGGAATTTGTCCCTCTCTATTATTAGAGAGAGATATCCATGGGCCCCTCGATAGGGAAAGAGTCATTTAAATGCATGGCCGTGCTCAAATGTGTTTGATAAAGTGGTTATCAAATGCTATTTGTCGAAAGCAGATCTACACGGAGATCGAGCATAAATATAATTAAGCTTAATAAGGGTGGCGACCACCATGCCTTATGCTTAATTAGGATATCGCGAGACAAAGGGATTAAATAGTGGATTGATATTAGGTTCAGTTGTATATTCATTCACTTTGGGTAGTCACAATGTCACTGCTAGGGGACCGCTTGTGATTTATGGACTCACATCTACTACTAAGTGTGTTTTCATTGCCATTGTGAGATGAACCTACGAGGGTCACACGCATAGGCAGAGCTAACGAGCTTTATGTCCAGTTCGATGAATCTAGAATGTGTCTAGGTTCATTGTATCGACATTTGTCTTCTACGGAAATAATAAAGTGTTTATTATTCGAATTAGAGATAGGGGGCAATTTCGGTATTTTACCTATAGTTTGGGATTACGTGGGAGTTATTGTCAGATAAGGACTCCCACTACCAGTGAAGTCTAAGGGGACGTGGGAGTTGAGGACTCCCATTGCTGAGGAAGGAGTTGAGGACGTGAGAGTTAGTTTTGGGAACAAACTCTCACACCCGACCTCCTAGTGAAATCTTGATCCGAGTTGACCCCAACCTCGCCTTCTCCTTCATCGCCTTCAAGCAATAACAAGAATTAGTTCGTCGGCCATACTCCACTGCCAACGACAAGATACCTGCACCCCCTCCAAAACCCAAAAAACATAATTTCCTTTTGTTCCAGAACCAGCGCCATCCTCCCCCTTCCCTGCTACTCTCTGTTTCCACACCACCGCAACTCCGTTACTCGCATAAGGATCCATGACCTGATTGGCCATAACAGTAACATCGATAGCTTTTCTGGGGAACCAAATCATCTATGCCGGCCCAGAACACATGCCATTGCGTGTGCTGAAAACATAATGCAGTATACTGTATAGATTGTAAGACGGTCGGCGCCAAGAAAACCCTAGTTTTTTTTATAAAACTTAGGGAGCATTGTCCTAGAGAGTTTTTAACTCAAGGCTACTGAAGAATTTATATCGATTTAATAACTATATGTAGCAACGTGGCTACTATGAGATTTTTCAATAATTAAATTTGTTTATTTATTTATTTTTTCTTGACGGCCAAGAATCTTGTCCTAAAAGTATTTTTTTTTTTCAATTATAGAATATCAAACAACTATTATACTCTTTGTTAGCCCTAAGGGCGATCGAACTCCGTTTTTTATAATGGACAAACACTTGATGTGGTGTCTAATGTTTATATCTTTGTGATAGAATATCGGAACATATATTGGAAGCTCTAAGTACTTCAATCAAGCCATGCTCAAGATTCAAAGTCATATTATTCAAGGCTCATCTTTCAAGATTGAAGATTGAAGACTTTGGTTTGGTTAGATTAGCTTTGTTATTATAAGTCGTTATCTTATAAGCTCTAACCATTGCTCTTCATGAACATAATATCTACACTCAAGTCTTGCATGTTTTCATAAACACGTTTTCAAAAGGCTAAGTTTCAAAATGATCCTTACATGTGTTCGTATTTCAAAAGCCTTTGATTTCAAAGTATAAGTCTTTTAAAACGGTTTTCTAAATGCTCTTACTTGTTACATTTTGAGAAAACCTTTTAGACTTCAAAAGATTTCAAAACGTGTGAAAAATCAACATCTCTCAAAGCTCAGAAGGTCGGATCATCCGAGCTTTTCTCGGATCAACCGAAGAAGAAACAGAGAGTTGGTTTAGCTAGCCTCGGTCGACCAAGGTCCTTGGACGGTCGACCGACCTCGTGTTCGGTCAACCGAGGTGATAAAAGGCTCAACCGAAGTGATAAAAGGCTCAACCGAAGTGTATGTTCGGTCCACCGAGGTCTCAGTTCGATCAACCGAACTCTGCGATTTCTAGCCGTTATATGACCGTTAAAGAGTCGTTTTTCAGCATATTTTGAAATGTATAAATACTCCAAAGCTAGAGAATGACTCTAAGACTTGGACATACAATATAGATTGATTTCTTATCAAGTCTAAACACTTTCAAAGCAAAAACACTTCATTTCCATGATCTAAATCATTCAAAGGTGTTATTTCAAAAGCAAGACAAAGAGTGTGCTTCATATGTTCTAAAGAGCTAAACTTCTTGTACTTCAAAGGTATATATCTTTCACTTAGAAGAGTGAACAACCTTGTTATTTATCCATCTTGATTCCCTTTCTTAGTGATAGGGTTATTCTTGTATAAGTCCTACTTTGTGTGGGCAAATTGATAAGTCCTACTTAGTGTGGGCAAGTAACTCTTAGTGAGTTTTTGTATTGTGGTTGTGTTGTAAAACTCTTTGTGAGTTAGCCACAAGTGTAAAGTTCTTCTTAGTGAAGTTGTTAAATCCTTGGGTGCGGCTCAAGGTAGTGGATGTAGATTCTGAGTGAATCGAACCACTATAAATCCTTTGTCTTGTTGTTGGGTTTAGTTTTGCATTTGTTCATCTTGCTCAAACTTACACTTGCCTTGAATAGATTCGAAAAAGTTTGCAAGATCGATTAAAACCCAATTCACCCCCCCCCCCCCCTCTTGTGTTTTACAATTGGTATCAGAGCCTCGTCTTCATTTTTAGCTTAACCGCTTGAAGTAAAGATTTTGGCCGAATATTCCGCTTTAGCATACGAGAGGATCTTCCATCGATAGACCACCACTTCTTGATGAAAATAATTTTGATGATTGGAAAGACCGATTCAAGATATATGTATGCTCCATAGATTATTCGTTATGGCATATATTTGAAGAAGGTCCATATGTACCGATGAAAGTAGTGGAGGGTGTTCAAACTCCAAAGACGGACAATGAGCTAAATGAAGACGAGTCCATGAAAATGACTCGAAATTATAAGGCTATGAACATTCTTAGTTGTGCCTTAAGTCCGGAGGAGTACAACCGTGTCATTGGAAGCAAATCCGCCCACTCTATGTGGAAAACGCTTGAAGATACTCATGAAGGACTATGCTCTTCAAGTGATGACGGTGATGATGAATACGCCAACTTGTGCTTCATGGCATTTGGTAATGAGGTACATCCTTCTCCTTCTACTTCAAATTCTTATGATGATGAGGAGGATGATCCTAATGTGCTTTTATGTGATATGTATGATCAATTAAAAAAATGTGCCAAGCAAAACAAAGATATGAAGATTAAAATTGAATCTTTGCTTGTTGAAAGATCTAAGTTGGTTGATGAAAATGAAAAATTGTGTGATGATGTTAATTGCTTGAAATGTGAAAATGATGATCTTATTACTACTTGCAATACATCTTCATTACAATACATAGAGGCTTGTGTTAAATTGTCATCTTTAGAAAACAAGCTTGTTGAATTTGATCTTTTGAAAAATAAAGTGAAAGACCTTACCTCTCTTGTTGAAAACTTTACTAAAGGTAAGAAAAATCTTGATCAAATTCTTGGCATGCAATGTGCTTCACATGATAAACATGGTCTTGGTTATATTGCTAATCATGTTGATATTGCTAGCTCTTCTCTTAAACCTAAGAATCATGTTGTAAATGCTAGAATGTCACATAGGCCAAATAGATATCTTGTGCATATTCACAAATCTTCTAAGCCACATATTCATTGCACATATTGTGGAAAACATGGTCACTCTTGTGTTAGATGCCATGTTAAGAAGAAGATTGAAAGGGGAGTTAAAACTATTTGGAAAGTTAAGCTTAATTCAACTAACCCCCATGGACCCAAACAAAAGTGGGTACCAAAAGCTATTCTTCCCTTGATTTTATAGGCTCTTATTAGTTAAAGGGAAGCTCCGGCTCTATGATGGTTCAATGTGTATGATTTTGTCACATAACTGGAGAAGAAGAAGTGCTTGTCAAAGGAGATGTGCCAAAAGAAGAAAATTCAAAAGCACTCCTTAACACTTGGATTCTCAAAGCTCAAATGTTAATCATTGGAGAACCAAGTTGCTTAGATACAAAGAGCAAAGCATCAAGTGATGACAATAGCCAAAATTGTCAAGCTAATACCTTCATCACTTGGTAATGAAAGCAAAGGTATCAAATCACTTTCTCTTAACACTTTAATGTGTTTAAGTGTTTTTGGTATATATATTTTTATATGCTTGCTCTTGTACATGTTGCATCTCACATTCTTGAATTTTATTTTATGTAGATAACCTTTAGCATGTTCTTTATTGTCCATGTCTATTTAGCTAAGGTATCTATGAGATGTAGCATATGCAACTTGATTGATTCTTGTTTTGACATGTCACATTCATTTAAGAATCCATCTAGTTGTTTTTGTTTTTGTTAATCATGATCCTTAAGCATATATGTGTTTACTTGAGATTTTGAGCTAATCATGAAGGACCTTTAAAAAGGTACCAAATTTGCTCTCAAGAATTCCTTGTAGGTAAAAAAAGAGTTCTAAACTTCAAGAAGAAGATATGAACTACAAGGAATGGCACAAATGAGCTAAAACTCCAAGAAAAGAGTCAAATGTCAAGGATTACAAGATTGTAGAGGGTTCATCAAGAAAAGAAAAGTTACCCATCAATGTTGACTCTACACTTGTCATGTAAAGAAGAGGAGATTGCTTTCATCTCATCAATCAAGGATGAACAACAAAGAAAATGGAGCAATCACATGTCAACCTCTCAATGAGCTTCAAAAGATAATGATGATCATGAAAAAGATCACACAAAAGGCCTCTATGGACTTGATTGATAAAGAAGATCAACCAAAATGGTAAGAAGTCCAAGCTCAAAGAGCATTGAGGTACAATAGCTTAACTCATCTCTTGTTAGTGATCATTATTTTGTTTTTTGATCTTTATGTGCTATAACCTACCTATATGATGAGTTTAGTTATTGACTAAGAGAGTTTGTGCCTATTTGCTTATGGTTTATGTACATCATGTCTTGCTTGTCAACATACTAATTGTGTATTCCAAACTTGACAAGAATGATGGTTTAAAAGCATAAACTTATCTATTTAAACTCTTTTTTATGTGCATGTGTTCTCTTATCTTGAGAATGTGTCTTGTGCTCAACTTATATCTCTAGATCTTAATTGCTTAGAGTACAAACATTATCACAATTGGTATCAAGATCTTCAAGAATGCACATATCTTATCTCTTTGGTGCTTGATCTTCACTTGCATATGCTTAATATGATGTGTTTGATCTTTATCATGTTAAATTGGTGCATCATTTAGAGATAGTAACACTTGTTGGCTTGTTTTTCAACTTTCATATCTTTTAGCCAATATGTGTTAGTTATTTTGGGAGTTATATGAGTTTTACATGTTCGTATTCTACATGTGTTCTCGCTAAATAACTATGAGATCATATTCTTTACAAGTGGAATAATACTTTCATATCCTTTGTGATCTCATTAAAGTTTTTGTTTAGTCTTGCTTCAAGAGTTGTTATACTCATTTAGCTAATCATTAACTTATTAGAGGAATGTACTCGAATTGTCATCTTACAATTCCTCTAAATCTTTTGGTTGTGATACATGTGCTTAACTTATGAATTCATGGTATATCTTCCACTAGTACTTTGTTAGCTATATTTTCAAACATGTTTTACATATTGGTCAATTGGTATCAAATAGCTAGCATCGTATACTTGATAAACGGGGAGATTGTTCTTTAAGGTTTATTCCTTATCTCCTTTGTTTTTAGCTTAGGTTGATATTCTTTTTGAGCCATACATGACCATCTTTTGGATTTATGTGTTATTATGGACTCCTTGTTTTTTAGAAATCAACCAAGCTTATTCATAAGTAATCCTTCTTCAAAATGTTTTTTGGTCTTTAGGTTTGATCTTTTGGTTCTTATCTTATCAATCTATTAGACCATCATAATTCTCCATGGTTTTTAAGTTTTTCTTTATATGGGGAGGATTATTAAATTTCATCAAGCTTCTCCAAAATTAATCTTTACTTTTCGTTAAAATGCTTTTCTTATTGGTGTTGACAAAAAGGGGGAGAAATTTTAATGTTGCAAATGTGCCAAGAGAAGTAATTTACAAAAGGAGAAAGCTTAGAACTTGCAAAATGGGAGAGATAAGGGATTCTTTAATATAGGGGGAGTAGAATTTTTTTTGAAAACATCTACTTGTCTAGATCCTCAATATCCTTATCTCATGCATACATTTGGTATCTTATTTTTGCATATTATTCCCATTTGCATCAATGTTTTGTCATCAACAAAAAGGGGGAGATTGTTAGCCCAAAGGGCAAAATATTCTATGTTGTTTTGATGATAACAAACCATTGATAGTTCTAATGTTCTGTGAGCATGTTCTTCTTAATAGGATCCTTAGCACTCACATCAACATTGATGAAAATGGTAAGTTAGCTTCTTGTGTAAACTAAGGTATGTAGAATACACACAAGAAAGCTACATGATGGAAGGAAGGAGGAAAGGAGGATGGTTGGGAAATAGGGCTCTTCAAAGAGTCCCTAATGTATATGGCAAAAGAACTTAACATGCTAGTGCTTATGTTTCTCGTTCTATCTTGGTTTATCTTATAAGCACTTAGCTTTACACTTATTTGTTCATATCCTTTTGCCATGCTTCCTTGTACTTAAAATTGTCCATATCCTATCTAATTACATCAAAGTTTGTCATAATCAAAAAGGGGGAGATTGTTAGCCCTAAGGGCGATCGAACTCGGTTTTTGATAATGGACAAACACTTGATGTGGTGTCTAATGTTTATATCTTTGTGATAGAATATCGGAACTTATATTGGAAGCTCTAAGTACTTCAATCAAGCCATGATCAAGATTCAAAGTCATATTATTCAAGGCTCATCTTTCAAGATTGAAGATTGAAGACTTAGGTTTGGTTAGATTAGCTTTGTTATTATAAGTCGTTATCTTATAAGCTCTAACCATTGCTCTTCATGAACATAATATCTACACTCAAGTCTTGCATGTTTTCATAAACACGTTTTCAAAAGGCTAAGTTTCAAAATGATCCTTACATGTGTTCGTATTTCAAAAGCCTTTGATTTCAAAGTATAAGTCTTTTAAAACGGTTTTCTAAATGCTCTTACTTGTTACATTTTGAGAAAACCTTTTAGACTTCAAAAGATTTCAAAACGTGTGAAAAATCAACATCTCTCAAAGCTCAGAAGGTCGGATCATCCGAGCTTTTTTCGGATCAACCGAAGAAGAAACAGAGAGTTGGTTTGGCTAGCCTCGGTCGACCAAGGTCCTTGGACGGTCGACCGACCTCGTGTTCGGTCAACCGAGGTGATAAAAGGCTCAACCGAAGTGTATGTTCGGTCCACCGAGGTCTTAGTTCGGTCAACCGAACTCTGCGATTTCTAGCCGTTATATGACCGTTAAAGAGTCATTTTTCAGCATATTTTGAAATGTATAAATACTCCAAAGCTAGAGAATGACTCTAAGACTTGCACATACAATATAGATTGATTTCTTATCAAGTCTAAACACCTTCAATGCAAAAACACTTCATTTCCATGATCTAAATCATTCAAAAGTGTTATTTCAAAAGCAAGACAAAGAGTGTGCTTCACATGTTCTAAAGAGCTAAACTTCTTGTACTTCAAAGGTATATATCTTTCACTTAGAAGAGTGAACAACCTTGTTATTTATCCATCTTGATTCCCTTTCTTAGTGATAGGGTTATTCTTGTATAAGTCCTACTTTGTGTGGGCAAATTGATAAGTCCTACTTAGTGTGGGCAAGTAACTCTTAGTGAGTTTTTGTATTGTGGTTGTGTTGTAAAACTCTTTGTGAGTTAGCCACAAGTGTAAAGTTCTTCTTAGTGAAGTTGTTAAATCCTTGGGTGCGGCTCAAGGTAGTGGATGTAGATTCTGAGTGAATCGAACCACTATAAATCCTTTGTCTTGTTATTGGGTTTAGTTTTGCATTTGTTCATCTTGCTCAAACTTACACTTGCCTTGAATAGATTCGAAAAAGTTTGCAAGATCGATTAAAACCCAATTCACCCCCCCTCTTGTGTTTTACACTCTTCCATCTTAATAAAACAAACTCAAAAATGGGTATACATGAAAAAGCTTACGGGGCAGGGTGTTACCTAAAATAAATATAGAATAATGTTGTATTTTGTCTATGAAAATATATAATAAATAAAATAACTATATTATTCAAGTTCGAGCTTACTTTTCACGAGCTTCGAGCCTAGCATCACAAAGCTCAAACTCAACCCGTTTAGTAATAAAATTCGAGTCTAACATCACAAAGCTCAAACGAGGCCCTTTTTAGTAACAATTTTTTAGCCTAACATCATAGTTATAATTATGGAAATAGATTCCAAAATTGTATTATGCAATCAACACATTTATAGGGGAATAGAAGAATTAAGCAAGAATTGAGAGGATTTGAGCATGGAATGAGCTCCATCCAAGCTCTGCAACTCAAAGAGGGAAAATGGGGAAGAATAATCTATAATTTTTTTAAGAAAATATCTCGATATTCAAATTATCCACAACTTTCATTATTTATATCCCAACCAATCACCTCTGACACGCGCCCTTATCCGACTCATTAGCCTTTATTTAACCTGATTCCCATTTATTTAAGTGATCCAGGGTTCAAAACCAACTCGCCTATCCAACAGGGAATTAAAATAATCTTTTATAACATTCCCCTCCCTTAAAACCCATCTTGTTCTCAAGATGACCATGAAATATCATGCCATCTTTTCAAGAAGTCATTGGCATCCTCCCATGTAGCATGTTCCTCTGATAAATCACTTTAGCTAATCAACCACTGCACTACTGGCCTATTGTTTTTCTTCACTAGTCTTATAGCCAACAAAGCTATATGTTCAATTAACATTTATCCCTCAAAGTTAGTCATAGGTATATCTTTTGCACAACTTGATCATGACCAACTTCAGTTTTAGCTAAGTAATATGGATTACTGAATGAATCTTGGATCCTTCAGGCAGTGCCAATTCATATGCCACATAACCTACACTCTTTAGGATTTGATATGACCAAAAATATTTCGATGAAATCTTCTGAGTCTTCCTCAAAACCAACGACTGTTGTTTGTATGGTTTAAGCTTGAGAAAAAACTGATCACCAGCTGCAAACTCCCTTTCAGTCCTATTTTTGTCTTCATATCTCTTCATCTTATTCACAGTAAAACACATATGTTCTTTTGAGATGTTATTCAATTTCTGTCTTTTTTCTACCATTCTTAATACTTCCTCATGCTTGATTTCCCCTAATAAAATGTCATCTTCATAGCCTTATGGTTTATAACCAAACAATCCTCAAAAGGAGACATCTTTCTAGAAGTGTACCACCAAGCAACCATAGATAAGTACTTGTGCCACATTTGAGGCTTGTAACCAATAAGGCACCTCAGATACATCTCTAGACATTTATTAACTTTTTTCGCTTGACCATTTGTCTGAGGGTGGTAGGCAGAGCTAAGTTTCAGTTTAACAACTATAATAGAGAACAACGTTTTCCAAAACAGACTAATGAAGATCTTATCTCTGTCACTAACAATGCAGCGTGGTAGACCATGCATCCTAATTCTTGTCTAAGAATTCATCGACAACTTTCTTTGTAGAAAAAATATGTGTCAGGCCAATAAAATGAGCAAACTTAGTAAACATATCCACCACAACCATATAACATCTATTCCTTCTGATTTTGTAATCCTTCAAGTAAATTCCCTATTTAAATGAGTAAATGGTTTGTTTGGAATTTCCTATGGCCGCAACAGACCAAGATAGGGAACATGTTCATGTTTACACCTTTGAAAAACTTCACACTGCTTGACTCTATTATGAATGTTTTCCTTCATATAAGGCCAATAAAAAAACCTTTTTGAACCTCTCATAGCTGGCTTGAACTCCATAATGACCCCCATCCAATAGTAGAAGCATGAATAGAATCAATCAGTTTGCTTCTATAATTCCCTTGATTACCAATATAAATCTTGCTTGGATATCTCAGGACATCATTAACATAAGTGTAATCAGTTACCCATTACCCCAACAAGAACTAAGTAATCGAGTTCTGAGAAAATTAACCTCCTTCATAGATAATCTTGACACCATCAATCCACTCAGGAATAATTGCTGAGATAGCATTACACTCATATTTCCTAGACAATGCATTAGCTACCTTATTCTCAGTCCCTTTTTGTATTGAATTTCAAAATCAAATCCCAAAAGTTTAGAAATACATTTCTTATGGGCTGCAGTACTTACTTTCTGCTCAATAAGATATTTCAAGCTTTGATGATCAGTCTCGATCACAAATGAGTGTCCATCCACATAATGCTTCCACTTTAGTATGGAGGTTGACAAAGCCATCAACTCCTTCTCATAAGTAGACATGGCCAGGCATTTATCCTCCAAAGCATTACTGATGTAAGCTAAATTCCTCTCTTCATGCATTAACACTACTCTCATACATGTGTTACAAGCATCAGCTTCATTGACGACTTCTTTGAGAAATCTGGAAGATCCGACACATGTGGTTTAGTGAGAGCTTGTTTAAGCTCTTGGAAAACAACTTCAGCTTCTGAGTTCTTAGAAAACCCATCTTTCTTTAGCAGGGAAGTTAAAAGTTTACTTATGAGGCCATAGTGCCTGATAAATCTCATATGATATTTAGTCACTCCAAAAAAATCCCATAAGTTGTTTGATATTAGTAGGTCTCGGCCAGTCCACAATGTCTTTGATTTTCTTTGGGTCTGCATGTACTTCATTTCCAGAAATTAGATGTCCTAAGTACTCCACTTCTCTTTGGCCAAAAGAACATTTGCTTAACTTCCCATAGAGCCGATTGTTCCTCAGTATTTCCACTACCTTTTCAAAATGTTCCCTATAAGAGGACAAATCTGGAATTTACACCAAATGTCATCAAAGAACACAAGTATTGTTAGTAGTGCCCTAGAACCATGAGCATATGTTGTACGTTTTTAAATTTTGAGCATGTACTTTGAATAGTTAATTTTGCTTTTGAACATCAAATATGTGATTTCATAGTAAAACTCATTAGCTTATATAATTACTATTCTAATTGTCCCTAGTTTTATGAAATGTTATATACAAGAATCAAACTAGTATTATGTTTAATTGATGATCATGTTTTACTGATCATGTGTAATGGATACAAATCATATCATAGATACACATTGTGATATATTGTATCGGACGTGATCCGAAAAAGAAGTAATACCGCATGGTTCTATAAGTCATAAGTATTACTTCCTCAATACTATTTGGGATCTTTAGACCTTATGTCTTCATTGTTTCCTGCATGAATGGAGCTATGTTATGACTCAGTCGAACGTTTCTTTTAATCGAGTAATTAATATGACTGGTGATCGGATACAGTATTCTATCATGGCTTGAATGTGATAGACATTGTAAGGGGTTTGTCCCTCTCTTATTGGAGAGAGATATATGTGGGCCCATCGTTAGGGAAAACTGTTTAAATGCATGGTCGTGCTCAAATATATTTAATAAAGTGGTTGTTAAATATTATTTGTTGGATCAGTCTACCTGGAGATCGAGTACAAATGTAATTATGCTTTATAAGGGTGACAACATACATGCCTTATTCTTAATTGGGATATCGTGAGACAAAAGGATTAAATAGTGGGTCGAGATTAATGATCGTTCCACCGATCATTCATTTACTCTGGGCAGTCATAATGCCCTGCTGGGGACCGCTAGTGACTTATGGATACATACTCTACTAAGTATGTTTTCATTACCATTGTGAAATGAACCTACAGGGTCACAAGCATAGACGCGTTAACGAGCTTTATGTCCAGATTCAATGAATCTAGAATGTGTCTAAATTCATTGTATATGACTTTCATTTTCTGAGAATAATAAAATGTTATTGTTTGAATTAGAGATAAAGGATGAGATAATTTCGGTTTTTGGTTTTTGGTGGGATTACGTAGGAGTTATTATGCGAAAAGCTCCCACTACCAAAAGAGGTTAGGATTACATGGGAGTTTGTTTTCAAGACAAACTCTCACGCCCTTTATATACTCCTCTTTGGACGAAACCTAGGGTTAGCTTTTCTCAACAACAAAACTATTACCACGAAAAGTATTTCGTCACCCTTTCTCTCTTAGTTGTCCAGAACTCAGAAAATTGAAGAGCTAGCACTCGCTGCTCGTTTCTGTTAGCCCGAAGGGCAAAATGATCAATCTTGTTTTGATGATAATAAACCATTGATAGTTCTAATGTTTTTGTGAGCATGTTTTAAATGATATGATCCTTAGCACTCACACCAACATTGATGAAAATGGTAAGTTAGCTTCTTGTGTTCAACCAAGGTATGATCATACACACAAGGAAGCTACACTTTTCAAGATTCCATAGCACAAGCATGAAGTCAATCCACATGCTATGGAAGTACTTGCAAAGTCAATGAAGAAGGACTATCAAGATGTCAAGAGCTACTCAATCCAACAAGACTACAATCAAGTGGTAGACTCCTTGACAAGAAGAAGTGTGAGGTCCAATAACTACATCAAGAATGTACTTTAAAATGTGTTTTATATCTTTACAAAACACTTAGACATGTGCATGAGAACATTAGAAACTTAACTAAGTATAAAAACAACTTTGCGACTGTTCTTCGGTCAACCTAGGCTTTGCCTCGGTAGACCATAGATGTCCGGTCGACCGGCCAGTGTTAAGCCAGTCGACCAGTGAGTTTTTGTTCTTATTGGAGTTTTGAATGTTCCAATTGGGCTATATTATATCCGGACGAACGATATTTTAGGTAGGTCGACCGGCCTTTGCTTCGGTAGACCTGATCACTGAATTATGGTCGACGGGATATGAACAAAGGGCCTTTTACCTTTGATTTAAGGCACTTCGGTCGACCTACTGTCTAGTAGTGGTCGACCAAATGCTATCAATTTAAGGCTAAAATTATAGCCGTTGTGACCAACAAAGATTGTGTATTCTTACCCTATAAAAAACTTTCAAAGCTGAATTTTTCATAACTAATCAAGCCATAAGAGGGCATAGGTATATACACATTCTAAACACACAAGCTTGCACTTTTGATCATAATTTCGTATCATTCATAAGCATTTGTGTTGAGCTTAAACTTCATCTACCCTTCTATTCTCAAAGAATGATTAGAACTTAATTTGTAAATCCATTCCAAGAGGGAATTCTTTGTAGTGAGCTGAATTGTAAAATATCCTTAGAAAGAGATAGGTTACCCAAACTTATTATTTTTGAGAACTAGTTCTTTGTGAGCTTCACTCTTGGTGAGTGTTTGTAAGTCCTATGTGTAGGCAAAAGACCTCTTTGTGAGGTAAACACTGTTTGTGAGTCGAGACTTCTTAGTGAAACAAAAAAGTCCTAATAGTAGGCATAAGTCCTCTTTGTGAGGCTAAACACTCTTAGTGAGTGGAGTCTTCTTTGTGAAGCAAAAGTCCTCATTTGTTGAGGCAAATTGTAAAAGGTAGAACCCACATTGCATTTGTTGCAAAGGGTATCCATTAATGGATGATGAAGTCCTTGGGGATTGCCCTAAGGTAGTGGATATAGATTCTTTGTGAATCGAACCACTATAAATCATTGTGTTAGTTTCCTATATCCCTTAACTCTTTACTTTATATAGTTCATGAATTGCTATAACTTGCTAACATTAACTATTTGCATAGGATAGAAAACAACACATGCTTCCTCGCTTTATACAATTGCTTCACTTAATCATCTAAGTTGTCTTGATCATAATTGAACCACCTTACGTGCTTAAACAATATACTTGTTGTTAAGGTGAACACTTAGGCTAAATAAGTTTTAGAAAACCTTAAAAAGTTTTTAAGGACCTAATTCACCCCCACCCTCTTAGGTTCTATACCCTCAAAGGGTATTTCAGTTGGTAACTTAGATGACCAATCCCCATCTTGACCACCTCTATGAAGGAACCCAAGAGGGGGGTGAATTGGGTTTCTTTTGCCCTCAAGGCTAACACTCTATTAGATGGCCCCAACTTTGATAGTTGGCAATGTGCATTTAAATTGTTTTTGTTTTCTAATTACATTTTTGTTTGAGCATTATAGAAGAATGTCCTTTTATTCCTTCAATCTACACACAGGGTGTCATGGTGCCAAAGTCTAAGAAAGACTACAAGAAGATGACTCTCAACTTCAAGGCCATGAATGTAGTTTGTTGTGAACTAAATCAAGAATCTCTTAACAAAGTACATGAATGTGAAGATGATGATCAATCCATTTGGAATATGCTTGGAGCATCATAACAAGGCAAAGTTGAAGAAGAGCCAAAGGTGGGAAGTCTAGGATTGGGGACTCAATCTTGTGAAGGTATAGAGGACATCTCAATCACACTTCAAAATCTTGATACAACCATGAAGCGTGATCAAGGAGAAAACAATGATCAATCCTCAACAAGCTCAAAAGTAATTCAAATTGAGCCTTCACAAGATGAGATAGAAGAGAAGATGGAAGCACAAGATGATGATCTTCAAATGGAACTTAACTATGATGGAGATAATGAAGATCATTCATCTTGCATAAGAAAGAGAAAAAGATTGCACAAATCTTTAAAAAAAGATGCACAAGAAGAAGTGGCTCAAAGCTTGAAGACTTTAAATGGAGATGTCCACAAAAGAAGAAATCTCAAACACTCCATAGCACTTGGATTCCTCAAAGCTACATGGCAAATACATTCAAGGAACCAAGATGCTCAACTACAAGTGATGATCATAACTTCGATGGTAATGTGCTTGTTGCTTTTCATCCTAATATTGTTAGTAATTGTCAAGAGCACAAACATACACATAATATTGTACACTCTACTTCTTTCAATGCTATAACACCACACACCACTATGCTAAATGTCAATTGCTCATATTGTGGTAAATTTGGTCATCACTCTACTTGTTGCATTAATAAGAAAAGAATAGAAACAGGTGCAAACCCATAAGAAAATTAGTACCAAAATTGAATTCTATTGTAGGAAACAGGGGCAAATCGGCTGACCGGATAAGGCAACGGTCGACCGCAAAAATGGTCAAATTGTCTCAGTCAAAAGAAAGGTATCCCGGTCGACCGCAGCAAACTCCTGGTCGACCTAAGCAAAACGGCCTTCAGTAATAGGTGCAAACTGCTGGTCGACCTAAGCAAAATGACCTACTCGGCATCGTGGGCGTCTCAAGTGCTAAGACTTGCGACCCGTGACAGTACCTCGGTCGACTGACTACCCTCCTCGGTCGTCCGGAATTTGGACAGAAAGAAAATCAGAATTTAATTGGAGGAGGGAGGGCTACCGGATAGGACCTCCGGTCGACCGAAGTGTCGCGATTTAGCAGAAATTCAAGGGTTTCAGTTCAGAATTTCAAAAGTTCTATTTTCTCTCTTCAAAGAAACCTAAAACCCTTAATCAATATTCCTCAAAATTCGATCTATATAACATTCCAAACCTCAATTACTTCCATACTTCATCAATTTTTATCAAGATGAAGAAAAATCAAAACCTCAATTCACCTTCAAAATCTTCAAAAGATCAATCCAAAGATAATCCTCCAAAGAAGAAACCACCCACCAAGAGAAAACTTGAAAAATCTCTAAGCATTAGAGAACCTACTGAACATGCTCCAAAGAAGATGAATACAAAGAGAATGGCTAACAAGGATAGAGAAAAATTAAAGAAGGTGATCAACTCCAATTAAGAAACGGAGTCCGATGACCATTTTCAAATGCCACCTCCTCCTTCTCAATATCAAGGTGAATCTTCCTCCTATTGAACTAAGAAATTTAATGCTAAATTCTATGATGAGGAATTTAGACCTAAATTCGAATCATTAGTTGAAAATAGGAGAGGTATAATCCGTGGGTACACTATGTATAGTGATATGTACAATGGACCATTGCAATAAGTTGTTGAGTACTTCACATATATGGATTGGCTACCCTTTTTCTCCCACAATTGTGATGTTTATCCTTTAGGCATTTATGAATTCGGGGCAAATTTAAAGGAAGATGGTATGTATTGGTGGACTTCTCGGGTTGGGAATATGGAATTTAGCTTCTCGGAGGCTATGGTTAGCGAAATTCTTGGGATTAGATTTGAGTTGGATTCAATTAGGCACTTTGATAATTCCGGGATTGTTCCAAGTGATGAATTTTTTGATATTGAAAGGTTCGAGCTTTACTTCAATACCGAAGGGCCTTTCAATAAGTCTTTCGAAAGGGAAACCAACAGGTTGGATGAATATGGGCGCATTCTTCATCACATGGTATCCAACGTGGTTGTCCTAATCTCCGGTCACAAAAAAAATAAAATAAAATCAATCACCTACATCCAAATGACAATCATGCAATGGTTGGTTGAAAGGAGTAAGGCAAGTTTTGCATTCTTGGCTCTGAAGAACTTCATTTCTAGCTTGAGTAAACCTTCCAAGTTCTTGCCTTATGGGAGTTTATGGACGCTACTTTTCAATAAATTCAAGATCAAGCTTACAACTCCCACTCCAAGAAGTGACAAGTACAATATGTACAAAGATGGCCTCTTCCACCAAATGAACATAATATTGGTCAATAAGAAGTGGAAGTTCCATTCTAAATGTACAAATGAGGAACTCTTGGGCGCTTTGATAGCACAAAACAAATCTTCTAAAGTGTGTGAAACTTTGAAGAGAGAAATAGAGAACAGGGGACTTCAAAGGCCAAATGAGCAAAATGTGCCATTTAATGAAGAAGTGCCAATGCAAAAAGGACAAAGGGATGCATATGAAGACATTCATTTTGAGTTGAATGAAGAAGGGAATATCCAAACTCACTTTGGAAATCAAGAAGATATTCTAAGAGAAAATGTTGATAGAAGACCTCCTCAACCTAGAAGTGAAGCAAGCAATGACAACCTTAACCAAATCAATGATAACTTGAAGATGATACTTGAAAAGTTATCAAACTTGGATGGTGAGGTTAAGGATTTGAAGGGACAAGTTGCAAACTTGAAAACTAGGTTTAATGTGATGAACTACAAGGTTGATGAAATAGATAGATTTACCAAGTCAAAGAAATCAACCTTGGAAGTAAATGAAGAGGAAGAAGCTGCAAATGAAGATTTCATCAATGTGAATGATGGAAATCAACATGAAGAGGAGAAAAATGATGAAGAACCTAAGAAGGTGATTATTCTTGAAGATGAAGAAGAATTGGGAAAGAAAATTGTTGAAGACTTGGGGAATGAGGATCAAGAAGTTGACATGGATATTGAAGACAAGGAAGATTTGGGTGAAGAAGTTGGTGATAAGGAAGAAAATCTACCAAGTGTTGAAGATTCACCAAAGGATATCAATGATGAAGAAGATTGAGAAGATCAAAGGAGCTCATTGAAGGATTTTAAAGTGCAAGAAGCAACTCTTCAAATTTAATGATAATTCCTAAACTTAATCCTTTATATATTTCCTTGTATTTCATTTCTTTTTTATGTATTCCCCTTTATTTATCATTGTGTACCCTTAGACTAGCAATTGTTGTTCTTATATTATCTTTCCTTTGTATGAATTGCTTAAAGGGGTACCTTGATGCTTTTATAACATGTTTTGTTTTTCATTGTGTTTTGATCTCATGAGCATGTTATAGTATTTTTAGCTTAAAGATTTGATCCTTGTGATGAAAGCTCATTTGACCCCCCACCCCCCTCCATTCTTAGTGTCTTTATGCTTTGAGAGAGTTTGTATATGATATCCTTGGCTTTATTTTGATCTATATAGAATATAGGGTTATTTTGATATTTATATTCTAGTCAATAGCATGAATATTATGTGATTGATCATCTAAATGCTTGACTTGGGATATAAACTGTGATTGTGGCATTGCATATGCCTGTGTTGTGTTTATATGGATGTTTGGCTTGGTTTGAACTAAAAATTGCATGTTTTCATGTTTCCTGTCAAAAGTCCGGTCGACCGGCTTCTGGGTATCAGCTCTTCCGAGCACATGGGGTCAACCAGTGGGAAAATGTAGGTCAACCGGCACAGCCAAATCTCAGCAATTCTTGAACTTCAACTTCAGTAATCTGTAAGTTTTGCTGTTTTAATCATATAGGCACAACCTTTTGGGAGTTTTTAAATGATTTCATCCTATACCGCTCCCCCCACCTCAAAATATGTGATGTATGCTTAATTTTCCATATTTTACATCATCGCATCACTTGTTGGCTTGTTTTCATATTTTATATCTTATATCCAACATGTGTAAGTTATTTTGGGATTTATATGTGTTATACATGTTTATTTCTTACATATACTCTTACTTGATAACTTTGAGATCATATTCTTCAATTTTCTTATCCTTTGTTGATCTCATTATAGTTTGTAGTTAGTCTTGCTTTAAGAGTTGTTATACTCATTTAGCTAACCACTAACTTATTTAGAGGAATGTACTCAAAGTGTTATATTACACTTTCTCTACTTCTTTGGGTTGTGATACATTTGCTTAACTTATATATCCATGGTATCACTTCCATTACTACTTTGTTTAGCTATATTTTTAAACTTGTTTTCATCTTAAATAGCTAACATTGTATGTTTGATAAACGGGTAGATTGTACTTAAAGGTTATATTTCTTATCTCCTTTGTTTTTAGCTTGGGTTGATATTCTTTTTTAGCCATAATTGACCATCTTTTGATTTATGTGTCATTATGGACTCTTGGCATTTAGAAATCAATCAAACTTATTCAAAATTATCCTTCTTCAAATGTTTTTTGGTCTTTAGATTTGATTCTTTGGTTCTTATCTTATCAATCTACTAGACCATTAAGATTCTCCATAGTTTTTAAAGGTATTTCAATTCTTTTCAAAAGGGGGACAAATCTTAAACATTCATCAAGCTTCTCCACAATTTAAACCTTGTTCCTCCTCGTTTTTCCTTTTAAAGGGTATTTCAAGCGGTTTTTCAATAAAAATGAGGAGTATTTGCTTTTCATATTGGCGCTCTGATTTCCCTTTTTGATTGTGACAAAAAGGAGGAGAAATTTTAGTGTTGCAAATGTGCCAAGAAAAGTAATTTACAAAAGGAGAAAGCTTAGAACTTGCCAAAAAGGGGGAGAAATTTTAGTGTTGCAAATGTGCCAAGTAAAGTAATTTACATAAGGAGAAAGCTTAGAACTTGCAAATTGGGAGAGATAAGGGATTCTTTAAAATATGGGGAGTAGGTTATTTTTTTTCAAAACATTTACTTGCCTAGATCCATAATACCATTATCTCATGCATACATATTTATATGCTTTAAAGCTTTATCTTTTGCATATTATTTCCATTTTCATCAATATTTTGTCATCATAAAAAAGGGAGAGTTGTTTGCCCGAAGGGAAAAGTGATCAATCTTGTTTTGATGATAACAAACCATTGATAGTTCTAATGTTTGTGTGGGTATGTTCTTAATGATAGGATCCTTAGCACTCACACCAACATTGATGAAAATGGTAAGTTAGCTTCTTGTGTTCAACCAAGGTATGATCATACACACAAGGAAGCTACACTTTGCAAGATTCCATAGCACAAGCATGTCCAGTACACTACATCAAGAATGCAAGAGGATTTCATCACTCAAGAAGATGTTGATCAAAGGCTTCAAGTCAAAGCTCATAGAAGATTTCATCTACAAGACTTGAAGACCTCCAAGAAGATTAGTCTAGTATACATAGGTATATTATTTGTGACTAATCTTCCTTTGAGAATACTAGAATAGATTGTTTAAAGCCCAACAATGCATGTTTTGAAAACCTCATGTTTTACTTTGTTCATTATTTGAAAAGGTTTTTGAAAACAAGTTGGTTAATGGCTAAGTACTTTAAAATGTGTTTTATATCTTTACAAAACACTTAGGCATGTGCATGAGAACATCATAAACTTAACTAAGTGTAAAAACCACTTTTCGGACTATTCTCCGCTCGACCTAAGCCTATGTAGACCATAGATGTTCAGTCGATCGTCCAATGTTGAACCGGTCGACCAGTGAGTTTTTGTCCTTATTCGAGTTTTGAATGTTTCAATGCTCCAAAGGCTATATTATATCCGGACAACCGATATTTTAGGTAGGTCGACCGGTCTTTGCTTATGTAGACCTGACCACTGAATTGCGGTCGACCGAGATATGAACAGAGGGCCTTTTTACCTTTGATTTAAGGCACTTTGGTCGACCTATTGTCTAGTAGCGGTCGACCGGAGCTGTCAATTCAAGGCCAAAATTATAACCATTGTGACCAACAAAGCTTGTGTATTCTTACCCTATAAAAAACTTTCAAAGCTGAATTTTTCATAACTAATCACGCCATAAGAGGGCATAGGTATATACACTTTCTAAACACACAAGCTTACACTTTTGATCATAAGTTCGTATCATTCAAAAGAATTTGTGTTGAGCCTAAGCTTCATCTACCCTTCTATTCTCAAAGAGTGATTAGAGCTTAAATTGTAAATCCATTCAAAGAGGGAATTCTTTGTAGTGAGCTAAATTGTAAAATGAAGAGGACTTGGACAGCTTTGCGACAGTTTGGTGTAATGGTCATAACTATCGATCTAGAAATCCAATGGAGCTGATTCAAGTTGTATTTAAAAGCTAAGAGGCAGAGCTACAACTTTCATGAGATCACAAAATCAGATTCTGCCATCTTGGTGTCCAAAATCGTCGTGCAAGTTGTCCAAATTTTGGACGAATTTATTTGCTTTCCAAGTTTAGTTAGTAATTAATTTCATCTCTATATTTATTATTATTAAGTATTTTAGTAGTTGTAGACGAGTAATACTAGTGGTGCTATAATAAAAGACATGGGGTCCATTTATTTAGGTAATTGTTTCTTTTATAGCAAGTTTACTATTCTAGAGATTGTAGAATCCTAATTCAACTAGGACTCTTGTTTTGTAAGGTTTTGCTGAAATTCCTTCTCTATTTAAGAGAGATTTTAGCCTCATTAATAATTTGATTGGTTGTTTTTATACAATATATTTTTTGAATATGATGTGCGATTTTTTACCTTTCCATTCTTGAGTTACTGTATCAATAAGTTTAGTTTACGCTTATTGTGGTGTTTCAGCCCCCATTGATTATATTCCCCCGTAAACTACTTTCAAGAAAGAGAAAGATCCATTTCAACATTTTGCTGTTTAATCTTTGATACAAGTTATCAAGGTTCCTCATTATAAAATATCCTTAGAAATAGATAGGTTACCCGAACTTCTTATTTGTGAGAACTAGTTCTTTTTGAGCTAGCAAAAAGCTCTCTTTGTGAGCTTCACTCTTGGTGAGTGTTTGTAAGTCCTATGTGTAGGCAAAAGACCTCTTTGTGATGTACACTCTTTGTGAGTGGACACTTCTTAGTGAAGAAAAAAGTCCTATGAATAGGCACAAGTCCTCTTTGTGAGGCTAAACACTCTTAGAGAGTGGAGTCTTCTTTGTGAAGCAAAAGTCTTCATTTGTTGAGGCAAATTGAAAAAGGTAGAACCCACATTGCATTTGTTGCAAAGGGTATCCATTGGTGGATGTTGAAATCCTTGGGGATTTTCCTAAGGTAGTGGATGTAGATTCTTTGTGAATCGAACCACTATAAATCATTGTGTTAGTTTTCTCTATCCCTTAACTCTTTACTTTATATAGTTCATGAATTGCTATAACTTGTAAACTTGCTTACATGAACTATTTGCATAGGATAGAAAACAACACATGCTTCCTCGCTTTATACAATTGCTTCACTTAATCATCTAAGTTGCCTTGATCATAATTGAATCACCTTATGTGCTTAAACAAGATACTTGTTGTTAAGGTGAACACTTAGGCAAAAGAAGTTTTAGAAAACCTTAAAAAGTTTTTAAGAACCTAATTCACCCCCCCTTAGTTTGTATACCCTCAAAAGTTTATTTCAGTTTCATCGCGTGGATACTGGTAGAGAGCGAATCCAAAAAGGGACAGCTTTTGGTGGTTGCTGCGCAGAATCGTTGCTAAGTTAGATAAGAAATCCGAAAATCGTAAGTTTCTTTTCGTTCTTATTTAGTTCTTATAGTAAGAACGGATCCTTCAAGTACAAACTTCCTCAGGATGTGTCCAAACACCTTGTTCATCATGGATTGAAATCTTGATGGTACATTAGTGAGTCCAAGTTGCATTACCTTGATTTTAAAATGACCAAAGTGAGTACTAAATGTTATTTTTTTTTTTTGACCAAATAATGTAAATATATAGATCAAAATGGAGAACTATAAAAATAGTTCACCGTGGGTTACAAGATGTTCGTGAACAATCCATTACGATCCCTTCGCTTTAGTACATACTTGTGTCAAGATATCAAGTGTGTTCGATCGCCCACACTTTCTTCCTAAGAGTATACTTGCACCTGTTTCCGTCCATACTATGTTCCTATGCTTCTAAAATAAAAAATAGGAAGTCTAACTAAACTGTCCCTACAAAGTAATCTAATGCCTATCGTGTGGATAATCCCCAAGGTTCGATAAAACCAAGATGGAGAGAACATTTAACTCTCTAACTATCACACTCTAAGACTATTACAATGTAGTATAAGAAAAGCTTGAAATCCTATTACAATCTAAGAAGCAAGGAGGAAAAAACCAAAAAAATACAAAGTATTAACTATTACATCCAAAAAACCATAAAATATCCCAAAAACTCTCAGCATAGTAAAGCTGAAACCACCCAAAATCCAAGGCTGAAAATCTACTGTTGAGCATGGAAATAGTAAAAAACAGCCTTGACTTGGTCAAAACTGCCTGGAATAGCCAAAACCATCCTAGAAATAGCAAGCACTAAAAGTCGTCCAGAAAATCTGAAAAACATCCAAAACCTGAACAATAGGCTCCAAAATAAAATCCTATAAGTCCATATCGCTCAAATCGGGCTCCGATAACTCATCATCAATTGCACTATTATCGGTGTCTGATTCGCTGTCTAACATATGACTTGGAATGTACTCATCATCGTCATCTAAATCCTGAATCCCATCATCATTTTCCATAAGATCAGTCATAATTGGGTTTCCATAAATGTCCGACTCAAGATGTTTTGACATCCTAGGAATGTCAGTTGGATCAAAGTGTATCTTGCGATGTCTCTCTTTCAAAGATAATACTTTGGTATTATTTCCTTCCTTTTTTTTCTCACTGTGAGCAGTAGAGCTGGATGGAAGAGCCCCGCTCAGTGCTTCTCGCAGCTTTGTACTACAACCTTCGCTGACGTCACTGCAAGCGTAGCTTGTGGAGGCTGAGTGGCTGCGTTCCTATGCGGCTGCTCCTTTTGTACATCCTGCTGAACTACTTTATTGGTAGTGTTCCTGTGTGGCAGATTGTTTGTTCCAACTGCTTTGGCAGCCATTTGTTGTCCCTGCATCGCACTAGATCCCACCCCATTTCCCCCAGAATTGCCGAGATAAAGCTCTGATTGTTGTGGTCTTTTTCCATCTTTTTTGCTCACTTCAGCAACTCCATTTCCTTTCTTTCCAGTAGCAATAGAACCATTTAAATTCTTATTCCCCTCTTTTTTTTTCCATTCACAGCGAGCTTCCATCCCACTTGTACTCGCTCCTGCTTCATCAATTGTGTTCTTCTTCCCATAATTTTCACCTCCTTTTTTTCTTGTTACAGTGGTCCATGCTTGAGCATTTTGTTTCGATATTTTTGGTCTAGACATGTTTTTGTCATTCCGCTCAAAATATTTGTGTCTAGACTTCGATCTTCCTCGCTTCTCATTAACATGAACCTCATCACTCACACCACCTAAATTTTTTATCTCTCTCAAATTGCACAAATTTTCATCATGTCCAAATGAGCGACAAAGCTTACAAAATTTTGGAATGTGTTCATAGCATATTTTTTGTGTCTTTGTCTTCCCATCCGGCATACCCAATTCCACTTCATAAATAATATCCTTGTAGATATCCACCTCAATAAGCACCCTTGCATAGCCCGGCTTTCCCCTCGCCGCCGTCATACCATCCGAAAATAAAGGATTGCCTATTAGAGAAGCAATTTTGCTAAGTGCCGACTCATTCCATAGAAATAATGGTAGGCCCGGTAGCGTCACCCACAATGGTTGAACAACCACCGCCTCCAATGAAAAATCAAAGTCGTTAGGCATATTTTTTAGCAACAATTGTTTACCATAAATCACATAAGGCCCCCCATTGAGAATCTTTTCCCGCTCGGCTTCCGAATTAAATCTAAAAATAATCCATCCAATATCATGAGCGTAAAACTTTGAAGGAGAAGTCCAAGTTTTTCGAATCTCATTGATATGCCCGGGAATCTTCCTGCGAAAAAACCCACCAAGCAATAGTCCCATTTTTCTTCAACATTATCGAAATCTTGTTTCTCAAAAATCGCCTTTTTCGAAGCCTTGGAAATGATTTTCCTCAATTTCATTTCTTGCGACTCAACTCTATTAGATTTAAATAATTGAGCCCAAGGCAAAGCCTTAGTAAATTCATCTCCTTTCCCAGTAGCAATTTCCAAAATATTTAGCTCATTCACAGTAGCAATTTCAGCGGAGTCATCTATATTACTATGTTTGACCTTTTCCATGGTAGTGACATCATCAATTCCACCATTTATATCTTTCTTGTTCTCTTTTAGATTCCCACTACCACGCTCATTGGTCCTATCATTAGTAACCTTCTCCGAAATTAAGCCACCCACATCAATATTTTTTTCTCCATTATTTTTTCCGACTATAATTTTTCGCCTTTCTTCTTTTTATTTTTCTCCACAACAAAATCAGTCCCACTAGAAGTGCTCAAATTATTTCCCATTGAGCCATCCCAATTAATAAATTCAGCATCATCATCGGAATACAAATGTTCATCTTCCACGTTTTTCGGACTAGTAGTAGAAGCAATTAAATTAGAGACAAGAGGCTCAGTAGCCTTATTATTTTTCTTATTTTTCGACTTCCCCATACCAAGCAGTACTAAATGTTGTTTTTGATATATCTCCTGCATGCATTCTTATCTAGAAGTACCCTGACCTCAAATCAATATTGGAAAATACCATGCTTCGTGTAATTCATCAATGAGTTCATCAACTATAGGAATATGGAACTTATCTTTGATAGTCAACATGTTGAGCTGTCTATATTCACCACAAAATCTCCAAGTTCCATCACTATTCTCCACTAGGATGATAGGTGATGAAAATAGATTGTTACTGATTTGTATAATTCCCTCTTGTAACATATCCTTCATCTGTATTTCAATTTTATCCTTTTGAGAATGTGGAACTCTGTAGAATCTTAATTGAACAGGTTATGCCTCCTACATCAGCAAGATATGATGCTCGTGATCCCTGCTAGATGGTAGCCCTTAGGTAATTCAAAAACATCATAAAATTCCTCTAGAGTTCCTTTTAGTGATTCATAAATCCTCTTCAATCTAGCCTCTTCCAACTGCATAGAGCACAGTTGACCCATCCATACCTCAGTAGCTCCTTCCAACCATTTAAGAAATTATTTCTCTGAAACAGATTTCAATTCACGAGTTACAGCTCCACTGCTTACTACCACTTCATCGCCATTATTCACGAACCTTACTGTTTGATTCTTATAGTCCATGATATTTTTATCAAGCCTATCTTCACCTAATATCATATCACTTCCCCCAAAAGTTAAGACATATAAGTCTTGGCAGTACTCCCTCCCATCAATCCTCCAATTACCTCCTTTGCAATATTCCCCATGCCACATTTTCTCTCCATTTCCCAAGATTACAAGTAATGGTTTTGTAATCTCAATCTTCAATCCCAACTTTTTAACAAAATTAGGGTGGTCAATGAAACTGTGAGTACTCCCTAAGTCAAATAAAATGGATACGTGCAAATTCTTTGTTAACTTGCCAGATATCCTAAAATATTTCCCTCCAGTTGTATCATTCAGTGCAGTGAGGGAAATGTGAACTAACTTGACTATTTCATCACCTAAACAAACTCCACACCCTTATATGTAGGTATATGACCTATAATTCAGGTTCTTCATTTTCTACTTCAACTTGATCACACAGAAATAACATGTTAGCCCAAAGGGCAAAATATTCTATGTTGTTTTGAAGATAACAAACCATTGATAGTTCTAATGTTTGTGTGAGCATGTTCTTCTTAATAGGATCCTTAGCACTCACATCAACATTGATGAAAATGGTAAGTTAGCTTCTTGTGTAAACTAAGGTATGTAGAATACACACAAGAAAGCTACATGATGGAAGGAAGCAGGAAAGGAGGATGGTTGGGAAATAGGGCTCTTCAAAGAGTCCCTAATGCATATGGCAAAAGAACTTAACATGCTAGTGCTTATGTTTCTCGTTCTATCTTGGTTTATCTTATAAGCACTTAGCTTTACACTTATTTGTTCTTATATCCTTTTGCCATGCTTCCTTGTACTTAAAATTGTCCATATCCTATCTAATTACATCAAAGTTTGTCATAATCAAAAAGGGGGAGATTGTTAGCCCTAAGGACGATCGAACTCGGTTTTTTATAATGGACAAACACTTGATGTGGTGTCTAATGTTTATATCTTTGTGATAGAATATCGGAACTTATATTGGAAGCTCTAAGTACTTCAATCAAGCCATGATCAAGATTCAAAGTCATATTATTCAAGGCTCATCTTTCAAGATTGAAGATTGAAGACTTAGGTTTGGTTAGATTAGCTTTGTCATTATAAGTCTTTATCTTATATAGCTCTAACCAAAGCTCTCATGAACATAAGTTCTCACTCTAGTCTTGCATGTTTTCATAAACACGTTTTCAAAAGGCTAAAGTTTCAAAATGATTCTCATATGTGTTCATATCTCAAAAGCCTTTGATTTCAAAGTATAAGTCTTTTAAAATGGTTTTCCAAATGTTCTTACTTGTTACCTTTTGGGAAAACCTTTTAGACTTCAAAAGATTTCAAAACGTGTGAAAAATCAACATCTCTCATACTCAGGAAGTTCGGTCAACCGAGCTCAAGCTCGGATCAACCGAAGAGAAACTGAGAGGTTTGATGTTTTGGTTCGGTCGACAAAAGGGGGAGGTCGGTCGACCAACCTAGGTCAGGCTCAACCGAAGTGGTGCTTCGGTCAACCGAACTCTGCGAGAACTAGCCGTTATTTGACCGTTGCAGAGTCATTTTTCAGCATATTTTTGAAATGTATATATACTCTAAAGTTGAGAATGATTCTAGGACTTGCACATACAATATAGATTGATTTCTTATAAAGTCTAAACACCTTCAAAGCAAAAACACTTCATTTCCATGATCTAAATCATTCAAAGGTGTTATTTCAAAAGCAAGACAAAGAGTGTGCTTCATATGTTCTAAAGAGCGAAACTTATTGTACTTCAAAGGTATATATCTTTCACTTAGAAGAGTGAACATACTTGTTCTTTAAACATTCTTATTCCCTTTCTAAGTGATTGGGTTATTCTTGTAAAAGTCCTACTTAGTGTGGGCAAGCTCTTAGTGAGTTTTTGTATTGTGGTTGTGTTTGTAAAACTCTTAGTGAGTTAGCCACAAGTGTAAAATCTTCTTCGTGAAGTTGTTGCAAATCCTTGGGTGCGGCTCAAGGTAGTGGATGTAGATTCTGAGTGAATCGAACCACTCTAAATCCTTTGTCTTGTTGTTGGGTTTTGCTTTAGCTTTTGTTCATCTTGTTCAAACTCTCACTAGCATTGAAAAGATTCGAAATAGTTTGCAAGATCGATTAAAACCCAATTCACCCCCCTCTTGTGTTTTACAATATTCATTTCTTATCCTTTTTTATCTCATGTAGTTTGTGCTTAGTCTTGCTTTAAGAGTTGTTGAACTCCTTTAAGATAAACATTAAATTGTTAGAGGAATGTGCTTAAAGTGTTACCTTACACTTCCTCTAGTTCTTTTAGGTTGTGATACATGTGCTTGACTTATATATTCGTGGTATCACTTCCATTCTTACTTTGTTAGCTATGTTTTCAAACTTGTTTTCATTCAAAAAAATAGCTAACATTGTTGTTTTAATAAACGGGGAGATTATGATTACAGATTTTATTCCTTACTCCTTTGATTTTAGCTTAGGTTGATGCATTCATTTTTTAGCCAAATGACCAAATTTAAATTTATGTGTCATTATGGACTCTTGGTATTTTGAAATCAACCAAGCTTTTTCAAAATTTATTCTTCTTCAAATATTCTTGGTCTTTAGATTTGATCCTTTGGTTTTTATCTTATCAATCTATTAGACCATCAAGCTTCTCCACATTTTAAACTTAATCCCTCCTTAAAAGGTTTCTAACTTTTGATCCTTTGGATTGTTTTTCAATTGGATCATTTTCAACAAAAAGGTGGAGAAAATACTTTTCATATTGGCGCTCTGGTTACCCTTTTTTATTTTTACAAAAAGGGAGAGAAATCTTAGCTTTACAAATGTGCCAAGAAAAGTAATTTACAAAAGGAGAAAGCTAAAGACCTTTGCAAAATGGGAGAGATGAGGGATTCTATAAATAGAGGAAGTAGATTATTATTTTTCAAAACATCTACTTGCCTAGATCCTTAATATCCTTATCTCATGCATACATTTTTATGTGCTTCAATGCATTATCTTTTGTATATTATTCCCATTTGCATCAATTTTTGTCATCATAAAAAGGGGGAGATTGTTAGCCCTAAGGGCAAAGTGATCAATCTTGTTTTGATGATAACAAACCATTGATAGTTCTAATGTTTGTGTGAGCATGTTCTTAATGATAGGATCGTTAGCACTCACACCAACATCGATGAAAATGGTAAGTTAGCTTTTGTGTACATCAAAGGCATTATCATAATCCACATGCTATGGAGTCTTGCAAAGTCATGAAGAAGGAAGATCAACATGTCAAGAGCTACTCAATCCAACAAGAGTAGAATCAAGTGGTAGACTCCTTGACAAGAAGAAGTGTGAAGTCCAATACACTACAACTCAAGATTGCTATAGGACTTCATCACTCCTAGAAGATGTTGACCAAAGGCTTTAAGTCAAAGCTCCTAGATGATTTCATCTACAAGACTTGAAGACTTCCAAGAAATTTAGTTTAGTCTACACAGGTATATTCTTTGTGACTAATCTTCCTTTGAGAATAATAGGTAATAGAATGTTTAAAGCTCAACTATGCATGTTTTCAAAACCTCGTGTTTTACATTGTTCAATTCTTTGAAAAGGGTTTTGAAAACTTTGTTAAGCGTTGGTCAATGCCTAAGCTCTTTAAAATGTTTTTTATATCTTTACAAAATACTTAGGGATGTGCTTGAGGACATTAGGAACTTGACTAAGTGGAAAACCCACTTTAATAATGCATTCCGGTTGACTTAGGCTTAGCCTCGGAAAACCAGAAGAAGTCCGGTTGACCGACATGTGTTGTCAGGTCGACCGAGGCTGTTTTTGTCCTTAGTCAGATTTTGAATGTTCCAATGCTCCAACTACTATATTCTCTCGGGCGACCTTGTTATAGGTTGGTCGACCGAGCATTGCTTCGGAAGACCGGACCCCATCTTGCGCTCGACCCAGATGAAGACAGAGGGCCTTTAATCTTTACTTTGGAGGCACTCGGTCGACCAACCGTTTAGTACCGGTCGACCGAAGTTGTCAAATCCAGGCCAAAATTATATCCGTTGTGACCAACTTGCTTGTGTATTCTTGCCCTATATAAAGCTTCTAAAGCTGATTTTTCATGACTAATCAAGCTATAAGAGGGCATAGACATATACACTTCATAAACACACAAGCAAAAACTGTTGAGCTTAATTTCCATATCATTCAAAAGTATATTTGAGTTGAGCTTTTTTTTTTTCTTCTTCAAAGGAGGATCGATAGTGGTTCCCCATTTCCCAGACCAACCGATTGGAAGTGAAGCATCTTACCGCATGAGCTGAGCTTAAACTTCATCTATCTTTCTATTCTCAAAGAGTGATTAGAGCTTCATTTGTATATTCAATCCAAGTGGGATTTTTGTAAGAGAGCTTAATTGTAAAGTCTCATTTGAAAGAGACTAGTTACCCTTAATCTTTGTGAGAACTAGTTTTTTGTGAACTAGCAAAAAGCTCTTTGTGAGCTTCACTCTTGGTGAGTGTTTGCAAGTTCTATTTGTTGGGCAAAAGTCCTCTTTGTGAGACAAGTATCTTATTGGTGAGATTGGCTGTTTGTGAGTTTAACATTCTTTGTGAGTGGAGTCTTCTTTGTGAAGCACAAGTCCTCATTTGTTGGGGCAAATGTAAAAGGTACGTAGAACCTACCTTGAATTTGTTGTGAAGGGTATCCATTAGTGGATGTTGAAATCCTTAGGTTTGTCCTAAGTAGTGGATATAGATTCTTTGTGAATCGAACCACTATAAGTCATAGACTATTCAGTTCCCGAATACTACCTAATCGGTAAATGACAAAGGCTGGAACTCTTCCTGCCAAAAACAAGGGACCTACTTCTCATCCTAGGAGTTTGCAGGTATGAAAGAGTCCCTTCTCTGTCTGTCTCTCCGAGTTGAATTCTCCGTGAAGATGCGGAGTATGTGTTAATTTTATATATCCCTACTCATTTACTTCATTGTTCATATACTAGCTATAACGTGTCTACTTGACTATATGAACATATGTGCTTAGGATAGAAAACTTAGACATTCTCCCTTGCTTTATACAATTGCTTCACTTAGTCATCTAAGTTGCCGTGAAAATAATTAACTTACCTTATGTGCTTAAACAACATACTTGTTGTTAAGGTGATCACTTAGGCAAAAAAGTTTTAGAAAAGCGAAGAAGTTTTTAAGAACCTAATTCACCTCCCCCACCCCCTTTAGGTTCAATACCCTCAAAGGGGTCTTTCATTTGCAACCCTAAAGTACCTAAAGTATATTACTTTTAGATCCCTAAAGTTATAACTTAAACCCGCATAATATCATTATATTTTACAGATTGACCTACAAATTTTCAATTAAGTCTTTTACATTTACAGATCAACCCAAAAACCATGAAATTACTTTTTCAGAAATTATAATTCTGCTCATAACTAATAATAACAGTTTCATAGTAATAATAAGTGATCACCTTATATAACCTTGGAAGTTTACTTTCACATTTGCATAGTACTAGTCAGCGACCACATTATATAGAACTGCAAATTGATTGTCGTATATAGAATAACGAACATAGCATGTGTAATATAACTGTTTCATAGTACTTATAATTGATTGACGTTCATAGAATTATAATGAATCTTGCAACTTTACTTCAACAATTTCATAGCACTAATCAGTGATCGTCGTATATAGAATTATAACGAACCTTGCACGTGTACTGTTAAAGTTACATAGTACTAATAAGTGATCGCCTTATATAGAATTATAACAAACCTTACATGTTTAATCTATAGTTGTAATTGTGATCACTAATAATTACCATTCAAAATGATCGATACACTATTAAGTATTATAGAGTTATCTTTGACGTAATAAGAGTACGTATAACTCTATTATAGTGGTAATAGCTATAAATAATCTAATTATTATAACAATGATACATATAATATTAAGTAGGAAAAAGTTATCTTTAACGTTATCTTTCGTAATTAGATTACTTATAACTCTTTCGTGCTAGCAATCTTGAAAATGAAAAAATCATAATAATATTTGATATTAATAAGAATCAAGAAGGAAAAAAAGATTACTTTTTGGAAAAAACATTAAAGTTTATAATCTTCATTAACTATATTTAAAAAAAATGTGTAATTCATTGTTAATTACTTAGAATTATAATCTTTTTCATTAACTATACTCTCTTTTTTATTAACTATGTACTTTTAATAACTAAATTTTAAATTTTAAATTGTGAAGATCAAATATGATTAAATACATAATCAAATGAAGTCCGGCTAGAAAACAATGTGAAGGAAAAGTGATAGTGTGAGGGGGTTAAAATCTTAAATCATATGTGTCACACATCCTCTCATCTCATAAATCGCAGCCGCACACGTTAACTAAGATTTTAGCACTTTTGTTGGTCCACCAAACACAAGCCACACCAAATCATAATTCCAAACAAATATCTCCTCACCAACTATCTAATCCTCATAATTTATTTTCCCTCTTTTTTCTTTCTCTGTCAACTGGCAACTCTCTCTCTCTCTCTCTCTCTCTCTCTCTCATCTTATTATCCCTCTTTCTTTCACAATACAAAAAGTATAACCTATTACTATGAAGAACCTTGATAATATCAAGATTCAACAACGAAAGGTTGAATTCGGATCTTTCTCTTCTTGAAATAGTTTTGAGGGGAATATAATTAACGCAACACTAAGTAGTTTGATTATCAATGGGGGCTGAAACACCACAATAAGAGAAACTAGACTTATTGATACAATAACTCAACAATGAATGAAAATCTAAGCAAAAGTTCAATTCACAAGTATCTAAGGAATAACCTTACCAAATATCATATATCTAACGTACTAATAAAAGGTGGCCGAATTCCCCTTTATATAGAGGTGGAATTCGGCTATTAAACCTTACAAATAAGAGTCATGTGTGAATTAGGACTCTACCTAATTAATCTCTAGAATAGTAAACTTGATATAAAAGAAACACTACCTAAATAAATGGACAACATGTCCTTTATTCTTGCACCACTTAGCCTACTCGGCTTTTACTAATAAAAATACTTTAAAATAATAAATATAAAGCTGAAAACTATACAAAGTTTCTAAAATGCCCCTTTAGCCATTTTCCTTCCAATTGTGTACTTTGCCTTCAAAAGAGATTAAATGGATTTGATCTTTATGTCTTGCATTCTTTGAAGGTTTCTTTGTCCCAGGAACCTTTAGATTAAATATTTTAAGAACTTGATTCTTAGGCTTTCTTCGGGAACTTAGACATGGAATGAATGAGTTAAGAACTTGGTCAATTGGATGAATGAGCTTAGTTAGCTTTAGATATGAGTCTTTTAGCTTCATGGATGGATCCTCATCAATTTCAGGGGAAAAATTCCCAGCCTCCGTAATTTTTACATTTTCTTATAATTCGGAGTCGTTTTAATGATATTTTCATTGATTTCTTCTGTTTTCCTTTGAGTTCCAATAAGGTCAAGATTTCAATTTTCCGCTTGATTTTTATGGTCGCTCTTGGTTACAAGTGAGTTTTATAGTCAGATCCTTGCTAATGCTAGCTTTTTTGGCTTGTTTTGGCTCGATTCTTTGAGGATATTAAGATTCTTAAAAAAATTCTATGGGAGCTCAAGAATCAAAATTCACATTTGAGTATTGTGGTATGTTTATGGACTGCTTTTGGTAAACAAAAATGATAGATTCAATGGATATGTGAAAAATGAAGAGGAACTTGGTCATCTTAGACAGATGTTTTCTAGTTCTCTTAGATTGTCAAGAAATAAGGGGGTTTCTCCCTTTTTTAGTTCTAAAAAATTACCAATTCTAATGATAGTTTTGAAAATCTTTGTAATTATGAAATTAATTAATATAAGTATTATTTTGTGTTCATTTATGTTATTTTTTACACTATTAATTGTTTTCAATTTTTTTTGTCAACAACCATTAGTTATTGCACACCATGTCTTCTTCTCTACACCAGTAAATTGCCTTTCACGAAAGGAGAGAATGGGATCCTGACCAGATGTTGCTTCTCCAAGAGCAGCTGCAACTGGAGGCTCATCGGCTGCAACACATGTTCAGTAAAAACCAACATATGCAAACCATTATGTTGCACCTATTGATTATACCCTAGGGTGTTGTGGTACCCCGAGAGTTTTTGATTGAATTATTTATGTGATTAATTGATTTTATGTGTTATATGTTATGCCTATTATAAGTTCTAGGGCTAAGTGTCAAAGATAGGAGGTAAGAGGACTTATATGCTAAGTTGGGAAGTTTAGTTAGTTTGTAGTTTTATTAGGAAGTAAGTAGTTAGAATATTAGAAGGGGTATGTAGTATATGAATTGCTGCAAACTTTGGGAGAAAGGATACACAACACTTGGGGAAAATAGAAACATTATATAAAAGAGAGAAGAAAAAAAGAAGAAAGAAAAAGATAGAAAACAAAAATGAAAACCAAAATTTGGAAATCATGGTTAGAGCAAAACCTTTGAAAGACATAGCAAACATATTTTGATTATCCCCACATTTTAACCACAGTTAGAGGAATTCTAAGACTTGATTCTGACTGGCGGAGATTGTATTATAACGGCTAGTTTAAGAGATATCAATTTTTACAGTGAAATGCTGGGAATTTTGGGGGAAATAGAGTGTTGTGTGAGTAGATTGATCAGTTGAAGTATCAAGCGGAATCCGATTGGAGTGATTCTTGTTGCAAACGTTAGAAGACTTATATGACTTGATTCTGGATGGTGGAGATTGAATTCCGACGGTGAAGTTCAGAGTAATTGACTTCAGAAGTTAAGACTGGAATCTGAATTTTTGGGAATAATTGTAATCTTTGAAGTATTTATTTAAGCATTCGAGGTAAGGATCTTACACCTTTTTTTTCTGTCCTAAAATTATTAACTGAAGTATTTTAAAGTTATGGTTTATGATGAATTGTTTCTTTACATATTTATTGAATTGAAAATTTGATCGAGTATTGAATTATTTGCATTCTTATGTGGTTGATCGTCACATCAAATTGCACATGTTATACGTATATACTTGTTGTTGTTGTTTTGTTGTAAGTGTTGTGCTTGTTGTTTAGAGTCTCTCCAATCTAGAGCTATTGTCTATGAATGGCTTTGTGGAAGGATCCATCCCGATTATAATATACTACTGAATCCGGGCGTTCACATTGTCTTGTACTGTATTACTGGGCCATCCCCTAACTGGGCTAAGAATTAGGGCTACTAACAGTCGAAATGGGATGTATCCTTAATTCACTGGCCCTGTTCATCCATGGGGAATATTTGGATCCATGACTGTATTACTGGGCCCTCCCTTACTATGATAATAGTTTGGGGCTGTTAGTAGTTTCTTTAGAGTCGGTATTAGACGATTAAGCTCGGTTGTGGGGAATTATATGTGCTTAGCATGAACCATACTCGTAGTATTTGATGTTCTGTGTGTTCGTATGTTCCATTATGAGTAATTCATGGCGCTCATAGCACATATCTGATGTATAAATGTTGGATATGATGAGTATGGTTCATTGCATTGTTGTTCTTGTTTTGGTATGTTTTGTGTTGGTAAAAAAGTGTCATTTTGGGTTGGGAAAGTGTAATTTCAGAATAGTGGTTTTTTAGTTATTATTTTGTACTGAAAAAGCTAAGTTCTGGATCTCTAACGACCACTTCGGATGACCGGACCAGCCTTCACATCGTTTAGACTTTTTGGAGGTTCTACTGCCTCGGATTTGGATGACCTCTGGTTGACCGAGCCCCTTTCTGCTTTGTCCGGGCTACCTCAGACGATTTGTTCGGGCTATCATGTTACATTAGCACCTCAAGATCAAAGTATCAATAGATTCTTGAGAATGCTCAATCTTTATGGATGATCAAGAAATAAGCAAGGCACTAGTTCACAAAGTTGGAATTGATGGTGAAAAGAAGCTCAATAAGGCAAAGAAATCAACTTGAAGAACTACACTGTTTATGAGAACTCTACCAATGTACAAAAGTTGAAAAAATAAGGAATCACAATATGTTTGTGAGTTCCACTTGGAGAGTTTATGAACATCATTTGATTATACGAACTCTTGCAAGAAAATTGTCTTAAAAGAAGAAGATGATCTCACTTCAAGTAGAACGTAAGAAGAAGAAAATACACGCCATCAAAAGATGCAAAGAAGAACTAAAGGTGGTTATGTCTAGCATGGAAAAGAAAACCTGGGGATGATGTGTAAAATTTAAAAATGGAAAGAACAAGGTCAAAAGAGATTGTGTTTTGATGATAACAACCCATTGAGAAGTTCTCATGTTTGTGTGATTACTAATTAGGTGCACTCATAATTGGATACTAATTAGGTTAAGAATTAGTAATTAGGTGAATTACTTATTATGTGAACTCTTTATCCTTTTAGTTAAAGGGTTACTACTCCTATATATATGCGCCTTATATGTTGGTGGGAGTAGTAAGGCGAGGGGAAGCTAATGGATTGGAGAAATCTACATTGTATTCTTGTATCTCCATTATAATAAGAGTATGCGCTCTCCTTACCAATGGATGTAGGTCAGATTGATCGAACCACGTAAATCATTGTGTCCCTCTATCGCTTTCCTTGTTGATATTTGATTGTGTCCTAGAATCAGAAGAGTATTTAATTTCCTAACAACTGGAATCAGAGCTAAAAACATTGTGAGGATTTATTTCGAAACAATTGGTATCAGAGTGCCAGGTTCAGGGGCAACAAAAATAAACATGATGGGTGAAGGGAAATTGTCAATCGAAAAGTTTGACAGAGCAGATTTTTTATTCTGGAGCATCGTTTCATTCTTACAATAATAGCATGTAATGGAACGTTACACTTTTGGTGATTTTGGTAAGGTTTATCTTGCTGATGATGAGCCTTTGGAAATCGTGGGGAAGGGAGATGTTTGGATCAAAACATCGCATGGCTGTAATGTAGCTGAGTAATGTCAAGACATGTTCCTAGGTTAAAGAGAAACTTGCTTTCTGTTAGACAATTGGATGATGAAGGCTATTTTTTTTTACATTCAGCGGTGGTTCTTGGAAGATAACCAAAGGTGATGAGGGATCATCCATGAAGATAAAATAGGTCATTCATCCAAATGACCAAGTCCTTAACTCATGCATTCCAAATACGAGCTTCCGAGTAAAGCCTTTGTTCCAAGTGTTTAAAGTATTCTTCAATCCTAGAATAGTAAACTAGTATAATTATACACACGGACAACATGTCCTTTATTATAGTCTTCTAATAGATAATGGCGGCTACAACTATAATTAATAAATAATATAAATCGGAAATTCTAATTAAAGTCTATAAAAGACTTTAATTTGCAAGTTTCCTAAAATGCCCTTTAACCGTTTTCCTTCCAATTGTGTATATTGCCTTCAAATTCTATTAGATGGATTTGATCCTTGTGCCTTGCATTCTTGGAAGACTTCTTTGTCTCTTTAGCCTTTAGATTAAATACTTTAAACACTTGGAACAAGGGCTTTACTCGAAAACTCGTATTTGGAATGCATGAGTTAAGGACTTGGTCATTTGGATGAATGACCTCTTTTATCTTCATGGATGATCCCTCATAAAAAGGAGCTATGGTAGTAGCTCGAGGAAAGAAGGAAGGTACGTTGTATTTGACGAATAACACTCATGAAAGTATTTCTCTTGAAGGTGGAATTAGTGATACGTGTTTGTGGCATGTCTTGGCCACATGAGTGAGAGGGGGATGAAAGTGCTGTGTTCGAAGGGTAAACTGTCAGACCTCAAGACTGTTGATATCGGTTTATGTGAGGATTGTGTTTTCGGGAAACAAAAAATAGTGAGTTTCTCGAAGGGTGGCAGAACTTATAAAAAGAATAAGCTAGAGTTGGAACATAGTGACTTATGGGGACCAGCACCGGTGACATCTCTTTGTGGTGCGTCATATTACATGACCTTCATTGATGACTCCACAAGAAAGGTATGGGTCTATTTTCTGAAAAATAAATCTGATGCTTTTAGTGCCTTTAAAATGTGGAAAGCCTTGGTTGAAACTAAAAAAGGTCTAAAAGTGAAGTGTTTGAGATCAGACAATGGTGGAGAGTATGAGCTCCATGAGTTCAAACAATTTTGTGCTGCGAATGGTATTCGCATGGAAAATACCCTAAGAGGAACTCCTCAGTAGAATGGTGTTTCAGAACGTATGAACATAACCTTGAATGAACGTGCTAGGTGCATAAGGTTGAAGGATACATTACAGAGAGTAACAGTGAGCTCTTTGTAACCTAATGAAGAGCTTGCATTGTCTGAAACAGGCTCCGAGAAAGTGGTATAAAAAGTTCGATGGATTCATGCTTGAGATTGGCTTCATCTGATGCCAGGCTGACCATTGTTACTACTTCATGAGCTTTGGAGATTGTTATTTCATTTTGTTGTTATATGTTGATGACATGTTAATAGCAGGTTCTAGTGCTCGAGAAGTGAGTAAGATAAAGAGGCAGTTGTCTGAACGATTTGCTATGAAGGACCTTGGAGAGGCTAAGTAGATACTGGGTATGCCGATTATTCGAGATAATGCTGCAGGAAAACTGTATCTGTCACAAGTTGATTATATCAAAAAGGTTCTGAAAAAGGTTCATTATTCAGGATGCGAAACCAGTGAGTGTTCTGTTGGTTAGCCACTTTAAATTATCTAAGAAGGAATCACCTAAGAGTGCTGATGAACGTGCTCATATGAAGAAGATCCCATATGCTTCAAAAATTGGTAGCATAATTATGCTATGATGTGTACTAGACCAGATATTGTACATGCGGTGGGAGTAGTTAGCAAGTTTATGGGCAATACGGGTAAGCAACATTGGGAAGCGGTGAAGTGGATTCTTAGATACTTTAGAGGTACCACAGAGAGAACCTTATGTTTCAAAAGCAGAAATGTTGAATTGGCAGGGTGTGTTGATGCAAATTTGACATCAAGTGATCTTGATAGAGGAGGAGCATAACCGGATGTATTTACTTTGGGTGGTACCGCAATTTCTTGGTCTTCTAAGTTACAGAAGATCGTGGTCTTATCGACTGCAAAAGCATAATATGTAGTAGTGACAGAGGCTAGTAAAGATATGGTATGATTGTAGAATTTCTTGCGTGAATTGGGGAAGGAGCAGAAAAATAGAGTTCTCTACAGCGATAGTCAGAGTGCTATCTTCTTAGCAAAGAACCCAACATTTCATACAAGAACAAAGCATATTGAGTTGAGGTATCACTACATACGCTATCTCTTATGAAGATTCGAGGAAGTGAAAATCCTGCTGATATGTTGACTAAGGTTGTCACCTTAGAGAAGTTGAAGCTATGCATGGCTTCAATTGGCCTTAGAGCTTGAGATGGTGGCCTGGCGATACTACACAACTATGAATTACTGAACAAGAGGTGATTACATTAGAGTTAATCTATAGGTGGGAGATTGTTAGGTTGTGGAGCCTAAAGTTACAAGTAGGGGTGAGCACTGAATTCGAATTGGCCAATTCGGTCATTTTGAATTCGGTTTTTTCATACCTCAAAAAACCGACCGAATTCGAAATCGATGAATTCGGAATTCGATTTCGACCGAATTGGAGCAGAATCAGGTTTTCAAAATTTTGCAAAATAAAATTCAAATTTGAGCAAATTCAATAGGTACTTTGAAGCAAAAATCATCAACCCTTCCAAGTTCCAAAGGCAAATGGGTTAAGCGTTGATAAAATTCCAAGTAAAATAAACAAATCATCCTCATAAACAAGACCCTGAATAATAAACAAAATTATTTGAAACAAAATTATACTGTACATATCCCTGCTGCATCAAACCAGGCCAACCTAAAGAAGGAGACTATATTCCAGGATGGAGGCTGTTGATGGATGGATGGAGGTGAGGAGAAGCTTCGTCTTTGATAGATGGAGGAGAGGAGAAGGACAGGGAGGATAAGCTTCGTCTTTGATAGATGGAGGAGAGGAGAAGGACAGGGAGGATAAGCTTCGTCTTTGATAGATGGAGGAGAGGAGAAGGACATATGGAGGAGAAGGACGGAACGAAACGAAAATCGCATATCGCAGAGGAGAGGAGAGGCGGAGGTGGGTGGTTAGATTTTACTATTAGGTTAGGGTTATTTTTTTATAACTTACTATATATACTTATATAATAATATTATTAATTTATTTAAAAAATTCAATTCGGAAACCGCACCAATTGAGCCCAATTCGAATTCGGTCATGCCCGAATTACCGAAACCAAATTATCAAATTCAATTCGAATTCGGCAAAAACCAAATTTGCTCACCCTTAGTTACAAGGATTGAGAAATAAGAAAGGAGTAGGACTCTTCCACGTATGACTTATCCTAATGCTAAGTGGAATTGGAAATTGAATCCAATTAGGAGTCATATTTTCGTCTTTCTTTTCCTATAAATAGCTCATATATGTAATCTAAATATTGCATCTCATAACATAGTAATATCCTGGCTTGGTAGCGCTCCTAGACGTAGTCAATTCTTTGACGAACTGGGTAAACAATTCATTGTGTCTTTCTTTATTATTTTTCGATCTAGTTTTCTCTCCTAATATTGTTGTTTATTTCCTAACAATTGGTATCAGAGCGCCAATTTACATTGATAAAAATGGAATGCAAGACTCTGTGGAAAAAACTTGAAGTGGACAGTACAAGACCTTGGAAGTGGTTGTAATTATAAGAAGGGAAAAAAAAGTTAAGAGCTACTCAATCCCAAGTGAAGTTCATCATGAAGTAGGCTCTTAACAAAAGAAGTGATGATGTCACACCCCGTAACTGGAATGATGATATGGTAGTGTCTCATTGGTTAATGAGAACCAAAGCCCACAAAGGAGTTACTAAAAGAGAATTCATTATGCATTAAAATCTAAAATAAGAGTTAAACAGCGGAAGTAAAGGTACTACAAAGGAAATAATTCTAAAAATTACACGATTGAAAGGAAATAAGTGTTCTAATAAAATAACAGAAAATAAACTAAGTGTTTGTTCCATTGTTCCAATATTATATATCAAGTTATGAATCACTTCTCAAAGTCCCCTTCCCAAGCATCAATACCATAATAAGGATCGACATCCACGTCATCTGCAAAATAAGAAAAGAGAAAGGACTGAGCAGCGGGGCTCAGTAAGGATCGTACGACCCCTGGGATGAAGTATCAGATAAGACACAAAATAATTTTCCATTTCCCAAAATACCCCATTTGAAAAGACAATAGACATGACACTCTTGACACTGTGAAAACACTATAAATACACCTAGAATACACATCATTGGTTTAAAAAAACACTAGACGTGACTACGGAAATAAATAAAGTGTAAAACACATAAACAAAGCCTGTGGAAAAAGCAACGTCCACGATATCGTCTGCAGAAAATCACACTAAACTCCGGACGAAGCAACCGTATGCTGCTTTGTCCACAACAAGACAGTAGCCCCAGAAGTTACACGGACGAATGGTAGCACGAAGGGCCGTATGAATGGATCGTCCGCGACCTGTAGAAAACTATTTTTCATGTACAAATTTGTACACAAAAACTCTATTTCTGCACCAAAACTCCCCAACCCGAAAATGACAGTTTTTAGACTCAAAACCAAGTAAAATATGAGACCAAAACAAGAACAAACAAGTTAAGGACAACAATTAAGCTAAATAATCATATTTTTCATGTCTAAACACTTACATAACCAATGCACGACAAGCAGCATGCTTTCCCATACGCTACACACGATTATCCACATTGTTTAGACACTACAAACATAGCTACCTCTGTGACACAGCTTCCCACAATTCGAGCTCAATCGTCTAATCACGACTAACCAACAATAATTGTAACGGTCCTAGTTATAGTCCAAACTAGAAGTACAAACACATGGGTTCGGTAAAATCCTATAAATGAAGGGCCAAATTTTTTAGGATCCATTCTTACATTGTATCATTATCCATCACCATGGACTCCACAAAACCGTTACAGTCCCAATGATAGTCTATATCGGGTTAAGGCCCAAGAAGTACACATTTCACAAGATATCCCGGGATCTACACAATTCACGTTTATAATTCGAGCGAATCCTTCTAATCCGTTGATCCTAGACAAGAGCTCAAAAAAGGGCGACGACCAAACCAAATAGATGCCAAGACAATCAACCAAATAAGACGACCAAACAATGACCAACAAGTAATCCAACAATTAAGCAATTACCCCAAGTATGAACATCAAATAACAAATATCAAATATGAATAACTGTATAAGCAACCCAAGAATAACAATAACGAGTACAATCATTAATTCGCCAACATGATACACGACATTAAGACGATCCACCACATAATATGCAAAAACACCAACACTTCATTCATTTTATGCACTAAAACGTGTAAAACAATTCATGTTTATAATATAGTTATAAAAGACTGATTTCATGAGTTTTGTACTAGAAAGTATAGAGGTGTAAGATCCTTACCTCTTACGAAAGCAAAATACACGAAAATATGCAAGAAATCCTAAATCTGCAATACCAGCCCCGTTCCATGTGATATAACTTCTCGTTCTGAACACCGAATCACGATCCGTTTACGCTCACGTGTAGGTATTTCAAATAACTTTGAAACGATATCAAGATCTTCCAAACGGACGTCGTTTATCCTCTCAAAGATCTGCCCTAGAATTTTTCCTTTCTTCTTTTCTTTCCTTCTTTTCCCTCTCTAATTTTAGTAACCATTGCCTCACAATATTCCAGCCATGACTCCCACAATAAATTTTCAAATTATTGCACAAAAGGACCTTCACACTCTCACATATTGCCATCATGTCCACACACTCCCAAAACACAATATAACACGTACAACACATTAAATAGTCACATAACACTTAACTCTTAACATTTAATACATGGAATTAAATTGTAAATCATATTACATTAAAAAATCATATAAAGCATGCAAATCATATAGGAAAAATATCCCGAGGTATTACAAATGATGTCCAAAGTTCTACATCTTATAAGATTACAAAAAGACTTCAACGCATGAAGAGGTTGTTAAAGGTCTCAAATGAAGCTCAAAGAAGTTTCTACACGTCTTGAAGACTTGAAAACCTTGAACATTAGTCATGTTCTACATAGGTACACCTCTTGTGACTAATCTTATTCGAGAATATTAGCTTAAGTATGTAAAACTCTTGCATGGTTTCAAAACCCTCATTCATATTTTTATTTCATCTTAAAAAGGTTTTGAAAACTTATGTTAGTGTTGGTTTATGCCTATGTTCTTGAACATGTTTTAAAAGACTTTGAAAAATACTTAGGCATGAGTTTGAGACCATTAGAAATTTGATCAAGTGTAAAACCCACTTTTGGCCTTCATTATGCTCGACCTGGCCTAGACCTGGGTCGATCTGATGAAGGTCGGTTGACCGAAATGTATTTTAAACTTAGTCAATTTTGAATGCTCTAAGAATCCAACGAATATATTGTGCGGACGACCATGTTTTAGGTTGATCAACCGAGCCCTTGCTCCGGATGACTGGACCATCATTTGCGGTCAACTGCAAGCTGTCCAGTAGCCTGTCGATACTGATTCGGAAGCACCCCGGACGACTTGACAACAAGTAGGTTGATCAGAGCTGTCATGTCACACGACAAAAATATAGTCGTTGTAACTTAGATTGCTTGTCTTTTTTTTTTTTTTTTTGCCTCTATATAAAGCCTATAAGGATGCTTTTTCATACTTAACCAAGCCATAAGGGGGGATTTATTTTATAAACTTCAAACAAGCATTCAAACACTTTGAAGAGTTCAATTCTTTCTATCTTTTATAAAAAAATACAACATTTTGAGTAAGAGCTTAATATACATACTCTTCTATTCTCAATTTGAATTAGAGCTTTCATTTGTATTATCCAATCCATTGAGGGATTTTCTATAAATGGGCTAAATTGTAAAGTCTCATTTGTTGAGGCTCATCTTTATTGTAAAAGGGTTGTGAGTTGGCAAGGATTGTTTGTGAGAGTGGTGGTTTTGGGCCTCCTTAGTGGAGTGGATCTTTCTTGTAATTGTAGGAATTAGAGTGAGTGGTGAATCCGAAAAGTAAGTACGGTTGGTGTGCTCGTAAAACCTCATCACTTAATAGACTAGATTAGAGAAAGAGTTCTTAAGGGTGAAGAATTGGTGCTTAGTGCATAAAAGGATCATTTGTTGGCCTTGCCCTTGAAAGGTTGATTGGTGCTTAAAAGACCATTAGTTGTTTTTGTCCTTTCGTGTAAATATCTCTCAAGACAAGCTAGTAGAATTTGTTAAAATCCTTGGCTGTGTCATAAGGTAGTGGATCTAGATCTTTGTGATCGAACCACTATAAATCCTTGTGTTTGATCTCTCTAACTATACCTCTTTACTTTCAAGTTCTTACCTTATCTATAGTGCTTGTTTAGTGTAAGAGTAACATGTTTATCTCGAGTTAGTTATCTTTCTTGTTATATATTGTCTGGGCTTGGCCATAAGACTTGTACTAAGTGATCTTACAATCTTTATATATCTTGCTTAGTCTTGGTCTTATGACTTATATTATTTGATCTTACAAGCTTTGCATATAGGATCATTGACTTAGTCTATCTTTCCTTGATCATATTCATAGTCTTGTGTTCTTATGTGTTGCATCTAACACACGTCATCTAAGCTTTAACTCACCTTATGTGCTTAATCAACATACTTGTTAAAAATAAGGTGATCACTTTAGTAAAGATTATATTAGAAAAGCAAAAAAGTTTGAGAACCTAATCCCCTCTCTCTTAAGTTCTCCCCTTCGTGTATTTCATTTGGTATCATAGTCTAGTCTCCTTTTTGTTAGGCTTTACATCCTAGGAGGATCCGTAGCTTCATGTTTTCCTAAATACTCCTTAGATGAACCCTCTCCATCTAGACCACCCTTATTTGATGGCTCAAACCTTACTTGTTGGAAATCTATGCTTAAACTCTTTTTGTGGTCTAATGACTTCACCTTGTTGAGCATTATAGAAGAAGGGCCATATGTTCCTTCACATTTCGTGAAAGGTGTCAAGGTGCCAAAGTCAAGAAGAGACTTCAATGAAGAAGACTTCACAAAGATGACAATCAACTTTAAGGCCATGAATGTGCTTTGTTGTGCATAAAATGAAGAAACCCTCAACAAAGTCCATGAATGTAAAGATTCACATTCAATGTGGAAAATGCTTGAAGCAAACTATCAAGGAAAAGTTGAAGTGAAAGAGCCACGGGTGACATCTCAAGAATTGAAGACTCAATATTTTCAAAGAATTGAAGACATCTCAATCACAACTCAAGCAAACCTTGATATAATCAAAGAGTATGATAAAGGAGAACTCAAAAGTCCATCTTCAATGAGCTTTAAAAACAACACACATTCAGAACCTTCAAAAGATGAGAATAGTGAAGAAATGGCGGAATACACATCATAAAATGATAATGATCTTAATGAAGATAGAAACTATGATGTAGACATTGAAGATCAAGGATCTTGCTCAAATAAAAGAAAGAACTTGCTACTAAGTTTCAAAGGAAAAGATTCAAAGAGAAGTGGCATAAGGTTGGATCATTCTACGAAGAATGAAGAATTTGAAAGGAAAAAGTCAAAAACACTCCATAGCACTTGGTATTTTCAAAACTCAAATGTTATCCACATAGAAGAACCAAGATGCTTGATTACAAAGAGAAATAATTAAAGTGATAACAAATGCTACAATGAGAATCCCCACCCTTCATCACTTGGTAAGAAAGGGAAGATATCAACTTTACTTTCTCAAAGAACTTTCCTTAATGATACTGAAAAGTTGAAAAGTGATTTTGATTTATTTGCTTGTGATCTTATTAATGTTTCATCTCACCCTCTTGATGATCATATCCATATCGATAACTTGAAGCATGATCTCTAAATGTTACATGTATCCTTAGCTAAGTTATCTATTTTCAACTTGAATGATTCTTGCTCTTACATGCCTGGTTCATATAAGAATCACTCTTGTTGTTTTGATTTCAATAAACTTGATCCTTGTGTATGTACATGCCTCTTGAAAAACAAAGCTAACCTTGAAGGACATTCTCAAAAGGTACCTAGAATTTCTTAAGATTTCCTTGTAGGTACTAAAAGATCTAAGCTTCATAATGATAATATGAACTACAAGGAATGGCAAAAACGAGCAATAACTCTAAGAAAAGATTCACATGCCAAGGACAACAAAAGTGTAGAGAGCTCATCAAGAAAATAAATTTCATCTATCAAAGATGACTCTTCACATGTCATGAAAGAAGAGAAGATTGCTTCCATTGCATTAGTTACTTATGAGCAAAAGAGAAAAATGAAGCAATCAAAGGATAAACTCTTCAAAAGGAAATGAAAATGATGATCAAGACAAAGATCACACAAAATGCCTCATTAGACTTATTGATCATGAAGATCAACTTGACATTCAAAGTCCAAACTCTATGAGTGATGAGTTACAAATTTCTAACTCAACTCTTGATGGTGATCATGATAATGATGATGACCCCTATGTAATTTTAACTTTTTTATATGATGAGTTGAAAAACATGGCTAAGAAGAATAAGATCACTCGTAACAAACTTTCTTGTTCACTTAATGGAAGATCTTGCTTGCAAGTAGATTATGATAAACTTCTTGCCTCTTTACATGATTTAGAGAAAGAAAAAGAGAGTATTCTTTTATCTATTGATGCTATAACTTGTGAGAATCATGTTTTGCTTGATAAGTTGAATATTGTTGATTCCAATCTTGTTGATTATGATCTTATAAAGCATAAACTTGATATCTTAAACTCTTTTGTTGATAAGTGCATTTGTACTCGAGATAGCCTTGGTAATGTGTTTGATGCTTCATGTACCTCTCATGATCATAATTGTTTAGAGTATAGACACAAACAACAAGAATGCACTCCATATATCTTTTGATGCTAGAACCATATCTTCCACCATGACAAATGTGGCTTGCTCTTATTGTGGTATATGTGGGCATCATGTATATTCTTGCATCGTTAAAAGAATAATTAAAAGAGGTGTAAAAACCAGGTGGGTTGTAAAAAGCCCCATCTTTAAACCTCAAGGACCCAAGCAAATGTGGGTACCAAAAGTTTCTTCTCATGTAGGAAACAAAAGGCAAAGAAAAGATGGATGGACTCTTGAAGATAAGGTCTCATCCAATCTCTCCACTCATATGAAGAAGATCAACCCTCCTTGAAGAAGATGATTATCATACTATCATGTTGCATGAGCACCTCAAGATCAAAATATCATTGGATTCTTGAGAATGCTCAATCTTTATGGGCGATCAAGAAATGAGCAATGCACTAGTTCACAAAGTTAGAAATAATGGTGAAAATAAGCTCAATAAGGCAAAGAAATAAATTTGAAGAACTACACCGGTTATGAGAACTCCATTAATGTGCAAAAGTTGAAAAAACTAAGGCATCACAATATGTTTGATGAAGTTCCACTTGGAGAGTTGCTGAACATCATTTGATTATACAAACTCTTGCAAGAAAAGTGTCTTAAAAGAAGAAGTTGAGCTCACTTCAAGGAGAGTGTAAGAAGAAGACAAGCCACACCTTCAAAAGATGCAAAGAAGAACTAAAGGTGGATATGTCTAGCATGCAAGAGAAAACCAGGGGATGATTAGTAAAATGGAAAAATGGAAAGAACAAGGTCAAAAGAGACATTATATGGAAAACGAGTCTACAAGACCAAGTGAAATTCCATACATCACTCCAAGAGGCATTTCACGAAAAAGAAAATTGGAGTTATTCCCCCAAGACATCCGAAAGAATTTCATAGATAATTTCATGATAATGAAGATCAAGAAAGATAAAAGGAAGCCAAAATATTATATATGGCTTATGAGGAAATGAAGATTTAAGATATAATGGCCAAAGAATCTCCAAAGGAAAAAAGTTCGTAGCAATAATCATATCCCTCTTGGTTGTAGTTTTATATTCTTGATGTCTACCTTTACTTGCTCTTGCTTTGGTGCTATTGTTTTGTTGATAACCTCATGTGTTTATCTTATGAGATTGGCTTTTATTTTGGTTTGTTATGCCTTGTGCCTTGATCTTTTGTTTATCTATGAGAAGGTTGTTTTACAAAATGACCACCATAGTTATTTTTAAGGTTTCTAGTATTTTCAAATAACATAAGGTGAGTTTTTCATATATAAGCTTTTCCCTTTTTAAAGCAACTTGATCTTACATTTCCTCATCTTTTTATAGGTGCTCAAAGTATTTTTGGAAAACTCTTGTACTTCTTTTAATGGATTTATGGAAAACTTGTGGGTTTTAAGTTTTATTTCGACTTATATTATCCTATGTGTTTATCTTTTTGGGATACTTATGAATGCAAATAACCTTGTTCAGATTGTACCTATATGTCATATGGTTGCTTTGTTCATTCTAAGTATGGTGTGCTTCTTTAAGCACCCTTGTTGAGATTTATGGCTTGCTTTTAGCCCTTATATGCATTTCTTGATGCTTGCCATAATCTCTCGTGGTTTTTGTTTTTAGGCCATAATATAAACTAACAACTTTGTTTGTATGTGCTTTATCTTATTTAAAAGGCCTTTTTTTACCATTTTACAAAAGGCCCTACTATATGATCACCTTAGTTGTTTGTTTTATCCTATAAAGATCCTAAGGTGTGATTTTGAGCTCTTTGATGTTTTTAAAAGTTCATAACTTTGTTGTTACTTGTTTTTACTATCTCCAAGTTGCTAATAATATATTTTAGAAGTGTTTTTAAACCGTTTAAAAGCCTTTTGGAAACATTTCAAAAACAAGAAAACACATGTCTGCCATAACATCGGTCGACCGAAGTGCATGGACACAGGTCAACCGAGGTGTACATCTGGTCGACCGAAGTCCTGCTTCAAGTTTGAAAATGGTGATTTTCTGTACATATCACTTCTAATTTTTTTTTTTTTTTTAAAAAATTCTTGAATGTTGGAATCACTTCAAATATTTTCTTAAGACAATCCAATCCTTTTACAAAACACCAGAATCAAAATCGGCACATCTTAAAGTGGGAGCTTTCTTAAGTGTATAGTTTTGAAAAACTTAAAACTCCCTTTGTATCCTTTGTCTTCAAAGAAATGTTTCTTGTGCCTTTTAAATGGAAGACTAGAGATGATGGAGATTGATTGAGCTATAAGCTCTTTGAGCCTTATTTTGATAGGGTATACTTGATAAGAACATTCCTTGAAGCTTTTAAATGACAAATGTGCCTACATCTTGGATGTTATGTTTCTTTGGAATTTCTTTTATATCATGATATATCTCTTATCTACATTTTTGTATGTTGATAGTTTGTTCTTGATAAGAACATTCCTAGGAGCGTTTACATGACTATTGTGCTTTATATAGCCTAATTAATCTTGGTTGTCATGTGTCCTTGGAATTTCTTGTGTATGTATCATGCTACATCCTTTTCACATTCTATCATACGTTGAAGGAAGGTTATGATTTGGATTCTATATTACCTCTCCTCCTTCTTAAAGTGATATGAGCTTTCATTATGCTAACAATTTATATCACTTTACTTTGTTGGCTTATGTTTTTATTGATCCTATGCTCTTCATCTCTTTTGGTCATCTATTCTTTCGGAAGTTTGTGCCTACTTTTGATTGATTCATAACTTCCCTTTTTGTTTGGATTTATAAGCTCTCTTTGTTGTACTTAAATTTTAACATTACCTTTGTAGTTTGGTTTGATTTTACTTTTGAGCTATACTCTTAACCAACTACGAAGAGACTTGATTCTTATATTTAGTTCTCTTCTCTCGTTCTATTTGATAGGTGATGATATGTTCTTTTAGTTTTATTTTTATAGCATCTTGTTGGCATTGTTTTTCTTGCATAGCTTTAAAGATATTTCCTTCTTTAGTTTTGAGGTCTTTTGATCTTGTTTTGGTCTTTATAAACGCTTCCCTTGGTTTACATTTTACTCAAACTATTTGATCAAAAAGTTTCACCATAATTGATTTCAAACTTATCCCTCCTAAACGTTTTACATTTTTTTATCATTTGAATCTCTATTTTAACAAAAATGAGGAGTAAATGATTTTCATCTTGGTGCTCTGATAAACTTTTTTGATTTTGACAAACAAGGGGAGAAAATTAGTGTTGCAAATGTGCCATGAAAGGCATTTTACAAAAGGAGAAAGATAAGAACTTTGCAAAATGGGAGAGATAAGGGATTCTTTAAAATAGGAGGAGTATAATGCTTTTTCATACCATCTACTTGCCTTGACCATATGATATCTTGAATCCTTATCTCATGTTATTGTTATCTTCTACTTATTTGCCTATATCATCTTGTTATGTTATTCTCATTTGCATCAATGTTTTGTCCTCATAAAAGGGGGAGATTGTGCTCAAGGAAAATGTGATCAATCTAGTTTTGATGATAACAACCCATTGAGAAATTCTCATGTTTGTGCGAGATTGTGTTTTTATGATAGCATCTAGAACTCGCACTTAAATTAATGAAAATGTAAAGAAAGCTTCCATGATCCTCAAAGGTGACAATCATCCCAAAGATAAATTTGAAATTTGAAGGATTAATTGAGAATAAGCTACACAGTGCAAGAGTCCATGGCACAAGGTTGAAGTGGATTCTACAAGGCCTTGGAAGTGGCTGCAATGATAAGAAGTAAAATCAAGCAGTTAAGAGCTACTCAATCCTAAGTGAAGTTCATCATTAATTAGGCTCTTAACAAAGGAAGTGATGAAGTCCAAAGTTCTACATCTTAGAAGATTACAAAAGGACTTCAACACATGAAGAGGTTGTTAAAGGTCTCGAGTGAAGATAAAACAAGTTTCTACACATCTTGAAGACTTGAAGTCCTTGAAGATTAGTCATGTTCTACGTAGGTACATCTCTTCTGGCTAATCTAATTTGAGAATACTAGATTAAGTATGTTAAGCTCTTGCATGATTTCAAAACCCTCATTTATACTTTTATTTGATCTTAAAAAGGTTTTGAAAACTTATGTTAGTGTTAGTTTATGCCTATGTTCTTAAACATGTTTTAAAAGACTTTAAAAAAGAATTAGACATGAGTTTGAGAACATTAGAAATTTTGATGAGGACACATCCTTGAAGCTGCCCAAGACAACTCATTCAAGTGATCCCTTGAACAACATCACAGGTCCAATGACAAGGTCTAGCAGAAAGGGCATGAACCAAGCTCTTACTTAATTCATTTTAGAGATTCATGCTAAGGAAGAAGCAAGGCAGCCTTCAAGTAATTCAACACATGAAGACCAAGTCTATCTCATCTCATTTAAATGCATATCTCACGATTCAACAAGTTAAAGTGGCTAGGATCCCTTTTGAAAGTTTAGTCATTAAAGTCTACATTGGACTTTAATGTAACTTTAGTTTTATTATTGTTATTTCTGTTTTATTAGACTTAAATAAGGACATGCTGTCCATTAGTTATTTAGCTTAAGTCTTAGTACTTGTTTTGTTAGTTTACTATAATTGTTCATTCTTTAGTAGTCCAAAGCCAATTAGGAGATTTGTAATAGGTCTAGCTGAAATCCCTTCTCTTATTTAAAGAGAATTCGGCCTTCATTGTTTGGTGACTTGATATAATATAATTGTGAGGTTTTTCCTTCATTCTTTGTGATTGAAATTCTTTAGGATTTTCTTTCACTGTTACTATGTCAACTAGTTTAGATCCCTAGATGTGGTGCTTCATCCTCCATTAGAGTAATTGTTGATAGGGTTGCTAGGTGCTTATCGCTACTTAGAGGTCTTCAGTGTGAGCTTCCACGTGGTCTAGTCCAAGTTAGAGAAAAATCATTCCCTTGCGTTTACTCTAGTTGTTGGGTCTTGGTTGTTATCGATGCCAAGGTTCTTCATCAAATGTGACCAAGTGGAAAAACCACTTTTGGCCTTCATTCCGGTCAACCTGGCCTAGACCTCGGGCGCACTGATACAGGTCGGTTGACCGAAGTTTCTTTTACACTTGGTCAAGTTTGAATGCTCTAAGACTCCAACTGCTATATTGTGTGGACGACCATGTTTTAGGTCGGTCAACCGAGGCCTTGCTCCGAACTACCAAACCATCATTTGCGGTCGACCATAATCTGTCCAGTAGTCTGTCTATACTGATTCGTAAACCCCCGGACGGCCTAACAGCAAGTCGGTCGATCGGAGCTCTCCTCTCGAAGGTAAAATAAAGTTGAAACTTTGATTGTTTGTCTTTTTTGGCCTCTATATAATGCCTTTAAGGCTTATTTTTCATACTTAACCAAGCCATAAGAGGGCCTTTGCTTTATACACTCTAAACAATCATTTAAACACTTTGAAGTGTTCAATTCTTTCTATCTTTACTAAAATACATCATTTTGAGTAAGAGCTTCGTATACATACTCTTATATTTTCAATTTGAATTAGAGATTTCATTTGTATTGTCCAACCATTGAGGAATTTGCTATATTGAGCTAAATTGTAAAGTCTCATTTGTTGAGGCTCATCTTTATTGTAAAAGGGTTGTGAGTTGGCAAATCTTGTTTATTAGAGTGGTTGTTTTTGGCCTCCTTAGTGGAATGGATCTTTCTTGTAATTGTAGGAACTATAGTGAGTGTTGAACCCGAAAAGTAAGTACAATTGATGTGTTCGTAAAACCTCCTCACTTAGTAGACTAGATTAGAGAAAGAGCTTCTAAGGGTGAAGAATGAGTGCTGAGTGCATAAAAGGATCATTTGTTTGTCTTGCCTTTGAAAGGTTTCTTGGTGCATAAAAGACCATTAGTTGATTTTGTCCTTTCGTGTAAAGATCTATCAAGACAAGCTAGTAGAATTTGCTAAAATACTTGGGTGTGTCCTAAGGTAGTGGATGTAGATCTTTGTGATCGAACCACTATAAATCATTGTGTTTGATCTCTTTAACTCTACCTCTTAACTTTCAAGTTCTTACCTTATCTATTGCACTTATGTGCTATATGAACTTTTTTAGTTTAAGAGTAACATGTTTATCTTGAGTTAGTTATATTGAGCCAATGTGATCAATCTTGTTTTGATGATAACAAGACATTGAGATGTTCTAATGTTTGTGTGAGTTTGTGTTTCAATGTTAGGAGATTATACACTAACACTTTCATTGAAGGATAGCTTCTTGTGGACATCAAAGATCATTCTACAACAATAAGAAGCTACATTTTGCAAGTCCCCATGGCACAAGATTAAAGGTCATCCACAATGCCATTGGAAGATATTACTATAGGACTTCAGCACTCACAAGAAGAGGTTGATCAAAGGTCACAAGTCAAAGCTCAAAGAAGATCTCATCTTTAAGAATTGAAGACCAAGAAGATTAGTCAAGAAGCTTATATGTATATCCTTGTGACTAATCTTATTTGATGAATGATAGTTTATAGTATGATGAAGCTCATACTCTTGCATGTTTTCAAAACCATATTTCATACATTGATTGAATATTTTCAAAGATTTTGCAAAACATCTTTTAAGTGTTGGTTAATGCCTCAGATCTTTATTTATTTTTAAATATCTTTAAAAAACTCGTAGCCATGAGTTTGAGAACGTTAGAAAGTTGACCAAGTGGAAAAACCACTTATGGACCGAAGTTCGGTCGACCGGGTCCTAGACCTCGGAAGACTGGATGAAGTCCGGTCAACCGAAGTGTCTTTTGTACTTTGTCACTTTTGAATGTTCAAAGACTCCAACGACAATAAATCTTAGAAGACCATGTTATAGGTCAATCGACCGAACCTTTGATTCGGAAGACCAGACCACCCTTTGCGGTCGACCGAGATGAGATTAGAAGCCTTTCAACTTAACTTCAGAAGCGCACTTCGGACGACCTACTCCATAGCCCGGTCGACCGAAGCTGTCATATCAAGGCAAAAATATAACCATTGTAACTCGGTTTGCTTTCAATGTTTGGACCCTTTAAATAGCCTTTAAGGCTGATTTTTGTTCTTTGATCAAGCTAATAGAGGGGCCTTAGAATACAAGTTTTAGAAAGAGCATCATATACTTATTCTCTCATTCTCAAATATCAATTAGAGCTTACATTGTAATATACAATCCTTAAAGGGTTTTTTTTTCTTCTTGAGCTTAAATGTAAAATCTCATGTGTTGAGATTATCTTTCCTTGTAATAGGTTGAGTGGCAAGGCTTGTGTGTGAGAGTGGTTGTTTTGGGCCTCCAATAAGTTGGATCGGATATTTCTTGTAATTGTAGGAACTAGAGTGAATGGTGAACCCGAAATAGAAGTAGGGTTGATGTGTTTGTAAAACCTCCTCACTTAGTGTACAAGGTTAGAGAAAGAGTTCCCAATCGTGGAAGGTTACATGAGAGTGTAAAAGACCATTAGTTGGTTTGTCCTTCCTTGTAATCTTTCAAGACAAGCTAGTGGAAAGTTGCCAAAATCCTTGGGTGTCACAAAGTAGTAGATGTAGATCTTTGTGATCGAACCACTCTACCTCATTGTGTTTGATCTTCTAACTATATCTCTTTACTTTCAAGTTCTTACATTATACTTGTACTTATATTCACTTGAACTTGATTGTATATGTTTTAATTGATTATTTGGAGTTAGATCAATTGCTTGTTATATCCTCAGATACTTGAGAGGTACCACAGAGAGAACCTTATGTTTCAAAAGAATAAATGTTGAATTGGCAGGGTCTGTTGATGCAGATTTGACATCACGTGATCTTGATAGAAGGAGGAGTACAACCTGACACGCATTTACTTTGGGTGGTACCACGATTTCTTGGGCTTCTAAGTTGCAGAAGATCGTGGCCTTATCTATTGCAGAAGCAGAATATGTAGCAGTGACAGAGGTTAGTAAAGAGATGGTATGGTTGCAGAATTTCTTGCGTGACTTGGGGAAGGAGCAGAAAAATAGAGTTCTCTCCAGTGATAGTCATAGTGCTATCTTCTTAGCAAAGAACCCAACATTTCATTTAAGAACAAAGCATATTGAGTTGAGGTATCACTTCATACGCTATCTCTTGGAGAGGAAGGTCTTGCGGCTTATGAAGATTCAAGGAAGTGAAAATCTTGCCGATATGTTGACTAAGGTTGTAACCTTAGAGAAGTTGAAGTTATGCATGGCTTCAACTGGCTTTAGAGCTTGAGATGGAGTTTGGTGCTACTAAACAGTTATGGATTACTGAAGAAGAGGTGGTTACATTAGAGTTAGTCTCTAGGTGGGAGATTGTTAGGTTATAGAGCCTAAGGCTACACAGATTAAGAAATAAGAAATAAGTAGGACTCTTCCACGTGTGACTTATCCTATTGCTAGGTGGAATTGAAAATTGAATCCAATTAGGAGTTAGGATTTCGTCTTTCTTTTCCTATAAATAGCCCATCTATGTAATCTAAATATTGTATCTCATAACATAGTATTATCCAAGCTTGGTAGCGCCCCTAGACGTAGTCAATTCTTTGAGGAACTGGGTAAACAATTCCTTGAGTCTTTCTTTATTGTTTTTCGATCTAGTTTTCTCTCCCAAATATTGTTGTTTATTTTCGAACACATATACATTGTCTTGTATTCCTATGTGTTGCATTTACTCACATAAGTCATGTAAGTGATAATATTTTAATTCACCTTATATGATTAATGAACATAATTGTTGTTAAGGTGATCACTTAGGAAACGATTGTGGTAGAAGAGTTTAAATTATTTGAGAACCTTATTCACCCCCTCTAAGGTTCTCCCCTTCGAGTATCTCAAATGGTATCAGAGTCTAGTCTCCCTTTTTGTTAGGATTAACACCCTAGGAGGATCTATGGCCATTCGCTTTTCTACCCATTCTTTAGAAGACTCTTCCCTTCCATCCTGTGATGACTCCATCTTCTCTAGGTACCAAATGATTATACTATGTGTGTCTATTAATGATTTCACCTTGTTAAGGTTTATAGATACAAGAAATTTCATATCACTCCTTAGCATTTGGAAATCTCGAAGCTTAAAGACTAAATCCATTGGAGAACCAAGTTTCTTAAAGTCAAAAGAGCAAAGCATCAAGTGATGACAAGAGCCAAAATGTCAATCAATTATCCCCATCACTTGGTAAGAAAACAAAGGTATCAAAATCACTTTCCCATAACTTTTTTTATTGATGTGTTTTTAATTTGTGGGTAAAGTTGTTTTGTGTATATTTTTTTGTATGCTTGCTCTTATATATGTTGCATCTCTGTTTCTCTATATTCTTATCTATATAGATAACCTTTAGCAAGATCTCAACTTGTCCATGTTTGTTTTGGCTAAGGTATCTATGAGATGTAGCATATACAACTTGATTGATTCTTGATCTCGCTTGTCTACATCATTTAAGAATCCATCTAGTTGATATGTCTTTGTTTTGCAAAATCCTTGGGCATATACGTGTAACTTGAGAAATTAAGCTAACATTAAAGGACCTTTCAAAAGGTACCTAGATTTCCTTGTAGGTACAAATAGTTCTAAGCTTCACTTTGAATACATGAACCGCAAGGAATGGCACAAGTAAGCTAAGACTCCAAGAAAAGAGTCACATGCCAAAGATTGCAAGATTGTAGAGGGTTCATCAAGGAAAAGAAAAATCATCCCAATGAAGACTCTACATTTGCCATGAGAGAAGAGGAGATTGCATCCATTCCGTCAATCAAGGATGAACAAAAGAGAAAAAGGAGCAATCAAATGTCACCTCTTCAAAGAGCTTCAAATGAAAGTGTTGATCATGATAAAGGTCACCCAAAATGCCTCATTGGTCATATTGATGGTAAAGACCAACCAAATGGTAGAACGTCCAAGCTTCTTGGAGCAATGAGGTACAAAAGCTTAACTCGTCCCTAATTAGTGATCACTCATTACCTTATGATCCCTATGTGCTATAACCTAGTTTTATGATGAGTTAAGTAGATGACTAAGAAGTTTGTGCTTAACTGTTTTAAACTTGCTTGCTCACTTAAGGAAAGATTCTTAGTGCAAGTAGTTTAGGATATACTTCTAGTCATTTAAAAGAAAAAAAGAGTATGCACTTATTTGTTGATGCTTTTATGTATATCATGTTTTTCTTGACAATGTGCTAATTGTTTATTCCAAACTTGTCAAGCATGATGTTTGTTTTTAAAAGCATGAACTTGTTTATCTTAAACTCTTTTTTTTATATGTGCATCTACTATATTGTCTTGATAATGTGTTTTGTGCTCTATTTGAATCGCTTGTTCTTAATTGCTTAGAGTACAAACACAAACACAATAATTCACATACCTTATCTCTTTGATGCTTGATCTTCATTGCAATATGGCTAACATGATGTGCTTATATTATCATCTTTGATCATCATGTTAAATTGATTGCATCATATAGAGATATTATTAATAGAGGTGTATTAACCAAGTTGGTTGTAAAAAGCCCATCCTTAACCCTCTAAGACCCAAACAAAATGAGTACCAAAAGTGTCTTCTTATGTAGGTAATAAAGGTAAAGGGAAGAGGAATTGATTCCTGATGTTAAGATCATCCATCTTCTCCAAACCTATGAAGGAGACACTTTCTCCTTGAAGAAGATGAGTTTAAAAGAAGCAATTTCAAAGAAGAGCTCAACCTCAAGGAGAAGATATGAAGACTAGCCACACTTTAAAAAAAAATGCAAAGAAGAGATTAAAAGTGGCTAGGTCTAGTGCAAAAGAAAACTGGGGACGAAGAGTTAAGATGGAAAAATGGAATGAACAAGGTCAAAAGAGACACTTCAAAGGAAGATGAGTCTACAAGGCCAAGTGAAGTTCCGTACATCAACTCCAAGAAGCAAACATCTGAAGATGAGAGAAGAAGATTGGTTGCCCCCAAAGACATCCTCAAGAACTTCAATGATGACATCTCAATGAGGAATGTCAAGTAAGAGCAAAAGAAGCCAAAAGTTCAAGAACCATCAAAAGAGAAAAATTGGTAGTTATAGCCCTCTCTCTCTTGGTTTTAGCTTATTTATTCTTGATGATTATCTTTGCTTGATCTTGCTTTTATTTGTTATTTCCTTATCTCATGTGATTATCTTTCTTATCTTATGAGTTTGGCTATAACTTGATTTGATATGCCTATGTGTAGACTAGTTAATTAAGCTTATTGAGTCTAAAATGTTGGGTCCAGACTCAGGCCCACTAAATTGAGACCCAAGTTGGATTTCTATTGGATTGGGTCTAGATATTTTCAACTAGAGTTTGGACTCAACCACACTGGGTCTTGGATCTAATTTAGGCCCGCTCATTAATTTTACTTATAATTTTATTGATACTCAATTTTATCGATCGAAACATGAATATTTTTTTAAATAAAATAAATAACGATTATTAGCGAAATATTTTGTGAAAAGAAATATGCACCGTTCATTTACATTAACATCATATCCTTGAGTTCTTATAAAACAAAATAAAAAATAATCTTAATTGGATTTTTTAGTCCTTGGGTCTCTTGGATCTATACAATTATAATTTAGACCCACAACTTTTGGGTCCCATACTTAGCTTGGATCCTACCCATATGAGTCCAAACCCAATCTAAATCTGGGTATAAAAAAGTTTATCTAGACCCAAATTGGGTCTTATGAGTCTGGATTTGGATTTAGGCTCTTGAGTCCAATTGACGGGCTTACCTATGTGTTTCAATTCTTGATTTCCAGAAAGGCATTTTCAAAATGACCACCTTAGTTATGTTTAAAAGGTTTTAAAGCTTTCAAAGAACCTAAGGTGTGTCTATACTTTTACAAGATTTATCCCTCTGCATAACAACTTGATTTAAAAGTTTTCATCATTTTATAGTTGCTAAAAGTATTTTTGGAAAACCTTACTTTTATGGATATATTGGCATTCTTGTGCTTTCAAAGTCTATCCTGACTAGATGCATATAACCTATGGTTTTCAATTTTGATGCTTATGAATGCAAACAACCTTGCTTTGGATTATACCTTATGCCATGTGGTTGATTTGTTCATTCTAAGTATTGTGTGCCTTCTTGATCCACTGCTGTTGAGAGTTATAGCTTGATTTTAGCCAATTGCGGCATCTTCTTGAAGATTGTCATACTCTCTTGTTGAAGTTGTGTTTTTGGCAATTATATGAGCCAACAACTTTATTTTACGTTTTTTATATTGTTTTAAAACAATTTGAAAAGGGCCTAAAAATATGATCGCCTTAGTTGCTTTTCACTATTTTTATCTTAAAAGATCCTAAGGTGTAATTTTGAGCACTTTGATGTATTTATAAGGTTTAACCTTTGTTCTAACTTGTTTTTTACTTATTCAAAGTTGCTCATGATGTTTTGGAAGTGATTTAAAATCATTTAAAGGTCTTTTGGAAAAGTTTCAAAAACCAGAAAATACCTATTAGCCATAACCCCGGTCGACCGACTTGTTGATTCCGGTCGACCGAAGGGACTGGACACTGGTCAACCGTGATTTACATCCGGCCGACCGAGGTGCCCTGCTTCAGTATTAAAATGGTATTTTTCTTAGATTATCACCTCCAATCCTTTTATTTTCAAATTTTTTGGATGTTGGATTCATTTCAAATATTTTCTTAAAACCATCCAATGCTTTAAACAAAATCGGCACATCGTAAGGGGGAGCTTTCTTATACTTTTAGATTTGTAAAACAAAAACCCCGCCTTATGCACTATGCAAATACTTATCTTTATATGTGTCTTTTATATGCTTACTTAGAGATGATGGGGATTATTTCGAGCTATATGCTTTTTAAGACTTGTTTTGATAGAGTATATTTTGATAAGAATGTTTACTTGGATGTAATACATGACAAATGTGGCTCATTTTATGTTGGTTGTCATGTTTCCTTGAAACTTCTTTGGTATTATAGCTCTTAGCATTTGATTAGCTGGTTGAGAGTTTGTACTTGGTGAGTAATTTCCTAGGAAAAGTACCACATGACAAATGTGCTTATCAAAATCCTGGATGTCATGTCTCCTTGGAATTTCTTGCATATCTTGTTACATTCTTTTCACATTCTATCATGCTTTGAAGGAAGGATGAGCTTTTAAATGTATTTTTACCTATCCTCCTTCCTTAGTGATATGTTTTTTTTTTAAATGTTTATCTTGCAAATATCACTAGTTTTGATGGTTTGTTTTTAATATTTCTAAAACCTCCATCTCTTTTGGTTATCCATCTTTGGGAAGTTTTTGCTCATTTTGATTGATTCATAACTTCCCTTTAAAAACTTTATTGTTTATGTACCTACCTTGCTTTATCTTTCATTTTTTTAAATATCACCTTTGTAGTTTGGCTTGAATTCATATTTGAATTATATTCTTAACCAACTACTTGAGAAAGAGACTTGTTTCTTTTATTCTATCTTTAACTATCTTATCCTCTCTATAGGTGATACATAAGTACTCGTTGTTTCTTGCATATTATTTGTACTTAATGTATTTTCAGGACACGAGAGAAAAAGAAATAGTGTTGAAAGCAAAGACATATGCACACACAAAGAAAACGAGAAATCTCCCTTCACCAACAAATACACATCCACTCACCATTGATGATGATCTTGAGGGATGATGATTCAAGGAGACAGTTAAAATTTGAAGAAGGAAGATAGGAAGTTTCTTTGAGTCTTTCTCCACAATAAGGACACGAGAGAAGAAGCAACGATGTTAGAAGCAGAGCCAATGCATTAGCCAAACACAGAGAAAATGAGAAACATCACTTCACCAACAACTATGGAAAGCATCCAAAGGTTAAGAATGAAGATGGAAGTTTGTTTGTTGCTCTTTGCCAGGATTCCGGTCGACCGCAACCTTCAAATTTGGTCGGCCGAATATGCCTTATTTCTGCAAAATTGTACACTCTAAACTTATATCTTTTCAGTTTTTACAGTTCCTTATTTGGGCACTGATTTAAGGGGGAGATTTTATAGTTGTCTATCCTATAACCCCCTATTTATGTGATGTCTGCCTAAACTTGTCAAATCATATGTATCATCACATCATAAGTTGGCTTTGTTTCCATATTTTCATATCTTTTAAGCCAACTTGTGTAAAATTTAATGGGACTAGTATGTTCTTTCTAGTATATCTTTTGACTACCTCCCTTATCATTTGAGATCATGTGTTTTCTCTCTCTCGCTTATATCTTTTTATCTCACTTGATTCTTTGGTTAGCTCATTTTCTTAGTTGTTATACTTCTTTAGCTAACCATTATCTTAAAGAGGAATGTTCTACAAAGTTTTAACTTTACACTTTCTCTTTGTTTTGTTTTTGGTTTGTGATACATATGCCTTTCATATGTTTATATTTTCATGGTATCACAACCATTTCATCTTTCTTAGCTCAGCTTTATAACTTGTTCTCATCTTGTTAACTAACATTGATTTTAAGGTTTTATTCCTTCATCTCCTCATGTTTTAGCTTGAGTTGTATATTTATTTTTGAGCCATATGACCATCTTTGATTTTATTTGTCATTATGTGCTCTCCTTATTTTGAAATCAACCAAGCTTAAAACTTCTTTAAAAGATCTTTTTAAAGCTTGCATACATCTTTAGATAAGCATCATCTCTTGGCCACTCATATTGCACATTAATGGCCTTTCACAAATGATGTGCTTACATAGCTTTAAAGATTTCTTTCTTTTGGTCTTTAGTTTTTCCTTCTTTTGTTTAACTCTTTACTATTGACCAACAAGCTTCTCCATGCTTTAAACTTTATCTCTCCTCAAGATTTTCATTTTTTATCCTTTGGATCTCTATTTTTAACAAAAAGAGGAGAAAATGCTTTTCTTATTGGCGCTCTGATAAACTTTTTTGATTTTGACAAAAAGGGGGAGAAAATTTAGATTTGCAAATGTGCCAAGAAAAGTAAATTTACAAAAGCAGAAAGCTAAAAACTTTGCAAAATGGGAGAGATAAGGGATTCTTTAAAAGAGGGGAGTAGAATGATTCTTCAAAACATCTACGTGCCTAGAATATAATTTGCATCCTTATCTCTTGTTTTGATATTTTGTGCTTAATTGTCATATCATTTTGATAATTTATATCCATTTGCATCAATGTTTTGTCATCATAAAAAATGGGGAGATTGTAAGCCCTAAGGGCTAATGTGATCAATCTTGTTTTGATGATAACAAGACATTGAGAAGTTCTAATGTCTGTGTGAGTTTGTGTTTCAATATTACGATATTATACACTCACAATTGCATTGAAAGATAGCTTCTTGTGGACATCAAAGATCATTCTACAACAAGAAGAAGCTACATTTTGCAAGTCTCAATGGCACAAGCTTAAAGGTCATCGACATTGTCATTGAAAGATATTGCAAAATCAAATGAAGATCAACATGTTGAAGAGATACTCAATCACACAATGAAGTTCATCCATGAAGTAGGCTCTCAACAAAGAAGTGATGAAGTCCAATGCACTACAACATGAAGATTGCTATAGGACTTCAACACTCACAAGAAGAGGTTGATCAAAGGTCTCAAGTCCAAGCTCAAAGAAGATCTCATCTTGAAGACTTGAAGACCAAGAAGATTAGTCAAGAAGCTTATAAGTATATCCTTATGACTAATATGAGGAAGCTCATACTCTTGCATGTTTTCAAAACCATATTTCATACTTTGATTTAATCTTTTCAAAGGTTTTGCAAAACATCTTTTAAGTGTTGGTCAATGACTAAGATCTTTAAAATGTTTTAAATATCTTTCAAAAACTCGTAGGCATGAGTTTGAGAACATTAGAAGGTTAACCAAATGGAAAAACCACTTATGGACTGAAGTCTTGTCGACTGGGTCCTAGACCTCGAAAGACTGAATGAAGTCCGGTCGATCGACATGTTTTGTCTGGTTGGCCGAAGTGTCTTTTGTACTTTGTCACTTTTGAATTTTTCAAAACTCCATCGACAATAAATCTCAGAAGACCATGTTATAGGTCAGTTGACCGAACCTTTGATTCGGAAGACTGTGCCATCATTTGCGGTCGACCGAGATGAGAACAGAAGCCTTTGAACTTAAATTCGGAAGCACTTCGGACGACCCAATGCCTAGTCCGGCAGGCTGAAGTTGTCCTGTCAAGACAACAATATAGATGTTGTAACTCGATTTGCTTGCAATTTTGGACCCTTTAAATATCCTTTAAGTCGGATTTGTGTTATTTACTCAAGCTAATAGAGGGGCCTTAGTATACAAGTTTTAGACAAGCAAATCAAACATTTTTCATGATCTTAAATCTTCCAATCATTAATCAAAACATTTCAATTTAAGAAAGAGCTTCATCTACTTATCCTCTCATTCTCAAATATGAATTAGAGCTTACAAGGTAATATCCAATCCTTAGAGGGATTTCTCTTTCTTGAGCTTAAATGTAAAATCTCATGTATTGAGATTATGTTTTCTTGTAATGGGTTGAGTAGCAAGTCATGTTTGTGAGAGTGGTGGTTTTGGGCCTCCAATGAGTTGAAGTGGATCTTTCTAGTAATCATAGGAACGCGTAATAGATGTGGAAGGAGAAACCCGGGAAAGTGTCAATGGAAAATCTGAGCTTGTCTTAGATGTGGGAAAACAGATCATAAGGTTAGTCAGTGTACGGTTCAAAGGAAATTTCAAACTACATCATAAGCACCAGGAGTCGGGGGATTCAAGGTCGAGGCCTAATGTCAAAGTTGTTTCCCTTACACACCAACAGGCGAAGAGTGCAACGAATATGGTGATGGGTACATTGTGTGTTATTTGAACGTGGTGTTTTCTTTTGTACTTCGTAGGATTGCCATATAGCACCATACTTGTCTTTTGGATGACTATAGAGCTACTACATCTAGAGGAAGGGTTCTAGTGTCTATGTTTTGTAAGAGGTGTAAGTTTCGAGGACGAAACTTTTGTAAGGAGGAGAATGTGATACCCGGGACATTTCGAGTGCATGTTTTATGTGATTACTTGATTTTATGTCTATTAAAAGTTCTAGGGGCGTAGTGTCAAAGGTAGGAGGTAAGATGACCTATATGCTAAGTTGGGAAGTTTAGTTAGTTAGTAGGTTTATTAGGAGGGAAGTAGTTAGGAGATTTTAAGGGGTATGTAGTATATGAATTGCTGCAAACTTTGGGAGAAAAGATTCACAACACTTGGGAAAAAATATGGAGAAACATAGAGCTGAGAGTAGATTGCTAAGTTGAAATATCAAACAGAATCCGATCAGAGTGATTATTGTTGCAAACGGTAGAAGACGTTTAGTACATGATTTTGGACGGTGGAGACCGATTTACAATGGTGGAGTTCAAAGTAATTAACTTCAGAAGTTGAGAATGTGAATCTGCATTTTGGGAATTATCGTAATCTTTGAAGTATTTGTTTAAGCATGCGAAGTAATGATATTTTACCTTTATTTTTCTTTCCTAAAAGCATGAACTGGAGTATTTTAAAGTTATGGGTTATGATGAAATGTTTCTTTACATATGTAATACATTGAAAATTGGATGAAATATTTAATTGCTTGCATTCTTGTGTGGTTGATAGTCTTGTCAAATTGCACATGTTATATGTATATACTTGTTGTTGGTGTTGTGTTGTGATTGTTGTACATATTTTTGAGATCCTCCTCAATCTAGAGCTCTTGTCTAAGAATGACTTTATGGCAGGATCCATCCCAATTACTGTATACTGATGAACTCGGGTGTTCGAATTGTCTTGTACTATATATGTAAAACCCGTAACTTTTACTTACGCGATATTTGGCTTATAATTAATTTTTCGCGATTAATGAAGTAGGCATAATTTACTTCGTGTAACTATTTGACTACATGTCTATTTAATTTTAAAACATATTACGTGATATGTTTGTGTATTTTTATTGAAGTATTTCGCACGCGTAACATAATTAGGGGATTTAATTGTGACTCACCTAGATGATTAATTTAATTAGATAATTGATAGGATTGGTGAATAAAATAATTAATAATAAAAAATAAGGAGGAGTTTCGCTGGGTGAGCGAAAACGGAAAGTCAAAGTCGTGGGTATATAAAGGAAGGGAAAAAAATAGAATTTAAAAGGAAAAGCCATTTTCGTAGAAAGCATTATATATATATATATATATATATATATATATATATATATATATATATATATATATATATATATATATGGGACTTCGTGCGCAGACAGCAAAAAGGGAGCAGCTCACTCCATCTCACAGCAGCGATAAGAAGTAACTTTGTGAGTTGAGAGGATTTCTGGGCAGATTTTTTAGCAATTTTGAGAGGACTTTTGAGTGATAGGATTGTAATATGACCGGAGGGATCGAGATTTTAACTGTTAAATTTTCCGTAATGCATGTCCGAAGTAGAGGGAAGAGCCAGAATTTTACAACACTTGTACGCTTATTGCTTGTTAACTAGATTCGAGGTAGGGACCCTGCTTTCCTCTGTTAGATTCTGTTTTGGATTACTTTTTACTGTTGCGTATTGTTCCATTATGTTTTAAGATATATCTTTGAAAAACAATTAGGCAAGAGTTTGAGAATATTAGAAATGTGACCTAGTGGAAAACCACTTTTGTACTGAAGTCCGGTCGACCTGACCTTGGTTTTGGCGACCTGATGAAGTCCTATCGACCGACGTGTGTTGTTCGGTCAACCGGGGTTGGTTTTTGTCCTTGGTCAATTTCTATTGTTCCAAGACTCCAACGACTATATTCCCTCAGATGACCTAGCCTTAGGTCGGTCGACCGGACCACATCATGCGATTAACCGAGATGTGTCCAGAAGCCTTTTAATATTTATTTCGAAAGCACTCCAGACGACCTACCACCTATTGTGGTCGATCAGAGTTGTCACTTCAAGGAAAAAATATAGCCGTTGTAAATCGAATTGTTTGTGTATTCTGGCCCCTATATAAAACTTCTAAAGCTGATTTTTCATAACCAACCAAGCCATAAGAGGGCATTTGATATACACTTCATAAACAAGCAATCAAATCATTCTTCAAAATATATCATTTTGAGTTGAGCTTAAACATATTCATTCTCTTCTATTCTCAAACTTTATCTTAGAGTTATAATTTTTATATTCAATCCAATCGAGGGATTCTTTGAAGTGAACTAAATTGTAAAGTCTCAATTGTAAGAGGCTCTTTCCTTTTATCTTTGTGAGAACTAGCTCTTTGTGAGTTAGGAAAAAGCTCTTTGTGAGCTTCACTCCATGTGAGTGTTTGTCCTCTTTGTGGGGTATCTCTGTGTGAGATTGGCTCTGTGTGAGCTTAGTTCTTTGTGAACTAGCAAAAATGTTCTTTGTGAGCGGAGTCCTCTTTGTGAGACAAGTTATTGTTCTGTATGAGCAAGGCTCTTTGTGTGCTAGAAAGGTGGTTGGGGGTAAAACTCTTTGTGAGTTGTCCACTTATGTAAAAGTTTGATCCCATCTTGCAATTTGTTGTGACGGGATTAGTGGAGTTGCCAAAATCCTTAGGTGTGTCCTAAGGTAGTAGATGTAGATCTTTTTTATCGAACCACTATAAATCATTGTGTTCGTTTTCTCTAAGTCTACTCTTTACTTTCCAGATCTTATATTACTTAGTGTACTTATATTCCGCATGAACTTGATTGTATGATCTTTTTATGTTTATATTGAGTTAGAAGTATTACTTGGAATATAGATTGCTTGGCTTTTGTCAGAGGACTTATGGTGTTTGATATTACAAGCTTTGCATATAGAACACTAGACTTTGACTTTCCTTTATCATATTCATAGTCTTGTATTCCTATGTGTTACATTTAACACTTAAATCATCTAGGTTGCTTAATCTTTAATTCACCTTACATGCTTAATCAATATAACTGTTGTTAAGGTGATCACTTAATAAAAGTTAAAGAAAAGCTTAAAGTTTTAGAACCTAATTCACCCCCTCTTAGGTTCAACCCTATCAGGTATTTAAATTGGTATCAGAATCTAGTCTCCTTTTTTGTTGGACTTACATCCTAGGAGGATCCATGGCTACTAGCTTTTCTACTTCTACCATAGATGGTCATTCCTCATCTAGACCACCTCTATTTGATGGCTCCAACTATACTTGTTGGCAATACATGTTTAAAATCTTTTTATCATCTAGTGATTTCACCTTGATGAGCATTATAGAAGAAGGTCCATTTGTTCCTTGAATTATTATACAATGTATTAAGATGCCAAAGATAGGAAGATATTACAATGAGGAATATTTCACAAAGATGAGACTCTCAAAAGGATGAGCTTCAAAATGAGCTAAACTATGATGTAGACAATTAAGGTCACATAGCTTGTTCAAGAAAGAGAAAAACCTTGTCACAACTTCAAAGAAAAAGATTAAAAAAGAAGTGGCTTAAGGATTGATCATCCTATGAATGGGGATGTTGAAGAAGGAAGAAATCAAAAACTCTCCATAGCACTTGGATTCCTCAAAGCTCAAAGGCTACATCTAGAAAGGAACCAAGATGCCAAAGAACAAAGAGCAACACGTTAAGTGATGAAAATGCTACAATGGAAATCATAAATCTTTATCACTTGGTAAGAATGGATAGGTATCAACTTTACTCTCTCATAGCACTTTAATTGGTAATGTCAATAATTTGAGAAGTAAATTTGACTTATGCACTTGTGCTCTTTCTGATGTTACATCTTCCCCCCTTGATGATCATTCATATATAGATAACTTGAAGCATGATCTTTATATGTTCTAAGATTAGCTAAAGTAATTATGAAGTGTAACATCATTAACTTAAATGATTATTGCTCTCACATGCTTCATACATATAAGAATCATTCTTGCTGTTTTAATATTGATAATGTTGATCCTTGCACACACACTTGCCACTTGAGAGACAACATTGACAATAATGGACCTTCTAAAAAGGTACATAGCTTCTCTCAAGAATTCCTTGTAGGTTCCAAAAGACCGAACCTACACAATAAAGAAATGAATGAAGGGATTCATGGGCGGAAACTCGTTCCAAACACCCATGAGTCCTCCCTTGAAGGATCCGCTCATACAAAACGAATCGGAAAATTACAAGAAAAGACTTACGTTTTGAGTTCAAGAATCGGATTCTTGAATGGAAGATGCTATCTTTATGGCTCGGATGCAATGATCACCTTGAGTCCTCCCTTGCGGAATTACTCCATACCGGTATCCACGCGACGAAACGGGCAGCGAGTGCTATCTCTCCGTTTTTCTGAGTTTCTGGAATTAGGGAGAAAAGGAGGCAGAACAAGAAATCTGATTTCTTGTGCGTTTTGGTATTTCGGCTGAAAATCTCTAACCCTAGGGTTTCGGCCAAGAGTGGTTTGTATAGGGTATGAGAGTTTGTTCCCATAACCAACTCTCACATCCTCAACTTCTCTCGGCAGTGGGAGTCTTTATCGGATAATAACTCCCACGTAATCCCAACTATTAACCAAATACCGAAAATGCCCCTTATCTATAATTCGAATATTAACGCTTTATTATTCTAAGAAAAATAAATGTCAGATACAATGAACCTAGACACATTCTAGATTCATTGAATGCGGACATGAAGCTTCGTTAGCTCGTCTATGCGTGTGACCACGTAGGTTCATCTCACAGTGGCAATGAAAACACACTTAGTAGTAGTATATGTTCATAAATCACAAGCGGTCCCTAGCAGGATATTGTGACTACCCAAAGTGAATGAATTTACGGTGGAACCTAATATCAATCCACTATTTAACCCCTTTGTCTCACGATATCCTAATTAAGCATAAGGCATGGTAGTCGTCACCCTTATTAAGCTTAATTGTATTTATGCTCGATCTCCAGGTAGACTGTTCCAACAAATAGTATCTGATAACCACTTTATCAAATACATTTGAGCATGGCCATGCATTTAGACAGTCTTTCCATATCGAGGGGCCCATGGATATCTCTCTCTAATAAGAGAGGGACAAATTCCTTACAATGCCTCTCACATTCAAGCCATGATAGGACACTACATCCGATCATCAGTCGTATTGATTACTCGATTAAAAGCAACGTCACGGTCGAGTCAAAACGTGGCTCCATTCATGCTAGAATCAAATGGAGACATAAGGTCTAAGGATTCTAAAATAGTATTGAGGAAGTAATACTTATGACTAAGGACCAGAAGTATTACTTCTCTAACGGATCACGTCGATACAATGTATCCCTATATATTGCATCTATGATATGATTTGTATTCATTACACATGATTAGTAAAACGTAATCATCAATCAAACATCATACTAGTTTTATTTCATTGTAAATAAGCATTGCATAAAACTAGGGACAACTAGAATAGTAATTACATAAGAAAATGAGTTTTACTATCAAATCATGCATTTGATGTTCATAAGCAAAATTAACTATTCATATGAAATGCTCAAAAAGATATAAAGCGTACAACATATGCTAATGGTCCTAGAGGCACTACTAACAATCTCCCACTTGCCCCTAGGTCGATCATACATGATCCTCAATCCCATTGACCTAGTATGACTCTCATGTTTAGGTTGTGGGAGTGGCTTGGTCAATGGATCTGCAATGTTCTCGTATGTATGAATTTTGCAAATACTAACGTCTCCTCTGTCGATGATCTCTCTAATTAGATGGAATCGCCTGAGAATGTTTTGGATCGTTGGTGAGATATAGGTTCCTTAGCTTGTGAAATGGCACCAGTACTATCACAGTAGAGGTCCACTGGGTTCACAATGCTAGGGGACGACACCTAGTTCATCAACAAACTTCCCCGATCCTAACGAGCTTCTTTAGTTTGCTTGAAGGCGACTAGATACTCGAAACTACATTGTAGAGTCGACCACGGTTTCTTGCTTTGAGCTCTTCCAGCTCACATCACCTCCATTCAAACAAAACACAAAACCCAGATTGCGATCTATAATCATCTACGTGAGTGCGGAAGCTTACGTCTGTGTAACCATTTACAACTGGACTTCCTTCCTGACCTCTGTAAACTAAGAACATATCTTTAGTCCTTCTCAAGTACTTAAGAATGCTCTTAACTGCTGTCCAATGTGACTCTCCAGGGTCAGATTGATATCTGCTAGTCATACTAAAAGCAAATGAGACATATGGGCGAGTGCATATCATGGCGTACATAATAGACCCATCTTACTCATGCTCTCTTGGTTCTCCCTTGTGGAAGGTCCTTGAGTTCTTCTGAGTTTAATGCCATGTGACATGGGCAAGAATCCCTTTTTGGAGTCTTGCAAACTGAACCGTTTCAGTACCTTGTCAATGTATCCACTCTGGCTTAGGCCAATCATTTTGTTAGATCTATCTCTATAGATTCTTATACCCAAAATATATGTAGCCTCGCCTAAGTCTTTCATGGAAAAGCCCTTCCCCAACCAAGCTTTTACGCTTTGTAATGTGGGGATGTCATTTCCAATCAGTAAGATGCCATCCACATAAAGCACAAGGAACACTACTGCATTATTAGTTACTTTCTTATAAACACAAGGCTCGTCTTCGTTTTTGATGAAACCGAATTCTTTAATACGTTCATCAAAGCGACGATTCCAGCTTCGAGATGCTTGCTTTAATCCATAAATGGACCTTTGAAGCTTACACACTTTGCTAGGATTTGTCGGATCAACAAACCCCTCAGGTTGTGTCATATACACATCCTCGAGAAGGTTTCCATTAAGAAACGCAGTCTTAACATCCATTTTCCATATCTCATAGTCATAATATGCGGCTATGGCAAGTAAAATCCTAATTGACTTTATCATCACGACAGGGGAAAAGGTTTCGTCATAGTCAATACCATGAACTTGTCTATAACCTTTAACTTCTAATCGAGATTTAAAAGTGTGTACATTACCATCCATGTCGGTTTTCTTTTTGTAACACCATTTGTTATCAATGACCTTGCACCCTTCGGGTGGGTCAACCAAAGTCCATACTTGGTTGTCGTACATAGATTGCATCTCAGACTTCATAGCCTCTAGCCACTTATCTGACTCAGAACTACGAATTGCCTCTTTGTAGGTAGAGGGTTCATCTTGATCAATCAGTTCAACCTGATGATCGTCAGTCACGAGAAATCCATATCTCTCGAGTCGTTGATGTACCCCCACTCGACCTCCTTGGGCCTTGTGTCAAAGATTGAAGCTCGAGTATCGGCATGTGAGCTTGCTTGAACTTCCAAAGTTGGTTCAGATGTTGTTTGGGGATCTTGAATTTCCTCAAGATGGATCTTACTCCTACTATCCTCTTTGGAAATAAATTCCCTTTCAAGGAATAAACCATTACGAGCAACAAACACTTTGTTCTCCGATGGAAGATAGAAGTAATATCCTTTAGTTTCTTTAGGATATCCCACAAAGCAGACACTTGTCGATTTAGAGGGCGAGTTTATCGGATAACAAGCGTTTTACATACGCCTCGCATCCCCAAATTTTGAGAAATGACAAACTAGATCGTTTCCCAGTCCATATCTCATATGGAGTTTTCTGAACCGTTTTAGAAGGAACTCTATTTAATATAAATGCAGCAGTTTCTAGGGCGTAGCCCCAAATAGAAATTGGAAGACTTGTTTGACTCATCATAGATCGAACCATATCTAATAAGGTGTGATTCCTCCGTTCCGATACACCATTCCATTGTGGTGTGCCGGAGGAGTTAATTGCGAAACAATTCCACAACCCCTAAGATGTTCGTCAAACTCTTGGTTAAGGTATTCGCCACCTCGATCTGATCGAAGTATCTTAATACTTTTACCAAGTTGATTTTGTACTTCATTTTGAAATTCTTTGAATCTTTCAAAAGATTCTGATTTATGTTTCATTAGATAGACGTAGCCATATCTACTGAAATCATCCGTGAATGTAATGAAGTACTGGAACCCTCCTAGAACACTTGTATTTATTGGTCCACAAACATCTGTATGTATGAGGCCCAACAAATCAGAAGCTCTTTCACTTTGTCCAGTAAAGGGAGCTTTAGTCATTTTGCCTAACAAGCAAGAATCACGCGTCTCATAAGACTCTAAGTCAAATGATGTCAAAATTCCATCTGAATGGAGCTTTGATATGCGTTTATCATTTATGTGGCCCAAACGACAATGCCAAAAGTAGGTCTGGTTTAAGTCATTTGATTTAAACCTCTTAGTATTAATGTTATAGATGGACCTTTTAATGGAATCATCGAGGTTAAGAACATAAAGCCCATTCATCAAAGAGGCATCTCCATAAAAGATACGATCCTTATGAATGGTGCAAATTTTATTCATAATATTTAATTCAAAACCTTCAATATCCAAACAAGAAACTGAAATAATATTCCTACTCAAAGTTGGAACATAAAGACAATTATTCAGTTCTATAATAAGGCCACTTGGCAAAACTAAATTAAATGTCCCTGGTAGCTACAAAGACAACTCTTGCTCCGTTCGCTACTCTCGGGTCCATTTCTCCTTTTGCCGATGATCTACTCTTTTTGAACCCCTGCACATTTGCACAAATGTGAGATCCACAACCGGTATCTAATACCCAAGAAGTAGGAGCAGACATGTTAATTTCAATAACATAAATACCTGGAGAGACAGTTAAACTGGCTTTCCCCTTTTTCTTTTCTTCCAAGTAGAGTTTGCAGTTCCGTTTCCAATGGCCTGGTTCGCCACAATGGAAGCAAACCCCTTCCTTTGGTGCCTTGGCTTTGGGCTTGGGCTTGGGCTTGGGCTTGGGCTTGTCATTGCCTTTGCCTTTGCCCTTCTTGGCCATTGGCTTTCCCTTTCCTTTCTTATTGAAATTCCCTTTTTGAACCATTAAGACTTCAGGGGTCTTCTTAATGTTCAGTTCAGCCTGCTTGAGCATCCCGTGTATTTCGTGTATGGTCTTCTCCATGGCATGCATGTTGAAGTTCATAACAAATTGGTCATACTCCGGTGGGAGTGAGCCCAAGATCATATATGTGGCCACGTCATGACCTACGGGAGCCCCAAGTTTCTCGAGTTGGTCAAAATAGCCCTTCATCTTAAGAACATGTGCACTTACAGAGGTGCCAGTGGCCATTTTGCAACTATTTAACGCCTTAGTTGTGAGGAATCTTTCATGACGAGCTTGCTCTTGGAACATTTCCTTGAGCTGGCCCATCATCTGGAAAGCCTCAACTCCTTCAAAGCTGCTTTTTTAAGGCCAGGGTGCTCATTGTGACTAACATGAGACAAGTCACATCGTTAGAGTCATCGAAATGCTTCTTCCAAGTATCTCTTTCAGCTCTAGAGGGCGTATTTGCAGTGCTGTTCGGGAATGTCCAGTATCATGAACGTACAGCTTTTCTTTCCCGCTAAGGACAATCCTTAAGTTGCGGGCCCAATCAAGGAAATTGGCCCCGCTTAGTTTTTCCTTCTCAAAGACAGATCGCAATGAATTGTGTGATGCATTGGTTGCCATTATCTACATTAAATTATTTGCAAAGTTATTAGTTTTGAGCAAAAACATTTTCCACAATTTCAACACTTGATAATAGTGGGGAAAAACCATTGTACAATAGTTATAGGAAAGCTTTGGCTTAACACCCACAATTAAAGTAAAATCATCTAATGGGAATGACATATATATGTCCCGGCTTTTTCCCATTTTATGCCCTAGGCCCAAAACTATTTTGATAGCCTAGTTAAGTCGAACCATGTCTAAGCATATGGAAATCATTATTTTCCCATCTCCTCTTGCCTAGATAACCACTTATCTGTTGCTTTGGCAAGCAGACATAATGATGATCCAAGACATGGAGTGCTTAGGATATGGTAGGCATTTTTAAGACTTAATTAAAAGTTCGGTTTGAATAAGACAGTAAAAATGTGTAATACAATCATACAAGCATCTCATGAAATATATAAAGCATAAAAATTAAACGTGAGATAGCATGGCCTAATCCTATGATGACTCCAACGAGCCTTGTGGGAGCCAAGGGTCAATCTAAGTTAGTATCCATCTCATGGATAAAGTCTTCGATCCAGCAGCCTCCAGCCTTGTTACATATTTGCATGGGCATACCCAGCCTTCAATGTAAAGCAATAAAGCTAATCTAAGAAAGCGATTACAATTTTACAACATTGAAAAACGGCTCGCAGGCCGTATTATAAAATTACAACAAAAATATGTAAAACAAGGGGTATAGTAGGCCATGCTATTCACCATGCTAAAATCACATAAAGCACAATGAAATTAACAATGAGTACATACACAAAGTCTTAATTCAGGGGAACGACGAATCTGCGTTAGCGGGCCGGGGGTCAAGGGGGCAGCGCCCCTGGAAGAAAAATCTTATTCTACATCAGCTCATCGAATGAGTTTTTTCTGTCCCGATTTACACCTCAATTGCCTTACATATATAATCAGATTATGCATTGGTTAATCGAATTAACGGCAGGAGACATACAGTTTATGCAGTTGAAGCATGATCTTTATATGTTCCAAGATTAGCTAAAGTAACTATGAAGTGTAACATCATTAACTTAAATGATTCTTGCTCTCACATGCTTCATACATATAAGAATCATTCTTGCTGTTTTAATATTGATAATGTTTGTCCTTGCACACACACTTTCCACTTGAGAGACAACATTGACAATAAAGGACCTTCTAAAAATGTACATAGCTTCTCTCAAGATTTCCTTGCAGGTTCCAAAAGACCGAACCTACACAATAAAGAAATGAATGAAGGGATTCATGGGCGGAAACTTGTTCCAAACACCTATGAGTCCTCCCCTGAAGGATCCGCTCATACAAAACGAATCGGAAAATTACAAGAAAAGACTTACGTTTTGAGTTCAAGAATCGGATTCTTGAATGGAAGATGCTATCTTTATGGCTCGGATGCAATGATCACCTTAAGTCCTCCCTTGTGGAATTACTCCCTACCGGTATCCACGCGACGAAACGGGAAGCGAGTGCTAGCTCTCCGTTTTCTGAGTTTATGGAATTAGGGAGAAAGGAGGCAGAACAAGAAATCTGATTTTTTGTGGGTTTTGGTATTTCGGCTGAAAATCTCTTACCCTAGGGTTTCGGCCAAGAGTGGTTTATATAGGGTATGAAAGTTTGTTCCCATAACCAACTCTCACATCCTCAACTTCTCTCGGCAGTGGGAGTCTTTAACTCCCACGTCCCCTAGACTTCTGCTGGTAGTGTGAGTCTTTATCGGATAATAACTCCCACGTAATCCCAGCAATTAACCAAATACTGAAAATGCCCATTATCTATAATTCGAATAATAACGCTTTATTATTCTCAGAAAAATAAACGCCAGATACAATGAACCTAGACACATTCTAGATTCATTGAATCTGGACATGAAGCTCGTTAGCTCGTCTATGCGTCCTGTAGGTTCATCTCACAGTGGCAATGAAAACACACTTAGTAGTAGTATGTGTTCATAAATCACAAGCAGTCCCTAGCAGGACATTGTGACTACCTAAAGTGAATGAATTTACGGTGGAACCTAATATCAATCCACTATTTAACCCCTTTGTCTCGCGATATCCTAATTAAGCATAAGGCATGGTAGTCGTCACCCTTATTAAGCTTAATTGTATTTATGCTCGATCTCTAGGTAGACTGTTCCAACAAATAGTATCCCGATAACCACTTTATCAAATACATTTGAGCACGGCCATGCATTTAGACAGTCTTTCCCTATCGAGGGGCCCATGGATATCTCTCTCTAATAAGAGAGGGACAAATTCCTTACAATGCCTCTCACATTCAAGCCATGATAGGACACTACATCCGATCATCAGTCGTATTGATTACTCGATTAAAGCAACGTACGACTGAGTCAAAACGTGGCTCCATTCATGCTAGAATCAAATGGAGACATAAGGTCTAAGGATTCTAAAATAGTATTGAGGAAGTAATACTTATGACTAAGGACCATGAAGTATTACTTCTCTAACGGATCACGTCCAATACAATGTATCCCTATATATTGCATCTATGATATGATTTGTATTCATTACACATTATTAGTAAAACGTAATCATCAATAAAACATCATACTAGTTTTATTTCATTGTAAATAAGCATTACATAAAACTAGGGACAACTAGAATAGTAATTACATAAGAAAATGAGTTTTACTATCAAATCACGCATTTGATGTTCATAAGCAAAATTAACTATTCATATGAAATGCTCAAAAAGATATAAAACGTACAACATATGCTAATGGTCCTAGGGCTCTACTAACAATCAACCCTAAGGAATTGCAAATACAAGTTAAGACTCCAAGAATAGAGTCACTTGCCACGGACAACAACGGTGTGGAGAGTTCATCAAGAAACAACATGTCACTCATCAATGATGACTCCACAAAGATCAAGAAGAATGCTACTAATGTAATCAATGCTATTATGAAAAGAAGAAGTAGTCAAAGGACATGCTCCTCACAAGAAAGAAATGGTCAAGATCAAGACTACTCAACATGCCTCATTAGACTCATTAATGAAGATCAAAATGAAGTTCAAAGTCCTAATTCTATAGGCAATAAGGTACAATATTCAAATCTTCGGATGAAGATCTGAAACCTTTTTGTTGTCGAATTCTTGGTCAAGATCAAGACTACTCAACATGCCTCATTAGACTCATTGATGAAGATCTGAAACCTTTTCGTTGTCGAATTCTCTAGATCCGAGGTACAACGTACCAAGAATTCGCCAACGAAAAGGTTTCGGAACTTTCTCTTTCTCGAAATCAGTTTAACGGGGGAATATAATCAACGCGACTCCAAGAAGGTTGATCATCAATGGAGGCTGAAACACCACAATAAACGTAAACTAAACTTATTGATACAGTAACTCAAGAAGAAATGACAAGGTAGAATGATATGGGACCAAGACAAGGGCAGCCCTACTTCAAAGATCCTCTTGTCAACATTCAAGGACCAATGACAAGATCAAGATCGATCAAGACTTTAAAGAATATGGCAGCTCTAATCCGAGACATTAAAGTTAAAAAGGAAGTGAACCTTCATCTAGAAGATAATGACAAAGTCAACCTCTTAACTTTCCAGAAGATACAAATCGGCCCAAAGAAGCAAAGTGGCTAAAAAGGGCATTTTAGTCTTTTTACATATTAAAGTCTATATTAGCATATTCTAGACTTTAATTATTTTAAGTATTGTTATTTCCCTTTTAGCCATGTAATAGCAAGTAGTTTCTATAATAAAGGACATGTTGTCCATGTGTTAGTTAGTTTGTTAATAAAGAGTCCTAATGCAACTAGGACTCTTCATAGATTTGGTAGTTAGTATCCTTTCTAGCCGCCACTTTCTTGTTAGGTAGTTACTTGATAGCAAGTTGTTATTTAAGAGTCCTACTTCTTCAAGGACTCTTATTTGTTTTCAAGAGTCTTAATCCTTTAAGGACTCTTATTTCTTTTATGAGTTTCAACCGAAATCTCAACCTTTCTTAAGGGAGATTTCAGCCATTGTAATACTTACGTTAGATATATTGATATTTTGGTAAGGTTATTCCTTAGCTTCTCGTGTTTGAACTTCTGGATAGAAATTCATTCATTCTTGAGTTCTTGTATCAACTAGCTTGTTTCTCTAGTTGTGGTGTTTCGACCTCCATTGTTAATTAACCTTCCCTTAGAGTTGCGTTGATTAAATTCCCATAGAAACTAGTTCGAGAATTGAAGAAAGATCGGGCTCAACTTAAGTCGAACCTTGCGGTTCTTCATCAGGTGGTATCAGAGCAAAAGGTTCTTCTCCAATTCCCGGTGTACCCTACGCACAAATTTTTTTTCTTGTTTGCAGAAATTGACCAAAACAAAATACAAAAAGCCGCGGCATTATATGAATATTGGCAGCCGATTGTTATAAAGAAAAAGCCTCTTGGTGTAAAGAAATTGGCAGCCAAGTTAGTATAGATAGAATAGTGAACTATAAAGCCAAAAGCAAACTTCTTGGATTGATAGCGATCGAGCCTCGTCCAAGAATTGGCAAACGTTCCTCCTTGTAATTTTGAGCCGACACACATACCATAAATTGAGTTTTGATAGCGATAGAGCCTCACTACTTGATAAATTCGGTCAAGATCAAGGGAAAATTCAAGCAAACAAGAAGATCAAGAAAATCAAGAACATCAAGAAGATCAAGATCATCAAGAACCGGTTTCTTTTCTCGATTAGGAATTCGTTTCTTCATCTTTTTCTTTCTAAAGCTTTTTGTTTTGGTCAAAGATAGGATTTCTTTCCTTATTTTTCAGCCTTGTGTCAACGCAACAAGTTAGGAACCCATTCTTTAAATCTAGAGTTTGAAGTTCTATACGAGCGGTGTTGGAATAAAGAGTGAATCTTTCTTTGCTATCTAACGTTTTTGAGTGTTTTCTTTTGTTTTTCTTATCTTATAACTATGTCTTTCCAAGGTTCACCATCAAAGAAAGACGAGGTCTTTAATCCGGATTCAATGGTAACACATAAGGAATTTGCGGAGTTAAAGCAACAAATGGCGGATATCTTGGCACAATTGACAATCAAAATCAGCAACGTGCTCAAGACAATGCCGAGACACATCTTCAAAGGGTTGAGAACATGGAACCGCCAAGGGCTCCACAATTGCCGAGGGTAAATGTGGTAAATCCGGCAATCCCGACAATTCAAGCAAATCGGATTATCAACAATCCGGTATATCAGCCGAGAAGAGGGGACTATATTCAGCAAGTTGACACAAATCTTGGTTCCATCAAAACCAAGATTCCCCCTTTTGAAGGTACAAATGATCCCGAGTTATTTTTAGATTGGATTCGTAAAATTAACCATGTTTTTGCTGCTCATAACTATTCGGAAGAAAAGAAAGTAAGGTTAGCAGCCATGGAGTTTTATGGATATGCATCCATTTGGTGGGACAAAGAATCCGCAACAAGGGCAAAAGTGGAACAACCGGAAATTTCCACTTGGGTTGAGATGAAAGCGGTTATGAAACGACGTTTTGTTCCTTTAAACTACTTAAGGGAACTTTACAACCGTCTACAAAGATTAAAGCAAGGCGATAAATCCGTCGATGAGTACTACAAAGCCATGGAAATTGCAATGATTCGCGCCGATATTTGTGAAAGTGATGAGGCAACAATGGCTCGGTTCTTGGCTGGCCTTAATGACAAAATCCGGATGAAGGTAGAACGTGCTAACCTTGATAATATTACTGATATGTTATATTTTGCTGAACAAATTGAAAGGCACCAAAAGGAGAAGGGTTTAAATGCAAAACCGACAACTTTCCAAGCTTGGAGGAAGCCGAATTCAACTCAGCAATTTTCTACTGTTTTGCCGAGCCTAAACAAAGGAAAAGAGGTATTTTATGAGGGCAAAACTGCCCCGGGACAGTTTGGGGCAGTAAGGTCTCAAAACACATCAAATCCGGGCAATACAAAGGTAAATTCGACTCCAATTGTGCCTCGTGAATGTTTTAAATGTAGGGGCAAAGAACATATTGCTAGGGACTGCCCTACAAAGCATACAATGATAATGTTGGACGATGGATCGTGGGTAAGTGATGAAGAAGCCGAGACACCCGATTTGGAGGAAGAAACCGAACAATATGAGGAAGATTCGGGTAATGGGAACATTTTGGTTACACGGAAACTTCTTTATTCTCAACCTTTGGATGATCTTCACCAACATAGAAGTAATCTCTTCCAAATCAAACGTGAGGTAAAAGGTCAATCTGTTTTAGTCATTATTGATAATGGAAGTTGTACAAATGTTTGCTCTTATGATATGGTTTCTGCACTTGATTTACCATGTAAGGCACATCCTATGCCTTATAAATTATCATGGTTGAATAATAATGGTGAAATCAAGGTAGATAAGCAAGTTGAGATAGAGTTTGAGATCGGGAGATATAAGGACTCGGTTTTATGTGATGTAGTCCCGATGACTGCAAGTCACATAATATTGGGAAGGCCATGGCAATACGATCGAAGTGCAAATCACATGGGTAGAGAAAATACATATGTTCTTCAAAAAGATGATGTAAAGTTTAAACTAATTCCTTTGTCTTTAAATGCAGCTTGTGAGATTCATAAACAAATGGCCATCAATAGAGAGAAGAGAGAAAAGCAAAGAAAAGAGAGTGAGGGGAAAAAGCCGAGTGTTCCAAACCTTGAGGTAAAAACCGAGAGGAAAAATGAGGTAAAAGCCGTGAACTTAGTGAGACAAAAGGCAAGTTCCATCAAAGAGAGAAAAGAGTGTTTGTTTACAAGCCAAGGAAAGGTAGATAGGGCAATACGAGCAAAACAACCCCTTGTTTTGTTGGCATTCCGAGAAACCGAAAGGTCTCTCCCTTCTAATAATTTTTCTTTTAATCTAATATCATCTTCTCTTCCTAGTCTTGCTTTTGATCTTTTGAAGGAATTCCAAGATGTATTTCCCAAGGAATTGCCGAGGGGGCTGCCTCTAATTAGAGGAATCGAGCATCAAATCGACTTCATTCCGGGAGCAAGTTTGCCAAACCGGGCTGCCTACCGAGCCAATCCGGATGAAACCCGAGAAATACAAAGGCAAGTCGATTTACTCCTTGAAAAGGAGCAGGTAAGAGAATCTTTAAGTCCTTGTGCTAGTCCTGTCATTTTAGTACCTAAAAGAGAAGGGACTTTCAGATTATGTACGGATTGTCGTGATATTAATAAAATAACTATTAAATATAGACATCCGATTCCTCGCTTAGATGATATGCTAGATGAGTTAAGTGGCGCTTTGATATTTTCTAAAATTGATTTAACTCAAGGCTATCACCAAATTAGAATGAAAGAAGGTGATGAATGGAAAACCGCTTTTAAGACTAAATATGGATTATATGAATGGATTGTTATGCCTTTTGGTCTTACTAATGCACCTAGTACTTTCATGAGATTAATGAACTACATATTTAGACACTGTTTTGGCAAGTTTGTTGTAGTTTATTTCGATGATATTCTTGTTTATAGTAAAAGCTTAGAGGAGCATCTAGAACATCTTAAAGCTGTTTTTACTATTTTAAGAGAAGAAACCTTATATGCCAAACTTGAAAAATGTGTTTTTTGCACTAATTCGGTTAACTTTCTTGTCTATATAGTTAGTTCTCAAGGTATTTGTGTTGATCTGGTTAAAATACAAGCCATTCAAGAATGGCCGAGACCAACAAGTGTGACACAAGTTAGATCGTTTTATGGGTTAGCAAGCTTTTATAGGCGTTTTATTCGTGATTTTAGCACGATGGCTGCCCCATTATATGAAGTAATGAAGAAGGATGTCTCATTTTTTTGGGACAAGCCGCAAGAGGAATGTTTTGAGAAGATGAAACAATTACTTACTTATTCTCCCATTTTAGCTATACCTAATTTTGATTTAATGTTTGAAGTTGAATGTGATGCTTCAGGTTTAGGTATAGGGGCTGTTTTGCAACAACAAGGTAAGCCTTTAGCATATTTTAGTGAGAAATTAAGCAATGCTTCGCTTAATTATCCTACTTATGATAAAGAACTATATGCCATTGTTCGAGCCTTGGAGACTTGGCAAGACTATTTGATCGCAAGAGAATTTGTCATTCATACTGACCACGAGTCAATCAAGTATCTTAAAGGCCAAAGTAAGTTGAATAAAAGACATGCAAGGTGGGTTTCTTTTATCGATACTTTTCCGTACATCATCAAATACAAGAAAGGTAAAGAAAACATCGTTGCCGATGCTCTCTCTAGAAGATATACTTTACTTTCTTTAATGCATGCTAAATTACTTGGGTTTGATCATATCAAAGCATTATATAAGGATGATTCAGAATTTTCAGATTTATATGCCCAATGTGAGCTCTCGGCTCAAAATTCATATTATAGGTTTGAAGATTTCTTGTTTAAAAACAATAGATTGTGTATTCCTTCATGTTCTATTAGAGAGTTAATTGTTAGGGAAGCACATTGTGGCGGTTTAATGGGTCATTTTGGTGTTGTTAAAACTTTAGATATTTTACATGAACACTTTTATTGGCCTAAAATGAAAAGGGATGTTAGGAAAATATGTGAACTTTGCTTCAAATGTAAACAAGCTAAAAGTACAAGCAAAGCTCATGGATTATATATGCCTTTACCTGTTCCTTCTTCACCTTGGATTGACTTATCCATGGATTTCATCTTAGGATTACCGAGATCTCAAAGAGGTAATGATAGTATCATGGTCGTTGTAGATCATTTTTCTAAAATGTCTCATTTTGTTCCTTGTAGGAAAACAAACGATGCAAGTCATGTGGCAGATTTATTCCTAAAAGAGGTAGTGCGGCTTCATGGAATTCCGAGAACAATAGTAAGTGATAGGGACGTAAAGTTCATAAGTTACTTTTGGAAGACATTATGGAATAAATTGGGGACTAAATTGCTATTTTCCACATCTAGTCATCCTCAAACCGACGGCCAAACTGAGGTAACAAATAGAACTGTAGGGGTCTTACTTCGTGCTTTAATTCAAAAGAACTTAAAAGGATGGGAAGAATGTTTACCTATTGCTGAATTTGCATATAATAGAACTCTACATTCCATTACAAATAATTCTCCGTTTGAAGTTGTTTATGGTTTTAATCCCTTAACCCCGTTGGATTTAACTCCTTTACCTGTTGATGAGTATTATAATATAGAAGGTGATTCTAGAGCTGATTATATACAAAGGTTACATCAACAAGTAGCCGAGAATATCAAGAAAAGGAATCAACAAATGGCAAATAAAGCCAACAAGGGCCGCAAGCACATTTCCTTTGATATTGGTGATTGGGTTTGGTTACATCTTCGGAAAGATCGTTTCCCAAATGAAAGAAAGAGTAAATTACATCCAAGGGGCGATGGACCATTCCAAGTTGTTTCAAGGGCAATGATAACGCATGCAAAATCGATTTAAAATGTGAGTATGGCGTACATTCTACTTTTAATGTTTCTGACTTATCTCCTTTTGATTTTGATGAAGACTTGGTGGCTGATCACGATGATGATTCGGGGACGAATCATGCTTTTCAAGGGGGAGGGGATGATACGGGACCAAGACAAGGGCAGCCCTACTTCAAAGATCCTCTTGTCAACATTCAAGGACCAATGACAAGATCAAGATCGATCAAGACTTTAAAGAATATGGCAGCCCTAATCCGAGACATTAAAGTTAAAGAGGAAGTGAACCTTCATCTAGAAGATAATGACAAAGTCAACCTCTTAACTTTCCAGAAGATACAAATCGGTCCAAAGAAGCAAAGTGGCTAAAAAGGGCATTTTAGTCTTTTTACATATTAAAGTCTATATTAGCCTATTCTAGACTTTAATTATTTTAAGTATTGTTATTTCCCTTTTAGCCATGTAATAGCAAGTAGTTGCTATAATAAAGGAAATGTTGTCCATGTGTTAGTTAGTTTGTTAATAAAGAGTCCTAATGCAACTAGGACTCTTCATAGATTTGGTAGTTAGTATCCTTTCTAGCCGCCACTTTCTTGTTAGGTAGTTACTTGATAGCAAGTTGTTATTTAAGAGTCCTACTTCTTCAAGGACTCTTATTTGTTTTCAAGAGTCTTAATCCTTTAAGGACTCTTATTTCTTTTATGAGTTTCAACCGAAATCTCAACCTTACTTAAGGGAGATTTCAGCCATTGTAATACTTACGTTAGATATATTGATATTTTGGTAAGGTTATTCCTTAGCTTCTCGTGTTTGAACTTCTGGATAGAAATTCATTCATTCTTGAGTTACTGTATCAACTAGCTTGTTTCTCTAGTTGTGGTGTTTCAGCCTCCATTGTTAATTAACCTTCCCTTAGAGTTGCGTTGATTAAATTCCCATAGAAACTAGTTCGAGAATTGAAGAAAGATCGGGCTCAACTTAAGTCAAACCTTGCGGTTCTTCATCATAGAAACCCCACATCATGTTCCAAAAATATCTTGTATTAAAACAACAAATCTGATTAATATGTTGGCCGAATTCCCCTTTATATAGAGTTGGAATTCAGCTATCTTAGCCTTACAAAGGAAGAGTCCTAATTGGATTAGAGCTCTTCAATCTCTAGCATAACAAACTAACTGTAAAAGAAACACTATCTAAGATAATGGACAACGTGTCCTATTATCTAGCAACCACTAATATTATGTGCCTAAAACACTTAATAATAATAGTAATAATAATAGTAATAATAATAATAATAATAATAGCTGAAATCTAATTAATAATTTAAACTTGAAATAACAAGATTAATTCTCGTCCAAAATCTGGACAGCTTGTTGGACCAATATGCATGAAAATTTCGGACTCCATAACGGCAGAATCTCATCTTGTGATCTTCATGAAAGTTGTAGATCTGCCTCTTATCTTTTAGATACAAGTTGAATCAGCTCCATTGGATTCCTGGATTGATAGATATGACATTTATACCAAACTGTTGCAAAGCTGTCCAATCCCTTATTATTCTCTCTTTCTTCAAAAAGATTCGTCCTCGAATCTTGATCATTGTGGTAGAATGAACAGTAAAGGAATGATTCTTTTCTTACCCTTTTTTTTTCCAAAGACTTACCCTTTTTCCTGGCCACATGATATCAAGAACTCCGGATTAGGAAGATTTTACCTCGATTTGATGAATTTGTTGGCGGCTTTTCAAGAACAAGAGGGAACAAGAGCCAATTCCTTTGTGTCCGAACGGACAAGGAAGTTTGCTTTTGGTTTGCTCCTTGTCTAACCAAAACTCACGGCCGCCCCCTAATTTTTTTTGGTAATTTTTCTATCCATTCCAAGCAAACAAGAAAAAATTTAATGAAAACGGTAAAAGGTACACCAAGAAAGAGAGGTACCTTTTGCTCGGATACCAAATAATGAAGAACAACCTCGTGCCTTTCCAAGCACTTTAAAGGTTTCCTCGTGCCTTTCCAAGCACTTTAGAGAATTCGACAAAAGAGGTACACCAAGAAAGAGATAAACCTTTTGCTCTGATACCAAATGATGCAGATCCAATGATACCAAATGATTCGGATCCGAGGTACAACGTACCAAGAATTCGACAACTAAACTTATTGATACAGTAACTTACCCAAAAAAAAAAAATAGGGGGCAGCCGTGAGTTTTGGTTAGACATGGAGCAAATCAAAAGAAAACTTCCTTGTCCGTTCGGACACAAAGGAATTGGCTCTTGTTCCCTCTGGTTCTTGAAAAGCCGCCACCAAATTCATCAAATTGAGGTAAAATCTTCCTAATCCGGAGTTCATGATATCGTGTGGCTAGGAAAAAGGGTAAGTCTTTGAGTAAAGAAATAATCATTTCCTTACTGTTCATTCTACCACAAGGATCAAGATTCGAGGACGAATATTTTTTGAAGAAAGGGAGAATGATAAGGGATTGGACAGCTTTGCAGCAGTTTGGTATAAACATCATATCTATCAATTCTGGAATCCAATGGAGCTGATTCAAGTTGCATCTGAAAGATAAGAGGCAGATCTACAACTTTCATGAGATCACAAGATGAGCTTCTGCCGTTATGGAGTCCGAAATTGTCGTGCAAGTTGGTCCAATAAGCTGTCCAGATTTTGGACGAGAATTAATCTTGTTATTTCAATTTTAATAATTAATTAGATTTCAGCTATTATTATTATTATTAAGTGTTTTAGGCACATATTATTAGTGGTTGCTAGATAATAGGACATGTTGTCCATTATCTTAGATAGTGTTTCTTTTATATTTAGTTTGTTATGCTAGAGATTGAAGAGCTCTAATGCAATTAGACTCTTCCTTTGTAAGGCTAAGATAGCCGAATTCCACCTCTATATAAAGGGGAATTCGGCCCAGATATTAATCAAATTAGTTGTTTTAATACAAGATATTTTTGGAACATGATGTGAGGTTTCTACCTTGTCATTCCTTCTTGAGTTACTGTATCAATAAGTTTAGTTTACGCTTATTGTGGTGTTTCAGCCTTCATTGATGATCAACCTTCTTGGAGTCGTGTTGATTATATTCCCCCGTTAAACTGATTTTGAGAAAGAGAAAGATCCGAAACCTTTTCGTTGTCGAATTCTTGGTACGTTGTACCTCGGATCCGCATCAGGAAGTTCCAAACTAGGTGCACCGATGAAGAGCTTTTGGCGGTGGCGATTGTACAAAGTTAAAGCCCAAAATTAAATGAAACAATAAGGAAGCTTATTGCTTCAACGGAGCCTCAAAGGCCAAATGAGCCACAAGAAGAAAGACATGAAGGTCAATGTGTTGAAAATGAAGGGAAATGAAGATATTCACATTAACATCGATGAGGATGTTGGAGTGCAAGAAAATGTTGGAGCAAGTGAGGATATTCCTATTGTCAATGTAGAAAGAGACGCTCCTCCACAAACAGAAGAATCCAACCAAACCCAAAATGCATTACTTCTACAAATTTTGTCAAGCTTGGATGCTTTTCAAGGTAATTTCACTAACTTTCAAGAAAATTTCAATAATAGAATGTTGAATTTGGAGAATAAGGTGGGAGATGTGGAGACAATAATAGAGGAGATTGAGTACAAGGTTGACATTGTCATAAGCTACACAATAACAAAAAAGTCAACTCATGTAGAAGAAGAGGATGATGAAGAAAGAAATGATGGACAAGTGATGATTGAAAGAAAAAAAAAAGATGAAGTAGATAAAGAAAAGGAAGATGTGGAGAAGGATGGAAATGAAATTTGAAAGGATGATGGTAATGATGGTGAGAAAGAGGATGTTGTTGAGATTGAAGATGATAAGAATGAAGAAGGAGAAAAAGGTGATTAACAAGTTCTTGAGGAAGCTTCAACTAATGAAGATGATGATCAAGAGAATTGAAGTAGAAGAAGAAACCTCGCAAATCAATGAGATTTTTCTAACTCTTTCCTATTCATAGTTTTTCTCCTTTCATGTTATCCCATTTGTATCCATAGTTAGCAATTTTTGTCCTTAAACGTTCACATTATGTATAACTGCTTGTAAGGGATATGTTTATGTTTAACATGCTATGATTAATAGTTTTGATTGTATATGATCATATGTTTTAGAGAGCTTAATGATTTATCCTTGTGATGAAAGCTCATCATTGACCCTTTCCCCACATTATGTATAACTGCTTGTAAGGGATATGTTTATGTTTAACATGCTATGATTAATAGTTTTGATTCTATATGATCATGTGTTTTAGAGAGCTTAATGATTTATCCTTGTGATGAAAGCTCATCCTTGACCCTTTCCCCTCTATTCTTATTGATATATGCCTTAGGGGGAATAGTTGATGCTATGATATGTTCTAAATTTGATCTATATAGCATGAGGCTACTTTTGTGTTTATCTACAAGTATTAAGCATGTGTCTTATGTGGTTGATCTTCTAGAAGCTTAAGCTTGATGTATAAACTATGTTTGTGGCATTGTAATGGGCTTTGGTATGTGCTTATGGTTGTTTGGAACTGGTTAAAATTGCTAATTGCATATTTTTTATGTTTCTGCCATAAGTCCGGTGGACCTGAGGCTTCCATGTGGTCGACCAGGGCAGCTAAATTTCAGCAAAAATTGAACTTCATCTTCTATATTCAGTAAGTTTTGCTATTATTTTTATATGGGCACAACCTAATGGGGAGTTTTATATGTTTTCTATCTTATATCCCCCTATATATGTGATGTATGCTTATATTTGTCATGTCTTTACATCATCACATATCAAGTTGTCCTTGTTTTCATATTTTCACATCTTTTAGCCAACACGTGTGAGCTATATGGGAGTTGTATGATATTAATAAATGATTATTTTGTATCTATCTCCCATATAACTTTGAGATCATGTGCTTTATATCCATATATTTTAATCCCATTCAGTTTTTGGTTAGCTTGATGCTTAAGTTGTAATACTTCTTTGGCTAACCATTTACTTGAAGAGGATTGTGCTTTAAAGTGTCAACCTTACACTTCATCTTGTTTGTTGGTTTGTGATACATATGCTCATCATATCATTCTATCTATCCATGGTATCATATCCATTTTTGTTAGCTATGGTTTTAACTTGATTCTATCTTGTTATAGCTAACTTGGTTTTTGGTAAAAAGGGGGGATTGTACTTTAAAGGTTGTATTCCTTTATCTCCTTATGTTTTAGCTTTGGTTGTTAGCTCATTTTTTATCCATATGACCATCCTTGATTTTATGTGTCATTATGTGCTCTCTTTCATTTTTATATCAACAAAGCTTTAAACCTCTTCAAAAGATCTTTTAAAGCTTATATTATTGTTAAGATAAGCACCATATCTTGGCCAATCACATTCATTTTCAAATGGTCTTTTACAAAGATGTCTTATTTAACTTTAAAAATTTCCTTCTTTTGGTCTTTAGATATGCCACTTTTTGTTTATTTTTTTAACTCAATCTAATTGACCAACAAAGCTTCTCCAAGATTCTGAATCCCTCCTAAAAAGACTTTCATTATTTGATCCTTTGGATCTCTAGTTTTAACAAAAAGGAGGAGAAAATTGTTTTCATATTGGTGCTCTGATGAACCTTTTTTATTTTGACAAAAGTGGGAGAAAAAGTAGTATTGCAAATGTTCAATGAAAAATAATTTTACAAAAGGAGAAACCTAAGAACTTTGCAAAATGGGAGAGATAAGTGATTCTTTAAGATAGGGGGAGTAGAATGATTTTTCAAAACATCTACTTTCCTTGATCATTTGCAACCTTATCTCATGTTTTGATATATTTGTGCTTAATTGGATTTATACTTTGTTATATTATTCCCATTTGCATCAATGTTTTGTAATCATAAAAAACGTTGAGATTGTAAGCCCCAAGGCTAATGTGATCTATCAAGTTTTGATGATAACAAACCATTAAGTAGTTCCAATGTTTGTGTGAGCATGTGTTTATTGATAGGATATTTATACTCACACCAACATTGATGAAAATAGTAAGTTAACTACTTGTGGACCAAAAAGGTATCATTCTACAACAAGAAGAAGCTACACATTGCAAGACTCCATGGCACAAGCTTGAAGTTAATCCGTAATGCCTTGAAGCTATTGAAATATCAAAGAAGGAAGATCAAAGTGTTAAGAGTTACTCAAGCACCAAAAGTACTACATCAACAAGTAGGCTCTTAACCAAAGAAGTGATGAAGTCCAATACACTACAACATGAAGATTGATATAGGACTTCACCACAATGAAGAGGTTGACAAAGGTTTCAAGTCAAAGCTCAAAGATCGCTACACATCTTGAAGACTTGAAGACCTTAAAAAGATTAATCTAGTCTACATAGGTACATTCCTTGTGACTAATCTTCCTTTGAGAATACTAGAAGTTTAAGTATGGTTAAAGATAAATACTCTTGCATGTTTTCAAAACCTCAAGTTTACTTTGACTCAATCTTTCAAAAGGTTTTTGAAAACTAATTTAAGTGTTATTTAATGCCTATGACTATAAAATATTTTAAATATCTTTGAAAACACTTAGGCATGAGTTTGAGAACATTAGAAATATGACCTACTGGAAAACCACATTTGGACTGAAGTCCGGTCGACCAAACCTTGGATCAGGCGACCTGATGAAGTCCGGTCAACCGACTGTGTTGTTCGGTCAACCGAGGTTGGTTTTTAACCTTGGTCAATTTTGAATGTTCCAAGACTCCAATGGCTATATTCCCTCGGACGACCTAACCTTAGGTCAGTCGACCAGACCACATCATACGGTCAACCGAGATGTGTCCAGAAGCCTTTTAATCTTTACATCGGAGGCATTCTAGACGACCTACCACCTATTACGATCGATCGGAGCTGTCACTTCAAGGGAAAAATATAGCCATTGTAATGCGAATTTATTGTGTATTTTTGCCCCAATACAAAGTTTCTAAAGCTGATTTTTCATAACCAACCAAGCCATAAGAGGGAATTTGACATAAACTTCATAAACAAGCAATCAAACACTTCAAGATATTTAATTTTCATATCCTTCTTCAAAATATATCATTTTGAGTTGAGCTTAAACATATTCATTCTCTTCTATTCTCCAACTTTATGGGAGCTATAATTTGTATTTCCAATCCAATTGAGGGATTCTTTGTAGTTAGCTAAATGGTAAAGTCTCAATTGTAAGAGGCTCTTTCCTTTTCTCTTTGCGAGAACTAGCTCTTTGTGAGTTAGGAAAAAGCTCTTTGCGAGCTTCACTCCTTGTGAGTGCTTGTCCTCTTTATGAGGTATCTCTGAGTGAGATTGGCTCTTTGTGTTAGTTCTTTGTGAGCGGAGCCTGAAGGGATTCATGGGCAGAAACTCGTTCTAAACACCCATGAGTCCTCCCCTGAAGGATCCGCTCATACAAAAACGAATTGAAAAACCCGAAAAGGACTTGCGTTTTTTCCGGCTAAAGATGGTATCTTTTGGCTCTCAGCAGCAACCACCTTGAGTCCTTTCTTGCGGAATTACTCCCTACCGGTATCCACGCGACGAAACAAGCAGCGACTGCTAGCTCTTCGGCTTTTCTGGGTTACGAATTGTTTAGAGAGAAAATGAGGCCGAAATCAAGAAATCAGATTTCTAGGTTATGGTATTATTGTGGCTCAAGCATTAATCTCAAGGGTTTCGGCCAAGAGAGGTTCATTTAGGGAGCGGGAGTTTATTCCAAGGAGAACTCCCAATTGTTGTCCACCTCTTTTGGAAGTGGGAATATATAACTCCCACGTCCTCTTGACTTCTGCTGGTAGTGGGAGTCTTTATCGGATAATAACTCCCACGTAATCCCAACTATACCGAAAATGCCCCTTATCTCTAATTCGAATAATAACGCTTTATTATTCTCAGAAAAATAAATGTCAGATACAATGAACTTGGACACATTCTAGATTCATTGAATCTGGACATGAAGCTCGTTAGCTCGTCTATGCGTGTGACCCTGTAGGTTCATATCACAATGGCAATGAAAACATACTTAGTAGTAACACGTGTTCATAAATCACAAGTGGTCCCTAGCAGGACATTGTGACTACCAAAAGTGATTGAATTTACGGTGGAACCTAATATTAATCCACTATTTAATCGCTTTGTCTCGCGATATCCTAATTAAGCATAAGGCATGGTAGTCGTCACCCATATTAAGCTTAATTGTATTTATGCTCGATCTCCGGGTAGACTGATCCAACAAATAGTATTTAATAACCACTTTATCAAATACATTTGAGCACGGCCATGCATTTAGACAGTCTTCCCTATCGAGGGGCCCATGGATATCTCTCTCTATTAATAGAGAGGGACAAATTCCTTACAATGCCTCTCACATTCAAGCCATGTTAGGATGCTACATCCGATCATCAGTCGTATTGATTACTCGATTAAAAGTAACGTCCGACTGATTCAAAACGTAGCTCCATTCATGCTAGAATCAATGGAGACATAAGGTCTAAGGATTCTAAAATAGTATTGAGGAAGTAATACTTATGACTAAGGACCATGAAGTATTACTTCTCTAACGGATCACGTCCGATACAATATATCTCAATACATTGCATCTATGATATGATTTGTATTCATTACACATGATTAGTAAAACATAATCATCAATCAAACATCATACTAGTTTTATTTCATTGTAAAGAAGCTTACATAAAACTAGGGACAACTAGAATAGTAATTACATAAACTAATGAGTTTTACTATCAAATCACGCATTTGATGTTCATAAGTAAAATTAGCTATTCAATTACATGCTCAAAAGATATAAAACGTACAACGTATGCTAATGTACCTAGGGTACTACTAACAGAGTACTTTTTGTGAGGGAAGCTGAAGCTCTGTGAGAGCAATGCTCTTTCTGTGCTAGAAAGATGGTTGAGGGTAAAACACTTTGTGATTTTTCCACTTATGTAAAAGGTTGATCCCACCTTGCAATTTGTTGTGAAGGGAATCATTAGTTGAGTTACCAAAATCCTTAGGTGTGTCCTAAGGCAGTAGATGTAGATCTTTGTGATCGAACCACTATAAATCATTGTGTTCGTTTTCTCTAACTCTACTATTTACTTTCCAGTTCTTATATTACTTAATTTACTTATATTCCGCATGAACTTGATTGTATGAACTTTGTATATTTATTTGAGTTAGAAGTATTACTTGGATTATAGATTGTTTGGCTTTGGTCATATGACTTATGGTGTTTGATATTACATGCTTTGCATATAGAGCACTAGACTTAGACTTTCCTTGATCATGTTCATAGTCTTGTATTCCTACGTGTTGCATTTAACACTTAAGTCATCTAGGTTGCTTAATCTTTAATTCACCTTAAATGTTTAATCAACATAATTGTTGTTAAGGTGATCACTTAAGCAAAGAAGTTTAAGAAAAGCTTAAAAGTTTTAAAACCTAATTCACCCCCTCTTAGGTTCAACCCTATCAAGTATTTTAAATAGAATCCATCTCGCTTTGATAGCAGATTTCCAATGCTAAGCCTCAAGCGAGACCATAACTTCCTTGAATGTTAAAGGTTCGTCCTCAACATTTTAAGTGACATAATCACTTCCAAAGTACTTGACTACCCTTGCTCTCTTATTCCTTCTATGTTATTCCAAATACTCTATTTGAGGATTGAAACTATTTGGATCTGCACCCACATCGGTCGTCATTTCCATATGATCAGGAATCGAATTAGATGCTAAAGCCGAGTCTAAGATGGAATCTTTTGGCAAACCAGTTTTCATGGGAAAAACATCCTCAATGAATGTAGCATCACAGTATTCCACTATTGTATTAACATCTACACCAGGAATTTTAGACTTAATTACCAAAAAACTAATGGCGTAGCTAGTTTCCACATAGCCAATAAAGATAGCATCAACAGTTTCAGGAACCAATTTCTTCCTCTTGTTTTCAAGGATTAGTACTTTTGCTAGACAACCACACATGGGCATGTACTTTTTGTTAGGTTTCCTTCATTACCAAACATCAAAAGGAGTTACCTTTTTATGTTTAAGAGGGACTCTGTTCAGAAAATGGCAAGCCGTATTCAAAGCCTCTCCCAACATATACTTAGGTAATCCTGAAGTTAAAAGAAGACGGTTAATCATGTTTTTAAAAGTTCTATTTTTCTGTTCAGCAATCCAATTTGACCAATGTGAGTAAGGGGCTGTCATCTCATGAATTATGTCATTACTTTGGCAATATTCAACAAATAGATTAGGCTTGTACTCTCCAACTTTATCAAATCTTAACTTTTTAAGTTTCTTGCCTGTTTGATTTTCAGGTACATTTTTAAATATGAGAAATTTATCAAGTGCTTCATCTTTATGTTTAAGTAAATAAACATAGAAATATTTACTACAATTGTCAATAAAGGTAATAAAGTATTTATTTTCATTGAATTCATAAATATTAGTGTGAACCTAGTCAGACAACTCTGAATCCCTTTCAACTGAATTATAATGTTTCCTTGTTGTTTGAACTTCTACACACTGGACACTTTTTTTTCTTATCAATGCCATATTTAGCCTTTAGGAATCAGATTTAAATTCATCATTCTTTTAACAAAATCTAAATTCAAATGTCCAAGTTTCTGTAGATTCAATTGCATGCACAACAGAGATAAAAAATTTCTCAACAAAAAGAGCTTTATTCAATTCAGAAAATTTAGATGTAAAAGGTTCAACTCTTAATTTAAATAAACTATCAGAAGAGTAGCATTTGACGATAAATGTACCATTGTGTAAATTCACTACTATATTACATTTAAAATTGAGTTCATAACATTTTGAGACTAAACGTGAACCACTAATAAGGTTCTTCGAATTGCTGGAACATGATGCACCATCTAAAGAGAAAGAATGCGACTTGAAGGAAACTTCAAGTCCACACGTCCTATCCTAATCACTTTGGTTGCACTCGAGTTCCCTATTCTTACATTTTTACTTCCAACTGCCTGGGAAGATACAAAAAGATTTTTAGCAGCACAAACATAGACATTTACTCCAGTATCAACCAACCATTCAAGTGGCTCATACATGATAGTTGTAATTAAAGGGTCAACATAAACATACCTATCATCGACAGTAGTGCCAGTCCCCATACATTTTAGCTTCAATAGTACAAACCTTGGGGACGTGCGAACTCAAATCAACATCCACTTGATTGACTTCCTCGACTACCATGTGGACATGTGCCTCAGAATTGGATCCATGTTTGGCTTTATACTTCTTGGACGAACAATCTTTAGCCAGTGCCCAACCGGACCACAATTCCAGCACGGTTTTTTGTTTTTTGTTTCATTTTGGCCTTGCCTTTCGCTTTGGTTACGATCACACCCCGTAACCTGGCTTCGCCTCATTCGCCGATGAGAAAATGAACCCAAAGATAACTTAGGAAATATAAATTTACTTCCTTAAATATTAAACAGTATATTGTCTTTCAATAGTGATTCAAACTTAAAGTATAGTATACATACTACATAGTCTCATTATCTATTATACCTGATGTGTTCATTATTCGTCATCCTCAACCCTGATTGCCTTTTCGCTGACATCCTCATAATCACTTGGAAAAAAGAGTAAGGGATTGAGCTACACTAGCCCATTAAGGTTCAAACACCCTTGGGATGAAGCATCGTTAGACTCGAAATATTTCCCGATTCCCAAAAAGAGATTTCAAACATACTTAGACTTCTTTTGCAAGCAAAAAATATCGTAAATGAGCTTGATATAAAACCTAGAAAACATAATGGACATATATAACTTTCGAAATTGACTAGAAAACATCACAAAAAACTTAGGTTGACGGACATTCGGACGATGGCCCCAGAAGATGCATCTTCCGCAATCTTGTCAACACCTCTCAACGTCTATACGGACGAATGCAGAGAACGATGCATTGTTCGTGCCCTTCATCCATAAGAATCCATAAGCTCCTAGTTGTTGTGCGGACGAAGCCTATGACAAATGCTTCGTCCGCAAGTTGCAGAAAGTGTACTTTTCAGTGCAATTTTACAAATGAAAAAAATCATTTATGAAATTATACTTCCCATAGCCCAAAAATCCATATTTTGACCATTTTGCACATACAACTTCATACATATAACATGCAAACCCGTATCCTTTGATATCCTACACTTGTACATAAGATTTGTGTTATGAGCACCATGACCATCCCATAACATTCATACAAAGTACACCTTGTTAGACACGATGAATAATGATCAACCCATAAGATTCATACAAAGTACACCTTGTTAGACACGTGATCAACCCAGTGATCTATAATTTTCAGTTCGGACACATCCCGGATGACCTGACTTCCATGTTGGTCAACTGGAGGGTCTTATATGGTGGTAGATACTAGTCGTTAGTGCATTAAATGTAACTTGATTTTGAATCCTCTATATATACTAAATGCTGATTTATTACAAACCAATCAACCTATATAGTGCATTCAATTTTGAAACACACAAGGGGGTGAATTGAGTTTTTGCTAACTTTTTAACTTTCTTCCAAGTGAAGTGAAAATGTGTAAACAAACAAAATATGAAAGCTTGTAAAGAAGAAGATCGAAAACAAAGCATTTAGAGTAGTTCGACTCACAAAAAAATCTACGTCCACTACCTTGAGACTAACCCAATGATTTCAACAAAACACTAATTTCCCTTGTACAACAAATGAAGGTGGGATCAAACCTCTTTTACACAAGTGGACAACTTGTAAGAAAGAAATTCGGATTCCCAATAATAAATGGAAGCGGAAAATAACTTGGCATCCGTTTCTTACTAGGATCATCACGAGTAAGAACCAATTAGTTTTCGTTCGAATTAATACATTTATGATGTTAAGAACATAAACGATTTCTGCATTGTGTTGTTGTTGATCACTGCAAGAATCTGACGTTGGCAATCCCTTGCCTCTAAGGTATCCACACGATCCCTTGGATTGACGTTCTTGTTAGGAAATAAACAACAATATTGGGAGAGAAGACTAGATCGAAAAACAATAAAGAAAGACACAATGAATTCTTTACTAGTTCGTCGAATAATTGACTACGTCTGGGGGTACTACCAAGCCAGGATATTACTATGTTATGAGATACCATATTTAGGTTACATAGACTGGCTATTTATAAGAAAAGAAAGACGAAACCCTAAGCTAATGCACTGCTTCTACTTTGACTCCTAATTGGATTCAATTTCCAATTCCACTTAGCATTAGGATATGTCATATGTGGAAGAGTCATACATATTTCTTATTTCCTAATCCTTGTAGCCTTATGATCCATAACCTAACAATTTTCCATCTGGATACTAACTCTAATGTAATCATCTATTCTTCAGTAATCCATAGCTGTGTAGTAGCGCCAAGAATCCATCGTAGTCAACTTCTCTAAGGTCACAACCTTATTCAACTTATCTAAGGTCACAACCTTAGTCAACATATCAGCATGATTTTCACTTCCTCGAATATTCATAAGCCGCAAGATCTTTCTCTCCAAGAGACAACATATGTAGTGATACCTCAACTTAATATTCTTTGTTCTTGAATGAAATGTTGGGTTCTTTTCTAAGAAGATAGCACTCTGACTATCGGTGTAGAGAATACTATTTTTCTGCTCCTTTCCCAATTCACTCAAACAATTCTTCAACCATACCATCTCTTTACTAGCCTCTGTCACTACTACATATTCTGCTTCTACAGTAGATAAGGTCACGATCCTCTGCAACTTAGAAGCCCAAGAAATCGATGTACCACCCAAAGTAAATACATACCCAGTTGTACTCCTCCTTCTATCAAGATCACTTAATGTCAAATCTGCATCAACACACCCTGCCATTTCGACACTCTTTCCTTCGAAACATAAAGCTCTCTCTATGGTACCACTCAAGTATCTAAGAATCCACTTCACCCCTTCCCAATGTTGCTTACCCGGATTGCTCATAAACCTGCTAACTACTCCCACCGCATGTGCAATATCTTGTCTAGTACACACCATAACATACATTATGCTACCAATTGCAGAAGCATATGGGATCTTCTGCATTTGAGCATGTTCATCAACACTCTTAGGTGATTCCTTCGTAGATAGTTTGAAGTGGCTGCCCAACGAAACACTCAATGGTTTCGCATCCTGCATACTGAACATTTTCAGAACATTCTTGATATAGTCAACTTGTGACAGATACAGCTTTCCTGCAGCCTTATCTCGAATAATCCTCTTACCCAGTATCTGCTTACCCTATAATATCCTTCCTAGCAAATCCTTTTGACAACTGCCTCTTCAACTTACTCATTTCTTGAGCACTAGAACATGTTATCAACATGTCATCAACATATAACAACAAAATTATATAACCATCTCCAAATAGGGATGGAAATTTGACCCGTGACCCGACGACCCGCCCTGCCCCAACGTTTTTTGGGTCAGACCCGCCCCGCCCCGTGAAGAGAACGGGGCAGGGGCAAGGTATTTGTGCCTGCCTCACCCCGTTCTACCCCATTTTGCCCCATCTATATTATATTATTATAATATTGTTATTATTAGACCTAATCTTGTTTAATTTTAATTTAAATATACTATTTGTACTTGTTTGAGAATTGATTTGTGATAAAATGTACTAATTATACTTGTTGGAGGCTCTATTTTTATGATTTAAAAAAATAATGATTTTTATGATAAAATTAATGATTTTTACGATCAAATTAAATTTTTTTTAGAAAAAAAGTAGAACGGGGTGGGGAGGGTCAAATCTGCCCCGCGCGGGGCGTAAATTCTTGATCCGGGGCGGGGCGGGGCTGGTAATTGAGATACCCGTCCCGATCTGCCCCATTGCCATCCCTATCTCCAAACCTCTTGAAGTAGAAACAATGGTGAGCCTCATATCTGATGAAGCCAATCTCAAGCATTAATGCATCAAATTTCTTATAACACTGTCTCGGAGCCTGTTTCAGACCATACAAGCTCTTATTCAGTTTACAAACGAGCTCACTGTTACCCTCTACAATGTATCCTTATGGTTGCACCATTTATATTTCTTCCTCTAAATCACCATGGAGAAAGGCCGTGTTTATATCCATTTGTTGTAACACCAAGTTCTCTACAACAACTATACTCAAAACCAACCGAATAGTGGTTAGTTTTACAGCAGAAGAAAAGACATCAGTATAATCAATACCATATTTCTACTGAAAACCCTTCGCAACTGGTCTTGTTTTGTAACGCTCGCTTGCATCCACTTCCACTTCAATTCTGAAGACCCGTTACAATACAGTGCCTTCTTTCCTTTTGGGAACTTAACTAGTTTCCAAGTATCATTGGACAATAATGAATTCATCGCATCGTCCATTGCAAGCTTCCACTTGCCTCTTCGATCACCTCGTACAACCTCTGCATAACACTCAGGTTCACCACTATCAGTCAACACAAGATAGTTATTATACCTTGAAGGTGAAAACCTGTCTGGTGGTCCACAATTCCTGGTGGATTTTCACAACTGGTTGTTAGCGGTGGAGTGTGTGGTTCTTCCTCAACAACCACTTGATCATTATAAACAAACTTGCTCCTACCTGAGTTCGAAATATCTAGCTCGACAACTTCGGGCCTCAAAACTTGAGACTCTTGTGCACCCAAAATATCTTTGTACAAAACATGTTCATTGAATATGACATCTCGGCTACGAACTATTTTCCGATTTTGCTCATCCCATAATCTATAACAAAATTCGCCACCACCATATCCGATAAACTTACACTTGATAGATTTAGAAACCAACCTATTTCTATCAGCAACATGAACATGAACATAAGAAACACAATCAAACACTCGAAGAAATTTTAGGTTTACCTCTTTACCACTTCAGGCCTCTTTTGGTATGCCATTCATCAAGGGGGTTGATGGTCCTCAAGTAGGAATACAACAGTGTTAACTCCTTCTGTCCAAAACATATTTGGATGTCCACACTTCAACCACATGCACCTAGTACGTTCATTCAATGTTCTGTTCATACGTTCTGCAACACCATCCTGTTGAGGGGTTCCTCTCAGTGTCTTTTCCATGCGAATATCATTCGCAGCACAAAACTGTTTGAACTTACGGAGCTCATACTCTCCACCGTTGTCTGGTCTCAAACACTTCACTTTTAGACCTGTTTCAGTTTCTACCAAGGCTTTCCACGTTTTAAAGGCACTAAAAGCATCAGATTTGTTTTTCAGAAAATATACACATACATTTCTTGTGTAGTCATCAATGAAGGTCATGTAATATGACGCACCACCAAGAGATGTCACCGGTGCTGTCCCCATAAGCTATTATGTACCAACTCCAGCTTATGCTTTTTCAAAGTTCTTCCACCCTTCGAGACTCACCATTTTCTATTTCCCGAAAACACAATCCTCACATAAATGGACATCAACAGTCTTGAGGTCTGGCAGTTTACCCTTCGAACACAACACTTTATACCATCTTTAGATTAAACAGACGTCGCATTAGAAAAACCTTGTTTGATGATGATGTCTTCTTGTACATCTCTGATAATGTCTCCAACATCTCCTTGGTAGTTTTTGCTTTGACCGTTTGTAGCGTCATGTTTCTGGAAAGAGACAAACGCACGACGCTCATCACCTTCCAGTCCAACAACTTCCAATCATCGTCTTTCATGTCCTCCAGTTTCTGACCTAGACATTGATACAGATATTTACCATATAGGTAATCCTCAATTTGCATCTTCCAAAACTCAAAATCTGTTCCGTCAAACTTTTTGATCGGCAATTTCTCTTTACCCATCATGTTTATTTTTGCTTCCCCTAAACCCGACGCTTTGAAACCAATTGTTAGGAAATAAAAAACAACATTGGGAGAGAAAACTAGATCGAAAAACAATAAAGAAAGACACAAGGAATTGTTTACCCAGTTCGTCAAAGAATTGATTAAGTATGGGGGCGCTACTAAGCCAGGATATTACTATGTTATGAGATACAAGATTTAGGTTACATAGATAGGCTATTTATAGAAAGAAAGACGAAACCCTAAGCTAATGCATTGCTTCTACTTTGACTCCTAATTGGATTCAATTTCCAATTCCACTTGGCATTAGGATATGCCATACGTGGAAGAGCCCTACTATTTTCTTATTTCCTAATCTTTGTAGCCTTAGGATCCATAACCTAACAATTCTACCCTCTAGTGCTTGCCAGAAAAGTGAAGAACAAAAGACTTGAAGATTATCTTCATAGGAGTTCTTTTGATAATAATGGAAGAACAAAAAGGGAAGAGAGATGAGAGAAAAATCTTAATTTTCTATCTCTAGTTTTTGTGTTGCCTAACATCACACGTTAGGACAAGAGGGAGTAAATAGGGGTTATTGGTTTATTCCATAATAAATCACCAAATCCAACCAATAACCTTTTTCAACTACGTGTTGAAATTTACATTTGATATATGTGCTCCAAATGGATTGGGCCGACCAATACTTGATTGGTCAAACCAATCCGATTGAACCAGTCTGGTGAACCGGATTTGGTCTGGTGAACCAGAAAACTAGTCCAAGAACGGGTTTGAATGAGTCAAAACCGAGATGTGAGGTGTATGTGTGTATGTGTGTAATGGGGGCATCATGGACCAGTAAAAAGAGAGGAAATTGGCTCAGTGGGTGAATTAATATTCAGCTGTCTATTCATTTCTCTAAGTTATGAATTGTTCATTACTCTATTACTATATTTCTCTATTAGAGGGAGCCGAAACATTTACCAAATAATACACTACCAAGAACATAAAAAGATAGAAGAAAAATAATATTTTTCGTTCTTTCTTTTCGGTTTTAACTTGAGCTTATATACACCAAATTCCTGAAGATTGTCTTCAATCTTTGGAATTCTCTGACTAACATTAGAAACACGAAGAACAAGTAAAAGTGGGTCATGTGGATACAGCTAGAGACAGGAGTCGGTAAGATCGGTTGCTAATGGTGATTCCCGAAGCAAAATCAAACAGAAAACGTGTATGTTATTACGTAATTTAAAGGTAAAAATCTTATATCTAAGTTCGTTGGTACTTACTCGTGAATGATCCTGTTAGAAACGGATTCCGCATTTTTACTTTCCGCTGCGTTTACTTAAGGAATCTGAATTTCTTTCTTTCAATGGTAGCAGAGCCAATTAAGAGTACTCAATCGTTCTTTTATTTATTTTTCATTTATAGTAGACGTTTAATGCATGTCATATGATGTTTTATCTTTTAAGTATTAAACTAGTCCTAGAACGAATTGCTCATTCGTGTTTCTATTTTCTAGGAAAGGCTCGGTCGACCGGAAGGGGTTCTCGGTCGACCAAACATGGTTTGGAAAATGGGATGTTACTTCTATTTTTAGGTCGATCGACCGGAAGTTGTCCTTGGTCGACCAAGGTGGCCTATGTTTTTACCCTGTTTGGTTATTTCCTTTATCGCGATGGACATGGATATGGCCTCGGTCATCCGGACAGGGGCAGGAAGTGTATATTTGTGTTTTTATTTGCATGATTGTCATGTTATATGAGCATGGTGCATAGTAATAGCCCTTGACCAAGTGATTTTTCATTATAATACGACCTGCGTGCCGTGCCTTCTCTATTGAAATTCTAGTTGTAATTTATTTGTCGAATGTAACTCGATATTTCTTTTCTTTATTATGCTAGACATAGTATATGATTTCTTATGTAATTACAAGAGTATAATGGAGTCAATCAGACGGAGGAAATCATATGGAAGCTGAAGAAAATAGATTAGATTTATTGTTCTTCACCTTAGAAAGTCTTCGGATTTTCCATTGGCTTGGAAAATCCGCATTAGGAGGTGTTACTATTCACATTTTATTTACTGTTTTTATGCATAAGATGCATGTTTTACAGTTTTCATGCATGTTTTTTCAGTTGTATAAATAGTTTATACAAATGTTTGGTGAGATCATTTTATATTAAATCCCTAATAATTTTAATGTATTAAGCAGATGCCTTCCTCGATGTGGCCCTCGTCAAGGCCTAGATTGACAAAAGTGTAGACTTGCGAGGCAATATGCAACTGTCTATCTGGGTGAGGCGCGAAGGATAAGTTTGTGATGTCCGCCAGTGCAAATCTTGGGTCATACTGAACCGGATTATCTCATTAAATGGATTGAGGATCTAGAGGCAAAATAGTTGAGATGTGCATCTTCATGTACTTAGAATAAATGTTATTTACTCAACTAACCAAGAATTACATAATAATGAAATTAGCAAATGTTGATTACCTAAATGGCCATGTCTCGAGCTGTTTAGCCAAAGCTAACAAGGGATTGGTAATATATATATATATATATATATATATATATATATCTTAGCCTACTAGAAAGTTTTGAACTTTCCGAATGAATACTTGAGGGTTATTCATTTGAAGAAAATAGTGGGAGAATCATTAATTAAAGACCTATGAAATGATTTTAAAATATGATACTAAACCTTTGTTAAATCTTTATTATAGATATAATGGCAAATGCAACGGTTGCATCAAACTCGCTTTCGTTGCGATCTGTCCTTGAGAAAGACAAACTTGAGAATCGTTCTCAAACACGGAAAAAAGCTATATGTTCTCGAAGATCCTATTCCTGATCAACTAGCCACTGGTCTACGACCTCTAAAGAAATGCTTATCGTAAGCATTTAGATGACGCATTAGATGTTTCAAGTTTAATGCTGGTAACCATGACCTCTGAACTTTAGAAGCAGTATAAGGAAATAGGTGCATTAGACATGATTAATCATCTAAAGCAACTCTTTCATGGTCAAACTCGCCAAGAGAGATTTGACACATCAAAGTCTCTATTTTAGTGCAAGATAGCAGAGGGAACACTAGTCGGAACTCACGTTCTGAAAATGATAGGTTATATTGAAAACATAAGAAGACTGGGACTTCCTCTTGCCTAGGAGCTATCCACTTACTTGATTCTGCAATCATTTCCTGAATCTTACAGTCAGGTTCTATTAAACTACAACATGAATGAGATAGAAAAACCGTCCTGAATTGTTGAATCTGTTAAGGACTCCTGAGAAAGAAATAGGCAAGTCAAAAGCCATAATGATGGTTAATAATAGAAGCAAGGGTGTTGGTAAGCCCAAGGGCAAGCCTAGCAAATTCAGGAAACACTGAGAGCTAAAGGCGATATGGCTAATGATGATACTTGTCACCATTGTGGTGAGCGAGGACATTGGAAAAGGAACTGTAAGAGCTATCTTACAGGGAAAAAGCTTAGAAAATAGGCAAATGATATTTCAAGTTCAAGTATTTTTGTTATACAAATAAACTTTTCTACTACTACTTTCTCTTAGATATTAGATAATGGCTGTGGTTCTCACATTTGTATTAATGTACAGGGGCTGCAAAGGAGTAGGGAGCTGACCAAAGGCGAAGTGGACCTACACGTTGGCAATGGAGCAAGAGTTGATGCCTTAGCTGTAGGAACTTATTGTATTACTTTGCCATTTGGAATTGTCCTAGAGTTAGAGAATTGTCTTTATGTATTGATGAGGATCCTCCATCAAGCTAAAAGACTCATATCTAAAGCTAACCAAGGTCATTCATCCAAATGACCAAGTTAGTAACTCATTCATTCCTAGTCCAAGTTTCCGAAAAAAGTCTATCAGCTAAGTTCTTAAAACATTTAATCTAAAGGTTCATGGGACAAAGAAACCTTCAAAGAATGCAAGACACAAAGATCAAATCCATTTAATCTCGTTTGAAGGCAAAGTACACAATTGCAAGGAAAATGGTTAAAAGGCATTTTAGGAACGTTGTAAATTGAAGACTATTCTAGACTTTAATTAGATTTTCAGCTTTTATGTTATTTATTATTAAGTATTTTAGCCGCATTATGTTAGTGATGCTAGAATAAAGGACATGTTGTCCATGTGTTTAGATAGTGTTTCTTTTATTGCAAGTTTTAATTCTCTAGGATTTGTAGAGTCCTAATTCACATAGGACTCTTATTTGTGGGTTCTTTTTGGACGAATTCCTACTCTATTTAAAAGGGAATCCGACCAACTTATTAATTAGACTTGATGTATGATATTTGTTAAGGTTATTCTGTAGATACTTGTGAATTGAACTTCTATGTAGAACTTCATTCATTCTTGAGTTACTGTATAAACAAGCTAGTTTCACTTGTTGTAGTATTTCAGCCCCCATTGATAATTGACCTTCTTAGAGTTGCGTTGATTATATTCCCCTTTGAAACTATTTCAAGAAGCGAAAGATCTGTTCAACCCTTTTGTTGTTGAATCTTGATACAAGTTATCAAGGTTCCTCATCATGTACCTACTTTAACAAAGAATATTACTTCAATATCTTGTTTGGAAAATATCGATTTTAATATTAATATTCAAAACCAACGAATGTCGTTATCATTGAATAATATTTTTTATTGTAGTGCAAATTTGGCGAATGATTTATATCTGTTAGACCTCGATTCACCGGCCTATAAAATAAATACGAAAAAGATTAAGAATAATTATTCAAATCCTATATACCTCTGGCATTGTCTCTTAAGCCATATAAATGAGAACCGCATTTCCAGAATCCATAAAGATGGATTGCTGGAATCATTTAATTTTGAATCATATGATACATACAAACCTTGTTTAATGGGTAAGATGACTGCTTCTCCTTTTACTAGAACTGGAGAACGAGCAATGGATTTGTTGGAACTAATACAAAGTGATGTGTGGTCCGTTCAATATCCATGCCAGAGGTGGTTATCTATATTTCACTACTTTTACTGACGATTACAGTCGTTTTGGATACGTGTTTCTTATGAAACACAAGTTTGAAGCCTTTGAAAAGTTCAAAGAGTATAAGTGTGAAATAGAAAACTAGCTTGGAAAAAGTATAAAGATGCTTCAATCCGATCGAGGTGGAGAATACGTAAGTCAAGAATTTTGTGATTATCTAAAGGATTGTGGAATTGTGTCACAACTTTCTCCACCGGCTACTCCACAATGGAATGGTGTATCCGAAAGGAGAAATCGAACTCTATTAGATGTGGTTCGATCTATGATGAGTCACACGAGCCTTTCAAAATCTTTTTGAGGACATAATTTAGAAGCAGCAACTTTAACACTAAACAGAGTTCCATATAATATATGTTGAAAAGACACCATATGAGATATGGACTGGGAAACGTCTTAGTATGTCCTTCATTAAGATTTGGGGTTAGCATTTGTGAAACATCCAGCTTTGGACAAGCTCCGTCCTAAGTCAATCAAGTGTATTTTTTTGCTATCCTAGGAAAACTAAAGGATTCTACTTCTAAATTCCTAGCGAGAACAAAGTGTTTGTTGCTCGAAAATGAATTTTTCTGGAGAAACAGTTTCTTTCTGGGAAAACTAGTGTGAACCAAGTGGAGCTTAAAGAAGTTCCAAAACTTACTGAAGTTCAAACAAGCACTAGTGATCAGATGGAATATGAACAAGCTTCACACGCAGTTGTGCAGCCGGTTCAAGAAACACAAGAATTGTGTATGTCTAGTAGAACTCGTAGATCACCAAAGAAATTTGGATTTCTCGTAACAGGACATCGTGATGTTTTGTTTATTTATCACGACGAGCCTACAACCTACAAACAAGCAATTACTAGTCCAGATTCTGAGAAATGGCTTAAATCCATGAGGTCTGAAATAGATTCCATGTATACTAGCCAAATATGGATCTTGGTTGATCCACCCGAGGGGGTGACCTCAATAGGGTGCAAGTGGGTTTTTAAATTAAAAACCGATATGGAAGGAAACATTTAAACGTACAAGGGGCAACTTGTCGCGAAAGGTTTTAAACAAATTCATGGGATTAACTATGATGAAACTTTTATCCTATAGTTATGTTCAAATCTATTCGAATCTTGCTTGCAATAACAACATACTATGATTATGACATCTAGCAAATGGATGTCAAAACAGCTTTCTTTAACGGAAACCTTGACGAGGAAAAAGAGATTTGAACATTTTCCATGACTTGTGTTCAATCTAGATATCGAGGACAAAGAGATTAGTACAAAAGGTCATAACAATGATTACTTGAATGACCGGATTATTTGTCAATTGGGAGTAATGATGTGTTGCTAAATACCTCTCATTACTGTTGACAATTGTTGTCACAGCCAACATAGCAAATACCTAATGGGTCGCACACTATGATCAATTGGATTGAGCTTGTTGGAATTTACATTTGATATAGGTGCTCCAATTGGATTGGGCAAACCGATCCGATTGAATCGGTCTGTTGCACTGGATCCGATCAGTTGAACCAAAAAATCGGTCCAATAACCGGTTTGAATGAGTCAAAACCGAGATGTGTGGTGTGTGAGTGTGTGTGTGTGTGTGTGTTAGTGGGGCATAATGGAAGAGCAAATAGAGGGGAAAGTGTCTTAGTGGGTGAATTAATTTTCAGCCCTCTATTTGTTTCGCTAAGTTATGAATTGTTCATTACTCTATTTATCTCTTAGGCAGCCAAAAAATTTACCAAATAATACACTACAAGTACATCAAAAATATTACCTTGAAGCTTTGGAGTTCTCTGGCTAGCATTAAAGACACGAAGACCAAGCTCAAGTTGGTCATGTGGATACCGCTAGAGACAAGAGTCGATAAGATCGGTTGTTGTTGGTGATTCCCGAAACAAAATCAAACAAAAAACGTTTCTGTTATTATGTAATTTAAAGGTAAAAATCTTATATCTAAGTTCGTTGGTACTTACTCGTGAATGATCATGTTAGAAACGGATTCTGCATTTTTACTTTCCGTTGCGTTTACTTGAGTAATCCAAATTTCTTTCTTTCACTACCAACTCCCTTATCAAGTTCTTCTAGAATTTGGTTTCCATAAATTGGTTCGGCCAGTTCAACATACCGGTTCGATTCAATTGATTGGCTTAACCAATCCATATTGGTCGGCCCAATCCAATTTACTTCCCAATCCATTTGGAGCACTTATTATCAAATGCAAACTCCAACACAACTCACAAAGAGTAAACACTCACAACCACTTAACAAGCACACAAAGTTCCTAACTCACAAAGAGCTATTAAAAGTATCACAAAGAGAACAAACTCACAAAGATCTTTCGTAACTCACAAAGAGAAGGGGAGCTTATCACCTAGAAGTGATGGATTGTTATAAGTGTGAGCACATAAATTTCTTAAGCTCAAATGATATCAATCACTCTTGTTTAGCTCATCAAAGTGTAATGAATGAGTAGTAAATGGTTCTTTGAAAGAGAGGATATTGAATGCACTAAAGAGGTTGGTTGGTTGGCAATAAATCGACATTTGGTATAAATAGAGGGTTCAAAATTGAGTAGCATTAAATGCAATAACGGCTAGTATCTACCACCCGATAGGACCCTCTGGTCGATCGACGCGTAGTCCAGGTTGTCCGGAATAAACAGGGTGGTTCACTGTCTAGCTGTTATCTCGGTCGACCAGATAAGGATCTCGGTCATCCGGAGCATAATCGAGGTCGACCGGATGATATATCTATTGGATTACAAAAATTATTTGAAAAGACTAAGTGGCTTGACACACTTCGGTCGACCAGACAAAGAAGTGGGTCGACCGACATTCAACAGGTCGTCCGAGGTATCACTTTGTTCGACTTAGGTGAATGTTCAAAGTGGTTTTTACACTAAGTCTAAAAAACAATTACTATCTAACTCATGCAACACTCATTTTGGCTTATGCAAACCATTGAAATACATTTTCAAAAACTTTTTAAGGAGGTTGATCTAAGGATAAAAAAACAAGGTTTTGAAAACACAAGGCATGTTAATATGAAAATATTTTATGTGCATACATAACAAGAGTGAGCATTATATCTAAGCTTATATACTAAGGGTGATTACAAGATATAAAAATCTAATCTACCCTATCATATACCTAAGTCTTCAAGCTTTCTTCATATAGGCATCTCTTGAATCTTCAATGAGTAAGGATGACATTATGTCTTGTTGAACCAACTTGAATGACTTGGTACTTTCCTTGATATCTATCACATAAACAAATATACTATTAAACCTCATCAATAGTTTGTCGTTCATCAAAATACCGAATTTTGCTCTTAGGTTTACAGTCTCCCCGTTTTTTATTATGACAAACTTTGATTTATTGTAATAGGTAAAAAAAAAAATGAAACAAAAGGAAATATGACTTTTGAATGATCAAGGATAAGTACAAGGTCGTCTATGGGCTGTTAAGATTTTTAAAAGGATAATCAACTTTAGGAAAAAATAAAGATTCACTAAATGAATTCCCCCCATGAGGTTGTGCCCCATGTTACAAAGAAACAAAATAGAAGGATATTCTCTATAGTTCACTGTTTTGTTGGTTCAGGATATTCTAGTCGACCGCATGAATTCTTTAGGTCGATCAAGCTTCTGCGGTCAATTGAGGTAACCAGACTGGTCTACCGGACTTAAGGCAGAAACCATATAAACCTGCAAAAATCAGACCGTGGCATTTCCAAATGCCACCAACTTATAACTGAAGGGATTCATGGGCGGAAACTCGTTCCAAACACCCATGAGTCCTCCCCTGAAGGATCCGCTCATACAAAACGAATCGGAAAATTACAAGAAAAGACTTACGTTTTGAGTTCAAGAATCAGATTCTTGAATGGAAGATGTTATCTTTATGGCTCGAATGCAATGATCACCTTGAGTCCTCCCTTGCGGAATTACTCCCTACCGGTATCCACGCGACGAAACGGGCAACGAGTGCTAGCTCTCCGTTTTTCTGAGTTTCTGGAATTAGGGAGAAAAAGAGGCGGAACAAGAAATCTGATTTCTTGTGGGTTTTGGTATTTCGGCTGAAAATCTCTAACCCTAGGGTTTCGGCCAATAATGGTTTATATAGGGTATGAAAGTTTGTTCCCATAACCAACTCTCACATCCTCAACTTCTCTCGGCAGTGGGAGTCTTTAACTCCCACGTCCCCTAGACTTCTGTTGGTAGTGGGAGTCTTTATCGGATAATAACTCCCACGTAATCCCAGCTATACCGAAAATGCCCCTTATCTCTAATTCGAATAATAACGCTTTATCATTCTCAGAAAAGTGAATGTCAGATACAATGAACCTAGACACATTCTAGATTCATTGAATCTGGACATGAAGCTCGTTAGCTCGTCTATGCGTGTGACCCTGTAGGTTCATCTCACAATGGCAATGAAAACACACTTAGTAGTAGTATGTGTTCATAAATCACAAGCGGTCCCTAGCAGGACATTGTGACTACCCAAAGTGAATGAATTTACGGTGGAACCTAATATCAATCCACTATTTAATCCCTTTGTCTCGCGATATCCTAATTAAGCATAAGGCATGGTAGTCGTCACCCTTATTAAGCTTAATTGTATTTATGCTCGATCTCCAGGTAGACTGTTCCAACAAATAGTATCTGATAACCACTTTATCAAATACATTTGAGCACGGCCATGCATTTAGACAGTCTTTCCCTATCGAGGGGCCCATGGATATCTCTCTCTAATAAGAGAGGGACAAATTCCTTACAATGCCTCTCACATTCAAGCCATGGTAGGACACTACATCAGATCATCAGTCGTATTGATTACTCGATTAAAAGCAACGTACGACTGAGTCAAAACGTGGCTCCATTCATGCTAGAATCAAATGGAGACATAAGGTCTAAGGATTCTAAAATAGTATTGAGGAAGTAATACTTATGACTAAGGACCATGAAGTATTACTTCACTAACGGATCACGTCCAATACAATGTATCCCTATATATTGCATCTATGATATGATTTGTATTCATTACACATGATTAGTAAAACGTAATCATCAATCAAACATCATACTAGTTTTATTTCATTGTAAATAAGCATTACATAAAACTAGGGACAACTAGAATAGTAATTTCATAAGCAAATGAGTTTTACTATCAAATCACGCATTTGATGTTCATAAGCAAAATTAATGATTCATATGAAATGCTCAAAAAGATATAAAACGTACAACATATGCTAATGGTCCTAGGGCACTACTAACAATATTAAGGCATATATCTATGTCATACCAACAATTTAAACCACACATTAAGTCATATTAGATCATACTAGTATAACATATGCTTAACACTTGAAGATTCCAAGTATGCTACATAATCTAAGCAATATACCAAGTTAAGCACATTACATATTACCTTTTTATCCCCCTTTGTCATAGATCAAAAAGAGTTGGGGAGGGGTTAATGATGAGCTATCATCACAAGGATATCATCATTGAGCTCTCTAAACATGCAGATAAGATCAAAAGATATAAAAAGCATATCATGTTATAAACCTGAAATAACAAGTTATACAAAATATATGAACTTTAAAGAACAACACTTGCTATTTTAGGGATACATATGGATAACAATATAGGGAAGCCATAGAAGAGAAGAGTTTAGAAAATTCTCAGGGATTTGTAGATATCTTGCACTTGATCACATCATGAGATTCCGAGAAAGCTTATTCACTTCAACCCACTAATAACTTGAGCAATTTCTTCCTCGGTTGAAGGTTTATGAATCCCTTACTCTTCTTCATCTTTTTCTTCTCGCTTGTCTTCCTTTTGTTCAAGATCATCCCCATTACAATCATCACTTCCATTGTCACTAGCCTCATTACTTCCATAACTTACATCATCTTCCTCCTCATTTTCTTCCTCTCTACAACTTCTTCCACAAGTGTGACTTCTTTGTCTTTGTGTACTTGATGCATCATCAACCTTTCTCTATATGTCTTCCATCTTGGACTCCATAGTCCCCATCTTATACTCCAAACTCCTCATTCTAGTATTGAAGTCATCTTTGAAGGACTCCAAGTTTTTGATGACTTGTAAGAGTAGTTCATGGCAAGTTTGGTTGAATGTGGTCTCAACTTTGTCTTTCAACCTTTTTATTTCTTGGTGGTGGAACTTCCTTCTCAATTTGATATTCTTGATTCATATCATTTCCCTCAAAATCACCCTGAAAATCAAACTCATCTTCATTTTCTACTTGAATGACCTCATCTTCAACTTGAACATTCTCATGTTCTTGGCCTTCTTCTTCTCTAGGTTAAATAGCCTTAGAATTTTGTGCCTTTCATGTATAAATAGTCTTCTTGACTGTATATATGGCCTTTTGGCTAGCCCATTGACAATGTCAGCCGCCAACAACTCATCATCAATACACTTGCTTTGGAACTTCAAATGTCCACCAACTAAGATCATATGCATCCGGTGGAAATGCCCGTCGTTGGAGGTATTGTATTTTGTGTTTCTTTGCACCGGGTTTGCATGCTTGAGATTAAAGTTCTTGATGAATCTAGTGAACATGCTTCCATAAGGTATAAAATTCCTTGCACTCTTTAAACACTCACTAAATTTTCTCAAAGCTGAGTATCCAAAGTTCATCTTTCTCCTCTCAACAAGCTTTTCCATAATGGTCATTTGGATATTGCTAATGGAGCTTTTGTGGTCTTTGATTGGGAGGGCCACATTAGACACCATATGGTGAAGGATTCTACCATATTCATCAAGCTTATTGGTCTCCCTCTCCGTAGACCTACTAAATGCCCCCTTAATACTAGAGTTGGCTTTGAAGCTCTTCAAATCAATGATCTCTTCATCGGGCACAATCCCAAAATTATCAAAATGCCTACATGCATTATCATCAAGATCTACCCCAAGAATTTCACAAAACATAGCTTATGAGAAGCTAAACTACAAACTATCAATGCAAGAGGTCCACCAAAACTCCCCATCTTCTTGTCTACCCTCTTCCCTTAGGTTTTGCTCCATATCCATAGGGGTACAACTCTCAATCATGTATAAAGAGGTTCAACCACCCCATATCACTAAATAAATCTATGATAGAGTCAAGCCCCTTCTCAAAAGTCTTAGCATCCCTCACATACCCGGGCAAGACTTGAGAGAAAAAGTTGGAGATTTGAAAACAAGGCTTAATGAAATGGACTACAAAGTTGAGGATATAAATAGGAATACAAACTAAAAAACATCAACTTTTGTAGAAAATGAGGATGAAGTGCTCGAAGAGGAGAAAGAAGAAGAAGAAGATGCCAATATTGAAGATTCCATCAATGAGGATGATGGAAATCAAGTTGTTAAAGATTAAGAGGAGAAAAATGATGAGGATCCCAAATAGATTGTTAATCTTGAAGATTAAGAAGATTTGGGTGAGAAAAGGGTTGAAGACTTGAGATTAGGAGTTGGAAATGAAGGTTAAAACCTTGAAATTGATTTGGGTGAAGACAAAGATGAAGAGGTTGCCCAAGCAAGTCAAGAAAAGGGAGATGAAGATTCAAATGATGATCAAGAGGATTGAGAAGCTCAAGGAAATCTCATTGAACGAACTCAAAGTGCAAGAAGCAAATCTTCAAATTCAATGAGAAATTTCTAAACTCAATCTTTTTATATTTCCTTGTATTTCATTTCATTTCCTTGTATTCACTTTTGTTATCCCTTGTGTACTATTAGTATATCAATTGTTGTTCTAACAATTTCACTTTCCCTGCATGAATTGCTTTTAAAGGGCACCTTGACGCTTATAAGATGTTTTGCTCTTCATATGTTTTGATTCTTTGAGCATGTTATATTTAGAGACATTAATGATTTAATCCTTGTGATGAAAGCACTTTTTGAAACCCCCATCGCTTCTATTCTTTGGTGTCTTATGCTTTGGGGGAGTTTGTATATGCTTGCTTGATTTTAACTTGATCTTTATAGCATACAGGAATGTTTTGGTGTTTATATTCACATCAATAGCTTGAATCTTATATGGTTGATCGCCTAGATGCTTGACTTAGGATATAAACTGTATGTATGACATTGAATACACCTTGGTGTGTTTATTTGATTGTTTGGTGGTGGCTTTAACTGAAATTGTAGGTATTTACTATTTTCTGCCAAAGTCTGATCGACCGGACTGTGGGGCTCAGGTCAACCGTTCCTCTACGGTCGACCAGATGTCCCATATACGGTCGCCCGAGACAACCAAATTTCAGCAAAATTCAAATTTCAACTTCAGAAATCTATACGTTTTACTGTTTTATTCATATAGGCACAACCTTAGGGGGAGTTTTCAAATGTTTTCATCTATTTACCCCCTCCCCCCTAAAAATATGTGATGTATGCTCAATTGTTCATATTTTACATCATCACATCACTTGTTGGCTTGTCTTCATCTTTAATCTCTAATAGCCAACTTGTGTAAGTTATTTTGGAAGTCATATGTGTTATACATGTTTATTTCTTACATATATTCTCCCTACTAACTTTGAGATCATATTCTTCATTTGCTTATCTTTTTTATATTAGTTATAGTTTTTGGTTAGTTTTGCTTTAAGAGTTGTTGAACTTCTTTAAGCTAACCATTAACTTGCTAGAGGAATGTTTTTAAAGTTTTATCTTACACTTCATCTAGTTCCTTGGTTGTGATACATGTTCTTAACTTATCTATTCATGGTATCACTTCCATTCTTACTTTGTTAGCTATGTTTTTAAACTTGTTTTCATCTTAAATAGCTAACATTGGTTGTTTAATAAACGGGGAGATTGTGCTTAAAGATTTTAACTCCTTATCTCCTTTGATTTTAGCTTAAATTGATTTTCTTTTTGAGCTATATATGACCGACCATCTTTTGATTTATGTGTCATTATGGACTCTTCTTGTATTTTGAAATCAACTAAGCTTTATGTAAAATTTATCCTTCTTCAAATGATTTTGGTCTTTAGATATGATCATTGGTTCTTATCTTATCAATCTATTAGACCATCAAGCTTCTCCACAATTTAAACTAAATCCCTCCTTCATTTTTCTTTTAAAGGGGACTTTCAAAGGTGAGAAATCCTTTAGATCTCTAATTTTCAATTGTTTTTCAATAGAAATGAGGAGAGAATTCTTTTCATATTGGCGCTCTGATTACCCTTTTTTATTTTGACAAAAGGGGGAGAAATCTTAGTGCTGCAAATGTGCCAAGAAAAGTAACTTACAAAAGGATAAAGCTTAAGAACTTGCCAAAATAGGAGAGATAAGGGATTCTTTAAAATAAGGGAGGAGTAGAATATGTTTTTCAAAACATCTACTTGCCCATATCCTTAAATACCCTTATCTCAAGCTTATATATTTACATGCGTTGAAGCTTTATTTTTTGCATATTATTCCCATTTGCATCAATGTTTTGTCATCATCAAAAAGAGGGAGATTGTTAGCCCGAAGGGCAAAGTGATCAATCTTGTTTTGATGATAACAAACCATTGATAGTTCTAATGTTTGTGTGAGCATGTTCTTAATGATAGGGTCTTTAGCACTCATACAACATTGATAAAAATGGTAAGTTAGGTGTACACCAAAGGTATGATCATACACACAAGGAAGCTACACGTTGCAAGACTCCATAGCACACGCATGACGTCAATCCACATGCTATGGAAGTACTTGCAAAATCATGAAGAAGGAAGATCAACATGTCAAGAGCTACTCAATCCAACAAGAGTACAAATATGTGGTAGACTCTTTGACAAGAAGAAATGTAAAGTCCAATACACTACAACTCAAGATTGTTAGAGGACTTCAGCACTCGAGAAGATGTAGATCAAAGGCTTCAAAGTCCAAGCTCCAAGAAGATAAACAACTTGAAGACCTTAGGAAGATTAGTCTAAACTTTATAGGTAATCCTTTGTGACTAATCTTTCCCTTGTGAATACTAGGATACATAGATGTTTAAAGCTCAACTGTGCATGTTTTCAAAACCTCATGTTTTACATTGTTCAAATCTCTGAAAAGGTTTTTTAAAACCAATTGGTCAATGCTTAAGTTCTTTAAAATGTGTTTTATATATGTACAAAACACTTAAGCATGTTCATGAGAACATAAGAAACTTGAATAAGTGGAAAACCCACTTTGGGATTGCACTCTGGTCGACCTAAGCTTTGCCTCGGAAGACCAGAGCAGTCCGGTCGACCGCCAAGTGTTGATGCGGTCGACTAGTGTATTTTTGTCCTTATTCGAGTTTTGAATGTTCCAATGCTCCAACAGCTATATTCTCCCCGGACGACCTTGATCTAAGTAGGTTGACCGATATTACTTTGGTAGATCTGACCACTTGAATGCGGTCGATCGAGAAGAGAACAAGAGGCCTTTACTCTTTACTTTTAGGCACTCCGGTCGACCTACTGTCTAGTAGAGGTCGACCAAAGCTTTCATTTCATGGGCAAAATTATAGCCGCTGATGAGGAACCTTGATTTTAAGGTCAAGATTCAACACAAAAGGTTAAAGTTTGGATCTTTCTCTTTCTCGAATTAGTTTCCAAGGGGAATATAATCAACGCAACTCCAAGAAGGTTGATTATCAATGGAGGCTGAAACACCACAACAAGCGAAACTATTTTGTTGATACAGTAACTCAAAGAATGAATGAGGTTCTACATTAAAAATCAATTCATTAAGTAACTAAGGAATAACCTTAAAATATCAAAAATCAAGTCTACCAAAAACATGGCTGAAATCCCTCTTAAACATAGTGGAATTTGTCCAAAACCAACCCACAAAGGAAGAATCCTAATTAAGTTAGAATTCTTCTATCCTAGAATAGTAAACTATTATAATTGAACCACTAACTAAACACATGGACAACATGTCCTTTATTATAGCCTTATCTAGATAATGAGGCGCCTAAAACACTTTAAGAATACTAATAAATCTGAAATTCTATTTAAAGTCTAGAATAGACTTTAATTTACAAGTTTCCTAAAATGCCCCTTTAACCGTTTTCCTTCTAATTGTGTATCTTGCCTTCAAATGCTATTAGATGGATTTGATCCTTGTGTCTTGCATTCTTGGAAGGCTTCTTTGTCTCTTTAGCCTTTAGATTAAATACTTTAAACAATTGAAACAAAGGCTTTACTCGAAAACTCGTATTTGGAATGCATGAGTTAAGGACTTGGTCATTTGGATGAATGACCTCTTTTATCTTCAATGATGATCCCTCATCAGCCGTTGTGACCAACAAAGCTTGTGTATTCTTGCCCCTATAAATAGCTTCTAAAGCTGAATTTTCACAATCAATAAAGCCATGAGAGGGTATAGGCATATACACTTCATAAACACACAAGCAAACATTTTTTAGCTTAAATTCATATCTTTTCAAAAGCATTTGTGCTGAGCTATAAACTTCATCTATCTTTATATTCTCAAGGAGTGATTAGGGCTTCAATTGTATATCTATTCCAAGAGGGAATTCTTTGTAGTGAGCATAATTGTAAAGTCTCCTTAGAAAAATATTAATTACCCTTCTCATTTGTTGGGAAACTAGTTCTTTGTGAACTAGAAAAAAGCTCTTTGTGAGCTTCACTCTTGGTGAGTGTTTGCAAGTCCTATGAGTAGGCAAAAGTCCTCTTTGTGAGGCAAGTGATCTCATTGGTGAGATTGGCTCTTAGTGAGCTTAACATTCTTTGTGAGTGGAGTCTTCTTTGTGAAGCACAAGTCCTCATTTGTTCGGGAAATTGTAAAAGGTAGAACCCACCTTACATTTGTTGTAAAAGGGTATCCTTAGTGGATGTTGAAATCCTTGGTTTTTCCCTAAGTTAGTGGATGTAGATTCTTTGTGAATCGAACCACTATAAATCCTTGTGATAGTTTTATCTATCCCTACTCCTTTACTTTATAGTTCATGAATTGCTATGACTTTTATACTTCCTTACATGAACTATTTGCCTATGATAGAAAACAACACATGCTTCCTTGCTTTATAAATTGATCATACATGGACTCATCAACCTTCTTACTCTTTTAATCTTTGTCAAGCTTTAGAGTTGAGCTCATGGGAGTCTTGCTTTCTTTAGCATCACTCATTCAAAATCATTTGATTATCTCCTTTGTATACTTGACTTGATTGATAAAGATCCCCTCATTGGGTTGTTTAATTTGAAGTCCAAGGAAGAAGTTGAGTTCGCCCATCATGCTCATTTCAAAATCACCATGGATCAATTTTGCGAACTCTTCACATAGGGAAACATTAGTAGCACCAAATATAATATGATCAACATAAATTTGCACAAGCAAGATATAGTTGAACTCGTTTGTTTTCATAAAATAGTGTGGTGTATGCTTTTCCTCTTAAAAATCCATTTGCAATACAAAGTTGCTTAGTCTTTCACACCCAGTGCGAGCAGCTTGTTTAAGACCATACAAGGTTTTTGAAAGTTTATAAACATGGTTTGGAAATTTTTCATGAATAAAATCGATAGGTTGTTCAACAAAAACTTCCTCCTCAAGGTAACCATTTAGAAAAGTACTTTCACATCCATTTGAAATAGTTTAAAACTTTTAAAGCAATCAAAAGCCAGAAACATCCTAATAGATTCAAGTCTAGCAACCAGTGCGAAGGATTCCTCAAAGTCAATACCCTCCTCTTGATTGAATCCTGAATCAGCAAGTCTAGTTGTGTTCCTTATGATTTCACCAAGTTCATCTAGCTTGTTTCTAAAAATCAATTTTGCTCCAATAATAAGTTGGTTTAAAGGTCTAGGGACTAAATACCACACTGATTTCTTTCAAATTGGTTCAACTCTTCTTGCATGGAAATAATAAAAAAATAATCATTTAAAGCATCACTTAGACAAGTAGGTTCAATTTGAGATAATAAATCAAAAGTATCACTAAAATTCCGTTTTGTTCTTACTCCTTAAGAAATGTCACTTATGATATGCTCTTGTGAATGTCTAAGAGTGTGCTTCCATTATTTTGGTAATTCACTTGTGGATGGATCATGGTTTTGTTCTTCATGAGCTTCTTCGTGAGGAGCCTCAAGTTCTCCTTCTTCTATTGCATGATCATCCATCATTGCTGCTTGATGATGCTCAATGACATTTTCAATTTGAGTACATATGTCACACCCCGTAACAAGAAGGTGACTTGGCAATGCCTTATCTACCAATGAGACAAAGAACCCTTAACAATATAAAATCTACCAAGCCATAACAGAATAGACTTAACTTTATTATAAAGTCATCAATACTTCAACGAAATTACAAACTTATTATATTTTACAAATTGTCAATTAACTTATAAAAATTCATTACTTAATACATAACTTTTCATTTATCAATTATTCGTCTTACACCCCGTCCCATACCTCATCATCAGCACCCTCATCTACAAAACATGGAAAGATAATACGGTAAGCCACACTAGCTTAGTAAGAACCGATCACCTTTGGGATGAAGGACCAAAGACAATTCAACACACTCCCTGTTTCCCAAAACATTTGAAAATATATCTTTGACTTGTATAACCTGAAAACATCTTGAAACCCTTTGTAAAATACTTGAAACATAACATAATACTTCAGAGCTTGCATAACTTGTACATGACATAACTTGAAAGGAGTATAAACAAAGTAGTAAGACTTCGAACGATGGAAATATATGTCGGTCGACCGAGATCAGGACAGAAACATTTACAAAAAGTCCGGTTGACCTACATGACAGAGACGGTCGAGCGCTTAAGTTCGGTCGATGGGATATCATGAACGGTCGACCGCTTTCCCTCTTTCCCTAATCTGAAATAGCCCCAGTAGTTTGGTAGGACGAGGGATCCGTGATCCGGTGGACCGGATAGGTCGTCCGAGATCCAGTGAGGACATTTTCAAGGCAAAATTTGTGAAGGAAAAGTCATTTTCTGCACATTCAGAAATCCCAACCCAAAATATTATTTTTAGACTCTATATAACACTTCGAACAATACCAAATCATACACACAACATGTCATAACAATACTTAACCAGATCGTTCACATACATATCAGAATTTGTACACCGAGTAATTAACAAAACTTGACATACTTGTAGCCTTACAAAACATATAAAAACTTGACATGATTAGTACCAAAATGACATGCAACAATTAATTCTACAATCGAGCTTAATTATCCAACAATAACACTATCCAACTGTTAACAGCCCCAAACTTTAATGCCGTTTAGGAAGGCCCTTATACTTGTAACTTGTAACATATCATAACGTAACTGGTAAGGCTCAGAAATTTCTATTTAATGATATATTCCTATCATTATTCATCATCGTGAACTGAATGGCACTGTTAATAGTCCAAATGTTTTAAACCCGCAAGGGACCAGGCATCATGGGGGACAAGAAGCGCTCCCGGGCACTTATATCATAAATTTGGAATATATCCTGGTCTAGGGTCATCAATCAGATAAGATCTCTAGATTGAGCATATACACATGCTGACTCTCATGTAATGCATCCAGCAATTATACAACAACATACCCAAGTATCATAAAGTATAAGCATGCAACGATGTAAACATAACTCGGTTCGTCATCCAGATTTTTGTGCCATCAAACACGGGAAAACTTCATACATCTCATAACTTGTTAAAAGAACACTCCATGCGATGTAGGACAGAAAAAGAAGGACGAAGGGTTCTTACCTTGAACACTTAATCAAAAACTCAATGGGAGAATAGAAAGCAGAATTCTCTGGTTTGTAGAAGCAACTTCCATAAGCAATAACTCTTATTGGACACATTGAAACTTAATATCCACCGTTCAAAATGTACTTCTATATGTCTTCTAACTTTAAGAAGAAGAATGGGGTTGATCAGGCTTCGGTTACTACTTCAACTTGATGATCTACTCTCAGTACTTCTGTTTTACTCGAACTGCCACGAACTCCTACTCCGCTGATGATATCTCTTAATCCAGAACTTAGAAGTACAATTCATCCTGCCATAATATAGTTTAAGGAGTCTAGTATTTGTGGTTAAAATATGAGAATGATTCGAGATCGTTTACTATGTCTGCCAAAGTATTCTTACTCGTTGTCCAGGTTTTCCAGCATTCTTGTTTTCTCTCTTTTCTTTCTTATTCTTTCCTTCCTTTCTCTATCGTTCTCCTATACATATAGGCTATCAAACTCCAAATTTCTAAGAAGTTATATCTCCAAAACATCCAACCAATCCTAAAGTTTCAGCCCCATTAAAATTATCTCTAAAGGCACCCCTTCACATCTACTAACTTCCCTAAAAAAAACAACCAATTAACTAATATAGAATTCCTTTTATACACTTAGGTCCTCTAATTAATCCACGATGACATAGTAACCCTAAACAATTATGTACAACATATATAACACATGCAAAAATCAATTAGTCACATAACATTCAAATATGATAATGCAATTTCTAAGGTCAAAAGGTCCTGGGTATCACATCCTCCCCCCCCCCCTTATGAATGTTTCGTTCCCGAAACTTACTTACCTTGCTCTTGGAATAGGTGAGGGTATTTCTGCATTGCTTCTTCTTCCATCTCCCATACAACTTCTCTTTCCGTGTGATGTGACCATTGTACCTTCACGTAAGGTATTGTTCTTGTTCTCAACACTTGCTTCTTCATATCCAAAATTCCTACCGGTATCTCTTGGTATGATAAATCCTCCTGAAGTTCCAAAGGTTCTGCCTCTAGAATATGACTTGGGTCGGGTGCATATTTCCTTAGTTGTGATACATGGAAATCGTTGTGATTACAATGTTGGTGGTAAAGCTAGACGAAAAGCTAACTCGTGCACTCTTTCCAATATCTCGTATGGACCTACATGCCTTGGATTCAATTTGGCATTTTTCCCAAATCTCATGACACCCTTTGTTGGAGAAACTCTTAAGTACACTTTATCCTCAGCTTGAGGTTCCAAAGGTCATCTTTTACTATCCGCCCAACTTTTCTAACAATCTTGAGCTGCCTTTATTCTTTCTTGAATGAGTGCTACCTTTTCCATAGTCACTTGAATAAGTTCTGGTCCTGTTACCAACTTCTTGTCAATGTCATCCCAGCATACTGGTGGTCTACATCGTCTGCCATAAAGTGTTTCATATGGTGCCATTCTGATACTTGCCTGGTAGTTGTTGTTGTAGACAAACTCTACCAAAGTCAGGTGTTCTCTATCCAGCTACCCTTAAAGTCTAAAACACATGCCCTAAGCATATCCTCTAATGTTTGTATAGTGCTCTCTGATTGCCCTTCTATTTGTGGGGTGATAGACGGTGATAAGGGACAGCTTGGTTCCCATGGCTTCATTGAAACTTCTCCAAAAGCGAGACTCAAATATTGGGTCCATGTCTGAAACTATGCTTACTGTTACCCCACCATGAAGTCTAACAATCTCATTAATGTACATTTGGACTAACACATCCATTGGTGCAGCAATCTTCATAGGTAAGAAATGTGCCGACTTCGTCAATCTGTCCACAATCACCCATATTGTGTCTTTCCCCGTTTTGTCTCTTGGTAGCCCAGCCACGAAATCCATTGTAATATGCTCCCATTTCCATACGGGGATTTCCAAAGGTTTCAACAAGCCATCATGTCTTTGATGTTCTACTTTAACATGTTGGCATACCAAACATCTAGCCACGTATTCTGCAATTTCTCTCTTCATACCCTTCCACCAGAAATTTTCTTTCAAATCTGTGTACATTTTTTAAGCTCCCGGGTGTACTGACAGTCTTGAATTGTGTACCCCTTATAAAATTTCCGTTTTTAGCTCCACATCTGTTGGTATACACAGTCTTCCTTGGAATCGTAAACTGCCATCTTCATGTACTTGAAAATCTGTTTCTTCACCCAATTCTGTTGTCGCCCATTCTTTTACCAATTTAGAATTTGTTGCTTGAGCTTCTTTAATGCGAACAAGTAAGATTGGCTGAGCTACTAAGGCTGCTAGGACATTTTTGGTATCCTTGACAACCTCAATATCCGGCTTTACAAATTCAAAGTTAAGCTCATCTTGTTCAGTGATCATGGCTGCCATCTTACCTGTTGTCTTCCCACTCAAAGCATATGCTACCAGATTAGCCTTACCCAGATGGTAGCTAATTGTCAAGTCATAGTCTTTTAACAACTCTAACCATCTTCGCTGCCTCATGTTAAAAACATGGGTAGGATAATTCTTTTCATATGGCTTCAACTGTCTTAAAGCGTAACCTTCATTTTCTGCATAAGTACACATCCCAAACCAATACCTGAAGAATCGATGTATCTAGTGAACCCCCTCTCCCCCCGGCTTTCTTTTCCCGGTAATGCCAAGATAGGTACAGTAGTCAACTTCTCTTTCAACATCATAAGACTCTCTTCACATTCCGAACAACAATCAAACTTCACTTGCTTCTATGTTAACGGAGTTAAAGGTGAGGCAACCCTTGAAAAATCTTCCACAAATTTTTGTTTGTATCCCGCTAATCTTAAGAAACTTCGTATCTCAGCCACTGTTGTGGGCCGTGGTCAATCTACTATAGCTTCTCTATTAGCTGGATCAACCGACACACCTTCAGCTGACACTACATGTCCCAAGAATGATACACTCTTCAACCAGAATTCGTACTTGCTGAATTTTGCGTAGAGTTTCTCTTCAGAATCCACAAAGCTGTCTTCAAGTGTTCTTCATGAGTTTCTTCAGATGGTGAGTATATTAGGATGTCATCCATAAACACCACTACAAAATTGTCCAAGCAATCCTTGAAAACTCGATTCATCATGTCGGTCATACCAAATGGCATTACAAGAAATTTGTAATGTCCATATCTTGTTCGGAAAGCACTCTTCGGTATAGCTTCTGGCTTGATTCTCAATTAATGATACCCGAAACTTAAATATATCTTGGAGAATACCTTGGCACCCTTCAATTGATCAAATAAGTCATTTATACGGGGCAAATGATATATGTTCTTGATGGTGATCTTGTTCAACTCTCGATAATCGATGCACATCCTCATGCTTCCATCATTCTTCTTTACAAATAACATCGGTTCTCTCCATTGTGATACACTAGGCTGGATGAACTTCTTGTCTAGCAACTCTTGCAATTGTGTCTTCAATTCTTTAAGTTCTGCTGGAGTCATACGGTACGGGACTTTGGAAATAGGTTATGCACCAGGTTGTAGGAGTATTTCAAAATCGATCTACCGAGCAGGTGGTATGCCGGGTAAATCTTCCGAAAATACATCTTGGAAAATTTTCACTACCGGTACATCTTTAATGTGAATCTTGTTATCTTCTTTTTTCAAAGTATACACCAAGTAAGCTTCACAACCATTCCTTAAACATTTATGTTCCTTGATTGCCGATATGATAGGTATCTTCCGTTCATTCTTTCTTTCTGACCCTTGAAATTCAATCACTTCCTTGTTTTCTACCATAAACTAAATTCTTCTTTCCTTACAATCCAATAGAGCATGATGTCTTGATAACCAATCCATACCAGAACAACATCGAAGTCTACCATGTTAAGTTGTATCAAATCCACTTCCATTACCCTTGAAACTATCTCTACTCGACACCATTTATGTAACATATTCGATTACAATATTTTCCCATTAGGTATACTAACTCTATATGCATTAGAAGGACAAATGGGGATAGTCCTAAGGGTCTTAGCAAACTGACGTGAAACAAACGAATGTGTAGCACCACAATCAAACAATACATAAGCATACACCGAGTTTATCAGAAGCGTACCAGTTACCATATATGAGGCATCCCCTGCCTCTTGTTGAGTGAGAGTGAATACCTTTAAATTTGGCTTCTACCTTGAATCCCCAACCTTTTGTGCAGCAGTATTTTGAACATCATCCACTGACCATTCTGGACAGTGACTGATTTGACGCCCTGATTTTCCACATTTATAACAAGCCCCGATACCCCATCTACACACACATGAATGCCTCTTTCCACATATAGAGCATAGAGGTATTGCGGCAAAAGTAGGTGAGGTTGTAGATCCCCCAATCTTGACCGCGTTGGCCCCGGTTCTCACTCCAATCCTGAACGTACTAGGCGTAGATAAAAATCTCTTCTTGCTTGATAGAGATGCGAGATTTGTAGCCCTTGAACTTTGTCCTGATGACATGGTGGGGTAACTTCTCTTTCCATCCCTTTAATTATCAGCCCAGTTGAATTCCATCTCGATGTCCAAGCTGCGTTGATAGGCTTCTCGATATGCGGTTGGACAAACACTTGACAATCGACTCCGGATCCTAGTCAGAAGTCCCCTCACAAACCTCTGTGTCCTCATCACTTGATCTTGAATGAAGGAGGTGGAAAACCTCCCGAATGCATTAAACTTCCCCGCATATTCAGCCACAGTCATACCTTCCATTTTCTTGAGCTCCAGGAACAGGTTCTGCTTCTCCATGCGGTAGGTATCCGGAAAGTATTGATCCAGAAAGGTTTCCTTGAATTCTGCCCATGTGATTGGTCGTCCTCCTTTTTGGGAGATTGGGGCAACACCTTTCCACCATTCAGTTGCGTTGTCACTTAATGACGCAATCCTCACCGTTGCTCTAGCCTCTGCAAGTTCCCTCATGGTTTCAAAGTTCCTTTCCATGTCGTCCAACCAAACTTCAGCCTCGTCTAGTCCAACCTTACCATTGAATGAGGTCATCCTCATTTTCTTTATCCTATCATAATAGATGTCCAGGTCAACCTCGTTTCTCGGTCATCTTGCTACCCCAGTATTCTGGTTTCCATGCACTTGATGTGATGTTGAAGCAGTTATACCATCATGGCCAAGGTCACAGTTAATTTAGTCAGTATCCTAGTGTTCATCGGTGGTCGAGGTTGAGGTACTACATTCTCTGCTCTAGTAGCTGTTCCCACATTCGGTACTTGAGGTCGGTAGAGGATTCAGGCACATCTTCCCGTCTGCGACCACTTCGGTTACTTTGTCGGCCCTAACTTCATATTGAGATTTTGAGATCATCGTTGCCTTGGCGATCCATCTTATGGAACAACAACAGATAAGCACATAGTTCACGTAGCATGTATGTTAGTACACAAAACAAGACATATATATATATATATATATATATATATATATACCATAATACTTCAGTGCTTGCATAACTTGTACATGACATAAATTGAAAGGAGTATAAACAAAATAGTAAGACTTCGGACGATGGAAATATATGACGGTCGACCGACATCAGGATAGAAACATTTACAAAAAGTCCGGTTGACCTACATGATAGAGCCGGTCGATCGCTTAAGTTCGGTCGAGGGGATATCATGCACGGTCGACCACTTTCCCTCTTTCCCTCATCCGGAATAGCCCCAGTAGTTTGGTCGGACGAGGGATCGACCGGATAGGTCGTTCAAGATCCAGTGAGGACATTTTCAAGGCAAACTTTGTGAAGGAAAAGTCATTTTCTGCACATTCCGAAATCCCAACCCAAAATACTGTTTTTAGACTCTATATAACACTTGGAATAATACCAAATCATACATATAACATGTCATAACAATACTTAACCAGATCGATCACATACATATCAGAATTCGTACATCGAGTACTTAACATAACTTGACATACTTGTAGCCTTACAAAACATATAAAAACTTGACATGATTAGTACCAAAATGACATGCAACAATTAATTATACAATCGAGCTTAATTATCCAACAATAACACTATCCAATTGTTAACATCCCCAAACTTTAATGCCGTTTAGGAAGGCCCTTATACTTGTAACTTGTAACATATCATAACATAACTGGTAAGGCTCAGAAATTGCTATTTAATGATATATTCCTATCATTATTCATCATCGTGAACTGAATGGCACTGTTAACAGTCCTAACGTTTTAAACCCGCAAGGGACCGGAAATCATGGGGGACAAGAAGCGCTCCCGAGCACTTATATCATAAATTCGTAATATATTCTAGTCTAGGGTCATATTTAGACAAGAGCTCTAGATTAAGAATATACACATGCTGACTCTCATGTAATGCATCCAGCAATTATACAACAACATACCCAAGTATCATAAAGTATAAGCATGCAATGATGTAAACATAACTCGGTTCTTCATTCATATTTTTATGCCATAAAACACGGGAAAACATCACACATTTCATCACTTGTTAAAAGAACACTTCATGCGATTTAGGAATGAAAAACAAGGACGAAGGGTTCTTACCTTGAACACTTAATTAGAAAATCAAAGGGAAATTAGAAAGCATAATTCTCTGGTTTGTAGAAGCAACTTCCATAACCGTTGAAACTTAATATCCACCATTCAGAATGTACTTCTAACTTTAGGGGGGAAAATGGGGTTGATCAGGCTTCGGTTACTACTTCAACTTGATGATCTACTCTTAGTACTTCTGTTTTACTCGAACTGCCACGACCTCATATTTTGATGATGATATCTCTTAATCCAGAACTTAGAATTACAATTCCTCCTGTCATAATCTAGTTTAGGGAGTCTAGTATATGTGGTTAAAATTGGAATGATCAGAGATCTTTTACTATGTTTGCCAAAGTATTCTTACTCGCTGTCCAGGCTTTCCAGCATTCTTGTTTTCTCTTTTTTTCTTTCTTATTCATTCTTTCCTTTCTCTTTCTTTCTACTCTATATATAAGCTATCGAACTCCAGATTTCTGAGAAGTTATATCTCCAAAACATCCAACCAATCCTAAAGGTTCATCCCCCTTAAAATTATCTCTAAAGGAACCCCTTAACATCTACTAACTTCCCTCCAAAAAAACAACCAACTAACTAACATAGAATTCATTTTATACACTTAGGTCCTCTAATTACTCTACGATGACATATCAACCGTAAACAATTATGTACAACATATATAACACATGCATCATCATCGTCTTTTCTAGCAAGATAAATGTTAGTTTCATAAAAAAAACACATATACTGACTCTTCAATACAAAGAGTTCGTTTATTGTAAATTGTGTAAACCTTTTTGTTGGATAAATAAACAAAGAATATTCCTTCATCCGATTTCTTATCAAACTTTCCACGTATCTTTTAATGTTGCGCACAAAACACTTGGAACCAAAAACTTTAAAGTAAGAGATAGAAGGCATTTTTTTCAAAAATAAGTTCAAAATGATTTTTTTTTTCTAAGAAATGGTCTCAATAGAACTCGGTTCATGATGTAGCAAGCGGTGTTAATAGCTTTGGCCTAAAAATACTTTGGTAAAGAGTTTTCGGAAACCACAGACCTAACAATTTCTTGTTAAGTTCGACTTTTTCTTTCAACTACACCATTTTGTTGAGGAGTTCTAGGAGTCGAAAAGCTGTGATTAATGCCATTTTTATTACAAAAGGTTTTAAAGCTTTGATTGTTGAATTCTCGTCCATTATCACTTCTAATAGATATCAATTGTAAATCGAGCGAGTTTTGTTTTTTCTTGAAAAGGTTTGAGAATTCCATAAATGAATCATCCTTTTGTGAAAGAAAGATTACCCAAGTAAATCTTGAAAAGTCGTCAAAAATGACAAATACATAGCTCTTACCACCAAGGCTAGTGGTCCTCATTTGTCCAAAAAGATCTAAATGATCAAGTTCAAGAGATTTTGAAGATAATACATTTTCTTGGGTTTAAATGAAGTTTTGGTTTGTTTTCCACATTTGCATGAATCACATAAACGTTCTTTCTCAAACTTTTTTAAAAACTAGACCATTTATAAGTATGGTCTAGTTTATTACAATTATTATTATGAGACCTCACCAGAGGAGGAGAAGTAGAAGACCCCGTGAGGGGAGAACTAGATGACCTCGTTGAGCGGATGTCGTAGAAGTCCCGTTGAGCGGGTGCACCGTGAGGAGTAGTAGAAGTCCCGTTGAGCTGGTGCCCCGTGAGGAGTAGTAGAAGTCCCGTTGAGCGGGTGCCCCGTGAGGGGTGTATAAGACCTCACACAAGGGAACCCAAAGAAATGACAATTAAATCATTCCCCTTGTGTGAGGGAGGTATCGAACCTGGACCTCTCGGTCACAGGCAGTGGATCTTACCCACTGGGCTACCATGCCTTCGATGTTCTTTCTCAAACTTTACTTTTGGTAAACTACGCACAAGTTCTTGGCTCGATAATCTATTAAGAAAATCCATACTCACATGGCCAAGCCTAGGATACCAAAGAAAAGCATCATCATCATGCACATTCAAGCTTTGCATATCATAAGCAAGCAAGTCATCAAGAGATAAGATATAAACATTACTAACACGATTAGCAACAAATATGATCTCATCAGAATTACCATCAATAATATAGCAAGCATTTTTCTTAAAGGAAATAACAAAGCCATTATCACATAATTGACTAATTCTAAGCAAGTTATACTTCAAGAGTTCAATAAGAAGAACTTGTCTAATAAGAGATGAGGCACATTTACCAACATTGTTGATGCCAAGAATTTTCCCTTTTTGCTTGTCACCAAATGTGAAAAATCCTTCACTGTTTGGCTTTATCTCTCGTATGAGGGGGACCCTTTAGCCACTTCAGAGTCAGCTCCTCGTGCCGAGTGGCTGCCTAGATAAACTCGAAGCCCACAATCTCCACTCCAGGAAATATACTCACAATAACATCAGCCGAAAGCCTGAAAGAACGCCTCCTGCACTATAGTCCACCATGCTACAAAGTTGTCAGTGACAGCGGCCCCCGACTCAAAAGAATGGTAAACAAAAGCCCCTATTTGGTTATGACTTTATTAACTCGTGCCATTAATTCTCCTGGAGTTGAAGAGGGTTTCTTACTAAGAGACCAAGACGATGATCAACAGGGAGATCTTGGGTAAGGTTAAACTGGCAAGGGAAGAAATACGGATGGTACGACTCGAACGTAATCTTGTTGTAGCGAGCGGCCGGTTTTGAGCCACTAAAGAGTTCACGGGGTACCAAGATTTAGGTCCAAAGACTGTGCAGTAAATCAGTCATGGCAATAACCGGGATCATTCATAACCAGCCAGGGCTCATCCCTCGGTTGCTATAGGGGCAAGGAGTTAGTGAGATATTGCCACGGCTTGACGAAGGGATTTTAGAATTTTCGCAGCACGAATGTCTAGGTCGATAAGGACCATTTTAAGACGGTGGTTGGTGACCTCCATGAGAATCAATCTAATGTTCTCTAGAAGCCGGTGCCAACCATAATCAGACAAGTTTTGATACAACCAAAGTTGCATGATCCAAAGGGGCCCTTAACAGATTAAGTTTTCTACCTTTGACCATGTTATCATAGTAGTAATACATAGCTCGATACAAGGAAGATTAGACCAAAGAGGCCAAACCATCAGTATGTCAAACCAAGATCAATGGGACATAATGACAATACTCTTGCACAACACAAAGACACAGACCCAAAGTAGCAAAAAAATAAGCATGTTCAACCGCAACACTTCTCCATCTTCCCGAATTTCAGCTACAAAGTTAGCATAGCATTTAGTGACCCCGACGTGTTGAAACAAAGGGATAAATGAAGGAGCAGGAAAAACAGGAAATTCATGGCCTCCTATAAGAAGGTTCAACACGGTTACCAAATCCATATGAGTGGGAGAGATCATACCAAAAGGGAAGACGAAACCATTGATGGATGGAGATCAAAGGGGGATAGTTGCCACAAGAAGTTGTTTATTGTGAGGAGGTTTGCCTCAAGTCAAGATAATGAAGTCATAGATGCCCAAGATAGCCATGAGATTTCATAACATTAGGACACACGGTACATCCATGAGTCATAACTATCCAAGTCCTGAGGCCAGCAATGCATCCTTGAAGACCATTTGTGGTGGTCCCGGTTTGGTTGATTGGCAAGAAGGTCAAAATTTGGATGCTTTTCCAGGTTAAGAAATATTGATTCATCCCTGACAGGGAACGTGGGTCCTAATGTATGCTTGTTAACCGCAATGGGAACAAGAATTCGATCAAACCGGTGAGGGAAGCTAGAAAAAGCCATTATACAGGGAAAGGAATGTGGTGGAGAAGAGATGTCGCCTAAAATATAAAAAACAGGCTAGGGTTTATAAAATCTGAAATAGGGGAGGCAATTATAAAAAATAACAAACAAGAGTTATAGAGGTTTAAAGGAATTAAATTGTAAAGAAAAGTCATGAGTAGAAATAAATTCATATCTTCCGTAATTGACGGAAAACAGTTTTTGTTCCCAAAAGACTCAAAACTCGTCCCTGGGAAAAAAGTGGGGGGCAAGTGTTGACACCCGAAAAATGTTGGTTGAGCGTGACCAGCCAGGAAATAGACAGAGCGGCCCAGTCGAGGTTCACTAGGGGTGTCAATTGAAAATGTCCAAGCCTAGGACTGTGAACCAACCGAGGTAGAACAGACATAAGCAGTCAAAAACAAGTAATGACCAACGGGGACATACAGTTGAATAAGTCAAGCAAAACTGACAGACATCAAGGATTTGGTTTCACGGCTCTTTGACTCATTCTTAGTTCTTATCCATTCCCCAACAACCATGATCTTCGTGTGCAATATTGGGATTCGGCCTAAGAGAAGTTTTAGGTCTAAGTAAACAGTCAGACGGTTTGAAAAAGAGGGAAAGTGTGCAACCCCCATTTGGGCGAAGCAGGTGGAGTTTGCCCATACCCTCCATCATGGCCATGACATGATGAACATGTCCACTGCACCAAATTATAGCCAAGATGAGCAGAATTAAAGGAATGAAGCCACTACCACAAGCGGCTATAAATAGAAGATCAAAATGAAGAGTGAAGAACCCTCAATCAACAATCAAAATGCCTTTTTATCTTCATTTACACAGCCTTTAAAATTCTTTCCTTACAGCTTTTCGCACTTAAATTCATGTAGTTCAACTTAGCCACTTAATGACGTAGAGATCATGAGTTCGAATCCCCTCCCCGCTTTTTAAATCCCCATTTCTTATAATAGATAGGTCCCCCTCCCCCAATAAATAATAATAATAAAAAAAAACTACAACTTAGCCACTTAGAACGTGCTAGTATTCCCGCATGAGGATATTTGTCCAACAACGCATACTTAAATTAGAAGTCAGTCTAAGCGTAAGAAAGTTTCTCAACAACGCATACTTAATATTAAAGTAGTCCGTTTGGATACGGGCAGGCTTCCGGCGTGAGGATATTTTTTCTAATAATGCATTCTTGGCCAAGTCGCCAGTTTTTCAAGTGTAAACTATGTCGTAAAAGGAATTTCAAGTATAAATATAAGGTTCGCCAATTTAGCTCTTTTGACCGGATATTTATGGCAACATGTATATATTAAACTGCGAATTATAATAAATCCCCTCCTTTTTTCCCAATAAAGGAATTGAGGATTCTAGTAATCTGAATGAAATGGGCGTCAAGCTTGGTGATAGAAATGGGAAATGGTTATTTACTTCCATACCTTGTTGGAAGGTCTAGTTCTACTATTTTTTTGTTTTTGTCCGAAAATAGAAGTTATTAGGCGATGCCAAAGTGTCTCATTGTTAGAAGAGGTTTCCCAGTGGGAACTTTACCTCTGCCCCCGTTATAGAGGCTGTTCGACACCGCCTTCTGCAGTTAAAAGTCCCTCTTCCCCATATAAAAAATAATAATAATTTGTCTCATGCAATGTTTTCTTCTTGCAAGAAAGACTATATATTGATGATATGATTTCCATGACTCGGGAAGTTTGGGGGCAAAAAAGTTACAGGCATAAAATTGCATTGAAATCATGGAGTTTTCAATATGTCAGCCCAACGGGAAAGGAGGTTTGAGATTGTAGAATATAAATTCAATAATCCTTATTGTTCAATAACTTATCTTGAACACAATAAACACGCCATTATCGAGATTGTAAAAATGAGTGATCTTAAATTGGAGTAACAATGAGTGCACCAAAAAGGGAAACTTGTCGCATGTAAACCTTGACCATCCATTACACTTATAAATCACGTTACTCGAGTTTTCCAGCAACCTATTTCTCAAATTTTCCAACAAGCAGGGGTAGAAAAGGCTACCTTCTTAGGCAAATTGAAAGCAAATAATTAATAGGAATTAATCACCAAGTACGAAACATGTTCTACAAAAGAAAATAGATGCATTAAATCACAAGCCGGAAATGTATTCCAGCGCCAATGTCTGCAACTGAACAATTATTATTATTCGAAAGGAAAAGCAAAAGATGTCCTATTCATGTTTCAAAGTTCAGCAAACTCTCACATGTATGGGTCTTCAACCAGTAGACACGTGCTTATTCTTTCTTTCCGATCCCATGTGACATATTATAGATCCCTCTTCCCTGTCAACAAATCTAGGAAGTTAGAACAGTGATTCATTAGCAGTAATGCAGATTATGAATTTATTAAAGCAAATCTGAGGAACAACAAACTCACAATCATGAAACAACAAGTAGCCGCTAAAGCAAGTGGAATAGCAACTGAGGTGATCTTATCATAAGGACCCTTCAAGTAAGTGTGCTTATGGACGCTTTGGTAAAACTTTTGCCTCTCAATTAGCTTTTCCCTAGGCCTGAATGGTGTTTCTGCTTCCGACATCCTGTAATGTTTTCACAGAACGCAAGTAAATTATTGTTTTAGAGCACTTTTTCGAGTTATAGATGCACGAGAGAGAACTGCAAATAATCACTTTCCTTCCCAATAAATAGGTACATTTTTAAATTCTTGTTTTATGTTTTACCCTGTTCTATTGCCACAGCAGAATACTGCCTCTTTCTAAGGAGAAGTAATCACATATGCATAAGAATATATTTGTCAAAATTATAAACAGGCTGGTACTATCTAGCCCTAATTACTTGGAGCATTGAGAAATCTAAAATAAGTCTCTCAGTGCATATAATACGGAAACTTACAGGTAGCTGAACAAAAACGCAAACTGCTAGTAACACATGACAATGAGGACTAGACTAAACTGTTCTAATCTTCCTCAGCTAATTATGAGTAGCTGTCCAAAAAGAGATCAAGCATAAACAGAATTCAAGTATCATTGAGATGTTCTCCATAGATCTTATTGATTTACTAGTTACTACGATGACCAAGTTCCCATCATATCCTCCAAAGTCAATTTCTCAAACCGGAAGAATCCAGTTAATTTAACATACATCACGACAGGATACCCTTAGCTCTCACTGGATGTACCAGCAAAATTCCTGCAATATCTACCAAGCCAACACTATATCCCATATCCCAAATCAAAAGCACTAATTCACACTAGGCAGGAATTGAACTCCTAATGTTTGGGAGGCTGCAAGAGGACAAGGCCTCATCAGCAAGGAGTCGAGCAGAATCTTCAGAATCAGTCATTGGACTCCAAATTAACTTATTTTTTGCCTTATTCTTTTAAGTAATAACCCAACGGAACTGATCAATTTAATGATCATCTTGAACAACTGTTCATACCCACCAAAAAAAATTTTAACCAACATTGCAGAACCCACATCTAGGGTCCTAATTCAGGCATATCGTTCAACCCTAAAAAGGTGTATACGTTTATTGGATTTGGTACATCAGAAAAGTCCAGAAGCACTAAAGAGAACTTCTTTTAAACAATATAGATTACATATAAACCAAATCAAATCACCCCAATTAGAAATGTCACCAGCATAGTAATAAGTTCACCCACAATAGCAACATCCATTAACGAATACCGAAAGGAAACAGGAAACCAGATCCAATTACAATCCGCGAAATAAAATCGTATTGCATAGAGATTAAGAAGCGCACACACAAATTTAATCAATAAAAACCCAATTGAATATGAGAAAACCCTTCATTTCGATTCTATTACCTAGAATGTTTATTTGAATTTGTAGACCTAAAACTGGATAATCAGAGGACTTACTTGTGATAAGAGAAGGTGAGATAGCAACGATCTAAAGGCACCCTGCAAATGGTAAAAAAGTCGGCTGTTTCTGAGGAGTGAAAGAGCCACTATGCGAAGAATGAATATTAGGGGTGTGGATCAGGTTCCGTCCGATGTATTCGGGTTCAGTTATGCTGCTGATTTTTCTTTTTGCCTTTTTAGTGAATAGTTATGCTGATGGGGTGATGGACGTCGTGCTCCCAGTCACGGGACCTCAAAATTTCAGATGACAGTGCGGGCACGATCTCACTAGTTGGATTTTATACTTTTTGATCCAACGATCGTATCAAAAATAAGGGGTATTTTAGGGATAAACTTTACGTGTTACTTTTTTGTTCAGGAGAGAGAGAAAAGTTGCAGTGAACAAAAACACATGTTCTTTCTTTAGAGAACACATGTTTTTGGTTAGTCTCTAACCAAAAACATGTGTTTTTGTTCAGCCGCAACTTTTCTCTCTCCTCCTCGGTAACCCAATCATTTATTTGTAAAATTACATATGTACCCTTTTATTATATAACATTTTTTTATTATTATTTTTTATTGTCAGCCGCAACTTTTCTCTCTCCAGATCTGGACCGTTCAAAATTGCATCCGACGACTAGGATGGTTCCGCAGGTGCGGAACTTTGGGGGTTCCGCACTGGAGCCGGACTGGGTGATGGAATAGGATTATAGGACTCGTTTGTCACATAATGGGCTCCACTTTGGGAATAAAACTACGCTAAGCAGGTGACACTTCTATTGATCTGCTAGGCGAACCCAGGGGTAAGAACTTCGGCCTTCAAGGCCGAAATCGTGATTTTTTTTTTTTTATAAAGGATTCGGGCTGATGGGGATTGCATGGGCCTGGCCCAGCTTTTCCTTATCGGTCATGACATGGCACCCAAAAGTGGAGGAGAAACATTTTTGTCCAGGACGGAAGTGGCTGACGTGGCGAGGCAGGACGGAAGTGGGACTTCTGTCCTCACCCGACCGAAAAAACCCTACAAATCCTAACTTGGCCCCGTGACATTGAAGACGGAATTGCCACTTCCGTCCTCAAATTGCAGGCTATTTGCAGTGTTTGGTCACTTCTCACTTTTGCTTTTTTGACCATGCAACCTCGCCGAAAATTTCTGAACGGTTTTGGCACTTTCGTTCGCATTTCTGACCAATTTTCAGAGACTTGTCCAATTCAAATACTTAATTTTAGAATTTCCCATTACATCTATAAATACCCCCTCAAAACCTCTCCACAATCTACCACATTCTCAAACCCATAAAAACCCTATCTTCTTCACAATTCCTTTTTTCCAGATTTATTTCTACAAAAACCCTATCCTCCTTAATGGCCAACTTTCCCGATTTATTAAAAAAGAAATGCGCAAAAAATTCAGGGATGTTGATTTTACAAGAGAATGGCCTGCTGAATACGATGAGGTTTTAATAGAAATTTGTTATGATTTTAGTACAAAGGGTTACCCTGGTGAAAAATGTTGGTCCGATTGCTACAATGAAATTGTTTACGAAATGAATTCTGTGACCGGGGGACAATTCACAATTGCGATGATCGACGCAGGCCTAGCAAAACTGCGTAGACTGTTTTGGGATTTCAAAGTACTTACTCACAAACATTGGTTCAAGTACGACGGTAGGACGAACATTGTTGATGTGGACGGTGCTGAGGCCCAGTGGGAGGAATACGTTGCGGTAAGTTGCATTTAATTATGGCACATTGTATTAATTCAATGTTTTCATAACTAAATGTTTTGTTTATATAACTTTGTCTTAGGCTAATCCAAGGACTAAGCGGTACAGAAGGACTGGGGAATTTTTCTTTATCCTTCTCTGCCATATTTTTGGGTGCGAAGGAAGAGGATTTGTGGACGAAGCCAGACAATGTTCAAGATCACCTGAAGAGGTAACTGTGGAGGCTCCCCCTGACTACCCGATGTCAGATGCATCGTGCATCAACACTTTTTCTTGGAAAATGATTGAGCCAAAGTTTCGAAAGAGTTAGAGTTTGAATAATCGGGACTTTGTATTCTTATATGTTGGATGCAAATTTGTTTCTCAGAATTTAATGGAATTCTCAGTTTTTTGATATTTGAAAGTTCCGAAATGATTAATATTTAAAAAACACTGAAAATAATAATTATAATATGAACACGCAGGGAAATTTTTTCTAATACATTAATGGAAGAGGGTATAAAATGGACTTTATCGGAGAGGGTATAAAATGAATTGGACAAGTCTCTGAAAATCGGTCAGTAATGTGAACGAAAGTGCCAAAACCGTTCAGAAATTTTCGATGAAGTTGCATGGTCAAAAAAGCAAAAGTGCGAAAAGACTAGACACTGCAAATAGCCTGCAATTTGAGGACGGAAGTGGCAATTCCGTCCTCAAAGTCACGGGGCCATGTTAGGGTTTTTGGCACAAAGTTTTTGCCGGTTGAAGACGGAAGTCCGGCATAAACTTTTTCCCCAGCAGACATTTTGTGACGACCCATAATTTCGGATATCAATTTAAAGGTTAGTATTATATTAATTTTTCACTTGATAGGGTTAAAAATGTATTTTAGATTAATTAGCAAGGGTAAAATAGCCCAAACAATAAAGTGGTAATTTTTATTAAAAGATAAGGGCATAATAGTAATTGAAAAAAATTGAGAAATAAAAGAAAAATTAAAAATATTGATGATTATCTTGTACTTGCGCACCAAGAAAGAAAAAATATTAGCGTTAATAGTCCCTGAATTATTTACATAAAAAATCCTTACAAATACAAGAAATTACAAGAAAGGTCCCTAATTACTACTATAAATAGAAGGCATTTCGGGCCTTTTCATTTGCACCTTCTAAAAAGGGAAAACTTTCCCTAAAAACTCTCTCTCTAATAAAACTCTTCCAAAATAAATCCCTATCCAAATAATAAACTTCTGGAATCTCTGGCGGTGAATTTGGTTTGCGATAGACAGGTATTTTTATTTATGTTGTCATAATCCTGCAATAATAAAGTTAAGTTAATCGGGGTCATGAAAGAATTAGATTATATTCTCTGAGACTGTCCTACACTCCGTGACCCACCCCACTAGTGGAGACTTTTTCTAATCGGACTTTTGCCGGTTAAGACGGGTGAACCAGAAGAATATAAGTCTAATTCTTAATTGATCCTAGACTAGAAAAGAGTAACATATATTTTGCATTATATTTAAAATTAAATAGACATTAAGCAAATAGAAATATCCAGTTATAATATTGGAAAGCGAACAAGAGCATTTCAATATTAGAACTTGGAATCACTTATCATTCTTAACATTGAAGGAATTGTGTTTTAATTAAAAATAGGAAGAAATATTAGTATTTACCCATTCCTTTCTTATTTCCCTGTTCAATTTCGATCAGGAGCTTCAGCTCCCCCATGACTTTAGTTTTCTTTCAATTACCAAATCTCATATTTGGTATAAATGTTCAATCCATCCTATTCGGTTTGCGGCATTGAGAAGCCGAGAATATTTTAGAACCTTATTCTCATGGAGAACGATCAAGCTTATAAGCTCAGGTAATTTTGATGTCCTTTTGAAATATTATAGGAATTAAGATAAGCTTTTGATTAAGAACATGTTTTTAAGATTAATTTTTGTGGCAGTAAATTCATTGGTTAATTGGAAGATTTGATCTATTAATAAATTATGACGAAGTTCTGTTCTAGGATATATTTGGATTTTGAAGAAAGTCAACTAGTCAGGTGAGTGGTCCTAACCTTTTCTACAAAATTATATATATGTATTGTGTGTTCATGAATTGTTCATTGCACTCATGGTCTGGATCCACTCATGACATGCATTGGATTAATTGTTCATTATACCATGAAACGTTTTTCTGAAATTGGGGCCTTATTATTAATGTTATTGGAAACGAAATATTTTACTGAACCTTGAACGAGATATGTCCTGAGATTATTGACGTGGCATTACGAGACTGCGAATATATTGAGTCGGGCCCAGATTTGACTGGAAGGAGCTAAGTGCTACACCAAAGGGTGTGAGTCACCTCTAGGATCCTAAATGTGAATGTGTTCTCTTGGGGCCCGTATGAAATGTGATTTAATGTTATTGGAATGCCATTATCAATCTGATCTCGACAGTCTTGAACAATTGTTCCAGAAATCAAGCCCCTTATTATAAGAGTATATATATGGTTTTATAATTGTGCGAGATATTTTTGATATAAAAGTATTTTCCAAAGAAAATGATTTTAAAGACACTGGCACCACTTGCACGGCCCTCGCTGAGCTTCGGCTCACGTTTTCCAAAATGTTTTCCCCCTCCACAGGTATCTGAAGTTGGTGCAAGATTTTGGTATCAGAGTGCGCAGCGAAAGCTTGGGATTAGAAATCCGTACATTGGGATTCAGTCAAAGACCGAAGTCAACTTAGAAGTCATATAATAGTTTAAAGAAAAATTTATCCACGTGTAATTTATATTGTAAAAGATAGAACCCAGTGCCGAGAGGCACGCGGCGTACCCGACCCGAGAGGGACGGGCGTCATACATTTATTGCCTGATTTCTCTATAAAATCCAATACCCTCCAATCCATTATTCTTACCCCAAACAACATTCCCCAATCAATTTGTTACAAGCAAACCCATCCTTCCTCAACCCCATATTTTGTTTTTATAAAAAATGGCACTTGAATGTCCGATGAGATTGTATTTACATTTCCACCACAATATAGTGTACGAAAATGGAGGTTATCCCCGTTTTGCGAAGCCAAGCGAAAGAAGTTTGGAAGTTATACAAAGGCTTTCATTCCGACAACTTTGCCATAGAATATGTCGGCGCAAAGGAGTCGAGCTTTCTAGTGTCACTGTTCGGCTAATAATGATTCGTCCATTCTTCATGCCGACGTACAACATGGTGATGTACGATGTTGTAAACCTTAACGACGAAGAAGGTTTAGACACTTTGTGGGGAATCCAAACGGATTTAAAACTACAAGGGATTCATGTTGGTGCCTTGTTAGAACTTGTGCAGAGACATGTAGATAGCTTTGTAATACCGGCAACAGAATTTGAGCCGGAGACACAATTTGTTCCGGAACCATTTTTTTCGGAGCCAAATCCAATGCCAACTATGCCCCCACTGTCTTCTTACGAACCCTGTACAAATAATTCGGTCATGGATTCTTTGGGTCCAATATCCTACATTGACGGCATTCCGGAAACGGAAGACGACTTCGCCGACGATAGTGCCGGCGAACACGAGGACGACGGGGTCGAGGAAGATGCAGAGGCAGTAGCGGAAGATGCCAACCCTGAAATCCAACAACAAACTGTTGGACCGAGTATTAAAGAGACGCTCCAAGAGCCTGAACCAACTCCATCTACCTCTACCCCGGCCATTCCATAATGGAATTTTCCATCATACGGTAACTATGCTAATTTTGCCTGTTAGAATGATATGGGTTACATGGAACCTGTCCCTGAACTAACATACGGGGGAGAAAGAATTAAAACATGGAATCCCAATTTCCCCGAAATAAGCTCGGGGATGCAATCCAAGGATAAACGCGAGGCAATGTTGGCAGTTAACGTGTGGCATGACAAGGTGGCCTTGAGGGAATGGAAAAGAGAGAGGAGCAACAAACAATGGTTCATCAGGGTGTGTAGAAATTCAACCGAAAATAGCCGATGCAGTTGGTACATTCGCATAAACCATAGCAGGGTGGATGGAATGTGGAAGGTTACCAAGCTAAACCAGGCCCACTACTGCTTGATGGACCAGAACAAAAAACGCAACATGTCCTCCAGCTACATCGGGCTAAAAATTCTACACCTTGTACAGGCTGATCCTGAAATATCTGTTAAATTGATTAGGGCTGCTTGTGAAAATAATATGAATTTGACTTGTACCTATAGAAAAGCTTGGTATGCCCGTCGAAATGCTATAGAAACACTTTTTGGTACTTGGAAATCAACTTTTCAAGTACTACCCCATTATACGCGGGCACTAAATGATTCAAACCCGGGTGCAATAGTCAAATTTCTTTACCACCCACGAGAAATCGCTAATGGCCCCAAGGTGTTCAGGTCATTGTTCTGGACTTTTAAACCATTGGTTGACGGTTACCGGTGGTGCCGGGCTATAATTTCAATTGATGGGACTCACCTTAAGGGGAATTATAAAGGGACACTCCCGGTTGCAAGCACCAAATTTTACCCCTTGCTTTTGCGTTGGTCGATTCAGAGGCAACTTCCACTTGGTCATGGTTCCTTAAGAACTTAAGGGACCATGTTGTGAAAGACCTTCAAGTGTTTCTTATCAGCGATCGTCATGCCGGCATTCTTAGTGCCGTGGCTAGCGTCCCCGGATGGCAACCCCTAATGGCAGTGCACCGATACTGCCTTAGGCATTACAGGTCCAATTTCCATACTCATGCAAAAAACAAAGAATTGAAAGATTATGTGTGGATTGCTGCAACCCAAAAGAAAAAGGTTAAGTGCGATTTTTATCTTGAGGGTATCAAACAAAAAGATGAGGATGCATTTAACTGGTTGATGCAGCAACCCAAAGAGTTGTGGACTTTGGCATACGACGAGGGAATGCGTTTCGGTTGCATGACTACAAACATGTCCGAGGCGCTTAACAGCGTTCTGAAGCAGTCTAGAGCGCTGCCTTTGAAAGCGCTGGTGGAGATGATTTTTTTCAAGCTTGTACATTATTTTGACACACACTAGTAAGACGCTAATAGTTGTCAAACGCCTTTCCCTAAGAGGATATGGGAGCAGTATTTCGCGTACGAACAAAAGGCAACAAGTTTGACTGTGCAATGACACCACAAGGACCAAGGTATCTATAGGGCCATGTCCCGACATAGAGGACCGGGCGAAGGTGGAAACATATACACGGTCAACTTATCAGCTCATGCGTGTAACTGTGATAAGTGGTCTACTTATTCAAATCCATGCTCCTACGTCATTGTTGTGTGCAAATCCATCAGGGAGGATGCTTCTAAATATATCCACCATGTTTATTCTCTCGATCAGTATAGGAATACGTACAAGTCCATTTTATATCCTGTACTTGATCCCGTTCATTGGAGACCTCCCCCTTTTGATATGACACATCACCCTCCTAACATGAAAGCTACGCAGGTGGGTCGACCTCAAAGGCAGAGATTTCAAATGCCTATGGACACAGAGAACAGGGGCACTCAAAGGGAAAAGAAGTGCGGCCACTGTAAGCGAGTCGGTCACAACCGGAAGACTTGCCCCATGTTAGCACATCTTCACCAACCACCTCCTCCACAGTAATTGTATTTAAATTCTACTAAATTGTAATAGTTTAGAATGTATAAAGTTGTTTTAAATGTGCTCGATTTTTTTCATTCAATATCCGAAAATTGCATACATTACAATTACCTATTATTAAAGTTGACGTAATAAATTGTCAAAATCATCATTCCCGGCCCTATAATCAAGGATATCGTAAGGGGCTGGATGAATTTGTACATGGTCACCGTGGTGTAATCTTGAAAACACAACAAACTCATCCCACCCCAAAAAAAAGTAATCGTCTCCGCCTTCGTCTCTAGTCACTTGCAGTGTCAATTTGTTCCCGTGAAGATTGCGCATGTGTAGTACTTCGGGGATTCCAAGATGCATTCTAACACGCCATTGCATGTGCTGCCTACATATCCACTGTACACGGGAAACAACATTACAACACATAATTGTAAAATGAACGATTTTATTACTAAAATTTTAATATTACTAAACGTACCGATTTGGAAAGTGCCGAATATGTTTTATAAATGTCTATTCAAAAACTCTGCTGGAAAAATGCCCCGTCTGAGGGATACGATAATTCACCCTTCAAGTAACCTATCCAGGGCCCTCCCTTAACATAAATATCTAACACATTCATTGCAGATGGTATAAAATGAACTTTATTTATGGGACGAAGATTGTTGTCACGCAAAAATTGTTGCAATCCTCCGTCTAGGTAGTACGTGTCATCTATTTTGGTTACATAGACGCACCATTGATTCCCAAAGTCGTCCTTCAGGTAGACACAACTAGCTAACCCGAGACCAGTTTGCTCCAACCAACTTGTGTACTTCGATGGAAGACGCTACAAATCGAAAATAATGAGTTAGATAGATAAACACATTTCATAGATGAAAAACTTACTCAGTACTAAATATAATACTACCATTTTTCCATCGGTTTGATTTCCGATTGCAATTCTAAATTGGTGTCTGAAATACTCTTCCAGGGCGGGATCCATTTCGCTATTCATTTTGAAATAATATTAAGGAGGATAAGGTTTTTGTAGAAATAAATCTGGAAAAAAGGAATTGTGAAGAGGATAGGGTTTTTATGGGTTTGAGAATGTGGTAGATTGTGGAGAGGTTTTGAGGAGGTATTTATAGATGTAATGGAAAATTCTAAAATTAAGTATTTGAATTGGACAAGTCTCTAAAAATCGGTCAGAAATGCGAACGAAAGTGCCAAAACCGTTCAGAAATTTCCGGCGAGGTTGCATGGTCAAAAAAGCAAAAGTGAGAAGTGACCAGACACTGCAAATAGCCTGCAATTTGAGGACGGAAGTGGCAATTCTGTCCTCAATGTCACAGGGCCAAGTTTGTAGGGTTTTTTCGGCTGGGCGCGTAGGGAAAACCGCCACTTCAGCCTCCTGGACAAAAATGTTTCTCCTCCACTTTTGGGTGCCATGTCATGACCAATAAGGAAAAGCTGGGCCAGGCCCATGCAATCCCCCGGGCCGATATGGTTAAAATTGGGTACTTTGTTTGGATTTTTACATATGCTCCATTATTTCGTAAAGGATAATGTTTTATGCCCAAGTAAAATTAGCTAAAATCCAAAATTAAATATTATTCACACATGTTGGTATAATAGATTCAACTAATTATTTACAATTATGCCATCAATTTAACTAATTAATTAGTTAAGACTTAGCCATCTAATATCACCCTATCATAAATTCAATAGTTTTCAATTTCATAAGGTACGGGACAGGTGGGCTTAGCTCAATTTACCTAGTTTTACTTTTGATCCTCAAAATTATTCATGGTGAAGTTACGAATTCAAATCACTCCAAGAATAATTTTATATCGCATTATCAGATTTATCATGACATGCATATTCTACTCAATTAGTTGAGTTGAACCCCGATATCTATTTTTACCAATTTCATAACATAAAATATTTTGGCTATTTTTTCTTATGTCGTTTTTAAGGAGATGATGTTTACACTCTCATTCCCATTCTTTATTAATAAAACGACTTTCATGCTCATACTTACAGGGTCGTGTTAACCATGAGGTCATTTAGGCCATCGTCTCAGACCCCCATAAAATAAAGGCCTCAATTTTTTTTATTATACTAAAGTTTTACTTCAAAAAAAAAAATTCCCATCAATTTCATATTTAACATAAGCCTAACCCTGAAATTAATCTTCATCAAGTCACGTGTCAATCTCAATATTGCCTCTCCTAGTTTCCAGAAATTAAACATCTTCGACATTGATCACGCCTAATTGCTAACCATACATATTTGTTACTCATTTATTTTCAACGTCTATAATATTCTAATAAAAATAGGCCCAACCCAAACAAATCCCATTGAGTTGAAAGTCATTGTAAGAGTATAAAAACTCAAAGAGTCAGTGACCTTTTTATCTCCATCATTTTCATCCCAAAGAAATTTGAGTTTTTTATTCTCTTCACTCTACTCTCAATCTAAAAAAAAATAAAAAAAAATAAGAAACGATAAATCTCTCTGATTCTGATACACGCAATTTTCCAATATTTTGGCTATATAAATCACAGGTTCCATCTTTTTAGTTTCTATCTCTTTACTTTTTTTAATTTTTTAATTTTATTATAGCTGTGTTATTTGTATTTGTTATTGATTTATAAAACTTTAATAAGTAATTTTGCAGCTAAAAATTCAAGAAACTTTTTTTTTTTAAACTTTTCAAAAAAAATTCAATATAAGCCTCTGATAATCCTTGGCTTCAGGCCCCGTGTTCCCTTCACACGGCCCTGCATACTTATAAAACAAATTTAAAAGAACTATATTTGGGTTTAAGACAAGTTCAACATTCTTCATTAATCAAAAATGTATTTTCATTTCCTATAATCCTTCTAAATATAAAAGACACGTTCTATGTTGACATATTAAAAATATTATTTTCTCCAACTTCAAATATTTTTTTAATAATAAATAAAATATAGATCAATCTCTTTGAAATTTGATTTATATTTATTAGTGTCAAAGTCATTCATAAAAAATGGGAAGCAGAATGCAAGAGACTTTTTGTGAAGTAAGTGTATCATCTTCCTTTTGCATAAATTAAGAAGGAAAACGAGTGTATTTTTCTATCAAATCATTTACCAATTCTGTGAACCCCAGTCCCATACGGGAACGTCTCATATTGGATACGAATGAAATTTGTAATTGGTATATAAGGTGGGCTTAAGTATCCACTATCATATCGGGGTATCTCTTTTGGCATAGCGAGTTCGGTTGCTAAGTAAATTATTGTGGGTGTTGCTAGGCTCATGTGTCGCGTTTTGGGCCCGCAGACACGGGGCGTGACATTTTATGGTATCATAGCCGGTGACCAGGCGGACGTGTGAGAACTAAGTGTCACGCCGTAAGCAGTGGGGGGCCACCTCTAGAATCCCAAAGGAACTAAGTGTCACACCATAACGGGTGTGGGCACCTCTAGAATCGTGATGGGAACTAAGTGTCACGCTGTAAGCGGTGGGGCCCACCTCTAGAATCCTGCACACCTAGTTGGTCTTGGGCTAAGTCTGTTTGGGGCGGCTAGCGAGGACTCTTGGGCCTTAACGAGGGGTGAATGTGAAACCCCAGTCCCATATGGGAAAAGGTCCCATGTTGGATAAGAATGAAAGTTGTGACTGGTATATAAGGTGGCCTAAGTACCCACTATCATCTCGGGATATCCCTTTTGGCATAGCGAGTTCAGTTGCCAAGTAGATGATGTGAGTGCTGCCAGGCTCATGTGTCGCGTTTCGGACCTGTGGGTACGGGGCGTGACATTTTATGGTATCAAAGCACGGTGACCAGGCAGACGTGTGAGAACTAAGTGCCACACCATACGGGGTGAGGGCCACCTCTAAAATCCTGCACACCTGATTGGTCCTTAAGGAGGAGTGAATGTGAAACCTCATCCCACATGGGACAACTTTGAAAGTTATGACTGATATATAAGCACAGACCTAAGTATCCACTATCATCTCGGGATATCTCTTTTGGAATAGCGAGATCGATTTCCATGTAGATGATCGTGGGTGCTACCAGGCCCATGTGTCGCGTTTTAGGCCCGCGAACACGAGGCGTGACATTTTATGGTATCAGAACCGGTGAGTAAGCGGACGTGTAGGAATTAAGTGTCACGCCGTAAGCGGTGGGGCCACCTCTAGAATTCCAAGGAAACTAAGTGCCACACCGTAAAGGGTGGGTGCCACCTCTAGAATCTTTATGGGAACTAAGTGCCACGCGGTAAGCAATGGGGCCACCTTTAGAATCCTACACCTGGTTGGTCCTGGGCTAAGTATGTTTGGGGCGCCTAGCGAGGATGCTAGGGCTTTAAGGAGGGGTGAATGTGAAACCCCAGTCCCATATAGTAAAAGGTCCCATATTAGATAAGAATGAAAGTTGTGACTGATATATAAGGTGGTATAAGTACTCACTATCATCTCGGGATATCCTTTTGGCATAGTGACTTCGGTTGCCAAGTAGATGATCGTGGGTGCTGCCAAACCCATATGTCGCGGGCATGGGGCTTGACTGAAGGGATTCCTGGGCAAAAACTCGTTCTAAATACCCATGAGTTGTCCCCCGAAGGATCCGCTCATACCAAAACGAATCGAAAATTGAAACTAAAGCTTATATTTTTCGGCTAAAGAATCTGTTTCTTGAATGAAAGATTCTGATTCTTGGACATTCAGAGTTTGTGTTGCTACCACCAATACTTTCCCTTTGCGGAATTGCCCTCTGCCGGCATCCACGCGACGAAACGAACAGCGATTGCTAGCTCTTCGTTTTTCTGAGTTTTTAGGAATTTAGAGAGAAATGGAGAGGCAGAAAATCGAAATCTAATTTCGGAGTCCTTTTGGTTTTTGCGGCTAAAAAAAACAGTGTCTAGGGTTTTGGCCAAGAGAAGTTTATACAGGGTGTGAGAGGTTGTTTCAAGCACAACTCTCACGTCTTTTCCACTTCTTCTGGCAGTGGGAGTCTTTAACTCCAACGTTCTCTAGACTTCTGCTGGTAGTGGGAGTCTTTATCGCATAATAACTCCCACGTAATCCCAGCTATAACCAAATACCAAAAATGCCCCTCCTTAATCTCTAATTCGAATAATAACGTTTTATTATTCTTAGAAAAATAAATGTCAGATACAATGAACCTAGACACATTCTAGATTCATTGAATATTGACATGAAGCTCGTTAACTCGTCTATGCGTGTGACCCTGTAGGTTTACATCACAATGGCAATGAAAACACACTTAGTAGTAGTATGTGTTCGTAAATCACAAGTGGTCCCTAGCAGGACATTGTGACTACCCAGAGTGAATGAATGTACAACAGAACCTAATATCAATCCACTATTTAATCTCTTTGTCTCGCGATATCCTAATTAAGCATAAGGTATGGTAGTTGTCACCCTTATAAACCTTAAATTTATTTATGCTCGATCTCTAAGTAGACTGTTCCAACAAACAATATTTAATAACCACTTTATTAAATATATTTGAGCACGGCCATGTATTTAAACAGTCTTTCCCTATCGAGGGGCCCATGGATTCTTTACAATGCCTCTCACATTCAAGGCATGATAGGATACTACATCCGATCTTCAGTCGTATTGATTACTCGATTAAAAGTAACTTTCGACTGAGTCAAAACGTGGCTCCATTAATGCTAGAATCAATGGAGACATAAGGTCTAAGGATTCCAAAATAGTATTGAGAAAATAATACTTATGACTAAGGACCATGAAGTATTTCTTCTCTAACAGATCACATCCGATACAATATATCCCAATATATTGCATCTATGATATGATTTGTATTCATTACATATGATTAATAAAACAAAATCATCAATCAGGCATCATACTAGTTTTATTTCATTGTAAAGAACCTTACATAAAACTAGGGACAACTAGAATAGTAATTAGATAAGCTAATGAGTTTTACTATCAAATCACACATTTGATGTTCATATGCAAAATTAACTATTCAAATGACATGCTCAAAAGATATAAAAACGTACAACATATGCTAATGGTCCTAGGGCTCTACTAACAGTGACATCCGTAACATAATATAATAGAGAATAAAAATATTGTATTTGTGGGAGTGTTAATTTACGTTACATTACATTATTGAGTGTTTTTTTCCCTTTAAAGTTACATAGTATCATCTTCAATCTTCTACACTTCTACGATCTGGTCATTCTCGTGCCTCCAACAATCCTGGATTCTGGGAATCCTATTGCTATATTTGTACGTGAATGTACAAGTTACAAAAATGACATTATGGAAATGAACTTAAATAAAGGGGCTTATATATCATCATTCCAATTCGACTTTAATAGAGAAACTTTTCTACAGTGACACTTCTGGAGTCGAGGGACTTTTCTTCATTTTGTTTACAATTATTATGTGTGAATCCAACTGAGACAAATACTTTCTCAGGCCAATATTTTCTTTCAGTTCGGCATTCGATTCACTAACTTTTTCTAGTTTTTTGTTTGGGTTCAAACTTATACCTTTGTCTCTTAAATTTACTTTTGAGTAACACTTTTTTTCAGTTAGTTTGAATCCTCTACAAAAGTCTATAGTTACTCTAAATATTTACAATGGAACAATGTTTGCTGTACAAGTAATTACATAGATTGTTGTGGAGGATTTGGTGTTCTTTTCTTTTCTTCTTTAATATATATTAGAATTCAAACATTTGAATCAATTAATCCGGTTGATATCTATATAGCACTATGACCAACTCAAGAGAAAGTCATGCAAATATGTGATATTTTGTTCATCGCCTACACTTGACAAGGATTAAAACTCCCAACTTTGAGGCTTCAACTCTTACACTTGACCATGGCTTGATTGCCCCTCTTTTTTCTACATCTTACTAATGCAAATTTCACTATACTTTCTGTTGTCACAGAAAATCCGGCCGAGCGTCGAGCGAAAAAGTTAAATTGGCCGATCCTTTTATTCACACTTGAAATTCATTTTTACAAGATGGTTTACACTTGGAAAAATGGAGAAACAACCAAGTATGCGTTATTGGATAAATATCCTCAGGCAAGAAGCCTGTCCTGAGCCAAACAGACTATCTTAAAGCTAAGTAAGCATTATTGGAAAATTTTGTCACACAGGACAGGCTTTAACGCATACTTAGCTTTAAGATAGTCCTCACGCAAGAAGACTAGTAGATTCTAAATAGCTAAGTTTAACTACATGAATTTAAGTGCAGACAGAAGCAAGGAAAACATTTTAAAGATGATATAAATGAAGAGAAAAAGGCATTTTGATTGTTGATTGTGATGTCCTTCTTCTTCCCTTTGAGCTTCTATTATAGCTGCTCCTGAAGTAGGTTCTTGCCTTGAACTCTGATACGCAATATATGTACTAGCCAGTGTACTAGGTCAAAGTCCCAGTAGTCAAGGTCGATCCCCTACAGAATAATGATTAATTAATTTCTAAGTAAATAATTTTACAATGATCAAGACAAATAAAGTAAATCCAAATAGTTTGATGGTGGCTTGATTTAACTAAATTAATTAAATAAACTAAAGAAAACAAATGACTTAAACAAGACGGTCTAAGACACGTGAATTCACTAAATCAAGCAATATATTATCCTAACGATATGTTATTTTGGAGTGTGTTTCATTAATATATTGATTTCCAATTATTTCTAATAACCTCTTTCAAGGCTTATCAAACATATTCTCATGAATAAACCCATTATATTTCTATGTTGATTTTAACCCATAAAACGCATTAAAAATATGAAATCAAAGGGATCTCAAAAACCATACAAGCATATGTCTATCTTGTATGCAATTTATGTTCAGATTATTTGACCTAATTAACAAGGCCATCTGTCGTAAATCTTCCAAGTTAATGTAAAAAGCAATTTCAGTGGTAACTAATCACACAAAAGCATTAAGAATAATAAGAAATTAATTCCACAACACACATCGAATAACAAGATCACAAGAATAACATATAAAATTAATCTAGCTACATCATAACCTTAGAATAAATATTTAGCTCATACTAGAGAAGAATTTCAATAACAAATTAAAAGAGAGAATATAAGAAAACATCTCTGAATTCGAATAAAGTTTCGAACTTGAAATCAAAATAATCTTAAAAAATACGGCAACAATGAAAACTTGAATCTTGTCTCCAACAATTTGTAATAAAGGAACTATTAAGATTAACCCTAGAAGAGGGATAATTCTATATAAAAACAAAAACTAAAAGCCTAGAGAATTGTCTAATAATGGTTGAATCTTCTCCCAAAACTATTAGAGGGTGTATTTATAATAATAGGAAACCTAATAGTTTAAGGAAATTGACAAAATAGAAGTTGAAAATAAATTAGAAATCAAATATGAAATTGTCAAAAATCCCGTAGTTGAACAAATTTTCAGCTTTGACTCGAGTTGACCAACTTTGACCAGAATACAACGTTTCAAATTTTGTAATTCAGTCCCAAAGTTTTCCAACCAAGTTTCAGAAATTGCAATTAGGTCCTCCAAACGTTTTATAAACTCTTTAAACAACCTAGAAACATGAAAACATAAAGAAGTGAGGATTATACCATTCTAAGTTGAAATTAATATATATATATATATATATATATATATATATATATATATATATATATATATACATTCTTAAACTAAAAAAATCACTATTAAAGTAGAAGGAAAAATAGATGAATTTAAACGTTATCAAACTCTACCCATTTCGTCCATTTGTTTTTGAAATGGACGTGTTCCTCATGTTATAGATGTAATGGAGAATGTGGGCTAGCTCCTTTGGATTCGGCCGAGTGGTAGTTGCATATTTTCCTCCTTTCTGGACTACCCGACTCTTTATTCGGTCTAAAAACTCTATTGGTCGAATCCCACTTTCCGATGTGAAGGTCGTAGTGGTTAGGGACTAGTTAAAAGGAGATGTGAACTCGAAATCCTTGATTTCCAGGAGTTCTGTTTGGCCATTTTGGCCGACGGTGCTCTTTAGCCGTTCCAAGTTCCTGCTTCCTGATTGCTTCTGTCCTTCGCATCTTGTCTGGTCCATAATTCTTTTAGTTTGGCAACTTCTTATTGACACACATATTCAACCTCGGTTGGGACGTCTTTTCGGCTTCTTGAACGGTCTCAGCCAACAAATATTTTTCGGGTGTCAACACTTGCCCGTCTTGTATTCCCCAGGCGAGTTTCAACAGCGGGAACAAAATCTGGCCGCTCACCTTCCTTGGGAATAGTTCCCAACGTTTGAAAATTTTGATTTTTTTTCAAGAATGGCAAAATAGCCTATTTGGTCCTGTATGTATTTCAAGATTGAGGATAAGGTCCTGTATGTTTTATTTTCACTTTTAAGGTCCAACATGTATTTACGTTACGCCCGATTAAGGACTTCAGTCTAATTTTATGTCTCTTTTCCAGTCAACACAGGCATATGCCTCACACGTGAGACACTATTTAAGGGTATTTTAGACATTTCATTCTATTTCACACAAGAAAAATATGTGGACTCAATTGTTAAACAAAATATCTATGAACACTCAATTTAAAATAATAAAAAATTTCAAACCCATCTTCTCCATCTTCATCCTCCACACTCTTCTCCACCACCACCACCACCACCTACAATACCCACCTCCACCAATAAATCATCTCCAAAGAAAACAAATATACACTAAATTCATCAAGAACCAAACTCAACAAAGATTATTAATGCTAAATTCATCAAGAACCAAACTCAACAAATATACACTAAATTCATCAAGACCAACACCACCATTACCCACCACCGTCACCCATTTCTGACCACCACCACCACCACCACTACACCGCCGCCACCTGCAACACCCACCGCCACCCCAATCATATTTCAATTTAAAGAAAGTCCATCTCCTCCCTCGTCTTTCTTGGGTTCTTCATTGTCTATTGTTAAATTTTGAGATATAAATTCACCAAGTTATTGACCCAATTCAATAATTATTTACTAGTAAAGATCAGAAAAAAGAAAACCCAATTCACCAATTTGCATCGGAGAGTCATTAATGATGGATTCTTGAAGAAAATCATCTTATCCTACATATTCTTCATTCTCTACCCATTCTCATTCTTAGCATATTTATGTTAAAAGAAAGAAAACCATATATCACCATGACACCATTCCAGCGGGAGTTTAAATTTTGGGACATTTGCATAATACATTTCTTAACAAAATCCGACCACTTTGAACCACCATTGGAGATGCGAGAGGTAATGGTCTAACCAACTTATCTTCCAATTGAAATAGATCCAAAAAGAGATATCAAAATAATAAAAAATACAAACATTAACATAGCGAAATAGCTCGGAACTCCAATAAATTGAAGACCTTTGAATAAACCCAGTATATAGGAGACAAATTTAACAAAAATAATACAAAGAATCAAGATCAAAAGATAATGAAAACCAACAAAAAAACAGGTGAGGAAAGATGAATATATTTATAGTAGTAATTAGATGTGGATATGACCCATTTGTTCAGTGTTTTGCTCCTCAAGATCCATACCATCAAATATTGTCTTTGGTAAAAATGTTTATTTTTTTATTTTTTTAATATGACCCATTAAGATTTTTTTTGGGGGGGAGGGGATGGGAGTGGGCGGATGATGGCGGAGGGCAGGGGGAGTGGTGGATGATGGTTGGCGCCCAGGGTAGTGTAGAAGACAAAGAAAAAACAAATTGGTGAAGAAAATTAGCTTATTTTAGTGTATATTTATTTTCTTTGGAGATGATTTATTGGTGGAGGTGGGTATTGTAGGTGGTGGTGGTGGAGGAGAAGAGTGTGGAGGATGAAGATGGGTTTAAATTTTTTTGTTAGTTAAATTAAGTATTCATATATATTTTTTTTAACAATTGAGTCCACATATGTTTTCTTGTGTGAAATAGAATGAAATGTCTAAAATACCCTTAAATAGTGTCTCACGTGTGAGGCACATGCCTGTGTTGACGGAAAAGAGACATAAAATTAGACGGAAGTCCTTAATTGGTAGAACGTAAATACATGCTGGACCTTAAAAGTGAAAATAAAACATACAGGATCTTATCCTCAATCTTGAAATACATACAGGACCAAAAAGGCTATTTTTCCTTTCAAGAATGGGGTAACGTGAACAATCTATTTCTTCTGGTTACCGGTCTTTGTAAACAACCATATGCTCTGAATTTTTTTCTTGTCCTCACTTATCTCTAATTTCCTCTCCAAAAATGGCTTCTACTTCCCATTGCTCATATTTACCTGTTGAGAAATTTACCATGGATAGTCGTACATTCATTGTGTTTCCATTTTCCGGTGGCCACTATAGAAATCCTGGATCTGCTACCTTCAATTAAGCCTCCAGACTTTGACCTTATGATGAACCTCTCCTCTTGGGAACATGAGAGTTGGTCTTAAAAAATGAGATGTTGACTGCGTCAAATTGATAACTACTCACCTGGATGGACAGACTCTCTGTTAAATGATGAAGAACCTTGACGAAATCAAGATTCAACACAAGGCAAAGATAAGATCTTTCTCTAACTTGAAAAGTAGCTCACGAAAATGCCTTACTAAGCACCTCAAGGAAGCAATAAGCACCAAGCAACACTAGCAAAGACTTTCAAGAGTTCAACACACTACACCTCAAGGCAGCGATAAGCACCAAGAAACATAGGCAGAAGACTCTAATGGATGAAGAAACACCACAACAAGGAAACTAGCTTTTTGATTAGTTACAATGAAAGGAAGATCTAACAAGAAATTGAATTAACAAAGTAACAAAGGAATAAACCTCACAATTATATTATCAATAGTCTAAGTAACAATGGGCCAAAATCTCTCTTTAAATAGAGGAAGATTTCGGTGTAAAAATCCTAACAAACTAAGTCCTAAATGGACTAGGAAATAAAGCAATTACAAGTATAGTAAACTAACTAATACTAACTATAAAATAAACAACTATTTGGACCACATGTCCTTTATTAATAAGGCTAATAAATAAAGTAAATAAAGTTGAAAATTAATTAAAGTCTAAGACAGACTTTAATTTACAAAATGTCTAAAATGCCCTTAGCCACTTTGCATGTTGGAGCCGTGAGTCTCTAGCTTCAAAGTGATGAGATGGACTTGTCTTTGATGAATAGAATCATGTAGAAGTATCGTTGCTTCTTCCTTGGTTTGAACCTCTCGAATTAATGTAGATAAAGCTTGGTTCATTCTTGCACTTCTAGCTCTTGTCATTGGACTTTGATCATTGCATCACTTGAATAGCTTGTCCTAGGCATGTCCTCATCATTCCCTCCCTCATTTGAAGGATTCATGTCCTCAAATCTGTTAGTAGTTCCCTATGACCATTATCATATGTTGTACGTTTTATATATTTTTGAGCATGTCATTTGAATAGTTAATTTTGCTTTTGAACATCAAATGCGTGATTTGATGGTAAAACTCATTAGCTTATGCAATTACTATTCTGATTGTCCCTAGTTTTATGTAATATTCCATACAACAAAATACAACTAGTATGATGTTTGATTGATGAGTATGTTTTACTAATCATGTGTAATGGATACAAATCATATCATAGATAAAATATATTGTGATATATTGTATCGGACGTGATCTGAAAGATAAGTAATACTCCATGGTTCTTTAGTCATAAGTATTATTTTCTCAATACTATTTGGAATCCTTAGACCTTATGTCTTCATCATTTCCAGTATGAATGGAGCTGCGTTTCGACTCAGTCGGACACTACTTTTAATTGAGTAATTAATACGACTAATGATCGGATGTAGTATCCTATCATGGCTTGAATGTGAGAGGCATTGTAAGGGATTTGCCCCTCTCTTATTAGAGAGAGATATCCATGGGCCCCTCGATAGGGAAGACTATTTAAATGAATGGCCGTGCTCAAATGTATTTAATAAAGTTGTTATTAAATACTATTTGTTGGAACAGTCTACCTTGAGATTGAGAATAAATACAATTAAGCTTTATAAGGGTAACAACTATCATGCCTTATGCTTAATTTGGATATCGCGAGTCAAAAGGATTAAATAGTGGATTGATATTAGGTTCCACCGTACATTCATTCACTCTGGGTAGTCACAATGTCCTGCTAGGGACCGCTTGTGATTATGAACACATAATACTACTAAGCGTGTTTTCATTGCCATTGTGATATGAATATACAGGGTCACAAGCATAGACGAGTTAACGAGCTTCATGTCCAGATTCAATGAATCAAGAATGTGTTTAGGTTCATTGTATCTGACATTTATATTTCTGAGAATAATAAAATGTTATTATTCGAATTAGAGATTAAGGAGGGGCATTTTTGGTATTTGGTTTTCGCTGGGATTACGTGGAAGTTATTATGCGATAGAAACTCCCACTACCAAAAGAGTTGGGACTACGTGGGAGTTGGTTCTCGGAACAAACTCTCACACCCTATAAAATCTCTCTTGGGGCGAAACCCTAAATAGACTTGTGAGAGCCGCAAAAACCAAAAATCCGAAATCAGATTTCTGCCCTTCTCTTTTCTCTAGATTATTCGATACCCAGAAAACGAAGAGCTAGCACTCGCTGCTCATTTCATCCCGTGGATACCGGTAGAGAGTAATTCTGCAAGGGAAGGCTATTGGTGGCAGCATCACATAATCCGAAATAAAAACCTTTAACGAAAAATTGTAAGTCTTTTTCGTTTGAATTTTCGATTCTCGTGGTATGAGCGGCTCCTTTATGGGAGGATTCATGGGTGTTTAGAACGAGTTTCTGCCGTGAATCCCTTCAGAATCTGTATCAAAATCAAAGGGGGATAAATCAACAACATTAAAAGAAACACTTATACCATACTCACCTCTTAGATCAATTTTGTAAGCATTGTTATTGATCTTGGAAACTACTTGAAACGGTGCATCTCCTTTAGGATGAAACTTTGTCTTTCTTGCATTAGGAAACCTTTCATTTCTTAGATGCACCCAAACCTAATCTCCTGGCTCAAAAGATATTATTTTGCGGCCTTTATTGGCATTCTTTGCATAAGTTGCATTCTTCTTTGCAATTTGCTCACTCACTTGTTGATGTATCTTTTGAATAAATTCAGCCCTAGAATCTCCTTCAACATTTAAATACTCATCAACAGGTAAATGGGTTAGATCTAAATTAGGCAAAGCAAGTATAGGAGAAAAAGTAAGTAAAGACTTGAGCTTGTCAAAAGCTTCTTGTTGCGGCTGCCCCCATTTGAATCCAACTCCGTGTTTGATAACTTCGGTTAATGGGGCAGCAATAGTACTAAAATCTCTTACAAAGCATCTATAGAAGCTAGCTAATCCATGAAAATATCTTACTTGACTTGCATTGGTTGGATTCGGCCATTCCACTATTGCTTTGATTTTGGAAGGATAACACTTATTCCATTACAACTCACAATGTATCAAAGAAAATTAACACTATAAGTGAAAACGATACATTTTTCAATCTTAGCATATAAAGATTGATCTCTTTAAACATCGAAAACAAGCCTAAGATGTTCAACATGCTCTTCTAGATTCTTACTATAAACAAGTATATCATCAAAATAAACCACAACAAACTTACTTAAAAAGTGCCGAAAGATATGGTTCATTAATCTCATGAAAGAACTTGGAGCATTAGTTAATCCAAAAGGCATTACAATCCATTAATATAGACCATACGTAGTTTTAAATGATGTTTTCCATTCATCACCCTCTTTCATGCGAATTTGATGGTAACCTTGAGTTAAATCTACTTTAGAAAATATCATGGCACAATGCAATTCTTCAAGCATATAATCTAAACAAGGGAAATGATGTCTATATTTAGTTGTTATCTTGTTAATAGCGCGACAATCCGTACATAATCTCCAAGTTCCTTCTTTCTTAGGTACTAAAATAACGGGACTAGCACAAGGACTTAGAGATTCTCTTACCTGCTCCTTTTCAAGGAGTGCATCAACTTGCCTTTGTATCTCATTTGTTTCCTCGAGATTGGCTCTATAAGCCGGCCTATTTGGAATGATGAATCCGGGAATAAAGTCAATTTGATGCTCAATACCTCGGATTGGAGGTAGTCCTTTTGTTAACTCATTTGGAAAGATATCCTTGAATTCCTGCAAAAGAGTATAAACAAGACTAGGTAGAGAAGAATTGGTTAGATCACAAGTACTTAGAGCACAAGTGCTCTCAGGATTTTCTTATCCTTTCTTAACCTGCTTCTTTAACTCATCCATTTGCCCATGGCAGAGAACCTGAGTAGTTATCCTGCTTTCATAGCTGCAATTGTGGTACAGGGGAAGTCACTAATGAAGAGCATGGGGCTTTCCTGCTTCTTGAGATTTATCTTTTTGTTTTTGTACTACCTCTGTATGCGTGGTTGTTGAATACGACCACTATGTTCAGTTGATCCAAGATGGGGAATATGAGGTTTGACCCCTCCAACCTTATCTCATATGTATATGACCATGTTTGAGTATTGTCATAGGATGATGGAGGGTAGAAAGGTTGAATTTGTTCAGGGGCCCATGTGGCTGATGCAATTATGGTTGTATCAATACCTACAAGAATTTGGCCTGAACCGTTTGCCTAGTGAGGTTCAACTACATTTTGGATGTGTCATATATTACCAATTGAGCCAAATCCCAACTGACCCAATCATCAAAGTTGGAGACATCATCCCCTTTCTCTGGGAAAGAAAGGAAAGCTTTCCTAGCATGTTAGTCCCTTATACCGGAATTATGGTCTTGACTGGTTAAGGGTGAAACTAGACAAGCTAATTAATTTTAAATATTGAGTAAGTTCTGGGCTCATTTACTGGTAATCCGGGAGCTATTTATTGTTCGATAATCCATCAAAGTGTCTTCGGAGCCATATAATCCTCACTTTTTTGCACGCCAGTTTGAGTTCATCCAAGATGTTCTTGCTGATCCAGGAGACATCACATCTTTTGTTAATAGACCTTGCTGGAATTTGGAGGAAATACAAGACAGGTTGTAGAAAGAAAATTGGAAGATTATTTTATCAATACTTCTTCCCAAACGCCTATGCAACATATGCATATTTGGCTTGGTGTCTCTCCACACGTGACACCTTCTTTGGGGACTCTCTTAAGGCAAAGCCTATGAAATTCCCTCCCGGGTGTGGCAATTTACCAAGAGAGATATTCTTTCTTCTATGCCAGTTTCTTCTACTCCATCAACATAATTCTCGTTCCTAAGGCAGAACCATATTTGGGATCTTCTGAATGACCCATCATTCTCAAAATATCGAACAAGAGAAAACAAAGTTCCTCTCCTTAAAGGTCCTCTATTTTTCTGTATTGACTTTGTTTCTTACTAACTCTAGTCATCAGGTTTTAGAGGAAACTCGTCCATGGCCAGAATGACTGTAATTAGTTCGACTCCGACTCGTTATTTGAAGAGTCAAACAAAGTGGCAGGTAGTTTCCCTTCCTCCCGTATTTTTTCTATCTTCTCATCTCAGTATGTTTTCCCTTTATTGAACTTCTCACTCCATTGGCATTCCCTTATATAAGAAGAAAGAGAGAAAGTATGTCCCTCCAGTTGACCAAGTGGACATAGTTCCCCTATCAGGAAGCCCCAGTCCTCCCATTGTGCTATCAAAAATTCGGTTGGCTTCCTATGCCAAGGCCCTAATTTCTCCTCCATTGCCATCTAGGGAACAACTTGTGGATGTTTTCTAGACTCCGATCAAACGAGCTATAATCCTTCTTCCTTACAAGCATGTGAAGTTTCTTTTATCATCTTTGCTTCTTGATAAGGCCACCCAAGACCAAGAGTATTATTCTTTGGATGCTCTAAGAGAATATGGAGGTCTCAGGAAACCTTATCGTACAAGACTGGTGCAACGAGATGACCTTTCGAGTATCTTAACTGAGGGTTGGCCATACTTTGGGTCTAGCCAATCTAAATGACTCGTCTGCCTAGTTGGAAGAGATTGAAGCTGATATTAAACAGATGCAAGTAAAGTTGGTGGGAGTTAAGGTTGAAATCCAGAATGATCATGATAAGAATAGCGTCTGGGATGGACATATTGATTCTGCCAACATGGAAACTCAGAAACTTCACATGGATTTGGCTACATTATTACCAAGTAAGAGAGGTTCCAAACTGAACAACGAGAATGAGAAGCTCGTCTGACTAGAGTGGTCGAGGGATGGTCTAGGTTCTGTGAATAAACTACCATAATGATCTAGTCATTTCCTCCACGGTTGCTTCATATGATACTACAATCTTAACAATCACCCAGCCAGATCTTGGAAAAGAGGTCGGAGGCCATTTTTTAAATAGCAATACTCTTACTTCATTATTAATACTGACTAAAGGGTGAAATGCTCGATTTATTCAAATATCGTTCAATTTATTTACCTCTTATTTTGTCTAAACAACCGAGTGCTTTTTCGATATAGCGGTCATGTTTTCTTATACAACATAGATTTTCCCTGAACTGCTTAAAAGAAACGATTCATGAAATTTCTGTTGAGAGCCTTGATAAATAAAACATGTTACGCTCCGGAAAAGCTTATCCAGAGTTACTTGAACTCTTTTATAGATAAACCGGGAGAAGGAAAAAAAATTACTTTTGGCTTCAGAAAGTTGAAATCAAGTTATTCTAGACAATGAAGAACGGAGACATAATGATATGTAGTCATCCTATCATATTTCTGATGTGGTTGTTTTGTGGAAATTAGAAAAGTAAGAAAAAGTAAAGAGAGTAAAACATAACTGAGTATTTCATAACTCAAGGTTCCAGAAACCTTCGCAGTGTGATACTTGTGTAGATGAAGTTTTGAACTACTACAATATTCAAGGATCACAAATAATTTAATTTTTTGTTTGGAGAATTTTTGTCTAGGAAATCTTAGAAGTGAATTTTGTTAGAAAAAATGTGAGCCTAAAGCAAGAATTTTGTGTTGAAAAATTGTGCATAAATGGTGCACAAGTACATCCTAATGAAGCTGTGAAACTAAACCATCCCTAACATCTTCTCCAACTTGGAATTTATTTTTGGCATAATGTGATTGCTCAAACTCGGAAAATTCAGGAGGGAATATAATTTTTGGCTTAATCTCTGGTAATTTAGGAGTCTTTTAGTTGCACAATATATGCACAAAAGTTTGAAATATTTTGGTCTTGACCATGACTTAGATCCAGTCTGAAATACAATTGACATTCTGATTATTAACATTTTGTGCTCTCTTGAATTTGACTCGTTTCTGACTTTGAATATCATGTCTGTCAGGCAATTGAAGGAAACAAAGATAGCTGGACGTCTCTTTTTAAGCCTTTCGCATTCTTCAGTGCATACAAATATTATTTGCAAATAGCAATATCTGCAGGTAGTGATGATGACATGAGAAATTGGAAGGGCTGGGTTGAATCTAAGATACGCTTGCTTACTAAAAAGGTATGTTGAACTTTTCCTTCATTTGTTTTGTTAGATTTAGGCTTCCATTTGGAAATGTCACTCATCTATTTATCGAAATCAATCAGATTGAGAGGGTCACCCATGGTCGACTCCATTGTCGCCCTTACCTCGGTCCCATTCTTTTGCGCCAATCTAGACGCTACTTCACTCTGTTATTTTATGGGGTTACAAGGGAAACAAGGCGATAATACTCAAGAAGCTCAAGTGTTTGTTATTACGATGGCAATTAGGGATTTCAATGGCGAGGTATGCTCTTATGCTCTCAGGAAACCAAGAATGTTCTTATTTGTATGCAATATAAGGCGGAAGGATCTCCCTAGTTACGTTTTCCCTGGAGGAGTCAAGCCCCCAAAATTGCCTAGATCAAACCTTTTCCTGACAAGTGATGTTAATAAAAAGAGAAGAGGAGAAACTGGAGGGTTAGGCTTAGGAGAGTCCTTGCCCTCGGCCAAGAGCAGTAGAGCTGAAGGTTTTCATCCTCAAAAACCAACAAAAAATATCGTACAACAACCTCGTCTTTCAATGATTGGTCACCAGGGTGCTTCCACTTTACTTGATGAGATCAAGAATGAGTCAGAAATGACTAACCAGATCCCGAAAGAGGATATATTGCTGCAGTCCTGTACAATACACAACAAGGGGTTGAATTAGTGACAGCAGGCCCTCGTTCTAGATTCCTTCAGGATGAATGCTTAGAAGAGCTTGAGGTATTACCAGCTTACTTTTAGTAGTCATTTCTTTCAAGAATATGTAATTTTGCACTCTAATTTAATAGGTTACCATAATGACTGTTTATACAATTCGTGCAGTTTACGTGTATAAGACATATGGAAAACATGAACAACTATCTATGCGATTTATACATTTTGCATTCACAAAATTTTTCTCCCGTGCTTTTAAGATCTCCACCTAAATGGATATTTATGTGTTTTGTTTAGTTTGCGTGCATAAGACATGCATATTTTGCACATTTCTTTTAAGTATTTGAAATGAATGTTTATTAATATGATCCATGATTTTGCACTTTTCTTTTATGTATTTTGAATGAATGTTTATTTATATGACCCATGAGTTTGCGCATTTCATTTTATGTATTTTAAATGAATGTTTATTTATATGATCCGTGCAGTTGCAAGCATAATTCATCTTGTTTTATCTATGTTGCATGAATGACTTATTTATGTGATTTGTGCAGCTGTCTTTTATATGTTATAACACAGACACTCCAGTTAACAAAATACGGAAAACTGAATTTGTGGCCATGAATTTTAATGCATGTGAAATAAGTAGATAGTTTCAAAAGGTAAAATGAATGACTAGTTATGTGATTTCTGCATTTTGTGTCCACGGATTTTGCTCGCGTGCTTTTATGTTTGTTAATGTAAACGGATGGTTATGTGTTTTGTGCAGTTTGCGTGGATAAGACGTAAATATTTTGCACCCTGATTCTGTGTGGGTCACATGAATGACTATTTATATTATCAGTGCAGTTGCGTGCATAAGGCATACAGGTTTTGCACTCTTGTTTTATGTATGCTACATGAATGACTTATTTATGTGATTTGTGCTGCTTGCTTTTATAAGACAAACACCCCGGCTAACAAAATATAGAATTAGACTCATGGCATGAATTTTGATGCATGTGAAACTAAGTAGATAGTGTTTAACATTTTTTCCCCTTCTTTTGGAAAATAGTTTATAATCAATACTATTGGAAACGTTCTCATTTTTTCCCTTTATCCTATTTTTCCGACGTCATATGTCCAAAGCCTATTCATTTTACTGCAATGTCCTCCAGCTTAGTATCTGCTTCGAGTTCTGTGGCTCCTCAGAAGCCTCTCCTCAGGTATTGTACGTCTTGAACTGAGTTAATAAATTAAATTTTCTGTATTCTTTACTGATTTTGGCTCAAATGACTAAATTCTCGGTCCGCACTGTCTTTCTAATAAATTTTACAGGTTGAAATTCACTTCTTTAAACAAAACACATGGAGACAGCAGGTAGAGGAGTGAAACGAAGACCTGCCCTGAGGTCAAAGTTTTGTGCACCGTTACAAGATTAACCATGACGGGCAGTTGTACATATTTGTTACTTTCTGAAAGAATTTTTAAACTAATATCATAACTTGTTAGGCTTATTTTCACCTTTTTCTTAGTAAATGGTAACCCACTTCTTCCAAATTAACAATTGCAATTTTTTTTTAGAGATTTCCGAACCCGTCAATAGATGTTGGACAAAAAATGTTTATTTCATGTTTGTTGAAATGAGATGCATATAGCATGCTTTTGTGGGGTTGGAAATGATGTCTTTGAATAATCTTTTATCGATCGTATCATATGCATAGGTCTTTTTCTCCATTTCTATCTCTATATAGTCTTAAAGGTTGTGGACAGCTCATCTCGGATTGTGGTACTAAAAGGTCTTTAGTTCATGAACCTGTCAATTTTCCATTTGGAGTTTTTCATGCCTCTTAAAGCTAATGAGTTTTTTTTTTTTAAAAAAAAAAAAAAATATTTCTTAGAGAGAAAGGCAAAATGTTATACAACAACCTCCTGTGCCAAATGTTAGTCAGCAGGGTTTGTAAACTGTAGTTGATGAGATGAAGAATGAGTCATAAATGAATAATGAAGTTCCAAAAGAGGATAATATCTTGCTGCAGTCCTGTAGAATAGAGCAAGGAGTTGAAGTAGCGACAACAGGCAAAGTGTGTGGTTGTCCTCGCTCCAGATTCCTTCAAGATGAATCCTTAGAGGAGCTTGAGGTATGAACAACTTACTTTTAGTAGTCCTTTCTTTTCAGAGTAAGTTTTTGTTTAGCATCTTTCTTCCCTTTATTACCTAATCTGAAGGCCTTTTTTCTGATCGTGGATTATGAGATGATGAGAAAAGGAGTAAAAATTTGAAGGAAAATGGTTTCTCTTATGCAAGTAAATTGAATCTAAAAGGTTTTATGTTAGGCTTTAAGATTAAAAATTAAGTAATCAAAGAAAATCCAATCTACGAACAGGCTTGAAAATCTGTATGTGAAACTCTAATCTTGCTCGGATTTTGATATCTTATGCTTGTTTCTAGACCGTATTCAACACTATAGATTGTATGTTGTGCATGTTTAGATGGTTCCGTCTTTTATTTGATTGAATTCTAATTGGTGAATGGTAACCATACAAATTGGTAGGCATAATTTCTTGGGAATCTTAATGTGTTAGCTCTTTCCATATCCTCCCTGCCTAGAAGGCGAATCCAGCATTTTTTTTGGGGGGGGTGTTATGTCTGAGCATATTTAAGACACAATTCAATCACAAGGATCAATGTTGAGCTTTATTGATTATCAGAAATTACAGAAAAGATAGGAAAGGAGAAGAAAAGAAGAAGGAGCACAGCTCCAGTACAGAGGAAGGGAGAAGGAGAGAGAGATTGAGCTCGAAGCTCAGGGGAACAAAAATGGGGATTGGGGATGAAGGTAACCGTCACCAAAATGTCTATTCTCTGAATGAGGATATTATCCCAATCTGGCCCTATTTATAGGCTCGGGTGCCGGGTTGTAGTTGTGACCCGCGAGATGACCCGAACTCCCACTCCCTTCCTGAGCACACACACTATACATCATTATTTCACTAACATAGCATTCCCTCCCTCTTAAAAAAATTTTGTCCCCAAAATTATCAAGAAGTTCGGCCATTTTCTTGATGAACTCCTTTGCAATTTTGCAGGTTCCACCAGGGTCAAAGACATAACTTGATTTGTCTGCATTCAACCCAGTTCCAATCTTCTGGATATAAGAAGCTTTGAACTCAAACTCTTTCCTTATGGCAATGGAAAGTTTTTTAAAAACTTTGAGTCAGCCTGCAATTTCTTCTTTCTTAGACAAAATGTAGACACAAAAGCAAATATCATAGGGCTGATCACCTTGGGCCAAATAAAATCCTCCCAACTCAGCTTAAGTACATCAAACTCTTTACCAAGATCTTTGACCAGAACAATTTTATCTCCCAGTATCTTCTCCATTCCCCTTAACTCAATCACAACACATGTCAAAAATCTGCATCCAACCATGATCAATATGGTTAGAATTCTGGATATACATCTCTACTTTCCATAAATCAGCACTATCAATAGGAAACTTGCACGAACTCAAAGAAGCAAATCCAATCCCATTTAAATGATCATTGGTCACAATATTTTCATTTTTCATATTACCCCCTGGATCATATACTAGAAAAACCATTTGTAGGAATGAATTCATGCAGTAAGTTGCTCCCCGGTACTTAAAGCCTACACAACCCATTTCTTTATTTGAGTCATATGTACAGTAATCAATGACCTCCCGAACAACAACACCAACTTCAATAATCACTGAATCTTGCACAAGATACATCTTACTGAGATCATAGAGCTCACTGAGAGACATTAATGATGTAAACCCCCACTCACTATCTCTTTGAATAAACTGAGCATATCGACTCCCTCCTTGAGGTAATGTAGCTGAATCCACAACATCTAAATACATGGACAAATAATCTACATTGTTCCCCTTAAGAAGGTTGAGTATCCGCCATTTGTAACCACCCACAACAGAAACCCCTGAATATAGCATTTTCGTGTTCAGACAAGTATAGTTCTCGATTTTCCACAAGAATCTTGGAGCTTGTGACTCTTTAACATCTTGGTTCTCCCTAATATTAGCATTTTCTGAATGTGCTAATCCCATTGGTCATGGTCCTTCAAATAAGGGCCGAGTGCCTTCTACTACAACCAAGTGGTTCTCTTGCGGCACAAGGATAGCTTGATCTGCTTGTTTAGATGCCTTATTCAGCAGCTTTTGCAAATCACCTACCCCCTCATACAAAATTCTGCATTCAGATCTCAAGGTAGAGAGCTTTGAAACATCTTCTTGAGAATCAGCAACCTTAGCTTCCAATTCCCTCAGAGAAGATTCCAATAGTGACCTCTCTTATTCTAGCATTTGCACATGTGCATTTGTTTCCTTCATATCAGTAAGCCCTCCTCTTAGCATTTGCATACCACTCTTTTGGGACATATTCTCCCTTCTCAGTAAATCTAGTTCTTCACTAAAAGAATTGACACCAATGACATGAGTGTCATGTATTACTTTCTCAGTGCCACCTCTAGTGGACAGCTTAGTCTGCAGCTTTTCCAACTGATCTTCAAGGAGTAGTAGGGTCTCCTGACCTGTCCCATTTCCTTTGCTTGCACCACTCTCCCCACCAAGCTTCATGAGGATGAAATCTGATAGGGATATATCAGAACCAAACTTCTCATTGTTGAAACATTCCGTACATAAATCAAAATCTTCCAGCTTCGGACAATGATAGCGCTTCCAAGAGCAATCAGCTGAACATAAATTGCAATGGTACGAAAGTCCTTCAGATTTGATTATCTCCTCCACAAACTCGCTATCCTTAATTCTTTCAAGAATCTCAGTAGGAGTCGAGGTCAAGCTTTTCTGCTCCAATTCTCTGAGCCTAGTCTTACATGTTCTTGTAGGCACTAATAATTCCTCAAACTGCCCTTCCTTGTCACCCGAAATCTCATTTTTAGTTCTACTAGCCACACCTAATTCACTATCATTTGTAGATACAATTTTTCCCACTACACTTGATGTTGATATATCATCAAATTTGTTACACAAGGCTTCCAAAAATCCTTGCCAATCGTTTGATCCGTGTTTAGAAATATAACTAAATCCCCAATAACATGTTTCCCCCCTAAAGTAATCAAAAGCCATATCTATCTTCAAATGATTATCTATTTGATGCAAATAGAAATAGTTTTCAGCTTGAGTCATCCATTCCCTAGGGTACTTTCCATAAAATTTGGGAAAGTCTAATTTAGGCAACTCAATGTCACCCATCCCATTGATACCGACATCAAAACAAACTTCTGGTGCTCTGTCACCATGTTGATTTCCAAAAATACCATCTCCTAGACTGAAATTAGTACTCAGTTGTTTATCTATAGGAGAATTATAATTTCTTCCACTAATCGCACCATCCCAAGGCTTTTCATGTTCAATTAACAAATTTAATTTTGTACTAATCTCATTGAACTTTTGTTCTGACACCTTCTCTACCGAATTAAGTCCACATTCCACAAAATTAGTCTCGGAAAATACCTGAAATTTGTCGTGAAACACCGAATATCTCACACCATCCTTATCGGCTGCCATCTCCGGCCGAAACTGATTCGGATTGTGCGAAAATTCTTTGAGGCTTCTACTGTCATTCAATTGAGAAAAAAATTGATCCACCGAATTCTCCGATTCATTTCGGAATTCTGATGCAATAGGAATCATCTCCCGCTGATTCCAAGCATAATAATCCTGTTGATTCCAAGCATAATACTCCGGCGATTCTTCCGAGAATCGAGTGCTCTGATACCAATTGTTATGTCTGAGCATATTTAAGACACAATTCAATCACAAGGATCAATGTTGAGCTTTATTGATTATCAGAAATTACAGAAAAGATAGGAAAGGAGAAGAAAAGAAGAAGGAGCACAGCTCCAGTACAGAGGAAGGGAGAAGGAGAGAGAGATTGAGCTCGAAGCTCAGGGGAACAAAAATGGGGATTGGGGATGAAGGTAACCGTCACCAAAATGTCTATTCTCTGAATGAGGATATTATCCCAATCTGGCCCTATTTATAGGCTCGGGTGCCGGGTTGTAGTTGTGACCCGCGAGATGACCCGAACTCCCACTCCCTTCCTGAGCACACACACTATACATCATTATTTCACTAACATAGCATTCCCTCCCTCTTAAAAAAATTTTGTCCCCAAAATTATCAAGAAGTTCGGCCATTTTCTTGATGAACTCCTTTGCAATTTTGCAGGTTCCACCAGGGTCAAAGACATAACTTGATTTGTCTGCATTCAACCCAGTTCCAATCTTCTGGATATAAGAAGCTTTGAACTCAAACTCTTTCCTTATGGCAATGGAAAGTTTTTTAAAAACTTTGAGTCAGCCTGCAATTTCTTCTTTCTTAGACAAAATGTAGACACAAAAGCAAATATCATAGGGCTGATCACCTTGGGCCAAATAAAATCCTCCCAACTCAGCTTAAGTACATCAAACTCTTTACCAAGATCTTTGACCAGAACAATTTTATCTCCCAGTATCTTCTCCATTCCCCTTAACTCAATCACAACACATGTCAAAAATCTGCATCCAACCATGATCAATATGGTTAGAATTCTGGATATACATCTCTACTTTCCATAAATCAGCACTATCAATAGGAAACTTGCACGAACTCAAAGAAGCAAATCCAATCCCATTTAAATGATCATTGGTCACAATATTTTCATTTTTCATATTACCCCCTGGATCATATACTAGAAAAACCATTTGTAGGAATGAATTCATGCAGTAAGTTGCTCCCCGGTACTTAAAGCCTACACAACCCATTTCTTTATTTGAGTCATATGTACAGTAATCAATGACCTCCCGAACAACAACACCAACTTCAATAATCACTGAATCTTGCACAAGATACATCTTACTGAGATCATAGAGCTCACTGAGAGACATTAATGATGTAAACCCCCACTCACTATCTCTTTGAATAAACTGAGCATATCGACTCCCTCCTTGAGGTAATGTAGCTGAATCCACAACATCTAAATACATGGACAAATAATCTACATTGTTCCCCTTAAGAAGGTTGAGTATCCGCCATTTGTAACCACCCACAACAGAAACCCCTGAATATAGCATTTTCGTGTTCAGACAAGTATAGTTCTCGATTTTCCACAAGAATCTTGGAGCTTGTGACTCTTTAACATCTTGGTTCTCCTAATATTAGCATTTTCTGAATGTGCTAATCCCATTGGTCATGGTCCTTCAAATAAGGGCCGAGTGCCTTCTACTACAACCAAGTGGTTCTCTTGCGGCACAAGGATAGCTTGATCTGCTTGTTTAGATGCCTTATTCAGCAGCTTTTGCAAATCACCTACCCCCTCATACAAAATTCTGCATTCAGATCTCAAGGTAGAGAGCTTTGAAACATCTTCTTGAGAATCAGCAACCTTAGCTTCCAATTCCCTCAGAGAAGATTCCAATAGTGACCTCTCTTATTCTAGCATTTGCACATGTGCATTTGTTTCCTTCATATCAGTAAGCCCTCCTCTTAGCATTTGCATACCACTCTTTTGGGACATATTCTCCCTTCTCAGTAAATCTAGTTCTTCACTAAAAGAATTGACACCAATGACATGAGTGTCATGTATTACTTTCTCAGTGCCACCTCTAGTGGACAGCTTAGTCTGCAGCTTTTCCAACTGATCTTCAAGGAGTAGTAGGGTCTCCTGACCTGTCCCATTTCCTTTGCTTGCACCACTCTCCCCACCAAGCTCCATGAGGATGAAATCTGATAGGGATATATCAGAACCAAACTTCTCATTGTTGAAGCATTCAGTACATAAATCAAAATCTTCCAGCTTCGGACAATGATAGCGCTTCCAAGAGCAATCAGCTGAACATAAATTGCAATGGTACGAAAGTCCTTCAGATTTGATTATCTCCTCCACAAACTCGCTATCCTTAATTCTTTCAAGAATCTCAGTAGGAGTCGAGGCCAAGCTTTTCTGCTCCAATTCTCTGAGCCTAGTCTTACATGTTCTTGTAGGCACTAATAATTCCTCAAACTGCCCTTCCTTGTCACCCGAAATTTCATTTTTAGTTCTACTAGCCACACCTAATTCGCTATCATTTGTAGATACAATTTTTCCCACTACACTTGATGTTGATATATCATCAAATTTGTTACACAAGGCTGCCAAAAATCCTTGCCAATCGTTTGATCCGTGTTTAGAAATATAACTAAATCCCCAATAACATGTTTCCCCCCTAAAGTAATCAAAAGCCATATCTATCTTCAAATGATTATCTATTTGATGCAAATAGAAATAGTTTTCAGCTTGAGTCATCCATTCCCTAGGGTACTTTCCATAAAATTTGGGAAAGTCTAATTTAGGCAACTCAATGTCACCCATCCCATTGATACCGACATCAAAACAAACTTCTGGTGCTCTGTCACCATGTTGATTTCCAAAAATACCATCTCCTAGACTGAAATTAGTACTCAGTTGTTTATCTATAGGAGAATTATAATTTCTTCCACTAATCGCACCATCCCAAGGCTTTTCATGTTCAATTAACAAATTTAATTTTGTACTAATCTCATTGAACTTTTGTTCTGACACCTTCTCTACCGAATTAAGTCCACATTCCACAAAATTAGTCTCGGAAAATACCTGAAATTTGTCGTGAAACACCGAATATCTCACACCATCCTTATCGGCTGCCATCTCCGGCCGAAACTGATTCGGATTGTGCGAAAATTCTTTGAGGCTTCTACTGTCATTCAATTGAGAAAAAAATTGATCCACCGAATTCTCCGATTCATTTCGGAATTCTGATGCAATAGGAATCATCTCCCGCTGATTCCAAGCATAATAATCCTGTTGATTCCAAGCATAATACTCCGGCGATTCTTCCGAGAATCGAGTGCTCTGATACCAATTGTTATGTCTGAGCATATTTAAGACACAATTCAATCACAAGGATCAATGTTGAGCTTTATTGATTATCAGAAATTACAGAAAAGATAGGAAAGGAGAAGAAAAGAAGAAGGAGCACAGCTCCAGTACAGAGGAAGGGAGAAGGAGAGAGAGATTGAGCTCGAAGCTCAGGGGAACAAAAATGGGGATTGGGGATGAAGGTAACCGTCACCAAAATGTCTATTCTCTGAATGAGGATATTATCCCAATCTGGCCCTATTTATAGGCTCGGGTGCCGGGTTGTAGTTGTGACCCGCGAGATGACCCGAACTCCCACTCCCTTCCTGAGCACACACACTATACATCATTATTTCACTAACATAGCATTCCCTCCCTCTTAAAAAAATTTTGTCCCCAAAATTATCAAGAAGTTCGGCCATTTTCTTGATGAACTCCTTTGCAATTTTGCAGGTTCCACCAGGGTCAAAGACATAACTTGATTTGTCTGCATTCAACCCAGTTCCAATCTTCTGGATATAAGAAGCTTTGAACTCAAACTCTTTCCTTATGGCAATGGAAAGTTTTTTAAAAACTTTGAGTCAGCCTGCAATTTCTTCTTTCTTAGACAAAATGTAGACACAAAAGCAAATATCATAGGGCTGATCACCTTGGGCCAAATAAAATCCTCCCAACTCAGCTTAAGTACATCAAACTCTTTACCAAGATCTTTGACCAGAACAATTTTATCTCCCAGTATCTTCTCCATTCCCCTTAACTCAATCACAACACATGTCAAAAATCTGCATCCAACCATGATCAATATGGTTAGAATTCTGGATATACATCTCTACTTTCCATAAATCAGCACTATCAATAGGAAACTTGCACGAACTCAAAGAAGCAAATCCAATCCCATTTAAATGATCATTGGTCACAATATTTTCATTTTTCATATTACCCCCTGGATCATATACTAGAAAAACCATTTGTAGGAATGAATTCATGCAGTAAGTTGCTCCCCGGTACTTAAAGCCTACACAACCCATTTCTTTATTTGAGTCATATGTACAGTAATCAATGACCTCCCGAACAACAACACCAACTTCAATAATCACTGAATCTTGCACAAGATACATCTTACTGAGATCATAGAGCTCACTGAGAGACATTAATGATGTAAACCCCCACTCACTATCTCTTTGAATAAACTGAGCATATCGACTCCCTCCTTGAGGTAATGTAGCTGAATCCACAACATCTAAATACATGGACAAATAATCTACATTGTTCCCCTTAAGAAGGTTGAGTATCCGCCATTTGTAACCACCCACAACAGAAACCCCTGAATATAGCATTTTCGTGTTCAGACAAGTATAGTTCTCGATTTTCCACAAGAATCTTGGAGCTTGTGACTCTTTAACATCTTGGTTCTCCCTAATATTAGCATTTTCTGAATGTGCTAATCCCATTGGTCATGGTCCTTCAAATAAGGGCCGAGTGCCTTCTACTACAACCAAGTGGTTCTCTTGCGGCACAAGGATAGCTTGATCTGCTTGTTTAGATGCCTTATTCAGCAGCTTTTGCAAATCACCTACCCCCTCATACAAAATTCTGCATTCAGATCTCAAGGTAGAGAGCTTTGAAACATCTTCTTGAGAATCAGCAACCTTAGCTTCCAATTCCCTCAGAGAAGATTCCAATAGTGACCTCTCTTATTCTAGCATTTGCACATGTGCATTTGTTTCCTTCATATCAGTAAGCCCTCCTCTTAGCATTTGCATACCACTCTTTTGGGACATATTCTCCCTTCTCAGTAAATCTAGTTCTTCACTAAAAGAATTGACACCAATGACATGAGTGTCATGTATTACTTTCTCAGTGCCACCTCTAGTGGACAGCTTAGTCTGCAGCTTTTCCAACTGATCTTCAAGGAGTAGTAGGGTCTCCTGACCTGTCCCATTTCCTTTGCTTGCACCACTCTCCCCACCAAGCTCCATGAGGATGAAATCTGATAGGGATATATCAGAACCAAACTTCTCATTGTTGAAGCATTCAGTACATAAATCAAAATCTTCCAGCTTCGGACAATGATAGCGCTTCCAAGAGCAATCAGCTGAACATAAATTGCAATGGTACGAAAGTCCTTCAGATTTGATTATCTCCTCCACAAACTCGCTATCCTTAATTCTTTCAAGAATCTCAGTAGGAGTCGAGGTCAAGCTTTTCTGCTCCAATTCTCTGAGCCTAGTCTTACATGTTCTTGTAGGCACTAATAATTCCTCAAACTGCCCTTCCTTGTCACCCGAAATCTCATTTTTAGTTCTACTAGCCACACTAATTCACTATCATTTGTAGATACAATTTTTCCCACTACACTTGATGTTGATATATCATCAAATTTGTTACACAAGGCTTCCAAAAATCCTTGCCAATCGTTTGATCCGTGTTTAGAAATATAACTAAATCCCCAATAACATGTTTCCCCCCTAAAGTAATCAAAAGCCATATCTATCTTCAAATGATTATCTATTTGATGCAAATAGAAATAGTTTTCAGCTTGAGTCATCCATTCCCTAGGGTACTTTCCATAAAATTTGGGAAAGTCTAATTTAGGCAACTCAATGTCACCCATCCCATTGATACCGACATCAAAACAAACTTCTGGTGCTCTGTCACCATGTTGATTTCCAAAAATACCATCTCCTAGACTGAAATTAGTACTCAGTTGTTTATCTATAGGAGAATTATAATTTCTTCCACTAATCGCACCATCCCAAGGCTTTTCATGTTCAATTAACAAATTTAATTTTGTACTAATCTCATTGAACTTTTGTTCTGACACCTTCTCTACCGAATTAAGTCCACATTCCACAAAATTAGTCTCGGAAAATACCTGAAATTTGTCGTGAAACACCGAATATCTCACACCATCCTTATCGGCTGCCATCTCCGGCCGAAACTGATTCGGATTGTGCGAAAATTCTTTGAGGCTTCTACTGTCATTCAATTGAGAAAAAAATTGATCCACCGAATTCTCCGATTCATTTCGGAATTCTGATGCAATAGGAATCATCTCCCGCTGATTCCAAGCATAATAATCCTGTTGATTCCAAGCATAATACTCCGGCGATTCTTCCGAGAATCGAGTGCTCTGATACCAATTGTTATGTCTGAGCATATTTAAGACACAATTCAATCACAAGGATCAATGTTGAGCTTTATTGATTATCAGAAATTACAGAAAAGATAGGAAAGGAGAAGAAAAGAAGAAGGAGCACAGCTCCAGTACAGAGGAAGGGAGAAGGAGAGAGAGATTGAGCTCGAAGCTCAGGGGAACAGAAATGGGGATTGGGGATGAAGGTAACCATCACCAAAATGTCTATTCTCTGAATGAGGATATTATCCCAATCTGGCCCTATTTATAGGCTCGGGTGCCGGGTTGTAATTGTGACCCGCGAGATGACCCGAACTCCCACTCCCTTCCTGAGTTCGAAACCCACCAGCACACACACTATACATCATTATTTCACTATCATAACAGGGGGACATTAATATTTTAAAGGATTTTGTTGAGTTACTTTTCCCAAGGATAAAAATATATGAATTTCACAACGTTGGGGAGGCGGCAATCAGAGCCCGCCACCTGAGAACTTCATGGTGTAGTTCCGTGCCATAGCTCTACATTTTGAAATAGAGGGCTTTATGTGATGATTCCTCCTATCAAAAGTTGGTATAGTTGGTTTAAGATGCAGTCTTTTCAGAAATTTTTTTTGAACCCATGAAATTTCTGTTGAGATCAAAATAACATTTATGTTTTGAGAGCCTTGATAAGTAACATATTTTATGGCAAAAAAGCTTCTCCAGGGATACTAGAACTATTTTATAGCTAAAACGGGATAAACAACAGATGTTATGGCAGTAAAGCTTCTACAATATTTTTTTTTTTTTTATTTTATTCAAAGAAGCTTCTCCAATGTTACTACAACTATTTTATAGCTAAACCAGCGAAGGGAAAATTTTATTTTTGGCTTCTGAAATTTGAAAACAAGTTATTTTAGAGTTTAGACACTGAAGAAAAGACACCGAATGATATTCAATCATCCTTTCATGTTTTTGATGGAGTTGTGTGGAAATTAGAAAAGTAAGATATGAATCTACTATCTCAAGAAAAACTCAAGGGTGTACAACATAACTGAATGTTTCATAAACGGTATGCACAATAGATGCACAAAAGTTTGAAATACTTTGCACATTGGAGAAATCACGAATACGACCTCTACGTGAAAATAGACGAAGCCTTAGCCATTTTCACGTTGATATATTATTTGACACTCTGATCATTAAAATTTTGTGCTATCTTGAGTTTGACTCGTTCCTAACTTTCAATATAATGTCTATCAGGCAATTGAGGAAAACAAAAATCGTTGGACGTCTCTTTTTGAGCCATTCATATTCTTCGGCACATACATGGATTATTTTTAGATAGAATATCAACAGGTAGTGATGATGACATGATAAATTGCAAAACCTGGGCCAAATATGTAATATACGCTTGCTTACTCAAAAGGTATGAAGTCTTTTCCTGCCCTTGTTTGGTTTGTTTTAAGCTTCCACCCAGTAATGTTGCTCATTTGTTTACTGAAATCAATGAGATTAAGGAAGGACGCTCATGGTCAGCTCCTTTGTTGTCCTTACCCTGGTTCATTCTAGACCCTGTCACTGTTAATTTATTATGGCAAGTAGCGAGTTCAAGGGGTGAGGTATGTTCTTACGCTCTCAGGAAAGCAAGAATATTCTTATTTGTATGGTATATAAGGAAGAATGATCTCACAAGTTTCGTTTTCCTAGAGGAGTTGAGCCTCCAAAATTGCATAGATCAGACCTTTTCCAGACAAGTCTGTTAGTAAAAAGAGGAGAAGAACTCGAGGGTTAGGCTCAGGAGAGTCCTTGCCCTCGGCCAGGAGCAATAGAGCTGAAGGTTTTCATCCTAAAAAACCAACAGAAAATATCTTACAGCACCCTCCTCTGCAAATAGCATGGTAGTCCTCGCTCCAGATTCATAGGAATGAATGCTTAGAAGAGCTTGAGGTTTTCCAGCTTACTTTTAGTAGTCCCTTCTTTCCAGAATATGCAATTTTGCACCCTAATTTAGGGAGATTAGCCGGTTTGGTCCTCAAAGTATTTACGAAATTATCGTTTCGTCCTCAAAGTTTTTTCACTTCTCCATTAGTCCTTATTGTTTTTACACGCTTCATATATGGTCCTACCACTGCGAACCGGGCGGATTCCGACCAATAACGAGCACGTGCGTGTCACGTGAGTTTGCTAGAGGGGCAAATTTGTCCAAAAAAATACATCCCCAATCCCACCAGTCTTCTCCTACATCCACCACCTCCCCCTCCACCACCACCACCACCACCGCCGCCTCCTCTACCATGTCCTCCACCTACACCACCTCCTACACCTCCAGCTGCTCAAACCCCTCTACCATGGCCTCCTCCAAGTCCACCACCACCTCCAAGGCCGCCTCCTCCACCTCCTCCACCACCACCCCTCCTCCAAGTCCACCACCACCTCCAAGACCTCCTCCTGCTCCTCCACCTACACCGAATCCACCACCATGGCCTCCACCAAGGCCGCCTCCTCCACCTCCCCCTCCACCACCACCGCTGCCGCCTCATCCACCAAGTCCTCCACATAGGAAGCGCGCAATTACAATGAGGACTATTTAGGAAGCGCGAAATTACAATGAGGACTATTTAGGAAGCTCTAAATTACTTTGAGGACCAAACAGACCAATACTTTGAGTGTAGATGGTGGAGGGTTTGGATGACTTGGTGGAGGAAGAGGAGGAGGTGGCGATAGAGGTGGAGGAGGTGGTCTTGGAGGAGGCCATGGTGGAGGGTTTGGAGCAGCTGGAGGTGTAGGAGGTGGTGGGTGGTGAAGGGGGAGGTGGAGGAGGCGGTGGTGGTGGTGGTGGAGGGGAGGTGGAGGAGGCGGCCTTGGAGGTGGTGGTGGACTTGGAGGAGGCCATGGTAGAGGGTTTTGAGCAGCTGGAGGTGTAGGAGGTGGTGTAGGTGGAGGACTTGGTAGAGGAGGCGGTGGTGGTGGAGGGGGATGTGGAGGAGGCGGTGGTGGTGGAGGTAGGAGAAGACTGGTAGGATTGGGAATGTATTTTTTTGGACAAATTTGCCCCTCTAGCAAACTCACGTGACACGCACGTGCTCGTTATTGGTCGGAATCCGCCCAGGTTCGCGGTGGTAGGACCATATATGAAGCGCGTAAAAACAATAAGGACTAATGGAGAAGTGAAAAAACTTTGAGGACGAAACGATAATTTTGTAAATACTTTGAGGACCAAACATGCTAATCTCCCCCCTAATTTACATAGGTTACCTGAATGACTGTTTATGCAATTCGTACATTTTAGACATGTGGAAAACATGAATTACTATTTATGCAATTTGTGCAGTTTGCATTCAGAGAGTTTGCTGTTGTGCTTTTATGTTTGTCGCATAAATGGATGTTTATGTGATTTGTGCAGTTTACGTGCATAAGACATACATATTTTGCAGGCTTGTTCTATATATGTTGCGTGAATGACCATTTATATTATCCATGCAGTTTGTGTGCATAAGATATACAGATTTTGCACTGTTGTTTTATATATGTTGTGTGAATGACTTTTTATGTGATTTGTGCCTCTTGCTTTTATAAGAAAACACTCAAACTAAAGAAGTACAGAAAATCGAACTTGTAGCCATGAAATTCAATGCATGTGAAATAAGTAAATAGTGTTTAAACTTTTTTTATTTATGAACAATATCACTGGAAACCTTTTGAAAATTTCCTTTTATTCTAATTTTCCAATGTCATATATACAAAGCCTTATGAGTTGACTGCAATGTCGTCTAGCTTAGCATCCGCTTCAGGTTCTGAGGCTCCTCAGAAGCCAGTTCTCAGGTATTGTACGCCTTATAGCATGTTAACAAATTAATCCGCTGCATGCTTTACTGCTTTTAGCTCAAATCACCTGATTCTTTGTCCGCAGTTGATTTTCTCGTGCATTTTACATGTTGAAATTCATCTTTTTACAGAAAGCACCTGGATATAAAAGGTAGAGGATCGGAACCAAGACTGCCCTGAGTTTCAAAACTCATGTGCACCATTACGACATCTATCTAACCATGATAGGCAATTGTATATATTGTTACTCAGTGAAATATATTGTTTAACTAATACCGTGACTCGTTAAGCTTCTGTCTGCCTTTTTCTTTGGAAATTGTGTTTTAGTTCTTCCAAATTATCAATTGCAATTTATTTTTAGAGATTTCCAGAACCCCTCAATTTCTATTTGAAAAGAAATTGTTTATTCCATGTTTGTTGAAATGAGATGCATATGTAGGGATGGAAAATGATATATTTTGAACAATGTTGTATCGTCCAATATTATCATATGGATTAATGGATGGGTCTTTTTATCTCTATATAGAAAAAGTCAAAAAGGTTATGGAATTTTCATTTCAGGCTTTGGTACTAAAAGACCTCTAGTTCATGAACTTGTCAATTTTTCGTTTGGAGTTTTTCATGTTTTTTTTTATTGTGATGAGTTTTCATAAAAGTTCTTTATTAGACGAAAGGAAAATAATGTGCGATATTTAATACTTGGCACATTTGAAAAACAGTTTCCTATATATTCCATGACTTATCATGATTGGTAATCTATATTTCTAACATTTTTATTCAAAATAATGTATATTATTAACAATTTTATTTCTACTTACGCATCATAATATATCATGTTATTTGTTACCGTACCTAATGTGTAATATCCTTCAATGTGCGTCTAATTGCAGATTTTTTTTTTTTATTTCCATATATATATATATATATTCACTTTGGATATATGTTATTTGTTACCGTACCTAATGTGTAATGTCCCTCTATGTGCATCTAATTGCAGAATAATATTTTTATATTCACTTTGGATATATGTTATTTGTTACCGTACCTAATGTGTAATGTCCCTCTATGTGCGTCTAATTGCGATAATATATATATATATATATATATATATATATATATATATATATATTTGTATTCACTTTGATATTATGATGTGAATGTCATGGTAAATTTGTGTCAAATTTTACAATTTTATTATCGAGACAAATTCAATATCTTTAAGTACAGGTATATAATTTAGGTATGTGTATTCAAGACATTACAACAGCTATGGTTATACTTAACACCTTTCATTATCCGTGCAGGCGTGCACATAAAATGTCGAACTCTGTATATAATTACATATTATGAGATCTATTATGAAACGTAACTATTGTGCCCCTTTCCCCTTTAGTTCCATCTATTGTTATTATTATGTGAATCACTAAAATATTTTGTTAATATTGTTTTAAATGTTCCCATTTTTTTTCCCATAAGAAAGAAATACTACTCATTTTAACTTAATTAGTTAGTCATTGGCTAATTGTCGAAGAGTTTCACATAGATTTCCATTTTAGAAAGAAAAAAAGCGGTCATTACAATAGAAACTTAAGATGACTCATTTCTTAATATTCTTTATAATTACATCAATATGAAAATATGTTATTGCCAATTCTGATTTACACAAGTATGTATAATGCCTATTACGATGTAGTGGTAGTTAGAAAACCACTTCAAACCATGATGAAATAGAAAGGAAAAAAAAATCACATTATTATCTTTTTTTTGAAATTTTGTAAAATAATGTTTTACATCCTATCATCTATTTCTCCCCCTGTTTTTTTTTTTTTTTTTTTTGCCCTTTTTGTATTATCCTCCCATTCTTGATGTAATCATACAATATAGCCCTTAGTTTGCTCAATTTCAACCACATATGTATAAAAAGATATGGAGGTATACTAGTAATTGTTTCACTTCTGCAAATTATAATCCTGCCAAACATATAATTTCAAATTAGAATTGATTTACATGCGTCCACTTAGAAGCAAATAATTGACTTATACTATGAGGAAAACATTCATATTATGTAGCATAGGAATGCTTCTAAATAGATGTGCGGATCCAACAACTTGGTATTGGAAAAGAATTTGTACAAGAACATATATTATAAGTTTATATAAAAGACAACGAAAATATAGTTCAAGCGGTAAAACGCTTCATTTCCAACTGGTATGTTGGAGTTTAATTCATGCTAGAAAAAAAGTAGGAAACTACCATTTACCTCCTGGAGAGGTGGACTTTTTTTTTTTTTTTTTTTTAGTATATATAATTTTGAGGGAAAGACTTGATATTTCAAAGGGTTTCTTTTGAATTTTTTCCTCTAAAAAGTGTAAATGTAAATTTCAAAATATTGAGGATGACACCGCTTTAGATCTGCCCTGCTTCTCAAACCCTGTTACCAATTTATTTAAAAACACACACTTTTGATAGACCAAAAGTTGGATAAAAGCCATGTAAGATATTGCTAAAAATAAAATGAAATAAGTAACTGTAATATGTTTTTGAGATAATATATCCCAGAAGCATATGCAGTGGGACATCTTTAGATGCTAATTCTGAGAGAACTTTCCTAGTTGTTATGGACAGTAGCAGGTACATGATGCAAGAAGTAGTGAGGCATTTATCGGTGAAATATACATAAACTCCCTATTGGAATATTCTTGTGATTAGGGAAAACTATAATAATGATCATAATTATAATCATACCGTTATTAAAAATGTCAATTTTGATTTAAAAATTTATGAGGGACATGGGGCAACCAGGTTGCTGACTATGGCCAGGATAACCTTCATTTAGCTTTAACTGGGGTGAAGGACATTACAAAACATGATTTGCCAAATGGAATTTCTGCCTAACGGTGTGTGAAATTATTTTTGAGTTTTTTTTCTCGCAAAGTTGATAATGAGATTGGAGGACTGGACACATTGACGGTGTCTCTGATTCTAGCTAGTGTTGGGAAATCTTTCTTCATTTTCTTCTTGGATGAATAAATAATCACTTTCCTTAAGTGATATTTTGCCCCTTATAACGCAAGGTTGTGATGCAAATTCACTAAGAATACAAAAAAGCCTTACTTGAATTTGAGTGCACTCTCAAATTCAATCTTAGAATGTTTGGTTGGTGTGTTAGGATTTCTCTTGGTGTTTCCTGATATATCTCCTCTCCCACTTCTTTGAGCCTCTAGTCCTTTTATTGATAGGCTAGTACCTCTAGTTTGTGGATATGACCATTTATCTTAACCCATAATGGTGTCTTTACATGAACAATCGTACCTAGTATGGACATTCATGTTCCTTCACCATTAGTTACTTTCATATGGTCATACATTTCCAACTGTTCACACATTTTCAATTGGAAATGTTTCCAACAATCCCCTGTCATTTCCAATTGATAATTTTAGTTGTTCCAAATACAATCAATCAAAACGAATTGCGTAGATGCTGGTATCTCACGATTTGAACCAACACTTAGAGAAAATTCGTAAGTACAAATCTGAAGTGAAATGGTGAATAAATCCTTGACCCATTCATCCAAGTTGATAAGTAGTACAAATAATCACACAAATGAGTTCCTAGTACAAACATTCTTTAAACTGACACATAAATGGACGTGTGTCTTGTATCTCTCGTAAATGTATCAGAGTCAAGCCCTTCAGCTCCTTGAAGCGGCACCTCTTCACATTTACATAGGTAGACCTATCAAGAATACCCCGCAATTTGTACTCCGACGAAATCGTCTATAGATCTATTAAGGGCACAAGCCCAACCTTACTTTATATATGTGGGAATTTCAATCACCTTTCTATCCTGGATGGTAATATAGTTTGGTGTTTTCCATCATATATTGATGAGTTTAAACTCATTGAACTCATGACTAAGCGTTGTACTTAGCGTTGAGTTGAGTACCCACCATACATGACTAGAACATGGGCTTGAGTGCCCTCACATTTATCAATTAAAACACAAGAGCTCTAGTAAGATCATTTAGTCAACGGATCCGTCAAGTTTTGACTTCATCTTACCAAATAACCAGTGATCATACTACATTTAGTCAAATCAATTCAGTCATAGCTATGAAACTATAACTATAAACTTTCTTCTATTTTACATGAAACATAAGTCCTCAAGTCTTTTTCGACTATTAACTTATTACTTCTTTGTTCATACTTGCTACATGTTCATCTTTTGAACCAAAGCATCATTTGAATAATTAGCCTAAGAATTGAATCAAATCATTATTGATAGAATATTGAATATCATATCTTTTATTCAATAATATTTTCCCGTTATATAATCTTTCATTCTACAACCATAACCTATATGCGTTAATATTTTGCATATCATATCTGACACATTCAATTCCTCTTTCACAATTTTCTTGTTAAGGCTCAAAACCTTACATAACCATAGTCCTTTTATGTTGGACCTTTATTTTATTTCATGTCTCGCATTGGGACAATTCTGTTCCATTTAGTTGGAACACTACTAAATACATCCAGTTTATTTCTAGAAACTTTACAATAGCCTTAAACCCCAACTTTATAAAGTTTAAGCTGGATTTTCATTCATCATGTCCCGTACGAGAGTACTTCCATTCCATTCACTTGGAATGCTACTACAGTTTATTTCTACAACCTTTGTCAAGGACTTGAGTTTGACACTATGGTTTAAACCATTTTTGTCAACTCCAATTTCCACTTTACTATACCATTACATTCGGTATGTAAGAAACTGCCATTATAAATATTACCCCAGCGGACCTAAAGAACAATATCTTTCACTTCTTATCACATATAAACATAAATATTAATGTGAACAAGAACCATACCATTTTCTATTTTTCACTTAAAACACACCATCTTGGACCTTTAGATTCTAGTGTTTTAAACAAACAACGGAATCACCGATCTTTAGCTATATGGCAAGGTATAGATAAAGAGAAGTTAGATAACCTGTTAGCTTGTATTCGCAGTGACAACTACTTTTAGACTGCCTACAAGAGAGATACAGATAAGGATTTGATTAATCTTATAGATAGAGTAGATTTTGGGGATTTGTGTCGCATAGGTTTTATTAAAGTAGATCATGCCTTAGTGACCGCCTTAGTTGAGAGATGGCGCCTAAATAGCCACACATTTCACTTGCCTGGCGGGGAGGCGAACATCACTCGAGAGGACGTTAGAGTCTTTCTTGGACTACGCGTCGATGGCAATGAAGTATCTTTAAATGAGAAATTGAATTATAACCTCTCAAAATGGATAGGTATTATTAATGAATATTTGGGTTTTCAACCGAATAAAAATTCATTTAAGGGAAATGCCCTTAATCAACATGAAATATTAGCACATATTTCAGAGGCGTTGCCTGATGATGCTAGGATGGTGGACGTTCACAAAAGAGCTAGAGCTTTACTTTTAATTCTCATGTGTAGTTTATGTGAGTACCATACTCGACCCAAGTGATATATGTCTTGGTGACTCGGGAGCCAAACTTTTGGAAATTTTTGGGTGCCCGGGTTTTGATGATATGCTTTGACATTGTGGAGTACCATTTCCCTGATCGAGTCCTGAGGCAATTTGGATGTGAGCAGGCGGTACCAGAAGGAGCCGAGACTAACAGACTTGTTAAGGATGGTGATGTCCACAAGGTCAAACTTGTGGCGAGTAAGAACTGGTTCAAAGACCACAAGAATTACATCGAGCTGTCGCGGAAAAGAGCGGAGCATATAGTCGAAGGTGTTCTTGTAACGACGAGTTCAGTTTTTGTGCCTCGCAATGATTACATGACGTGGTACAAGAACATTACCGTCTTGCTTATAAATAAACCCCAAAGCAGGGACCCATCGAACCTTCGCAGGGGATTTCAACCGACCGCCTCATCTAATCTAATCCTTGTGACTTATATTTTATTACGCCATACATTATTATGTTTTAATTTTTCATGCACTTTTCTTATGTTTGATATTTATTACAGGTTACGGCGTCTACTCAGGTCATAGAGACCTTGCAACGGGAAGCAGGGACCATTAGTGATACGCGAACTAGAAGTTTGGTCACTTGGGCCGCAAACCATTTGACGAGTGCTTTACAGGTTGTTGGGAGGGTAATGAGATCCAGACTGCGGTCAACCAAGATATTAGAGCCGGTGATACAACTTCTATTGACATTCTTTAGATACCGTATGGTGGGCAGGACTCGGGTTGGTGTTAGCCAGGGAGGGCGTCGGTCTCGCCAGGAGACGGATGCTTATTATAAGTCGATTCAACGGACACAAGACAGTGGAGAGATTCTTGGGCCTTGGGATGTTTATATCCAACTCTTGCAGCCGTAGGAAGAGCCTAATAGAATACTAAACCTAGTGAGAGACCTAATGAGACTGAGCCTTCAACATCCATTTTTTGCTCTACCTCTCTTATGGATGATACTCTACCAAGTCAATATGATTACCGGTTTTCCAGTGACTTTGATTGGACTGCACCTGTGATTCCATTCCACGATCAGGTTGACATTTAGGGTGCATCTTCATCGGGTTTTTGGACTGATCTTATAGATGTTTTAAAGGATCGACCCTCGATCTCCCTTGTACTTGATCAGACCCAGCAGGAGACTCTACTTCTCCTTCCGCAGTCACTTAAAGAGACAATATTTATCAACCCCGAAGGTCTTCAATACGAGGACGGGCCTCATGGTACGGTAGTTCACACAAAACCGGTGAAATATAATGGCTGAGGTCGAACCACAAAAGAAAGAAACCTTGGACACCTTTGGAGCAACAGAGAAGACAATGATTTGTAATGCTTATTATTTTTATAGTTGTTTTACTTGGTTTTTGATGTGTATGATCTTTACAATAGTTTTGTTTAGTATGAAATGGTATTGTTGGAATTTCATTGATTTAGATTTGGATTTTTCCATTGTTGGAATGGAAGTGTTAGATTTTCATTGATTTGGTAAATTGTATTGTTAAAATGGAATTCGTATGGTTGTAATTATTGAAATTGGAAGTGTTATTGTGGAATTGTACCTATTTCTGTCTTTTGCAATTATTGGCCAAAAAACAAAAAAGTTTCAGCACCTTGACAGTGGCAGTTGAGGGCCAAATCCGTCCTCACCCTTCCAATTTTTTTATTTTTATTTTTTGCAATTTTAACCAGTCCCCTGCAAATCCAGAACGAATTTGTGAAATTCGTCCTCAATCCATGACAAATTCCACAAATCCGTCATGGGATGATGTGGAAAGACATGCTGGAAGTTAGTTCATGTCAGCCCAGGACGGATGTGGACGAATTTCACAAATCCGTCCTAGCAAAAAATGGTTGGTCCGAACAAAACATGTCGTGACAAGCCCATTATGCAAATTGGTGGCCATTTTAAACCCACTATAAGTTGAAATTCTTTAATTTAACCATTGTCCTTTCTTTTGGACTGTGGCAGCCACTGTCATATTGTCATAAATTAATTATAAGATGTAGTTGTTGCCAATAACCTATACTAGGATGTCTAGCTATATTCCTTACATCGACTAAATGTACACTGATTCTTGCCATATAAAAAATGTTTTCTTTTGACGATAAATCTTAAAAGATAAAGTCTGCATTTTTATCAAATAAAGTCATGTTTCTGATTTTGTTAAATAATATTATTTTGTATTAAAATAGTTTTGTATTCTGAAATTCCTTGTATTGTTTGATACTTTGCGGGTTGATTTGGAATATTGTTTGTTCTGATCCACCTAAGGGTAAAAGGTAGGACTCTATTCTGACCCATTCCCTAGGATATAAGTCTAGGGCTGATATCAGATTCTGTTTCGTTAAACCAATGATCCCCGGTCAAAGTATCATATGTATGTTCTATTTCTTATAAAAGTTCATTTTCGGTTAAAAGTTATGTTTCTGTGAAATGTTTTGTTTATGTTAAATTATGGGAAAGTGAAAGTTTCTGAAAGATTCTGAAAATACTTTTCTGTCAAAAGTATATGTTTTAAAATATATTTCGGAAAAATTCTATCTGCTTTCTGAAAACCCCTTGCATGTTTTTTCCAGATTACGAGTAAGGGGGTATGATCGTCCATACAAGGAGGACTGGGAATATAGATAATTTTAGAGATGTTTCCTAGTACTTTTAATTCCAAATAAAAATTTAGACTTATGAAGCTTTGTTAGTTTGACTTTTCCCTTATTTAATTTGTAATAAAGTCTTCCTAAAGGTTTAAGGATTTTATATCTTTGGATAATTAATGCAGTATTTAATCTCTGGAATTAGATTCACTGAATGTACGGACCTGGTATTCTTGGAGTTTACTTTGGTAATACGATCATGTTGAGTTCCGGATACGGACTTATAGACTCGGGTCCAGGGTGTGACCTTTAGTGGTATCAGAGCCTAAGGTTCCAATCATTGGGAACTAACTTAGGCTTCAAATCTTTTTGTAAATATAGTATGGCATAAATGAGTTAAGGTTTGATCTTCTGGAAAAAATTTAGGTAGTGTTCTGTAAGTTTAAATTTGTAGGTTGTTAATGGTGCTTGAGATGTATTAAGGAGTTCGGAATTAGCTTAGGCATTATGACGCTTAGGAATATAAGACGGGTAGAGCTAAGTCATCAATATGATACAATATCGCGTGATGTATGGTCGTGTATGGTCATTGATTGTATAGTTACGTGTTACCATGCGTTTCTTTTTTTTACTCACCGTCGATCTTTTGGCGATGGTTGTCTACGAACGCTGGTGACATGAACCTTGTTAACGTCTAAACATCTATATCTAACTTGCAGATCGCAACGGCAGAGAAGGTGGGGAGAACTCAACCACTGCGTCCGGAATTTAGACTCGTGCATGGGCATAGCGAAGGAATAATTAACAGGGTAAAACCAGTCAACCCCAAAAATAAAAAGACTTTCCCACTATAGTTCCTCCCAAACTCACTACGACCATCAACATATTGGCACAAGTGGTAAAGAACCAACAACGCCGATTTGAAGATCAGCAGAGGATGTAGCAGCAACCATGGCAAGGCCATATGCTGGCCCAAAGGAATGTACAAATGGCTGGGGCTGTCTACGTGTGAATGAAGAAGGCAATGTGTTGACTTTTGTTGGAAGCATTGATCCTAAAGCAGCTGATAAGTGGCTACGCGAGATGAAACTAAATTTTGAGATCATGGAGGTTACTGATGAAGTGAAGGCAAATGTGGTGTTACCTTTCCTGGTAGAGGAAGCAGAGAAATAGTGGAGTGGCTCGGCAACACCAATTTATGCAGCATCAAGACATCTTACATGGCCAATCTTAAGAAATGCTTTTTTGGACAACTACTTCCCGGAGACTACGGTTAGAGAAGCACTCTCACTTTTTAAACCTGGTATAGATGGAGAATATGTTAGTGGCAGAGTACGCACGGAAATTCAATGCTCTAGGAAGGTAGGTAACAGCGGTGATTGCGGATGTCTATGTAAAGATGTGGAGGTTCACTCGATGTTTGAACTCTAGGATAAGGGCAAGGATGGCGGCCATACGCCTCGAGATTTTACAAATTCTTTTGAGACGAGCCTTCGTGTTAAAGCAGAGATACAAAGAGCAAATGCAAAACATGACAAGGAAAAGATCAAGTCCAAGGAGTCGTCGGGGCCAAGTGACAGGGTGAGGAGGCAAATTCAATCAATCGAACAAGAGAAGGTTTCTGTCACAGCTAAAAGCATCGATAGGAATGGCATGAAAGGAATGTGGATCCTTCAATCGAATTCACGACGGTGAGTGTAGATGGAAATCTGGCATATGTTTTCGCCGTGGCAAACCGGGATACAGAGTTAGTGAGTGTCCTTCACTAGCTCCAAAACATGTGAAACCAACGAACCTAAAATACATGCCCAATGATAGGGTTTTCGCATTGACCAAGTAGGAAGATAGAGCATTAGACGACGTAACAGAACACAACTACCGATCATCACCTCTATGGAAGCACAACGAGCCGCCCCACGGAAAGGTGCAACTGGATACTTAGAGTATGATGTGGATGCAGGAGGAGAAGTCCATAAGCTGGAAGACATTCCAGTGGCTAAGAAGTATCCCTACGTGTTCCCGGAATATCCTCAGAGAGAAAGAATCAAGTGAAAAAACTATAATATTCATTATCACGAACCCAATATTCTACCTTTCTTGGGGCATTCCATTTTGTTACTTCTAGTTTCTTCATGAAAACATATTCATATACATCACTGAAGAAAACCATTCAATCTAGAAATTCTTACTCATGTGTGTTATAGTCACCTCAAAACTAAAATGTATAGTACTTGAAACTCCTTGTCGATCCTTCTTCAATGAGATGTTCTCCATATTTTCCCTTGTGACCTAGTAATTCTCTTCTTATTCCCATTCTCACTTTGAAATCCTCTATCAGATTTGGATCATTTGATGAACTAATATTTAACAATGTAAGAAACTAGTCATTGCTCAACGGTTTAATTTGAATTTCAATCCACTTTTGGACCTCTATATAAGATTCTAAATCTATATGAGGTCAAGCTTTTGATATAAGAAAACACTTAAATTGATTATCTTACAAATCTTCTCAATGTAGGAGGAAACTTGACTTCCCAGACTGTCATGGCAGCAAGGTTCCCCAGCTAGCCAATTGAAAGAAATCTCACTGAGATTGGAACATTGGGCACTTTTAAAGGGTGGCTATCTAGACCGTAAAACAAAGGATCTGGGATGGGTTAGAGCAAACACAGTTGGAAACTGTCCGAAATGGAATCACGAACGAGAAAATTCTTAGACAAGTCCCTAGATTTATACCTCAAGATCCACTCATTTATAATAATTTAGAAGGGCCGTAAGAATTCTGTAACCGTAAGCTTAGCGCCCTCTTAACTAAGGAACAACATAATTAAATGATAAAATTGATCAAATAGCACCGAGATTGTTTTCATGGATCTATGATGAGATGCCTCAACTTTGTAAAATGATTGTAGAACATCGGTTTCCAATTAAAGAGGGTTTTAAACCACACAAATAGGCAGCAAGACGCTTTAATCCGTAGTTGGTTCCAATGATCAAAGCAGAAGTAGAAATGTTTCTAAACCGTGGTTTCATTTGAATGGCCATGTATGCCAAATGGATAGCTAACATTGTACCTATTATTAAGAAAAGTGAGGTGCTATACTTGTGCATTATTTCGGAAATTTGAACTTGGCTACTCGAAAATACGATTATGCCACGTCGATGGCTGACATATTGGTTGACACATCAATTGATTATGAATTTCCTGAGTTTTATGGATGGGTATTCAGGATACAACTATATATATAGTTCAGGATAACGTACACAAAATGATTTTTCACTGCCCGGGATCTATTGGCCTTTTCGAATGGGTGGTAATGCTTTTTGGTTTGAAAAATACATGAGCAAATTTTTGTGAGGGATGAACATGATTCTCCATGATATCATATGTGAATTCATGGAATTAAATATTGATGATATGGTAGTCAAATCAGTTAATTTGCAACAACACTTGATTGATTTAGAACAAACGTTTGTACGAATGAGGCAGAAGAACTTGAAGATAAATGCAGCCAAATGTGCGGTGGGCGTTAAAGCTGGCAGCTTTCCCGGATTCTTAGTTCATCATATAGGGATTAAAATGGACAGTAAAAAGGACAAAGCCAACTTCGAAGTAATGGGATAATAACTCTTTCGAAGGTTCATGGACAATTCTTCAAGAAAGATAAAGGCATTTACTACTCTCCAGAAGCTCAAAGAACATGAAAAAATCTTCTGGGGGCCCTCAACAACACAGGTCCTTCGACCAAATTAAGTACAACCTCTTCCAGCCACTAGTACTCACACCTCCTCGAGCTGATATTCCACTCAAGCTATACATATCGGTCGTGAAGGAATCAATTGGTTTTATTCTAACATAGGATAGCCTTGAGGAGGGAGGATCGTCTATTACGTAAGTCGAATGCTCAACAGTCGTGATTAAAATAAGTCATTCTCTGGGACGTTAATGAAATAGGTTGGTTTTGGACCTTCGACGTGTCTAAACCCAGCCAGTGAGCCGGCGCAAGTATCTGTCAGTCCAGCCGGACAGAAAGGCAGACACATGATCGAGTTTGGAAAGGACTCATTGTAATACCCCGAGACTTTTTGCTTACGTGTTATTTGACGCGTAATTAATTATTGCATGACTAATTCCATTGACGTGATTTATTTTATGTGATTATGTGATTTCGTGTCTATTCAACTGTTATAACATGTTACATGTTATATTTGAGTACGTTTTGTTGACGGACGTTTTGCATGTGTGTCATAGTTGAGGGATTTAGTTTTGATTTACTTAGAAGAGTGATTTATTTAGATGTGTGATTGGGAGTTGGAGTTGAAGTTTTAATAGGATTGGAAGAGTTACCATAATTAAATAGATTAAATAAGGAAAGATAATTAAATAGGGAATAAAATAAATAGAGAATAAAGGGAAAGGAAATATAAAATAAAATAAACAAGAGAGAATCAGGGAAAGGGGAATAAATAAAATAAAAAGGAAAAGATAACGTAGAGAGAGAGAGAGAGAGAGAGAGAGGAAGAAAAATAGAGGAAAATAAAAATCATAATTTTGAGAGAACAATTCAGTGGGCTAACGATGTCCGTTTTCGACTAACTTTATACCGAAACGTTCGTCTTCGAAAGATCTACACGTGAGCGCAGACGTATTGTGATTCGAAGTTCAGAGTGAGAAGTTATAGCACCGGGAGCGGGACTGATTTTTTGGATTTCGGGATTAGCTATTTTGCTTGCTTTTAATTGCTTTCTACAATGTAAGGACCCTACATCTTGTTATTTTATGCCCAAAAACATATATATATATATATATATATATACAATGGGTATTGATTTAGAATTGTTTAAGAATTGATTGGGCATGTGTTGCATAAACGGATGAAATACGGTGTAATTGCTTGTTGTATGTTTTACCGCTTTGATTATTGTATCATTGCTTTGGGTTTAGTTAATTTGGTATGTTGATGAAATATGAAATTTCTCTTACTGTTTATCTATTTTTGTTTTGCCATAATTGCTATTTACATGTTTTGATAATTGTTAATTGGATATTCGTGGAATGTGTTCTTTGTTAATTATGGAATTGAACATATGAATGTAGGGGTGGAAATGAGCTGAGCTGAGTTGAGCTAAGGCTAGCTCAGGTTCAGCTCTCACTAATTTTGCTCAGCTCATATTTGATGTGAGATTATTTGCTCAGCTCATCAGTAGCTCACGAGCAGCTTAGCTTATTTATCTAGAAATATTTTAGAAAAAACATAGTGACTTATAATATGAGTTTCATATCCAACTGATACAAAATAAATCAAGAGATGTTCTTAGAAGAATGACATATAATAGAAGTTTAGTATCTCTCTACTAATTATAATATTTAAAGACTTTGGAAAAAAAGAAAAAAAATCTTAACAAAATATAAAATTATACCAATGTAAACCAACAAAAGTCTAGCTACCAATTTTTTTTTAATCCTTATTAATAAATAATAAAAGTATCGTTGAAGTCTTCTTATATAAGAAATTTAATTTCCGTGAAGTGCTCTTCCACATAAAAATATGAAAATATAGTAAAGATTATTTTGTAGACTAATAAGTGATGGTTATTAGTAATAAAAGACAAGTAGTAATATACGTTGGGCTTCTTCTTAATGCCATAAGTGACTCGAAGTTAATTTCCTCCACAAATTAATGCTTGAATGGTTTTTGGATTTAAAGAATCTTAATATGAATCAATAATTCTTCCACCTTGAGAAGATGTGCGACTACTTTTTGTAGGGTGTATGTGCGGCTATTGTGTTAATATATATATATATATATATATATATATATATATATATATATATATATATATATATATATATATATATATATAATGAGTTAGCTCATGAGCCAAATGAGGCGAACTCTATCTAAGCTCAAATAAAGATTCAACATCAGAATATTCTTCTCCTTCGAGATGGTGAGCGATTTGGGCCATGAATTGTTTCTGTTTTGATTTGTTCGGACAGTTTATGGCGAAGTCTCCCTTTTGTTTGCACAAGAAACATCCATCAGCTTTCTGCTTTCCCCTGGTTGATCTCTTCTTGAGAAATTTCCATTTCTTTTTTTAGCCTTTAAATTTCATTCTTCCCTTTGAGAAATCGGATGATTTCTTGAATTTTGTGGACTTTCTTTTGCTGGAGCAAGTGTAATCCTTTTGATCCTTACACTTAATATAAAATTGTTTATCTGAACACACTAGACCCAAAGCTTTGGCATGAGACTGATATTTTTGCTAAAATCTTGTTTGTACACACAGTTTTTCTAATGCTTGTTGCATCATTTGCAAAGTTGACCAATTGTAATGGTGTGTCATTCAATGCCTGTAGTTCGGACTTGTCTCATGGTTTCATCTTCCAGTTCTTCAGGAACAGAGTTAACAAAAGCTTGTTTTAGGCTAATATCATCAATTTGGTTAATGATATAAAACCTTTTGCACATTCGAGCAAAGTGTTAGTAGTGCCCTAGGACCATTAGCACATGTTGTGCGTTTTGTTATCTTTTGAGCATGTAATTGAATAGTTAATTTTGCTTTTGATTATCAAATGTGTGATTTGATAGTAAAACTCATTAGCTTATGTAATTACTATTCTAGAAGTCCCTAGTTTTATGTAATGCTTAATTACTATGAAATAAAACTAGTATGATTGTTGATTGATGATCTTGTTTTCTATCGATCATGTGTAATGGATACAAATCACATCATAGATGCAATATATGAGGATACATTGTATTGGGCGTGATCAGTCGAGAAGTAATACTTCATGGTCATAAGTCATAAGTATTACTTCCTCAATACTATTTTAGAATCCTTAGACCTTATGTCTTCATTGATTCTAGTATGAATGGAGCCACGTTTTGACTCGGTCGGGACGTTACTTGTAGTGAGTAATCAATACGATCGATGATCGGATGTAGTGTCCTATCATAGCTTGAATGTGAGAGACATTGTAAGGAATTTGTCCCTCTCTATTATTAGAGAGAGATATCCATGGGCCCCTCGATAGGGAAAGACTGTTTAAATGCATGGCACGTGCTCAAATGTATTTGATAAAGTGGTTATCAAATGCTATTTGTCGAAAGCAGATCTAACCGGAGATCGAGCATAAATATAATTAAGCTTAATAAGGGTGGCGACCACCATGCCTTATGCTTAATTAGGATATCGCGAGACAAAGGGATTAAATAGTGGATTGACATTAGGTTCAGTTGTAATTCATTCACTTTGGGTAGTCACAATGTCCCTGCTAGGGGGCCGCTTGTGACTTATGAACTCACACTACTAACAAGTGTGTTTTCATTGCTATTGTGATATGAACCTACGGGGGTCACACGCATAGACGAGCTAACGAGCTTCATGTCCAGATTCAATGAATCTAGAAAGTGTCTAGGTTCATTGTATCTGACATATGTTTTTCTGAAAATAATAAAGTGTTTATTATTCGAATTAGAGATAGGGGCAATTTTGGTATTTAACCGTAGCTGGGATTACGTGGGAGCCATTATCTGATAAAGACTCCCACTACCAGCTGAAGTCTAGGGGACGTGGGATTCGAGTCTCCCACAGCCGAGAGAAGTTGAGTAGACATGGGAGTTGTTCTGGGAACCAACTCCCACACTCTATATAACATCTCTTAACCCGAAACCCTAGGCACTAGTTGTTATCAGCCGAAATACCTAGACCAAAAGAAAAACCGTTTTTCTTTCTGCCTTCCCTTTTTCCTTCTCTAATTCCCGAACTTCAGAGAGACGAAGAGCTAGCAATCGCTGCTCGTTTCGTCGCGTGGATACCGGTAGAGGGATATTCCGCAAAGTGAAATCCGGTGGTGGCAAGAAACCGATCAAGAAACGTCATCCTCCATTCAAGAAGTAGCTTCTTGAATCCGAAACATGTAAGTTCTTTATCGCTGTTTTCGGTTCGGTTTCGTATGAGCGGATCCTTCAGGGGAGGACTCATGGGTGTTTGGAACGAGTTTCCGCCCATGAATCCCCTTCAGTGGTATCAGAGCCAGGTTCATATGATTCGAATTCGACATTGTTAATCAAATCATAACGGGTATCAAATTCGATTTGGTATGCGTGTGTATGAAAAAACATAAAAGATTGTTTCTTTGACTGTTTTTACATGTTTCTGTGATTCTGTTTCAGTAATCAGATTATATGCATAAATTGTTTATGGATATATTATTAATTCGATTAATATTGCATAAACTGTTTAATTGAATTTAAAGAATGTATCTTTTGATGAATATATGTGATATATGCATAAATTGCTCTCGGTTTGTTATGTTGTACACGGTTTTGTGAAATTCTGGTATAAACTGATTTCAGTTTCTTGATTATGCATGAATCGCCAAAGCATGATTCGAGTTCTACGTATTTAATTTGATCAATTGGGATAAATCTGTTTCTATGAATTTGATTACGCATAAACCGTTTACATTAATCGAAATTAATTTGATTAAATTCGTCATTAAGCATAAGCTGTTTTACATTAATACGATTAACCATTGCATAATCCGATTATGTAAGTTAGGCAATTGAGGGGTAAATCGGGACAGAAAAACTCATTCGATGAGCTGATGTAGAATCGGGACCGCCGCCAGCTCTGCGTAGTGGCAACACATATGAATTTGTGTTTATATCCGCGAAATTATTATGCTATGTTTTATGTGATTATTAGCATGGTGAATAGCATGGCCTACTATACCTCTTGTTTTACATATTTGGGTTGTAATTTTATAATACGACCTGCGAGTCGTTTTTCTCTATGATGTAAAATTGTACATGCTTTCTTAGATTAGTCATTGAAGGTTTGGGTATGCCCATGCAATTATGTAACAAGGCCCGGAGAGTTTCTTTGGATCGAAGACATTATCCATGAGATGGATTTTTGACCTAGATCGACCCTTGACTCTCACAAGGCTCGTGGGAGTCATTATAGGAATAAAGCCATGCTATATCACATTTACATTTTCGCTTTATATACTGCGTGTGATGTTTATTTTATGTCTGGATGGATTTACTTTAAACGTCACATTAAATGGTTTTAATTAAGTCTTAAAGTGCCTACCATAACCTAAGCACTCCACAAGCTTGGATCATCATTTTTCTGCTTGCCAAAGCAACAGATAAAGTGGTTACCTAAGTAAAGGGGAGATGGGAAAATAGTGATTTCCATAATGCTTAGATATGGTCCAACTTAACTAGGCTATCAAAATAGTTTTGGGCCTAGGGCATAGAATGGGAATAGCAGGGACATATACATGTCAATCCCATTAGATGATTTTACTTTAATTATGGGTGTAAAGCCAAAGCTTTCCCATAACTATTGTAAAATGGTTTTTACCCACTATTTATCAAGTGTTGAAATTGTGGAAAATATTTTTTGCTCAAAACTAATAAACTTTGCAAATAATTTAATGTAGATAATGGCAACCAATTCATCACACAACTCACTGCGATCCGTCCTTGAGAAGGAAAAAGCGGCGGGACCAATTTCCTTGATTGGGCCCAGCAACTTAAGGATTGTCCTTAGCGAGGGAAAAAGAAGGCATGCACGTTCTTGACACGGACATTCTGAGCAGCCTGCACCCAATGCCCCCGAGTGAGAGAGATGCTTGGAAGAAGCACTCTGATGACTCTAACGACGTGACTTGTCTCATGTTGGTCACAATGAGCGCTGATCTTCAAAAGCAGTTTGAAGGTGTTGAGGCTTTCCAGATGATGGGCCAGCTCAAGGAAATGTTCCAAGAGCAAGCTCGTCATGAAAGATTCCTCACTACAAAGGCATTGAATAGTTGCAAAATGGTCCCTGGCACCTCTGTAAGTGCCCACGTTCTAAAGATGAAGGGCTATTTTGACCAACTTGACAAACTTGGGGCTCCCGTAACTCATGACATGGCCACAGATATGATCTTGGGCTCACTCCCACCGGAGTATGACCAATTCATTATGAACTTCAACATGCATGTCATGGAGAAGACCATAAATGAAATACACGGGATGCTCAAGCAGGCTGAACTGAACATTAAGAAAACCCCTGAAGTCTTAATGGTTCAAAAAGGGAACTTCAAGAAGAAAGGCAAGGGAAAGCCCATGGCCAAGAGAGGCAAAGGCAAAGGCAATGACAAGCCCAAGCCCCAGTCCAAAGCCAAGGCAACAAAGGAGGGAGTTTGCTTCCATTGTGGCGAACCAGGCCATTGGAAACGGAATTGCAAACTCTATTTGGAAGAGAAGAAAAAGGGAAAGGCCAGTTTGATTGTCTCTCCGAGTATTTATGTTATAGAATTAACATATGCTGCTCCTACTTCATGGGTATTAGATACCGGTTGTGGATCTCACATTTGTGCAAATGTGCAGGGGGTTCAAAAGGGAGTAGATCAGCGGCAAAAGGAGAAGTGGACCTCGGAGTAGCCAACGGAGCAAGAGTTGTTCTTTGTAGCTACGGGGGACATTTAATTTAGTTTTGCCAAGTGGCCTTATCATAGAACTAGATAATTGTTTGTATGTTCCAACTTTGTGTAGGAATATTATTTCAGTTTCTTGTTTGGATATTGAAGGTTTTGAATTAAGTATTATGAATAAAATTTGCACCATTCATAAAGATCGTATCTTTTATGGAGATGCCTCTTTGATGAATGGGCTTTATATTCTTAACCTCGATGATTCCATTAAAAGGCCCATCTATAACATTAATACTAAAAGGTTTAAATCAAATGACTTAAACCAAACCTACTTTTTAGCATCTGTCGTTTGGGCCACATAAACGAAAAGCGCATATCAAAACTCCACACGAGATGGAATTTTAACATCATTTGACTTAGAGTCTTATGAGACGTGTGAATCTTGCTTGTTGGGCAAAATGACTAAAGCTCCCTTTCTTGGACAAAGTGAGAGAGCTTCCGATTTGTTGGGCCTCATACATACGGATGTTTGTGGACCAATAAACACCAGATGCTAGAGGAGGGTTTCGATACTTCATCACATTCACGGATGATTTCGGTAGATATGGCTACGTCTATCTAATGAAACATAAATCGAATCTTTTGGAAGATTCAAAGAATTTCAAAATGAAGTACAGAATCAACTTGGCAAAAGTATTAAGATACTTCGATCGGATCGAGGTGGCGAATACCTTAACCAAGAGTTTGACGAACATCTTAGTGGTTGTGGAATTGTTTCACAATTAACTCCTCTCGGCACACCACAATGGAATGGCGTGTCGAGACGGAGGAATCGCACCTTATTAGATATGGTTCGATCTATGATGAGTCAAACAAGTCTTCCAATTTCCTTTTGGGGCTACGCCCTAGAAATTGCTTTGCATTTATATTAAGCAGTACCTTCTAAAGCGGTTCGTAAAACTCCATATGAGATGTGGGATGGGAAACGACCTAGTTTGTCATTTCTCAAAATTTGGGGATGCGAGGCGTATGTAAAACGCTTGTTATCCGATAAACTCGCCCTAAATCCGACAAGTGTTTGTTTGTGGGATATCCTAAAGAAACTAAAGGATATTACTTCTATCTTCCATCGGAGAACAAAATGTTTGTTGCTCGTAATGGTTAATTCCTTGAAAGGGAATTTATTTCCAAAGAGGATAGTGGGAGTAAGATCCATCTTGAGGAAATTCAAGATCCCCCAAACAACATCCGAACCAACTTTAGAAGGTCAAGCAAGCTCACGTCGCGATCTTGAGCTTCAATCTTTGACACAAGGCCCCGAGGAGGTCGAGTCGGGTACATCAACGGCTGAGAGATATAGATTTCTCGTGGTCGATGATCATCGAGTTGAACCGATTGATCAAGATGAACCCACTACCTACAAAGAGGCAATTCGTAGTTACGAGTCGAGATAAGTGGCTAGAAGCTATGAAGTCCGAGATGCAATCCATGTACGACAACCAAGTATGGACTTTGGTTGACCCACCCTGAAAGAGTGCAAGGTCATTGATAACAAATGGTGTTATAAAAAAGAAGACCGACATGGATGGTAATGTACACACTTTTAAATCGCGACTAGTAGTTAAAGGTTATAGACAAGTTCATGGTATTGACTATGACGAAACCTTTTCCCCTGTCGCGATGATAAAGTCAATTAAGATTTTACTTGCCATAGCCGCATATTATGACTATGAGATATGGCAAATGGATGTTAAGACTGCGTTTCTTAACTGAAACCTTCTCGAGGATGTGTATATGACACAACCGAGAGGGGTTTTGTTGATCCAACAAATCCTAGCAAAGTTTGTAAGCTTCAAAGGTCCATTTATGGATTGAAGCAAGCATCTCGAAGCTGGAATCGTCGCTTTGATGAGCGTATTAAAGAATTCGGTTTCATCAAAAACGAAGACGAGCCTTGTGTTTATAAGAAAGTAACCGATAATGCGGTAGTGTTCCTTGTGCTTTATGTGGACGACATCTTACCGATTGGAAATGACATCCCCACATTACAAAGCGTAAAAGCTTGGTTGGGGAAGTGCTTTTCCATGAAAGACTTAAGCGAGGCTACATACATTTTGGGTATTAGAATCTATAGAGATAGATCTAACAAAATGATTGGCTCTGAGCGAGTGGATACATTGACAAGGTATCGAAACGGTTCGGTTTGCAAGACTCAAAAGGGATTCTTGCCCATGTCACATGGCGTCAAACTCAGCGAGAACTCAAGGACCTTCCACAAGGGAGGACCAAGAGCGCATGAGTAATATCCCATATGCTTCGGCCATTGGGTCCATTATGTACGCCCCGATATGCACTCGCTTGGATGTCTCATTTGCTTTAAGTATGACTAGCAGATATCAATCGACTCACAGTGAGTCACATTGGGATCGCAGTCAAGAGCATTCTTAAGTACTTGAGAAGGACTAAAGATATGTTCTTAGTTTACGGAGGTCGGGAAGGAAGTCCGGTAGTAAATGGTTACAAAGACGCAAGCTTCCGAGACGGACGTAGATGATTATCGATCGCTAATCTGGTTTTGTATTTTGTTTGAATGGAGGTCTTGTGAGTGGAAGAGCTCGAAGCAAGAGACCGTGGCCGACTCTACAATGGGAAGTCGAGTATTTGGGCGCCTCTGCAAAGCGGCTAAGGAAGGCTGTTTGGATCGGGAAGTTTGTTGACGAACTAGGTGTCGTCCCCCTAGCATTGTGAACCCAGTGGACCTGTATTGTGATAGTACTGGTGCCATTTCACAAGTTAAGGAACCTAGATCTCACCAACGATCCAAACACATTCTCAGGCGTTTCCATCTGATTCGAGAGATCATCGACAGAGGAGACGTTAGTATTTGCAAAGTTCATACAAACGACAACATTGCAGATCCATTGACCAAGCCACTCCCACAGCCTAAACATGAGAGTCATACTAGGTCAATGGGATTGATGATCATGTATGATTGGAACTAGGGCAAGTGGGAGATTGTTAGTAGTGCCCTAGGACCATTAGCACATGTTGTGCGTTTTGTTATCTTTTGAGCATGTAATTGAATAGTTAATTTTGCTTTTGATTATCAAATGTGTGATTTGATATTAAAACTCATTAGCTTATGTAATTACTATTCTAGAAGTCCCTAGTTTTATGTAATGCTTAATTACTATGAAATAAAACTAGTATGATTGTTGATTGATGATCTTGTTTTACTGATCATGTGTAATGGATACAAATCACATCATAGATGCAATATATAGGGATACATTGTATTGGACGTGATCCGTCAGAGAAGTAATACTTCATGGTCATAAGTCATAAGTATTACTTCCTCAATACTATTTTAGAATCCTTAGACCTTATGTCTTCATTGATTCTAGTATGAATGGAGCCACGTTTTGACTCAGTCGGACGTTACTTGTAACAGAGTAATCAATACGACTGATGATCGGATGTAGTGTCCTATCATAGCTTGAATGTGAGAGACATTGTAAGGAATTTGTCCCTCTCTATTATTAGAGAGAGATATCCATGGGCCCCTCGATAGGGAAAGACTGTTTAAATGCATGGCAGTGCTTTCAAATGTATTTGATAAAGTGGTTATCAAATGCTATTTGTCGAAACAGATCTACACGGAGATCGAGCATAAATATAATTAAGCTTAATAAGGGTGACGACCACCATGCCTTATGCTTAATTAGGATATCGCGAGACAAAGGGATTAAATAGTGGATTGACATTAGGTTCCGTTGTAATTCATTCACTTTGGGTAGTCACAATGTCCCCTGCTAGGGGGCAGCTTGTGACTTATGAACTCACACTACTAACAAGTGTGTTTTCATTGCTATTGTGATATGAACCTACGAGGGTCACACGCATAGACGAGCTAACGAGCTTCATGTCAGATTCAATGAATCTAGAAAGTGTCTAGGTTCATTGTATCGACATATGTTTTTTTCGAAAATAATAAAGTGTTTATTATTCGAATTAGAGATAGGGGGCAATTTTGGTATTTAACCGTAGGCTGGGATTACGTGGGAGCCATTATCCGATACTGGGACTCCCACTACCAGTGGAAGTCTAGGGGACGTGGGATTCGAGTCTCCCACAGTCGAGAGAAGTTGAGTAGACATGGGAGTTGTTACGGGAACCAACTCCCACACTCTATATAACATCTCTTAACCCGAAACCCCTAGGCACTAGTTGTTATCAGCCGAAATACCTAGACCAAAAGAAAAACCGTTTTTCTTCTCGCCTTCCCTTTTTCCTTCTCTAATTCCCGAACTTCATAGAGACGAAGAGCTAGCAATCGTCTGCTCGTTTCGTCAGCGTGGATACTGGGTAGAGGATATTCCGCAAAGGGAAATCCGGTGGTGGCATGAAACTGATCAAGAAACGTCATCCTCCATTCAAGAAGTAGCTTCTTGAATCCGAAACATGTAAGTTCTTTATCGCTGTTTTCGGTTCGGTTTCGTATGAGCGGATCCTTCAGGGGAGGACTCATGGGTGTTTGGAACGAGTTTCCGCCCATGAATCCCCTTCACAAAGTACTTTTCCAAATCTTTCAGTTTGATGGAGCAACACTTCATCTTGAGAAATTCTGTTCTGGCAATGGTGATGTCGTGATCTGCCTCACCCAGAAAGTGCCTTCAGAGTACTGTGATTACTTCTTCGAGAGAATTGAGTTGAAGAAACTAAAGCTGTCTGTATTCTCCTAATGAATTCCAAAAATCTCTGAGGCTACCTTCTAATCTAGCAACAAAACGTCTGAGGACATCTTGGAAGGGTTGTTGTTGCATATCAGTTGTGAGCCAGGCATATAGAGACTGGAATCGTTCACGCCATTTGGATGGAGGGACATCATCGATGGTGAACTTGTAGTAGTAATCATTTCTGACAATTAAGTCTTAAAATGCCTACCATATCCTAAGCACTTCTTGAGCTTGGATCATCATTTTGTCTGCTTGCTAAAGCAACAAATAAGTGGTAATCTAGGCAAAAGGAGATGGAAAATAGTGAAGTGTTTGTGGACACTTTCTTTTGTTGTGTCCTGATTGGTGACACCTACTACAGGCTCCTGTTCCAAGTCCAGCCCTACTCAGCTTTTTCTTACCATTATTGCCAGATTTTTCTTCACCCTTTTCCCTTCTTCTTGACTTTTTGGGTCTTCTTGGAAGCTTCAGCTTGGGTGGTGCATGCAATTCAGGTTGTTCACTGATTGGCCAATTGTTAGGGCCATTAATGGGATAAATTATTGGAGTGTAAGCTTTCATGTACACAAACTTGCTATAACATGCATCAGCAAAATCGTCCATATTTTGACTCATCATTCCAAGTGCAGCAGCAACATGTACACATGGAATGCCACTCAGTTCCCATCTTTTGCATGTGCATGTCTTCAATTCTACATCAACTACATACTGCTCTAAATATGTATTTGTAACTTGGCAAATTCAGTCTCCAGCAAATGTTGCAGTTTGAAACCTTGAATCTTCATTAACTTTCTCCAAAATTTTCATAATCCTTGGGCATACAATGGTGTTTTGCTCGTTCATCCAATCCTTTCTTTCCTTTAGTCTCATCATCAAATAAACTCTGATTCTCTCTAGTAAACCCAGTATTGGCTTCTCCCTAGCCTCAATCAACTTGGCATTAAAGCTTTCACAATGGTTGCTTACCCCCAATAATACGCCTTCATTGTAAACTCGGCATCAGTGGTCCCTACCCATACTGGAAAATGTCTTCTTCTTCGTTGAAAACAACACCACGATGACGGAAACCTGAGCTTTTTGCAGAATTTAAAGGAAGATCCCCTATGTGAAAAGTAAAGATGAATTTAGGGTTTTTAATCGCTACTGAAATGAGAGTAAAAATTAATTTAGGGTTTTTAAATCTGAAATGTCTTTTGGTTTTTCATCTAAAGATGAACGATCAGATGTTCTCTTCATTTGATGGATGATTTAACAACACTCCAAAGGCACGTGCATCGTGCGTGGCATTTTTCTGCCGGAACAACCAGCAGAAGAGGCGAAGGGACGTTTTAAACGACGCGATTTTAGTTAAAGGACCTAACAAGAAGTCGAAATATTTAGGGGAGCCAACTATGCATTCGAAAATACTTAAAAGAACTATTTTGGTCATTTTCCCTTGTTATTATTTAAGAAGTTTAAGTGAGAGAAGACTCTCCCAGTCCAAAGCAGAGCATGCATACGCCGAGTTTCAAAGAGAACTTACATAATTACTTACCATGATTATCCACCAATATATTGGAACCTAACCTTACCAGGCCAACCAATCTTCCTTGGCATGCATTAGTTTGTGGTTGAACCCAATGAAGAAATGAACTTACCTTAAAAGATAACTGAAATTCCAAAGCGTTAATTCTATAGCTTATAGCAATGTGTTTATAAAAAACATGGAGCAAAAGCAGAAAAACACCCACCCTGCACTCACTTAACCGCCACCCCCACCCCCCACCCACCCCCCCCACACCCACCCCAGCTTCTGCAAAAATAGCCTCGTCTTTTGAAGTTTGACAAAACTAGCCAGAACCATTATGAGAATGCATTCTTGCACATTTTTCAATGCAAGAACTCATTATCAATATATGTTCTTGCTCCAAACACCCTGAACCCAAGACAAAAAAACATGAACGCATTACTGTAATGTGTTCTTGCTTCAAATAAAGCGCAGGAACACATTCACGTAATGCACCTTAGCTAGTTTTGTCAAACCCCAAAAAACAAGGCTATTTGCAGTGTAGCCCTGAAAAGTCGGTTATATTTGTCAAAACCCCTTAACTGCGACACAAAACAGCAATTTTCTAACTATTTCTTTAAAGGTGCTTCTGCGATGTTCTGGATATCCTTCTTGCTCTTGATCACACATCGTCTTTTCATATCAAAATCAAGTTGATCCAGATCCTCTGCAGTTCCCAGATAACCATAAATAATGTTATCCTCTTTCGTGGTCTCATCATTGTTGCTAACATTATTACCCGACTTCACTTTCTGGAACTCAGCCCTCCCATGTTTAGTTTCCGAATAGATCTTATGAAGCCTCTCCGCCTCTAGCAAACCAGAAAGAGTACCCCCAAACTGCACCACCATGACACTTTGATTTGCAGGTTTCCCACGGTGCACTTTCATCTTGTCCCTGAAACCCATCTCTGCAAATTGAAAGAATTTATTTTCTAAAAAGAAACACAAAATAAGAAGACCGGAAGTATAAACAGATCAAGATAATCAACAAAATAAATCCAACTTCATGAATCAAAGAGTACCAGCAACTACTGAGGCAACAGAACTCAGATAAGTAAATTGGAGAACCTAAACAAAAAACCCTTCTGAAATCACAAATGAAACATTTCCTCCAAGGATCAACCCCTCCCAAAATATATTTACGCTAGATGAGTTATATGATCCATCTCTTTTGGTCCTAAAACATAAAATCTACCCTGATTATTACAGTAACATTGGAATTGTCTTAAGCTCAGTTAGATCCATCTGAACAATTAACTCTGGCAGTATACTATAGAACAGATCTATCATCACCGCTACTTCTAAAAGATATTATTGATATTTCATTCAAATGATATCCAGCTATGGCCAATAGGAACTCTCTCACTAAGAGTTTTAGAATGAGAAAGTCGGAGAAAATCAAAATCATCTATGAGATATGTCCAAAGAAGCCATTTCCATCGACAATGTAATTTTCTTGTAATTTCATGAAAACAGAAGCTGCTAAGCTAAACAATGTTTTAATTTCGTAACAGTTACCTCTAAGCCTAGCATCGAGTTCCTCAAGTGTTATAATAACCCGCTGATCTTGGTTCTGGTTTGTAATGGTACTGTTATGGACAATCACGACTGGAGGCCATAAAATGAGATCTTCCTTTATGCTTAAATCTTCAGTATGAGACAGCACTTCACATACCCATCCTCTGTTGACAGATTCTGCACTCTTCCACCCCATAAGTGCACAAAGTGCTTTATGAAAACCCAAGTGCTGCGATCTAAGACCTTTTTTACATGTGAATGCATGTCTTGCCAAACCTTCTGCATCCCCAAACTCCTTTGAGCTGCTGAAAAATCATTCAAATAACACGATGAACAGTCTCTCAAATCACTAAAAGATTAGCTATAGCTTGTGATCACTTTCAGAAACACAGTTGCAGAATATGTGGAAACACTTCCTACATCAGTTGATGACTTGATGATTAGCATACATGATGCAACATGGTACTGAACAAAAGCAATGATGCAAAAGTTTAAATGAACAAATTATTCAGAGACAACCTACTTTCATGATTTGTTTTAGCACTGGTCAAATAAAACCTATACCAATTTGGAGTTCAGAAGTATCAAAAGAAGCTTTTGGTGTCACATTGCATACTTATTTTGAATCTTGAGAAGGTCAAAAAAGGCTTTTACCATAAACACGTTAAAAAATCTATTTTATATATAATCTCGAAAATGAAAATTAATCTAATAATCTGGTACAAAAAGGGTGCTATTGTTGGAAAATAAAGTTTTAGGGGAAATTCTAGACCAAATTCAGTTCTTTTAACAAAAATCAATTGCTGCTCGAGAAAACAGTCCACAAAAATGATTGGAGAGATGATGATGTAATACTCTCTGCGTATTCTACTCTAATTCAGTTCTTTTAACAAAAATCAATTGCTGCTCGAAAAAACAGTCCACGAAAGTGATTGGAGAGATGATGCAATACTCTCAGCGTATTCTACTCTAATTTTAGGAATGTATAATATACTATTCACAATCCTAGAAAAAGAAACGAAATAATAATATGTATCACTTTTGGAAAAGTACAACGATTTCCAGAGTTTCATAATATTCCTTCGAGGATTCCATGAAATTTGAGATGAGGAAGGTTGAAGAAGAAGCGACTGATGTCAAAGATGGCAAATAATTAGTAAATTCCGACAACTATAGTGGAATGAGAACTCAAAAACTGCATTCCCATATAGGATGATTATTATATCTGTCAGGTGGAAGTGACGGCGCATTTTAATAAAAGGGGAGAACTTCTTATCAAACAGATATGGATGTCATAACATCTAACACAAAATAACTGAGAAAACTCATAAAAGAATCAGTTAATAGAAAGAAACCAATTGGGCAATATATCAACCGAACAAATTGAGCAGTTGCAATGTTAACAAGATAATTAAACTAAAACCTCGACATTCAAACTATATGTTACTCGGACTCTTCGTTTATGTCTGCCGTACCCGTGTCGACACGACATGACATGGGTATGGGTATGGCATACTTACCGGGTCTGGTCAACACCGATCAGACACTTTGTGTTAGATGTTTAAGTACCCGACACCTAAATACATACCCATACCCGTACCCGACACCCGTACCCGAGTCCAAGTAACATAGCATTCAAATAACTGCAGCATGCAAATTGATGTTATCAATTATTAAATCAAAAGAAAATTAAAGCCTCCAGCAAAAATCTAATTAAGGGTTGTTTGTCCAGAACATTACTCCCCAAATAGTCATCCACTAGCTAAGAGGACTTGACGAGAACATCCAAGATCACATGCAACCATTCCAACAAAAACTCTTAGGATGAGATACTAAAGGTGAAACTTCGAAAGTAATCCTCAGATCATTCTTGCACCATAATGAAGAGGTACCTTTTAGTTTCCATCATAGTTACAAAGATGTTACATAATCCTCACCAAGACCCTCTCCATAAACACGTGTTATTCTTGCCAAAGCCGTCCTTTTGGGAATAAATCCAGTCAAAGATAACTTACAAACCTAGAAATAATTAAGAATAGAACAGAACACCCTCTCTCTATCCCGTGACTAGCAAAAGCTTTAGAATACAAATTTGTCAAGGATATATGAAGCTTCATACAGGCAAGAAATTAATCAAACAACCAAAAGAACTTGTTACCCATTCTTCCACTCCAAAAGTTGCAGTTTACGGAATCAATGTTATCATTCCAAAATCACTTCCAGAAACCTGGCTACCTCTGCAATAGCACAACTAAGTCTAACTACAATCAATCAGCCCCTTCGTTCCTTGTCAGAAGGGCATAAATCGCACGACAAGACCAGAAACACCAAGCAAAAATTCCAACCTCCATATATTCCGTTGCAATGAGAAATCTAAAAGAAAATTCAGAGAGTACTCACAGTCTAAGTTTCAAACCTATCCAATCCCGTCACTTCAGGAAACTATTCCTCAAAAGTCATTTACAATACTCTCCTTCCTTAAAGCATGTCGGGAACATTAAGGCTTCATACAATACAGCCAATTAGCAACAGAATCTGTCACATACCCTTATTGATTCCTCACATAACTTTATAATACAAATCAGTAAAAGATCACTTACTTGATTGCAGCACATAAAACAATAATAAGTTCAATCAAAACAGAGGATCGATTTCTCCACCTATGAATTAACAGTTCATAATGTAAAACACAGACCTGCCACAGACTGTGCACTTTAAACTACCAGCTTTTCCTTGCTCCTTGTACTTTTTCCTCTTAGCAAGACTGGCATTCAATTGTTTGACAAACTTGAAGAATGCGCTTAAGATCATCTGCTTAAACTCCTCAGAGTTTTCAGGTGGTTCGGGCTTTGCAGTAGGAACGGTACCTCCTAGAGGCTCTTCCCCTTGATCAAGATGACTTCCATTTGAAGTGTCCTCTATTCTTGGTAATCTAGAGGCCTCCAGATTCTTCACCCATGGGGGAGTAAAATGTCTCTTTTGACTATTTTGACGATCAGGCCCTAGCCGCTTTTTAATCGAAGGTTTGGAGTTTTGAGTGAGACGCTCTGAAACATGAGCTTTTTGAGGACCAGGTCCTAATCGATTCTTTATATCTCTAGTACCAAAGCTATGAGGTTTGCCTGAATACCTAGGGACACATACTGGAGTTGATCGAGATGGCCGCTGGTGGGCCATAAAATTTGATCTCTCCCTAGTCTTCCCATTTCTCGAGTTAGTGAGTTTCGACTTTTTGGACAATACATTAGAATCCATGTCATTTCTCCACGATTTACCAGCATGCCCTAAATCATAAACCATACGACCATCATTGACCTGTTTCTCAGTGTCATATCTTCGTTTGGAGATCTTAGCTGGGCTAGGAAATTCTCGTTGGGGTCGACCATCAATATTACCTAAGCTTGCATCATAATTTCTTGGTGAAACCGCATCTGCTCGTTTCTTAGGGGACCAAGAACTTCCACCGACCTCAAAATCTTGATGAAGCTCGCCCATCACTGAGCTTCGATGGCCATGATAAAACTCTGTTCCATATGAGGGTCTGGAACTTCCAAGATCCTGATCATGCACACCTTGCTTTTTTGCATAAAACAATTCTTGGGCATCATAGTAGTGGGATGTTGATTGTCCTAGTGAAGTAGCAGGGGTTTCCAATAGTTTATGCCCTCTCAAATATCCCTGATTATAGCTTCCATCAAGTTTATCAGTGTTGGTGTCTAACATGCCCGCCCTTAACATGTCTTGATGGCCATAACGTTCTCCAATGTCCTCCATCTTTCCATAGGATTCTAAGGGCCTAGTAGCCATAGCACTTCTCTCACTTTGCACAACTTCAGGGTAAGAACAATTACTGCTTCTTTCTTCAGCAGCATGAACATATGACCGTGAATAACTATTGAAATTATCCAATCTCCCTCCAGGGTCCAAAGTAGACCTGGTTTGTGATTTTGCACCAAAGTCATCATAGCTAAAGTATTTGGTGCTCAATGATCCAGGAATGTCCTGTTTCAAACTTCCATAGGGAACAGCATCAAAAGCCTTTGCCTGAGAGGATGATGCCATAAAATCAATATCAACCCTTGAATATCGCAAGGAATTAGCTTCTCTTGCCAACTGATCCCTCACAACAAGTCCATCAGCAACCATCTTGTCCAAATTAGGCTTCGCATGAAGGTGGAAGTCCTCATGTTTGTGAAGACTACTATGTGAAACATGTGATGGCACTGAAATGAAACCTCCAACTATATCAGTTTGGTGGTTAGAACTTTCAGGCGGAGCCACAAGATCCATTTGATAAGATGAGGAAAAATAATCCCTTCCCCTCTCAGCTTCCGTACGTGCAGTTTTACCATCTTGTGCAAATCCAGCACCACCCTCATCAAAATACTTGCTCCTCAGATAACCATAATCCAACTCAGCTCTCATACCACTGCCGCCAGTCCCACGATCAATGGGGTTCTTAAAGCTATCAGATTTCTCGGGTGATTCCCCTCCCTCGCCGTAATTAAACACTCCTCTTGAATGCCCCCCATCATTGGAAGACTGGTGAATGCTCGACCTATACATAGGTTTCGAACGTTCAGCTCCAGCAGCGTCTGCTTCTCCATTCATATTTCTTTCTCTGTCATAACCACTAGAATTTGATATCCTTCCCTCTCCATAATTGAAACTCCCGCGATAACTTCTCTCCCCACGATCAAAGTTCCTTTCATAATCTCTGCTACCACGTTCATAATCCCCGTCTCTACGAACGTAATCTCTGCCACCAAGTTCGTGACGCCTATCATAACCTCTCCTTAAATATTTTCCTCCACTTTTCTCCTCCACATCCACGTTATCAATGTGACGCAGCGTGGAGTAGCCACTGTCCCTGTCCCGATACTCCACATCCCGTGATCTCACCGGTGGGGGAGATGGAGACCGAAACCTAGAGTACTCAGCATACCCCCTATCCCTCATCATTTCAATCCCAATAATCTACTTAATATCACTCAAACCCCAACTCAAAACTTGGATTAAATAAAAGAAAACTCTCTACCCACTTATACCTATTGATCAGCAGCAATTTAATTGATATAATCAAAGAAAATACTATAATTGCTCAAAGTCTAGGCATAAACAGGCTATCTCCAATAGAACAATTGTGGACAGAAAAGGAAGGATCTCTAACCCTAGAAAAGAACGATTAAAACATCAGGGTTGAATTTGATTCCATTCTTATGCTTCTTCCGATAATTTTGGATTCTTTTTATTTTCCAATTAGAAACCCCAGAAAAGAAATCAAAACGAATTAGATGTCAAATCTGCGAACAAGTATATTTATAGCGATGAGATTTCAGACCTTCGAAACAGAAACAAACAGATAATAATACGATGAGGATGAAGAAGCAGTTGCAGAAGATGATGAATTCATTGGATTTTTTGTGGAGGTCTAGAATCTGATTGATACGATTCGGAAGATGTTCGTTAACGGTGATTCGAGAGTGAACCGATTCGGGACGAAGCAAATTTCACAGAATACACAATTTTTTGTTTGGTTACTTTAGGTTGTGATAAATTTTAATGTGGTCCCTGGAAATGTCCCAAAATCTCAAAGAAGTCTTTAAAATTTCAGAAATGTTAAGATCGTGTTTGAAAATTGTCACTTCATCTGAAATTTGTCCTCGTCTTTAACTAACCTATGACTAACATTCAAACAAGAGAGAGATAACACAACTGTCACCAAAATATAATTTTTAGGCTAATGTTCGACTTTAGTACCATATGTATTTTGGAGTTGAAAGACTGATTCTATACGATTTTCTTCTTTTGCATATAATGTGAAAGACCCCTTTAGGGTAATGAACCTAAGAGGGGAGGGGCTAGGAAGGGAGGGGAGGGGTGAATTAAATTCTTAAAAACTTTTTAGAATTTTCTAAAACTTCTTTTGCGTAAGTGTTCACCTTAACAAGAAGTATGTTTTTTAAACACATAAGGTGATTCAATTATGATCAAGGCAACTTAGATGACTTAAGTGAAGCAATTGTATAAAGCATGGAAGCATGTGATAGTTTCTATCTTAAACACATATGTTCATATAATCAAATATACAAGTTATAGCAAGTATATGAACAATGAAGTAAAGGAGCAGGGATAGAGAAACTAACACAATGATTTATAATGATTCGATTCATAAAGAATCTACATCCACTACCTTAGGGCAATCCCCAAGGATTTCAACATCCACTAATGGATACCCTTCACAACAAATGCAAGGTGGGTTCTACCTTTTACAATTGCCTCAACAAATGAGGACTTTTGCTTCACAAAGAAGACTCCACTCACTTAGAGTGTTTTGCCTCACAAAGAGGACTTGTGCCTACTCTTAGGACTTTTTGCTTCACAAAGAAGACTCCACTCACAAAGAGTGTTTGCCTCACTAAGAGGTCTTGTTGCCTACTCTTAGGACTTTTGCTTCACTAAGAAGTCTCCACTCACAAAGAGGTCTTGTGCCTACTCTTAGGACTTTCAAACACTCACCAAGAGTGTAGCTCTCTAAGAGCTTTTTGCTAGCTCAAAAGAACTAGTTCTCAACAAATGAGAAGAAAGGGTAACCTATCTCTTTATAAGGAGATTTACAATTTAGCTCACTACAAAGAATTCCCTCTTTGGATGGATTTACAATTTAAGCTCTAATCACTCTTTGAGAGTACAAGGCAAGATGAAGTTTAAACTCAACACAAATGCTTTAAATGATTTTGCAATTAAGCACAAAAGTGTAAGCTTGTGTGCTTAGAAAGTGTATATGCATATACCCTCTTATGGCTTGATTAGTTATGAAAACTTCAGCTTTGATAGCTTTTTGAAGGGCAAGAATACACAAGCTTTGTTGGTCACAACGGCTATATTTTTTGCCCTGAATTGAAATCTCCTGATGCGGTACAAAACAAGGGGCTGCCCTACTTAAAAGATCCACTAGTCCACATTCAAGGACCTATGACAAGAGAAAGGACAATAACGACTTTAAAGAATACTGCAACATTGATCCGAGAGATTAAAACTAAAGAGGAAGCTAAACTTCAACTAGAAGAATATATTCAAGTCAACCTCTTAAGTTTCACAAGTGTTCAAATCGGCCCAAACAAGCAAAGTAGCTAAAAAGGGCATTTTAGTCTTTTTGTACATTAAAGTCTATTCTAAGCTATTCTATACTTTAATTAATTTCAGCATTGTTATTTACTTTATTTAGGCGTGTATAGCAAGTAGTTTCTATAATAAAGGACATGTTGTCCATGTGGTTGAGTAGTTAGTTATCTAGTAGTTAAGAATCCTACCTCTTCAAGGAATCTTCATATGTTTACTATTTTTCATCCATGTTTGGCTGCCTATATGCAAGATAATAGGACATGTTGTCCATTATCTTAGTTAGTGGTTTACTTGATAGCAAGTTGTTGTTCAACAGTCTTACTTTTTCAAGGACTCTTCATTTTTAGGGCTAGTAGTCGAAATCTATCTCTATTTAAAAGAGATTTCGGCCACCATTGTAATTACGTTAGATATATTGATATTTTGGTAAGGTTATTTCCTTAGCTACTTGTAATTACGTTAGATATATTGATATTTTGGTAAGGTTATTCCTTAGCTACTTGTGTTTGAACTTCTTTGTAGAATTCATTCATTCTTGAGTTACTGTATCAACAAGTATAAGTTTAGCTTGTTGTGGTGTTTCAGCCTCCATCGATTATTAGCCTTCCTTTAGTGTTGCGTTGGGAATATTCCCCTAGAAACTAATTCAAGAATAGAGAAAGATCCGTTTAAAATTAAAGTGTCGAACTCTTGGTACTTTGTACCTCGGTTCTTCATCAGCTCCGGTCGTCCGCTACTAGACAGCACGTCGACCGGAGTGCCTTAAATCAAAGGTTAAAGGCCCTCTGTCCATACCTCGGTCGACCGCATAAGAGTGGCCAGGTCTACCAAAGTAAAGGTCGGTCGACCAATCTGAAATCTCGATCGTCCGAATATGATATAGCCGTTGGAGCATTGGAACTTTCAGAACTCGAATAAGGACAAAAACACAATGGTCGACCTGATCAACACTGTCGGTCGACCGAAGGACAATCCCAAAGTGGTTTTTACATTTAGTTGAGTTTCTAATGTTCTCATGCACATGCCTAAGTGTTTTGTAAAGATATAAAACACATTTTAAAGTACTTAGGCATTGACCAACTTGTTTTCAAAAACCTTTTCAAATAAATGAACAAAGTAAAACATGAGGTTTTGAAAACATGCAATGTTGAACTTTAAACATTCTTATATCCTAGTATTCTCAAAGGAAGATTAGTCACAAATATAATACCTATGTAAACTAGACTAATCTTCTTGGAGGTCTTCAAGTCTTGTAAATGAATTCTTCTTGGAGCTTTGACTTGAAGCCTTTGATCAACATTTTCTTGAAGTGATGAAGTCCTATAGCAATCTTGAGTTGTAGTGTATTGGACTTCACACTTCTTCTTGTCAAGGAGCATACTAGTTGATTCTTCATTTGGATTGAGTAGCTCTTGACTTTGTTGATCTTCCTTCTTCTTGACTTTGCAAGTACTTCCATAGCATGTGGATTGACTTCATGCTTGTGCTATGGAGTCTTGCAAAGTATAACTTTCTTGTGTGTAATATTCATACCTTGGTTTACACAAGAAGCTACCTTACCATTTTCATCAATGTTGGTGTGAGTGCTAAGGATCCTATCATTAAGAACATGCTCACACAAACATTAGAACTATCAATGGTTTGTTATCATCAAAACAAGATTGATCACTTTGGCCTTTGGGCTAACAATCTCCCATTTTTTTATGATGACAAAGCATTGATGGAAATGGGAATAATATGCAAAAGATAAAGATTTAAAGCATATAAATATGAATGCATGAGATAATGGTTTCAAGGATCTAGGCAAGTAGATGTTTTGAAAAAAATATTCTACTCCCCCTATTTTAAAGAATCCCTTATCTCTCCCATTTTGCAAGTTCTAAGCTTTCTCCTTTTGAAAATTACTTCTCTTGGCACATTTGCAACACTAAAACTTCTCCCCCTTTTTGTCAAAATCAAAAAGGAAAATCAAAGCGCCAGTATGAAAAGCATTTACTCCTCTTTTTTATTGAAAAATATTTGAAATACCCTTTAAAAGAAAGTTAAGGAGGAATAAGGTTTAAATTGTGGAGAAGCTTGATGAAATTTAAGATTCTCCCCCTATAGAAATACCTTTAAAACTATGGCGAATCTTAATGATCTATTAGATTGATAATATAAGAACCAAGGAATCAAATCTAAAGATCAAAAATCATTTGAAGAAGTATTAATTTTGAATAAACTTGGTTGATTTCTAAATACCAAGAGTCCATAATGCATAAGTATGGCTAAAAAAAGAATATCAACCTAAGCTAAAGCAGAGGAGATAAAGAATATAACCTTTAAGCACAATCTCCTCTTTTATCAAGCATACTATGTTAGCTATTTACGATGAAAACATGTTGAAAATATAGCTAAAAAAGTACTATTGGAAGTGATACCATAAATACATAAGTTAAGCATATGTATCACAACCAAAAGATTTAGAGGAAGTGTAAGATGACACTTTGAGTACATTCCTCTAACAAGTTAATGGTTAGCTAAATGAGTGTAACAACTCTTAAAGCTAGACTAACCAAAAACTCTAATGAGATCACAAAAGATATTAAAGTGAAGAGTATGATCTCAAAGTTATCAAGGGAGAGTATATGTAAGAAATAAACATGTATAACACATAGAACTCCCAAAATAACTTACACAAGTTGGCTATTAGAATATAAAAGATGAAAACAAGACAACAAGTGATGTGATGATGTATAATAAAGAAATTTTGAACATACATCACATATTTTGAGGGGGGTACGAGATGAAAATATTTGAAAACTCCCCTAAAGATGTACCTATATGAATAAAACAACAAAACTTACAAATCCCAAAAGTTAAAGTTCAAATTTTGCTGAAATTTGGCTTTGCCGATCGACCTATCATTCTTCCACTGGTCGAACGGATGAGTTCGGTCGACCTAATACCTCTAGGCTCTAGTCCGGTCAACCGGACTTTTGACAATTTGCAAAAAAATCTTCAATTTCAGTTTAAAACCAAGACAAATATTCATATAAACATATAACATGCATATGCAATGCCCCAATTACAGTTTATATCCTAAGTCAAGCATCTAGACGATCAATCACATAGGATACATGCTATTGACTTGAATATAAACAGCAAAATAACCCCAATATGCTATATAAATAAAATGAAAGCCAAGCATAGCATAAATAAACTCCCCCAAAGCGTAAGACACTAAGAATGGAGGGGAGGGGGTTCATATGAGCTTTCATAACAAGGATAAAATCATTAAACTCATATACTATAACATGCTCAAGAGATCAAAACAATTAAGAGCTAAACATATTATGTAAGCATCAAGGTACCCCTTTAAGCAATTCATACAAAGAGATAACATTGAAAGTTCAACAATTGCTAGTCTAAGGGTACACAATGATAATGAGAAAAAAAAGGGGTACAAGGAAATGGAATGAAATACAATGAAATATATAAAGGAGATTGAGTTTAAGAAATTCTCATAGATAGAAGACTGCATCTTGTACTTTGAGAACATCATGAGTCATTCAATCTTTCATCATTCTTCTTGATTATTGCCATCATTTGAAGCTTCATTTTCCTTGTCTTGACTTTTTTTGGATCAAATCTTCATCATTGTCTTCACCCAATTCCATTCCAAGGTATTGATCTTGACTTTTCATACCCAAACCCAAATCTTCACCATTTTCTTCACCCAAAGTCTCTTCACCATCTTCAACATTAATCACACCCCTGGGTTCTTCATCATTTTTCTCCTCTTCATCTTGATTTCCATCATTGACATTGATGGAATCTTCATTTGTAGCCTCTTCTTCTTCTTCTTCCATCTCCTCATCTTCGTCATTCTCATTAACTTCCAAGGTTGATTTCTTTGATTTGATAAGTTTATCTATATCATCAACCTTATAGTTCATCACATTGAACCTAGTTTTTAAGTCCGCAACTTGTCATTTTAAATCCTTAACCTCACCATCCAAATTTGACAACTTTTCAAGAATCATTTTCAAGTTGTCATTGATTTGGTTAAGAATGTCATTGCTTGCTTCATTTCTAGGTTGAGGAGGTCTTCTATCAACATTTTCTCTTGGAATATCATCTTGATTTCCATAATGAGTTTGAATATTCCCTTCTTCATTCAACTCAAAGTGAATGTCTTCATAAGCATCCCCTTGGCCCTCTTGTATTGGCACTTCTTCATTCAAAGGCACGTTTTTCTCATTTTGCCTTTGAAGTCCTCTTTTATCTATCTCTCTCCTCAAAGTTTCACACACTTTACATGATTTGTTTTGAGCAACCAAAGTGGCCAAGAGTTCTTCGTCGGTACATCTAGAATGGAACTTCCACTTCTTGTTGACCAAAATCATATGCATTTGGTGGAAGAGGTCATCCTTGTACATGTTGTACTTGTCACTTTTTGGAGTGGGAGTTGAAAGGTTGACCTTAAATCTCTTAAAGAGCATTGTCCATAGACTACCATAAGTCAAGAATTTTGCTGGCTTACTTAGGCTAGAGATGAAATTCTTCATAGCCATACGCAAAGTTTGCCTTACTCTTTTCAACTAACCATTGCATTATAGTTATTTGGATGTAGGTTATTGAATTCTTGTGACCGGAGATGAGAACAACTACGTTGGATACCATGTGATGAAGAATACGTCCATATTCATCCAACCAGTTGCTTTCTCTTTGGGAAAACTTATTGATAGGTCCTTAGATATTGAAGTAGAGTTTGAACCTTTCAATGTCCAAAATATCATCCCTTGGAACATTCCCGAAATTATTAAACCACCTAATTGAGTCCAACTCAATTCTAATCCCAAGAATTTCACAAAACATAGCTTCCCAAAAGCGAAATTCCAAGTTCCAAATCCGAGAAGTCCACCAATAAATACCATTTTCCTTTAAGCCATCTTCCCTTAAATTTTCTCCAAATTCATAAATTGATAAAGGATAGATATCACAATTGTGAGAGAAAATGGGTAACCATCCCATGTCTATGAAGTACTCAACTACTTATTGTAAGGGTGGAACAATTCACTAGACATGGTATACCCATGAATAATACCTCTCATATTATCAACTAATGATTAAAATTTAACTCTAACTACCTAATCATAAAATTTTAACATTACATTTCGTAGTTGAATAGGAAGAGGATTCACCTTGATATTGTGAGAAAGAATGAGGCAAAATTGGATGATCATTGTCGGACTCCGTTTCTTCGTCGGAGTGATTCACCTTCTGTGCTTTTCCACTTTCCTTATCCACTTTCCGATTCATTTTTTCCTTCTTTGGAGGGGGTTCAATTGTTTCTCTAATCGTTAGAGATTTCTCAATGATTCTTTTGGAATGAGGTTTTCTTTTGGAAGAATCATTTTTGGGTTTTCCTTTGGTAAGATTTTTGGAAGGATTAGGCTTAGGATTTTGGACCATGATTGTATGGATATTTGATTTGTGGAAGGAATTTGTGTTTGGAATTGAAAAGGATATCGGATTTTAGGAATTTTGTGGAAAGGTTTTGGGTTTTCTTTGAAGGAGGGAAATAGACTTTTGAAATTCTGAAGGAGAAACCCCTTGATTTCTGCTGAATCGCGATACTTCGGTCGACCGGAGGTCCTATCCGGAAGCCCGCCCTCATCCAAATAAAATTGAATTTCTTTCTGTCACGATTTCGGACGACCGAGGTACCTTGTTACTGAAAGGTCATTCTGCTTAGGTCGACCGGGAGTCTGTTGCGGTCGACCGGGATACCTTTCCTTTGACTGAGGCAATCTGACCATATCTGCGGTCGACCGTTGCCTTGTCTGTTCGGCCAGAATTCCCCTATTTCCTACAAAACATTTCAATTTTGGTACCCATTTTCTTATGGGTCCTTCGGGGTTAATTTTGGGGGTTCTTTTTCAACCCAAATAGATTTAGCACATCTTTCAATCTTCTTCTTATTAATGCAACATGTAGCATGATGACCACATTTACCACAATAAAAGCATTTAGCATTTAGCATAGTGGCATGTGATGTTCTAGCATTAAATAAAGTAGAGTGTGCAATATTATTGTGTGCTTGTGCTCTTGACAAATTATAGCAATAGGAGCATGAGAAGCAACAAGCACATTACCATGGATGTCTTTAGCAAGTGTACGCTTATCAACATAAGTGGTTAACACATCAAATTTGTGCTTTAAGACATTATGCTCAACAAGTTTAGATTCTACATTATGAACCTTTTTGAGTAACTCTTGGTTTTCAAGAGACATAACATTTAGAGATAAAAGCGCATTCTCTTTTTCATTTATATGATGTGAAAGAAAGTAAGAAGATTATCATACTTAGCTTGCATTTTAGATCTTTCATTAAGTGAGCAAGCAAGTTCATTACAAGTGATCTTGTTCTTCTTATTTAACCTTTTCAATTCATCATATAAATCGGTTATTAGCACATAAGGATCCTCCCCATTCACATAGTCAAGATCAAGGGAAGAAATAGATTGTACCTCATTGCCTATAGATTTAGGACTGTGATTTTCACTTTGATCTTCATCAAAGAGACTAATGTGGCATAGTGTTTGGCATTGATCTTGACCTTTTCCTTCTTGGAAGGAGGTTGTCCTTTGATTGCTTCTTCTTTTGATCATTGTAAGCAATCTCCTTTTGGTTTGTGAAGTCATCATAGATGTTTTCCTTGTTGTCCTTTTATGAACTCTTCACAAACTTGTTGTCCTTAGCACATGACTCTTTGCTTGGAGTCTTAGCTTTGCTTTGCCATTCCTTGGTGTTCATTTCTTTGAATTGAGAGTTATCTCTCTTGGAACCTATAAGGGAAACTTGAGAAACATATGGTACCTCTTGCAAAGGTCCTACATTGTTAGAACATTTTCACAAGTGGCAAGTGTGTGCAATAGGATCAACATTAATAATATTACAAGTACTAGCATGATTCTCATTAGATGAGAAGTAAGAGCAAGAATCATCCAATCTTGTGATGTTGCATATTTTAGATACCCTAACAAGAGAAACATCAACCGAATGGAGCTCTTGCAATAGGTTATCTTCATGTGAAGGATCACTAATATAACATGATGCAACATCAACAAGCGTACAAGTAATAGCATCAATCTTACTTCTCATATAATCAATAATATCAATAACGAATTTATGAGATAGTGAAGTTGATACCTTTGTAATCTTACCAAGTGATGAAGAGTGTAGATTACCATTAAAGTTTAGATCATCACTTGTAGTTGAGTATCTTGGTTCCTTGAATGTATTTGAAGTTTGGGGATTCCAAGTGCTATAGAGTGTTTGTGATTTCTTCTTCTTTGAACATCTCCATTTAAAGTATTCAAGCTTTAAGCCACTTCTCTTTGTGCATCTTTCTTTGAAGCTTAGTGGCAATCTTTCTCTCTTCCTTTTGCAAGATGAATGATCTTCATTATCTCCATTATTTTAGAAATTTAACATGACTGTTACTTTGATTTGGATGGATACCTAGTTTGGACACTCAATTGGAACAATCAACCCAATAGACACATAATTGGAACGCCCACAAGACGTTCAGGTGTTTTTCTTTTTTCCATTTAAGCTTAGAAAAAATATATGTAATTGCATTTTGGTTGATGGCTTAAAAAATATTACATTTTAGTCCTAATTGTGTTATGTTTCTCCTAGTCATGGGTTAGTCAACGACAAAATGACGAATTTGAGACGAAGTGGTCATTTTTAATTAATATATTGACATTTCTAAAAAGTTTAAGAACTACTTTGAGATTCTAGGTAATTTCTAGGGGCCAAATTAAAATTTACCTCTTGGGTTGGGTAACTGACGTTTGGTTTGGGCTCTCTTTTTCCTTTTCTTTTTTTGGTAAATGTTTTGGACTATAACTTCCTAAGTCCTAAATAAAATTTCATCACACACCTAATTTACAGTAGAAACTTACGACATGAATACTTTTAGGATCGGAGAAAAATATTACTATAGGAAGGTTATTTTTAAATAGAGACTTACATATACAAATTATAATTTTTAAAAAATAACTAATATACATCATACGACACTTGGAAATGTGTCTCTTCATATTTTAAAAATATGAATTTAAAAGATATATAAGATTCATGAGTTTTAAAAAAAATTAATGTACATACATCGTGCATATACATTGTATGTATATTAGATTTAGAAGATTATTCATGTACATACATTATCTAGGAAATGTAGTATGTACATCATGTATGTATTTAAAAAATTCACTCATGTATGTTATATGAAGGTTGTGCTCGGTGCGATGGTCAAGTGCTTATGTGCTATCCGTTAGATCACGGGTTCGAACCTAAGAAACATTCTCTTTATGAAAGCTAGTATAATCATAAATTTCTTAAGGATTATCCTAAAAAAACATAAATATTATAATGTAGAGTTTATTCTTATTTATAATTGGTCTCGAGTTGGGACCAAATTTTTATTTTTAATATAAGCAAAAAAAATAATATAAGGAGGTTATTCATGAGTTGGTATAGAGGTTTTATTGTAATTAGTTTTGTGATTCATAATTTACAATATCACATAGAAGAAATAAATTATCATACAATTCATACGTGAAAATATAATTTGGCCAGTAACAAAAAAAATTCCTCCCTCAAGATTGGAATATCCAATCAATCAGTTTCTTTGAAGCTCAGTTGAAATAATGGGCAAGCAGAGTGAGGTTTTTTAATTTGGTTTTAAATTTTTAACCTATTCTCCTAAAACAATGGATAATTCTGATATGGATCAACTTCATTGGACCATGTGATCTATAATTCGTCACATAACTATAGAATGAGAAGAGAGACAATTCTGTAGTGATGTGGCTAATTTTGAACCATATGATCCATGTGGACCTGGTGCATATCATAAAAATTCTAAAACAATTGGGATTTAGTTGAATTCGGTTTCAATGTCAATCAAGTATGAAAAAGAAACTTGATCTTGATCCAAAACGGTTTGTGAAAGATTGGAATTTTAATTCAAAACTCAATAGTCCTTGTCCGCGCTAAGCGTAAAAGTGCCCCGGTTTAAAATTTTATTTTGCCCTATTTGTTCGGATGTGTATGTTGAAGTTAGCTGTATCTCACAATTATTATAACGTTTTGTTATTGGATTTTTTAATTCTTGACGAATTTCACATATTATCTTAGGTCCAGCTTGATTCATGATCTTCTTGCTTGTTTTTAATAGCCTCTCCCCCCAAGTTGGCACTCCAAATAAATAAAAAAAAGCTAAGCCATTGAATAAGAAATCTTAATCCAGGTGTTGCTAATGGCTTTGTAAATGAATATGCAATATATTTTTCTGAACACTGGAAGAGGTTTGATCAAGCCAATTAAGTACTTCTATGTCTTACAATAAGGCAATCAATCTCCACATGTTTTATCCTCTCGTGGAAGATTAGATTCTCTGCAATGTAAAGAGCACTCGTGCTATAACAAAAGAGTGGTACAACTCTTTTCTATTTGACACACAAATCCTATAACAAGTTAACAAGTCATTGCTATTCACAAGTAGTTAAATTCATTTCTTTATATTCAGTTTCTACTTGTTAGCCCTAAGGGCGATCGAACTCGGTTTTTGATAATGGACAAACAGTTGATGTGGTGTCTAATGTTTATATCTTTGTGATAGAATATCAGAACTTATATTGGAAGCTCTAAGTACTTCAATCAAGCCATGATCAAGATTCAAAGTCATATCATTCAAGGCTCATCTATCAAGATTGAAGATTGAAGACTTAGGTTTGGTTAGATTAGCTTTGTCATTATAAGTCTTTATCTTATATAGCTCTAACCAAAGCTCTCATGAACATAAGCTCTACACTCAAGTCTTGCATGTTTTCATAAACACGTTTTCAAAAGGCTAAAGTTTCAAAATGATTCTCATATGTGTTCATATCTCAAAAGCCTTTGATTTCAAAGTATAAGTCCTTTAAAATGGTTTTCCAAATGTCCTTACTTGTTACCTTTTGGGAAAACCTTTTTAGACTTCAAAAGATTTCAAAACGTGTGAAAATTCAACATCTCTCATACTCAGGAAGGTCGGTCAACCGAGCTCAAGATCGGATCAACCGACGAGAAACTGAGAGTTGAACCCTTTGGAAAAAGGGGACTTCGGTCGACCTATGGGTTGGGTCGGTCGACCGACCTAGCTTCGGCTCATCCGAAGTTGCTTTTCGGTCTACCGAACTCTGCGAGTTCTAGCCGTTATATGACCGTTGCAGAGTCATTTTTTCAGCCTATTTTGAAATGTATAAATACTCCAAAGCTAGAGAATGACTCTAAGGCTTGCATATCAAATATTCATTGATCTCTCATCAAGCCAAAATTCTTTCAAAGCAAAATACACTTCATTGCCATGATTTAAATCATTCAAAGGTGTTATTTCAAAAAGCCAGACAAAGAGTGAAATTCATATGTTCTAAAGAGCTTCAAATTGATGTACTTCAAAGGTATATATCTTTCACTTAGAAGAGTGAACAACATTGTTATTTATCCATCTTATTCCCTTTCTTAGTGATTGGGTTAATCTTGTAAAAGTCCTACTTAGTGTGGGCAAGCTCTTAGTGAGTTTTTGTATTGTGGTTGTGTTTGTAAAACTCTTAGTGAGTTAGCCAATCGAACCACTCTAAATCCTTTGTCTTGTTGTTGGGTTTTGCTTTAGCTTTTGTTCATCTTGTTCAAACTCTCACTAGCATTGAAAAGATTCGAAATAGTTTGCAAGATAGATTAAAACCCAATTCACCCCCCCCCCCCCCCCTTCCCTCTTGTGTTTTACAATTGGTATCAGAGCCTCGTCTTCATTTTTAGCTTAACCGCGTGAAGTAAAGATTATGGCCGGTAATTCCGCATTAGCCTACTTAGAGGGGTCTTCCACCAATAGGCCACCACTTTTTGATGGACATAATTATGAGGCTTGGAAAGACCGTTTCAAGATATATGTGTGCTCTATAGATTATTCTTTATTGCATATATTTGAAGATGGTCCATATGTGCCTATGAAAATGGTGGATGGTGTTCAAGTGCCAAAGCCGGACAATGAGTTAAATGAGTTTGAGTCCAAGAAGATGACTCAAAATTACAAGGCAATGAACATTCTTAGTTGTGCCTTAAGTCCGGAGGAGTACAACCGTGTCCTTGGAAGCAAATCCGCCCACTCTATGTGGAAAACGCTTGAAGATACTCATGAAGGACTAAGCTCTTCAAGTGATGACGGTGATGATGAATACGCCAACTTGTGCTTCATGGTATTTGGTAATGAGGTACATCCTTCTCCTTCTACTTCAAATTCTTATGATGATGAGGAGGATGATCCTAATGTGCTTTTATGTGATATGTATGATCAATTAAAAAAATGTGCCAAGCAAAACAAAGATATGAAGCTTAAAATTGAATCTTTGCTTGTTGAAAGATCTAAGTTGGTTGATGAAAATAAAAAGTTGTGTGATGATGTTAATTGCTTGAAATGTGAAAATGATGATCTTATTACTACTTACAATACATCTTCATTACAATACATAGAGGTTTGTGTTAAATTGTCATCTTTAGAAAACAAGCTTGTTGAATTTGATCTTTTGAAAAACAAAGTGAAATACCTTACCTCTCTTGTTGAAAACTTTACTAAAGGTAAGAAAAATCTTGATAACTGATAAAACAATCCATTCCTTACTTCTCACAACTTCTATTTCAAGTAAGTATTTCAATTCACCTAAATCTTCGATTTTAAAATGCTCATAGAAGAACTTTTTAAAAAAATTATATCTCTTTCTGACTAGCACTTACAAATATCACATCGTCTACATACAAAAGCAAAGCAATAACCCTCCAGATTCTTCAAAATCATGTGTAATGAACAAGTTGTAATCATGTCATGATTGAACAAAACTTAATTTCAACAAATATTTTTTTTGAAGCTCGATTGGGTGGTTACCCATATAGGGGAGAGACAACTGCCTCAGACGAGGAGGAGATAGCCCTAGAAAGGGAGATTAAAGCTTATCGCACGCAGACGGAGGGTATCGAACCCTCAAGGTCGTGGGTAGGCGCCTGCCCCACTGGACTAGGACACCTTTGATTAATTTCAACAATTCATAAGTTAGTATTGTATTCCAATCTCTACTTGCTTGTTTTAATCCATACACATATATTTTTTTTAACTTACACACTAACTTACTGGCATGACTCACATAACTAGAATGAGGCAACATATATGTCTCTTCATATAAGTCTCCATGCAGGAAAGCATTATATATATCTAGCAAATGAATTATCCATAATTTTGTTGCTACTAAGGCAAGCAAAGTCCCAACATAATTTATTTTAGCAACTGGTGAAAAAGAATTTTAGTAATCTATTCCATCTCTTGTTGTGTGTACCTTTTAGCAACCAACGTAGCTTTGTATCTTCTAGTTCACCATTAGATTTACTTTTTACTCTGAAAATCCATATGTTGCCAATATGATGTTTTTCTTTTGGTAAGGGAACTAAGGTTCATGCTTGGTTTTCTTCTAAGGCTTTAAGTTCTACATCCATAGCTTCTCTCCAAGCCTGAGACCTAACAAGCTCGGAATAACTATCACGCTCCTTTTCAATATCAAAAGCAAATACAAATGATTGTTGATTGAGATATAATAATTCATAAGTAATGACATGATCTTATAAGCCCTAAGGGCTAATGTGATCAATCTTATTTGATGATAACAAACCATTTATAGTTCTAATGTTTGTGCGAGCATGTTCTTAATGTTTGGATCCTTAGCACTCACACCAACATTGATGGAAATGCTAAGTTAGCTCCTTGTGTATATCAAAGTCAACATCCTACACACAAAAGGAAGCTACACTTTGCAAGAATCCATGAAAAAAGCTTGAAGTCAATCCACATGTCATGGAAGTATTTGCAAAGTCAAGAAGAAGGAAGATCAACAAGTTAAAAGCTACTCAATCCAAGAGAAGAATCAAGTGGTATGCTCCTTAACAAAAAGATGTGTTAAGTCCAATATTCTACATCGTCATTGCTATAGGACTTCATCACTCAAACAAGATGTTGATTAAAGGCTTCAAAGTCAAAGCTCCAAGAAGAATACAACTTGAAAACTTGAAGACCTTAAGAATATTAGTCTATGCTTATAGGTATTTTCTTGTGACTAATCTTTCTTTGATAATATTAGGATATAGATGTTTAAAGTTCAACCATGCATGTTTTCAAAACCTAATGTTTTACATTATTTCAATTCTTTAAAAAGGTTTTTGAAAACTTAGATAAGTGTTGGTCAATGCCTAAATTCTTTAAAATGTGTTTTATATTTTTACAAAACACTTAGGCATGAGCTTGAGAAATTAGGAACTTGACTAAGTGGAAAAACAACTCTAGGACTTCATTTCGGTCGACCTGATGAAGTTCAGTCGACCGACAAGTGTGTCCGGTTGACCGAGGTTGTTTTTGTCTTTAGTCAGATTTTAAATGTTCCAAAGCTCCAACGACAATATCATCTCGGACGACCTTGCTCTAGGTCGTTCGACCGGACCACATACTTCGGTTGATCGAGATGTGTCCAGATGCCTTTTGATTTATCTCCGGAGGCACTTCAGGCGCCCTACACCATGGTCTAGTCGACCGAAGTGTGTCCTGCCAGGCCAAAAATTATAGCCGTTGTGACCAATTTTGCTTGTGTTTTTTGGCCAAAAATTATAGCCGCTATGACAAAAAATTATAGCCGTTGTGACCAATTTTGCTTGTGAGAAACTAGTTCTTAGTGAGCTAAGAAAAAGCTCTTTGTGAGCTTCACTCTTTGTGAGTGTTTGTGATGTTCTTTGTGAGGCAAGCGTATCTCATTTTTTAGATTGGCTTTTTGTGAGCTTAGTTCTTGTGAGAACTAGAAAAACAATCTTTGTGAGTGAAGTCTTCTTAGTGAAGCAAAAGTCCTCATTGGCGAGGCATAAATCCTCTTGTGAGAGGTATCTCATTTGTGCGAACTAGAAGTAACGCTCTTCGCTCGCGGAGTCCTCTTGGTGAGGCAAAAGTCCTCATTTGTTGCGGCAATTGTAAAAGGTTGATTCCACCTTGAATTTGTTGTGAAGGGAATCCATTAGTGGATGTTGAAAAATCTTTAGGTGTGTCCTAAGGTAGTGGATGTAGATTCTTTGTGAATCGAACCACTATAAATCCTTGTGTTAGTTTTCTCAATCCCTACTCCTTTACTTTATTGTTCATATATTGTTATAACTTGCCTACTTTAGTATATGAACATATTTGCTTAAGGATATGAAACTTACACATTCTTTCTTGCTTTACACATTGCTTCACTTAGTCATCTAAGTTGCATTAACATAATTCACTCACCTATGTGCTTAGTCAACATACTTGTTGTTAAGGTGATCACTTAGGCAAAGAAGTTTTAGAAAAGCTAAAAGTTTTTAGAATCTAATTCACCCCCCCCCCCCCTCCCCCTTAGGTTTATACCCTATAAGGTATTTCAATTGGTATCGGGACCTTGTTTCATTTTTTTTTGGACTAGCATCCTATGAGGATCAATGACTCTTAGCTTTTCTACCATAGATGACCAATCCCCATCTAGACCACCCCTATTTGATGGCTCCAACTTCTCTTGTTGGAAATACATGTTTAAATCTTATTTTTCTTCTAATGACATTTTCTTGTTGAGCATTACAGAAGAAGGTCCTTTTGTTCCTTCAATCTTCTTACAAGGTGTCATGGTGTAAAAGTCTAGAAGATACTACAATGAAGAAGACTACAAGAAGATGACCCTCAACTTCAATGCCATGAATGTTCTTTGTTGTGCATTGAATGAAGAATCACTCAACAAAGTTCATGAATGTGAAGATGCTTATTCGATGTGGAATATGTTTGAAGCATCATATGAAGGTGATATTGAAGGGATATAGCCAAAGGTGGATCTTCAAGATTTGGGGACTCAATCATGTGAAGAAGGAATCAAATGTCAAATTCAAATTGATTCTTCACATGATGAAAAGCTTAAAGAAAAGTTAGAGGAAGAACTAGATGATGATCTTCATTAAGAGCTTATTTATGATGAAGACCATAATGATCAATCATCTTGCAAAAGGAAGAGAAAGAGATTGCCACTAAGCTTCAAAGAAAGAAATTCAACAGTAGTGACTTAAGGCTTGAAGATGTTAAATGGAGATGTTCAAATAAGAAGAAATCACAAACACTCCATAGCACTTGGATTCCTCAAAACTTAATGGCCACAACCTTCAAGGAACCAAGATGCCTTATCACAACCTCAATTGATGAAAAAGGCTACCATGTAATTCATAAACCATCATCACTTGGTAAAAAAATGAAGGTATCAATCTCACTATCTCATGGCACTTTAAATAATGATATTAATAGTATGAGAAATAAGTTTGATGTGTATACTTGTGCTATTGTTGATGTTGCATCATTTCCCCTTGATGATCTTATACATATAGATAACTTTATGCATGAACTTCATATAATATATGCTTATCTTGATAAGTTATCTACAAAATGTAACATCACTAACTTTGATGATTATTGTTCTTATTTACATAAATATAATGAGAATCATTCATGTACTTTTAACTTTGATAATGTTGATCCTTGCACACACTCTTGCCACTCGAGACACAATATTTACATTAAAGGGCCTTTTCAAGAGGTACCTGGCAAGTCTCAAGATTTCCTTGTAGGTTCCAAAAGACCTAACTCTCATCTTGAAGAGATGAACCCCAAGGAGTGGCACGAACGATCTATGACTCCAAGAAAAGAGTCAAGTGCCAAGGACAACAAAATTGTGGAGAGTTCATCAAGGAACAACAAGGCAATCATCAATGATGACTCCAAAAAACACAAGGAGATTGCTTCCAATGCAACAAATGCAATAATGAGAAGAAGCAATCAAAGGACAAGCTCCTTCCAAGAAAGAAATGGTCAAGATCAAGACTACTCAACATGCCTCATTGGTCTCATTGATGAAGATCAAGATGATATTCAAAGTCCCAAATCCAGAGGCAAGAGGTACAATATTCTAATCCTTCGCTTGATCTTGACTATAGTAATGAGGAGGATCCTTATGTGCTTTTGCATGAACTATATGATGAATTGAAAAGGTTGGCTATGAAGAACAAGATCACTTATAATGAACTTACTTGCACACTTAATGAAAGATAAAAATGCAAGTAGAATATCATAGTCTTCTTACCTCTTTTCACTTCATAGAAAATGAAAAAGAGAATATGTTTTTATCTATTGATGCTTTTGTTAGAGGAATAACCGGGTCTAAAACAAGTTATGCAGCGGAAATAAAATGACCCGCCTCTAATAGGATCTTTCACGAGTAAGAACCTTAGACTACGGGATAGCATTATACCTTTCGAAGTGCAGAATAAGGCTGAAACGGTTTCAGTTGTAGGTTTGTTGTCACGAACGGAACGCCACCAACACAGGCTCCGCCTCTCCCAATATCCACTCGATCTTCCGGGGATGGTCCTCTACCGCTTGGTGCTAGGCAACGCCTCGTAGAAGTCTTGAAGACACTCTTCAAGATGGAGTATATATATGGTGGATATATGACCTAAAAGAAGAACAAGAAACAGTTTTCTTACTTCTTTTCTATTAGCCAAAGCTAGAAAACAAGTATATAGAAAAGCTGTCTTTTCTTTCTATTCAAGCTCTCTTGAATGCTCTCTCTTTTTCTCTCTTCTCTAAGCTTTCAAAATCTGGAGAATAATGAATTAGAATACTAAGAAAAATCAGTCATTCAAGGGAGAGTGGGGAGAGAGAAAGGGGGAAGTGGGAGATTATGGAGGAAACCACTCCTCCACATTTTCCACCACTTCAACCTCCTTCTAAGAGATAAGAGCTGAAAATATATTCAATTTTCCAGCCATAAGGTCGGTCCAAATGGGTTGGCCGGCCCAACCCGATTAAGGGCCCAATCCAATCTCGGCCCGGCCCGGCCCAATCGAATTGGCGCACCTTAGATTAAATGTACTCCAACAAGCCCAATCCAGTTGATCTATGAGTGCGACCCAGGAGGTATCTATGATGTTGGCCGTGACATCATATGTCACAGGTAATGAGAGGTATCTAGCAACGCATCATTACCCCCAATTCATAAATATCTGGTGACTATCATAATCACACCATTTGATATTTGTATTTAAATCTTTTTGTCCTTGATATCTAGATTGAACACAAGTCATGGAAAAAGTCACACTTGTATTGTCCAATCTTTTAGTTTCTTGATTCGGGAGTAGACTAATCAAATGACATCAATATCATATACTGATTCATTTGTTCATGGCCATGAATTAGTCAGACTCCATCAAAGGGGCCCAAGATATCGCTCCTGCTATATAGGAGGGACAAATCCTTTCTACATCCTATTCATCCTGAACAAGATTCGTGATATACTCAATAAATGCCTTTATTGCTCACCCTGTTACGGATAGCATTTAACATTATCAAAGCATAACACTAGCCATGCAAGAACTCTTGTGAGACCTCAAGTCGAAGGATCTCATATACAACCCAGTCAAAAATTGAGAAACACCGTTGACTATTATATAACAACCATGGTGTATTTCTCATGTCGGGTCTGTCCAGTATAATGATTCTCTAATCATATATACCCATGTGACGATCCGATATCTTATATCAATCACTGCACATACTAGTCTTACGCATTATTATTGTCCTCGAAGATTCCATAATAATGTTCGACTAGTGACGTTTCAGAATCATAACAATTATGAATACTATTCTAAGGACATATTATTTCATTATGTTTTTAAGAACGCAGAAACATATTGATATAATACTGGAATTTATGCCTTTTTACTTTTTATTCATCAAAATGAAAATTACATAAATACGATACAATAATCTCCCACTTGCACTAAAGACCCAAAATCATCTACTGATTGGTCTTTAAGGGCATACTAATGACTGTCTCTAAAGATCAGCCCTCCAGATATCGGATACCCATGGAGCTAGTGTGATGATCATGTTGCTGCTGCGACAGTGGCTTCGTCAGTGGATCGGCGACATTGTCTGCCGAATCTACTCTACATATATGCACATCACCTCTTTCTATAATCTCGCAGATTAGATGAAAACGCCGTAGTACATGTTTGGACCTCTGGTGAGATCTGGGTTCCCTATATTGTGAAATAGCCCCATTGTTGTAACAATACAGGTCTATCGGGTTCGCAATACTAGGAACCACATCGAGGTCGGAAATAAATATCTTGATCCAAACTGCCTCCTTAGCTGCTTCACAAGCTGCTATGTACTCGGCCTCTGTCGTAGAATCTGCGATGGTCGATTGCTTTGAATCGCGCCACCACACAGACCTCCATTCAAGTTAAACACATATCCCGATTGCGATCGTAAATCATCTCTATCGGTTTGGAAACTAGCATCGGTGTAACCACTTACAACGAGCTCATCCGCCCCTCCATAAATCAATAATGTATCATTATTCCTTCGTAAGTACTTGAGGATATTCTTGACTGAGATCCAGTGACGTTCACCGTAATTAGACTGGTATCTGCTCGTAAGGCTTAAGGCAAACGAGACATCTGGGCGAGTACATAACATGGCGTACATGATGGATCCTATGGCAGAAGCATAAGGGATCTCTTTCATGCGTTCTAATTCGGCAGGCGTTTTAGAACACTGTTGTTCGACAGAAAGTGCCATGTGCCATAGGACAAAGGCCCTTCTTAGACTCTTGCATGCTAAACCGCTTTAGCACCTTGTCTATATATGTACTCTGACTTAGGCCAATGAGTCTCCTGGATCTATCTCTATAGATCTTGATGTTAGTAGTGCCCTAGGACCATTAGCACATGTTGTGCATTTTATTATATTTTGAGCATGTAATTGAATAGTTAATTTTGCTTTTGATTATCAAATGTGTGATTTGATAGTAAAACTCATTAGCTTATGTAATTACTATTCTAGGAGTCCCTAGTTTTTTGTAATGCTTAATTACTATGAAATAAAACTAGTATGATTGTTGATTGATGATCTTGATTTACTGATCATGTGTAATGAATACAAATCACATCATAGATGCAATATATATATAGGGATACATTGTATTGGACGTGATCCGTCAGAGAAGTAATACTTCATGGTCTTAAGTCATAAGCATTACTTCCTCAATACTATTTTAGAATCCTTAGACCTTATGTCTTCATTGATTCTAGTATGAATGGAGCCACGTTTTGACTCAGTCGGACGTTACTTGTAACAGAGTAATCAATACAACTGATGATCGGATGTAGTGTCCTATCATAGCTTGAATGTGAGAGACATTGTAAGGAATTTGTCCCTCTATATTATTAGAGAGAGATATCCATGGGCCCCTTGATAGGGAAAGACTGTTTAAATGCATGGCCGTGCTCAAATGTATTTGATAAAGTGGTTATCAAATGCTATTTGTCGAAACAGTCTACCTGGAGATCGAGCATAAATACAATTAAGCTTAATAAGGGTGACGACCACCATGCCTTATGCTTAATTAGGATATCGCGAAACAAAGGGATTAAATAGTGGATTGACATTAGGTTTTGTTGTAAATTCATTCACTTTGGGTAGTCACAATGCCCTGCTAGGGGCCGTTTGTGACTTATGAACTCACACTAATACTATGTGTGTTTTCATTGCCATTGTGATATGAACCTACAGGGTCACATGCATATACGAGCTAACGAGCTTCATGTCCAGATTCAATGAATCCAGAAAGTGTCTAGTTTCATTGTATATGACATTTGTCTTTCTGAAAATAATAAAGTGTTTATTATTAGAATTAGAGATAGGGGCAATTTCGGTATTTTACCTATAGCTGGGATTACGTGGGAGTTATTATCCGATAAGGACTCCCACTACCAGTGAAAGTCTAAGGAACGTGGGATTCTGAGACTCCCACTGCCGAGAGAAGTTGAGTAGAGGTGGGAGTTGTTCTAGTAACAAACTCTCACACTCTATATAACATCTCTTAGCCGAAACCTAGTTCATTAAGGTTTTCAGCCGAAATACCATATAGAATCAGAAAACTATTTTCTATTCTTTCCTCTCGCTTTTCTCTCTGATCCCCGAATTTTAGAAAGACGAAGATCTAGCAATCACTGCCCGTTTCGTCGCGTGGATACCGGTAGAGGGACATTCCGTAAAGGGAATTCCATTGGTGACAGCAAAGAATCCAAGAAACGTGATCTTCCATTCAAGAAGTAGCTTCTTGAATCCGCAAAAGTAAATTCTTTATTGCTGTTCTTCGAATTGTTTCATATGAGCGGATCCTTCAGGGGAGGGCTCATGGGTGTTTGTAACGAGTTTCCGCCCATGAATCCTTTCACTTGACTCCCAGAATATAGCTGGCATCGCCTAAGTCTTTCATAGAGAAACACGTACTCAACCAAGTCTTGACAGACTTTAAGGTTGGTATGTCGTTTCCAATGAGTAGTATGTCATCTACATACAAAACCAGGAATACGATTGAGCTCCCACTAACCTTCTTGTAAACACAAGGCTCATCCTCATTTCTAATGAAGCCAAACTCACGGACGACATCAATAAAACGGATGTTCCAGCTTCGAGAAGCCTGCTTGAGTCCATAAATGGATCTCTGAAGCTTACATACTTTTCCAGCATTCCCTGGAGTGACAAAACAAGTTTTCCATTAAGGAAAGCTGTTTTGACATCCATTTGCCAGATTTCATAGTCATAGTAAGCTGCAATAGCAAGCAAAATCCGAATGGACTTGAACATAACTACAGGGGAAAAGGTCTCGTCATAGTCAATACCATGAACTTGTTTGAAACCTTTCGCGACCAGTCGCTCCTTATACGTTTGTACATTCCCTTCCATGTCTGTTTTAATCTTAAAAACCCATTTGCACCCTATGGGAGTTACCCCTTCAGGTGGATCAACCAAGATCCGGACTTGGTTTGTGTACATGGAGTCCATTTCGAATCTCATGGCCTCAAGCCATTTCTCGAAATCCGGGCTATTAATTGCCTGCTTTGTAGGTTGAAGGTTCACCGTGATCCACAAACATGACATCACCGTGTTCGTTATGAAAAAACCCAAATTTTTTCCTGGAGGTGGACGACTGAACTCTACCAAACCTACGCAATTCTTGTGTTTCTTGAACTAGTGCTCGGGCCGCACAACCGCTTTGTGGCACTTGCTGCACAACAACTTGTGGAGTCTGTTCAATTTCCATCTTATCATTAGTGCTAGTTTGAGAGTCTGGAACTTCAGTAAGTTCTACGCTACTCCCACTGGTGTTTGTAGAAACAAATTCTTTTTCTAGAAAGACTCCCGTGCGAGCAACAAACACTTTGTTTTCGTTAGGGATATAAAAGTAGTATCCTTTAGTTTCCTTAGGATAACCTACAAATATGCATTTTTCAGTTTTTGGAGCCAGCTTATCAGAAACTGAGCATTTTACAAAAGCTTCACAGCCCTAAATCTTGAGGAAAGACAAACTGGGACGCTTCCCAGTCCATAACTCGCATGACGTCTTTGCAACTGATTTAGATAGAACGCGGTTAAGTGTTAAAGCTGCTGTCTCTAGTACGTGTCCCCAAAAAGAATTGGGCAGGCTCGTGTGACTCATCATAGAACGAACCATATCTAATAAGGTTTTGTTCCTCCTTTCAGATACACCATTCCATTGTGGAGTAGCTGGAGGAGAAAGTTGTGAAATGATTCCACAATCCTTTAGATAGTCACAGAATTCTTGACTAAAGTATTCTCCTCCTTGATCAGATCGAAGAACCTTAATACTCTTGCCAAGTTGGTTTTCTACTTCTAGTTTAAACTCTTTAAACTTAGCAAATGCTTCGGATTTGTGTTTCATCAAGAACACATATCCATACCTACTGAAGTCATCAGTAAAGGTAATGAAGTAGAGGTAACCACCCCTTGCATGTATATTAAAAGGGCCACATACATCACTATGTATTAGTCCTAATAAAGCATCGGCTCTCTCACCTAGCTTAGTGAAAGGTGATGCTGTCATCTTACTCAACAAACAAGATTCGCATCGATCATAAGACATGAAGTCAAATGATTCCAACAGCCCATCTTTATGGAGCTTGGATATGCGGTCTTCGTTTATGTGGCCTAAGCAACAATGCCAGAGGTATGTCGAATTAGAATCATTAGTCTTAATCCTTTTTGTATTTATATTTAAAATTGGCATATCAAGGTCTAAAATATATAGACCATTAATCAAAGAGGCGCTTGCATAAAAAATATTATCCAAAACTAACGATAATCGTTGGTTTTTGATTGAAATCTCAAAACCTTTCTTGTCCAAACAAGAAACTGAAATAATATTCTTAGTTAAACTTGGTACATAGAAACAGTTTTCTAAACCCAAAACAAGCCCTGAAGGCAAAATAAAATTACAAGTCCCTACAGCTAGGGCTGCAACACGTGCTCCGTTGCCAACTCGTAATTCCACTTCACCCTTTGCCAACTCTCTACTCATTTGCAGTCCCTGCACATTAGTACAAATGTGAGAACCACATCCGGTATCAAGTACCCAAGAAGTAGTTGTATTTAAATTGATATCAATCATATTAATATCAACAACATAAATACTCGAGCTCAAGCAACATTTGCTTTCTCATTTTCCAAAGCATTTTTCCCGCAACATAGCTTTTGCAGTTCCTTTTCCAGATGACCATTTTCACCACGGTGATGACAGATAGAGTCCTTGGCTACACCACCCTTAGATTTCGAGTGCATTGTTGAAAGTGGTTTGCTTGCCCTCGGGCTTACCTTTCGGTTTGCCTTTGGGTTTCACAAAACCTTTGCCTTTGCCCTTTTGCACCATCGGTATGGTGTTCGGCTTGACTTGCCTATTTCCTTCTCGGCAGTCCCTCGGGAATGTTCAACAACTCGAGCAATGGCTTGTCAATTTCATTCATGTGATAATTCCGAATGAACTGACTGAATGACTCAGGCAACGATTGCAAGATCAAATCAGTCGACAGCTCTTGCCCCAAAGGAAATCCCAGTTTTCAAGGTTCTGAACATAACCTATCATCTTAAGAACGGGAGTTCCTACTGGCATTCCTTCAGACATTTCACCTCGTTTTGAGTCAGCTTTGGCTGATCGCCCAAAACTTAGTTATTTAGGTAGGCAACGTTTGCCAATTACATCAAATTATGTAATTCTTGGTTAGTAGAGTGAATAACATTTATTCAAGCGTATCATTATACACTTTTCTCAACTCTTTTGCCTCTAGATCCTCAATCCATTTATTGAGATAATCCAGTTAACTAGGACCCTAAGTTTTTGTCGGCGGATATCACAAATTATCCTTCGCGCCTCACCCGGATAGACACGTATGTACAGCTTTGGCTTTCCCATACTAATGTCGATCTAGGCCTTGACGAGGGCCAAACTTAGGAAGGCACTAATTAATATTTAATTGAGGGGTTTTGTTTTTAACAATCTCACCAGAAAAGCATAAAATAAAACAGTTTATGCTTATATACATATGCATCCAATACATAAAAGTAAAAATTCAATAGTAATCGCCATATCCTATTCGGTTTTTCCAAGCCAATGGAAAAACTGTGAAGTCAATCTAAGGGTGTAAAAAGAAAACATTCTATTTTACACCGTCTTGACCTTCAGGTGGTTGTCTCCAAATCATCATCACAGCTGTACCTTCTCCTAATATAGAATTACATAATTATAAGGGAACCTCGAGTTACATTCGAGGGGATTTGATGAGAAGAGAATTACAACTTTTGATAAAAAGAAATAGGCACGATACGCAGATCGTATTTATAAAATAAACCAACAGGGTAAAGGCAATTACTATGCATCATGCTCAACTAACATAACAATTTATGAAAAATGAGCAACCAGCAAAATGAACATTTCATATTCTGTTTCAGATTCGGTGGACCGGCCACCCCGCTCGGTCGACCGGGTAACCAGTCGGCTGAATCGACCTATCTCCCAATCGTCCAAACAAAGATACTGAGAGTACTCGGTTGACCAAAACAGACATTGCGGTCAACCGAAGATCTCGAACCTCATACATACAAAATGATGAAAAAACATGTCATACATGATATACAACATTTCTAGCAATCCTAAGGCATGCAAAATATAGATTCATAATCCATATTAAAATACTATAGCACATTAAGTCTATAGGGTACTCGTGAGTGGCTCTGATACCACTGTTAGAGGAATAACCGGGTCTAAAACAAGTTATGCAGCGGAAATAAAATGACCCGCCTCTAATAGGATCTTTCACGAGTAAGAACCTTAGACTACGGGATAGCATTATACCTTTCGAAGTGCAGAATAAGGCTGAAACGGTTTCAGTTGTAGGTTTGTTGTCACGAACAGAATGCCACCAACGTAGGCTCCGCCTCTCCCAATATCCACTCGATCTTCCGGGGATGGCCCTCTACCGCTTGGTGCTAGCCAACGCCTCGTAGAAGTCTTGAAGACACTCTTCAAGATGGAGTATATATATGGTGGATATAGGACCTAAAAGAAGAACAAGAAACAGTTTTCTTACTTCTTTTCTATTAGCCAAAGCTAGAAAACAAGTATATAGAAAAACTGTCTTTCCTTTCTATTCAAGCTCTCTTGAATGATCTCTCTTTTTCTCTCTTCTCTAAGCTTTCAAAAGCTGGAGAATAATGAATTAGAATACTAAGAAAAATCAACATTTTTCTTAGTCATTCAAGGGAGAGTGGGGAGAGAGAAAGGGGGAAGTGGGAGATCATGGAGGAAACCACTCTTCCACATTCTCCACCACTTAAACCTCCTTCTAAGAGATAAGAGCTGAAAATATATCCAATTTTCAGCCATAAGATCGGTCCAAATGGGTGGTCGGCCCAATCATATTGGTCGGCCCAACCCGATTAAGGGCCCAATCCAATCCCGGCCCGGCCCGGCCCAATCGAATTGGCACACCTTAGATTAAATGTACTCCAACAGCTTTGTCTCTTGAAAACCAAGAATTACTTGACAAGGTGCAAAATGGTGAATCTAAACTTGTTGAGTTTGATATCTTGAGGCACAAACTTGATATTTTAAATCCTTATGTTTATAAGTGTACTTATGCTAGAGATATCCTTGGTAATGTGCTTGTTTCTCCTTATGCTTCACATGGTAATAATTGTTTAGAGCACAAACACAAGCACAAGCATGCACAATCTTATTCTATTGATGCTAGAATCCCACATTCCACTATGCTTAAAGTTGTTTGTTCTTATTTTGGAAAATGTGGTCATAATGCTAATCATTGGATCATTAAGAAAAAGATTGATAGAGGTGCCAAGTCAATTTGGGTTAATTGCATGTTATTGCAGGAAACATGGGAATTTTGGTCGACCGCACAAGGCCCCGGTCGACAGAAGAAATGATCCAGTTGCCTCAGAAAATGCCAGGATGTCCTGGTCGACCGAAGCAAAAGGCTTAGTCAGAAGCAGGGTATCCTGGTCGACCGAAATCAAGATAAGAAGAAATTCAATTTATCTTGGATAAGGGTCGAACGACCAGATATGACATCCGGTCGACCGAGGTGTCACGATTTATAGGTTTTAAAGGGTTTTCACAGTTCAACTTTTCAAATTCCCAAACTCCCTCTCCAAATACTCTCAAAACCTTCCATATTTTCTTTCAAAAATCAAAGACTATACTCACCCAAATACAAATTCCTTCCATATATCTTCAATTCAAGCAATTATAGGAAGACGAATTTGAACACAAATCTACTATCAAAACCTTCTCAAGAACAGCCCAAAGAAAATCCTCCCAAAAGGAAAATCTCCACTCAAAAAGGGATATCCATACAAGAACCTTCATCAAAACGGCTCAAACAAATTGTCCAAAAGGATGCAAATAGAAAAGGGAAAACAAAGAAGAGTATTCCATCTGATGATGAAACCGAGTTCTACGAAGACCGCCCAATTCCTCCACCTCCTCCAAGATTTCAAGGAGAGTCTTCATCATATAAAACAAAAAAGGTAACCCCTCGATTTTACTCCGATAAAGCTTAGGAAATCTATGATAATCTAATGAGGGATAAGAAGGGAATTATTTTGGGTTATGTAATAGATGATAAGGCGGGGTTAGAAGAAATAACTGGATATTTTGGGGATATGGGGTGGCTTAATCTTCTCATCCATAATTATGAATTTTATCCCCTTTCGATCTATGAGTTCGGTGCAAACCTTCGAGAGGGAGGAAAGATGGATGATGGGCTATATTGGTGGGCATCTAGAGTTGGAGGCTTAGAGTTTAGCTTCTCAGAGGCCATGTTGTGCAACATCATAGGAATTGAGTTTGAGGAGGATGCCATTAGATTTTTTGACAATTCCGAGAAAGTGCCAAGAGAAGAGGACCTTGATATTAGGAGCTTTAAGACATACTTCAACATCCAAGTGGCCTTTTATAAGTTTAAAGAGAGAGAGACCAACAAACTTGACGTATATGGTCGAATTCTTTACTACACTCAAGACCTAAGCATGATCTTATGTGATTGATTGTCTAGAAGCTTAAGGTTGTTGAATAAACTGTGTTTGTGGTATTTTATATGCTTTTGGTTAGTGCCCTATGGCTGTTTGGTTTTGGTTTAAACTGTTATTGCAGTTTTCTACACTTTCTGCCATAAGTCTGGTCGACCCAACAATGAGGTCGAAGCCGGCCGATGCTTTGCGGTTGATCAGAGGCTTTCACGCGGTCGACCGAAATAGCCATTTCAGCAAAATATGAACTTCATCTATAAAATTTGTAAGTTTTGCTATTTCATGTAGGCACAACCTTAAGGAGAGCATTTACATGTTTTCCATCCTACACCCCCATTCATATGTGATGTATGCTTACTTTTTCAAGTCTTTACATCATTACATCACAAGTTGACTTTGCTTTCATTTTTTTTATTTTTTTATCTTTTATTGCCAACTTATGTAAGTTATTTGGGAGTCATGTGATCTTAATTTGTTCATATTATGTATCTATCCTCCCTTATAACCCATGAGATCGTGTTCTTCTTTTACCTATCTTTTGATCTCTTATAGTTCTTGGTTAGCTTATGTTTAAAGAGTTGTTATACTTCTTTAGTTAATCATTAACTTGCATAGGAATGTGCTTTAGTGTGTTATCTTACACTTCCTCTAGTTCATTTGTTTGTGCTTTACTTTCATATTCATGATATCACATCCATTATCACTTTGTTAGCTATGATTTTCAAACCCGTTTTTCATCTAAAATAGCACATTGTGTTTTGGTAAACGGGGAGATTGAACTTTAAGGCTATGTTCCTTTATCTCCTTTGATTTTACCTTAGGTTGGTGATTCATTTTTTAACCATATGACAATCTTCAAGTTTATGTGTCATTATGTGCTCCTTCTATTTTGAAATCAACCAAGCTTATTCAAAAATTGTCCTTCTTCAAATATTTTTTTATCTTTAGATATGATCTTTTTGTTTATATTTTATCAATCTATTAGACCATCAAACTTCTCCTTGATTTAAACTTAATCCCTCTTCAAAATTTATTTTTGATCCTTTGGTTCTTTATTTTAAACAAAATTGAGGAGAAAATGCCTTTTTTATGTGCGCTCTGATGACCCTTTTTTATTTTGACAACAGGGGGGGGGGTAGTAGCTTTGCAAATGTGCCAAGAAAAGTAATTTACAAAAAGGGAAAGCATTAAGAACATTGCAAAATTGGAGAGATAAGAGATTCGTTAAAATAGAGGGGAGTAGAATATTTTTTTCAAAACATCTACTTGCCTAGATCCTATACACCCTTATCTCATGCATGCATTATTTTGTGTTTTAATGTTTTATCTTTTTACACATTATTCCCATTTGCATCAATGTTTTGTCATCATAAAAAAAGGGGAGATTGTAAGCCCTAAGGGATAATGTGATCAACTTTGTTTTGATGATAACAAATCATTGATAGTTCTAATGTTTGTGTGAGCATGTTCTTAATGTTAGGATCCTTAGCACTCACACCAACATTGATGGAAATGGTAAGTTAGCTCCTTGTGTACATCAAAGTTAACATCCTACACACAAGAGGAAGCTACACTTTGCAAGACTCCATAGTACAAACTTGAAGTCAATCCACATGCCATGGAAGTATTTGTAAAGTCAAGAAGAAGGATGATCAACAAGTTAATAGCTACTCAATCCAAGAGAAGAATCAAGTGGTATGCTCTTTAACAAGAAGAAGTGTGAAGTCTAATATTCTACAACATCATTGATATAGGACTTCATCACTCGAACAAGATATTGATAAAAGACTTCAAAGTCAAAGCTCCAAGGAGAATACAACTTGAAGGCTTGAAAACCTTAAGAAGATTAGTCTATGCTTATATGTATTTTCTTGTGACTAATATTTCTTTGAGCATACTAGGATATAGATGTTTAAAGGTCAACCATGCATTTTTTCAAAACCTCAGATTTTACATTGTTTCGATTCTTTGAAAAGGTTTTTGAAAACTTAGATAAGTGTTTGGTCAATGCCTAAGTTCTTTAAAATGTGTTTTATATCTTTACAAAATATTTAGGCATGAGTTTGAGAACTTGACTAAGTGGAAAAACCATTTTAGGAATTCATTCAAGTCGACCTAACCTTGGTTCGGGCGACTAGATAAATTTCGGTCGATCGACATGTGTGTCCGGTCGACCGAGGTGGTTTTTGTCCTTAGTCAGATTTTGAATGTTCCAAAGCTACAACAACTATATCATCTCGAACGACCTTGCTCTAGGTCGGTTGACCGAGATTTGCTTCGTTCGACTGGACCACATACTTCAGTCGACCGAGATATGTCCAAATGCCTTTTAATATCACTTCTGAGGCACTTCGGATGGCCTACATCATGGCCCGGTCGACTGAAATGTGTCCTTCCAGGGAAAAAATTATAGCCGTTGTGACCAATTTTGCTTGTGTTTTTTGGCCTTGTATAAATCTTCTAAAGCTGTTTTTTTCATAACCAGCCAAGCCATAAGAGGGAATATGCTATACACTTCATAAACAAGCAAACACACACTTTCTTGAGCTTAATCTTCATATCATTCATATCATTTTGAGTTTAGCTTAAATATATCTATCATCTTCTATTCTTAAAAGTGATTAGAGCTTCATTTGTATATTCAATCCAAGAGGAATTTTGGTAAGAGAGCTTAATTGTAAAAGTCTCATTTGAAAGAGGCTAGTTAACCTTTCACTTTGTGAGAAACTAGTTCTTAGTGAGGTATGAAAAAGCTCCTTGTGAGCTTCACTCTTTGTGAGGCAAGTGTATCTCATTTGTGAGATTGGCTCTTTGGGAGCTCTTTGTGGCAAAAATCCTACTTGACTATATGAACATATTTGCTTAAGGATAGGAAACTTACACATGCTTTCTTGCTTTATACATTACTTCACTTAGTCATTTAAGTTGCCTTAACATAATTCACTCACCTTATGTGCTTACTCAACATACTTGTAGTTAAGGTGATCAATTAGGCAAAGAAGTTCTAGAAAAGTTAAAAGGTTTTAGAACCTAATTCACCCCCTCTTATGCCCACACCCTATAAGGTATTTAAGATCTAAATTGTGAGGAGATGTTTAATGCAAAGTAGGACAAACAAAATCTTTAAGAGGATTAGGTGAATTTTAAGATCTTTATTTTTTATCGGGATTTTTTTATATTATAATTTAGATATAATTTAAAGACTTATATCCTTACAGCACCATTATTAATTGGTGTCTATTATCTTATCATGTTAACTACTTCCCTACTATGTAGTAAATGTTAAATACTAATAACTTTGATATACTTATGCCTTTTGTCTGTCTTTTGTCCTTTGCAGGTTATGCAGGGGACTTTTAATCGAAGATGATTATATATAAATTATCTTTAAAGTTTGTAGGGCATGTAAGAGACTTCTAATGGGAGATGATTTTATATATATTATCTTTAAAGTTTCTATTTGAGTCTTATTTTATTTTTAATGATTAATTCACTATTGTTTCCGTTTTGATGATTTTTTGTTGTTTTGTTTTTAGGTAAAAATGATTTTTGTGTTGTTATTGCAGGGTGTTGTTGCTTTGGCTTATATTGAAAGCTTTTTATGAGAGGTATGATATTATTTATTTTATTAATTTGTTTGGAGTTTTTATACATGTTTTTCTCTCCTGTTTACGACAATTCTTTTATTTGCGCATTTTAACCAAATTCTTTGTCTTTTTTTTAACCCACTAAAATAGAGCGTAACAATTCCTAACTTTTCAATCTAGAAAGAAGGAGAAGGGGGTCCACTCAGGTGCCGGGCGAGTTTTCATGGAAATTCATATGTGTTGCAATAGTATAAATTCCAACAAAGCTTTGATCTTTGCTATGTAAGTGTCCTTTTTGTTCTTAATTTAATATCATAGGTCCTTTTTAGAGGCAAAAAAATAATAACAACTTGCAAAAAGTTGATTTTTTAGGTTTGTACCGAGATAAAAATAATTATGATTTGGAGGATATTATAAAATGAAACTGATGACTGAACTCATAATATGTGCATTCCGGGATATTAATTAGTAATTTTTTTAGTTTAATTTATTTCATTTATTTGTTAAGCATACAACTTTACTAAAGCCAACAATCAAAAGGAATGGAAGATAGTTACGTATGTAATATCCAAAATTCTTATAAGAAAAGGAAAGACAATACACTAAACAAGTTATTATCCCAAATATGATTGAAAAGCTCCGCGTCATCCATATGAAGTTGTAGAAAGTACTATTTTCTCTTTTTTATTATAATTTTTAGTTAATAAAAGGTTTCTTTTGAGTACAACTTTTGTGAATATTTCAAATCATTCCTTTTATATAATTGTAAAGAACTCAATTAAAGTATCATAAAACGTTGGCCTAAAAAAGTATCATAAAAAGTTATTTGGGACATGGATGCATAGAGATCCGGTGGAGAAATAGTTATTCAAGTGATAAATATTTATAGGATTATTGGATTGTTTCTCCCTTTTTACATATCTTTGAAGTAGAGATGAGAAAGGAAAATATTTTTTTGTTTGATTAATATTGTTGTATGATGAATGGAGTTTTAAACAAGATTAATACTTTGTTTGATTTATAAGAAACATATAAACATAAAAATTCTAATAATAATGGTTCACTATTTAATTGGTTTGATAACTTATAATTTCTAGATCATTGGATTGAATTTGATCTTAATTATAGATTACCTACTAAATTAATTATTATAGTAACCATATCAGACAATTCTGTGGAAATGGCGAATGATATAGGTTAATGGCTTTCTTATTGATGTTGCGATCGTAATGATAGTTCACACTTAAATTCAAATGAAATAATACATGTACCTTATATTTGTATTCAAATGTGATGTATTTTGATAAATAAAAGTGATACACTTAGACTCCCTCTTAGAGAAAATAATATTATACATCAAAAGGTATAATGTTTCTTGTCTCCTATCATAATCAGTAAATGGATGAGGGTCCATTACCATACTCTCACAATAGCAGGTGACTTAAATAAAAGAAAAAGAATCGACTTGACAATAAAGAATAAGAAATATATAAAATAAGGGAAATGATATTCACATTCTAAATTATTTTTTTGGCACTAATTCCCCTTTATTTTTATCAATAAAAAGAACTTAATACCATTGATTGTAATTGTTTTCACTACAAGAAAATAGTTAAATAGTGACCGAATTTTTTGGTCATACACTTAACAACTGAATAACGACCGAATAGCCACCGAAAACATAACGGTCGTTATTTCGTCGCCATTCCGTCGGCAGTATCGGCGTCGTTGACTAAATTGAATAGTCATCGTTTTGGTCACCCATAACGACCGAATACCGACGGAAAGTAACGACCGAATACCGACGGAATATATAACGACCTAATACTGACGGAATATAACGACTGTATACCGACGAAATATATAACGACCGAATACCGACGGAATATAACGATCGAATACAAACGGAAGGTTAATGACGGAATAACTACCGAAAACGTAACAAAACGACGTCGTTTCGGTGTTGGATTTCTCAATATATATATATATATATATATATATATATATATATATATATATATATATATATATTGACATTCCATCGCTAATCGGTCGCTATATAGCGAGCCGAAGATCGGATCGCTAATCGGTCGTTCCAAAAGTCAGAGTCAAGGTCTACACTGTTGACTATACGGTCGGTATTCCGTCGCTATATTCCGACCAAACATTCGGTGGCTAACGTACCGACGGTATTCAGCCGTTATATTCGGTCAGTATGCAGTCATACCATTCGGTCTGTTATGGACGGAGGAATATTCGGTTGTTAAGCTATCCGTCGGTATTCGGTCGTTAATTAGTCAAAGTCAAAGGTCAATAATGTTGACTATTCAGTCGATAATCCGCCGGTATTCTGCGACCTAATTGGCGGTCGCTATTTTTGTCGTCGGTATTCGGTCGGTAATTTGCATTGCGACGAAAAATACACGGCCATGTCACTAGGTCGTTAATCGGTCGCTAAACTGAGTTTAGCGACGGAAATGTCCGTCTTTGTAACACAGTTTTCTTGTAGTGTTTTGTTGGAAAATGACATCTTTTTTAGGAACTCATGACTTGTGTGTTTATGTTATAATTAGTCAAAAACAGGGTGAAAATCCTCTGTCCCCATTCCTGTCCCAATCCTTGTCCCCAACCAATCAGAATTTACTATATAAACATTTTTTCCAATTATATATACACATGGTGAATTGAGATTGGTTGGGGACAGGGATGGGGATAGGAACGGGGACAGATGATTTTTTGCCAAAAAAACACATGTGCTCATTTCATTGAATATGCCAATAACTACTCTCCCACTCTTCCACTTGACCCGATTTTTCTCACAAGTAGTTGGCCACAAGATCAACCTAAAAGATCTTCATTTTGAGTCTTATAATTACCGAGGTGTTAGTATTGATTGGGGGGCAACTGAAAAATACTCTTCTTCTCCCTTATTGTGAGAATTCTCTGAGATTGTTCATATAATTCTTAGTTTCGATTAACTGTAAGATCCAAATCCTCAACCACGAGTGCACGTGTTCGGGGATTGACTAAGTTAACCTTGGGAAGCAAAATGACGTTTCATATTGTACCACGGTCGTGCCGAAATTTGCTTTCCAGGCAGTGGTTCCATCCGCGACACAACTATTATTGATAAGTTCTTCCTATTTCTCTGCTATTATTTCCTACAATTTGAAAGTAAATTTTATAATTTTTGTGTTAGTAGAGAACCATCATAATTGTTCTTTGAGTAAAGTTATGTCTGATTTATCTATGTTAGAACCTTTGTATGATGATCTTGTGATGAATAAGAAAAGACAAAATGATAATGCTACTGTGAAAGAATGAAAGAGTTAATGCATGATTGTTGTATACTGCTAATGATTATGTAGTATTAGAAATTGGGGATTATGTATGGAATGATTGCGGTGTTTCTGGGTTTCTTGATTCCATTCTTGTGAGCCTTGCATGAATGGTTATGGGTAGTGTGATTCTTTGACTTGGCCATTGATGTTTCTTAAACTTGTTGTATTATCCAACTTCGGCACATGGTGGTTTGGCTTGCTAATAATAGGACTAAATTCTCGCTATTATAACAGAGGTGAAATGCAATTTTTATCTATTTATTTTTGGCTCAGTAAGTGTTATGCATTAGGCTAAATTTCTCATGTCCGCATGATGTACTTTGAAACCTTTGATGTGTTGTTCATAAGTTTCATTTTTTACCAATCTCCTCTGGTTCTTCTCTTTCATTATTCATTTTCTGTCCAAACATGAAATGATATACACGATTTATTGTTGTTTTTTTCTTTGTGGAAGTTTCTACAACATTAGTTGCATTGTTGTTTCCTTTCTAATATCACATTTTCCTCAGAGTAGCCTTCTTCTTAATGTGTATGGAAATCAGGTGTAGATAGGATTTCAGGAAAAATAAATCAAATTTATTAGCTAATAGAGGACGGATAAACGGAGATAGTGAAAGGAATATGAGATTATTTGAAACCTGAGTTTATAGGTGTTCTTGGTTGAGCCGGCGAGAGGGATTGGCAGACTGAAGAAATGTGGGGAATGGTTTGGGGTTCTTTTTATGTTGTGATGGGCCCACCTAATGACTAGAATAGGCAATGGAGTGTTTTGGTCATTTTAGTAATATAGATAGGTTGGTCCATTATTAGTGGGTTATTTACTTTCTTTTTCTTTTTCTTTTTGAGCATTTGGTTACTTTGTTTAGACCGATAAAATCTGATGATGAGGAAGTTAGATATGTCTATTGCTTAAATTAACCCTCACTTCACAATTCAGGAAAATTGAGCAAATGTAACTAGAAAACATGCCTATGACTAAAGTGGCTTATGAAATTTACGTTGTTATTTTGGATGATTTCGGTGTTAGAATTGATGTTTTCACTTATCTTTGCGTGTTTGTTCTGATGGGATGCATATTTGACGGTTAATCAAGATTGATCAAATTTTCAGTATCATTTATCCCTCTTTAGGTTTGGAAATTGATTATTTGTTAATGATCTGAAAATTAATAAGCTATGTCTAAGTTGTAAAATATTGTGAATCATGGAGTCAAATATGTAAAATGTCTAATAGATGGTGGTTGATTCATTTAAAATGTTTAACGTCAATCTGGCATATTTATGAAAGGCAAGATTTTGGCTTCTTAAACTCTAGGTAGTTTGTATTTGCTCAAAGGAAATAAAAATCTGAAATAAGCTTTTTGGGTTTGATCTAAGACCTTTAAATCTTTGAAGTATAAACACTGGTGTGGAAAGCTTTGGTTCATAGTTCTGTTATTCAAAAGATTTTCTTGGAGTTGCTGGACTTCTTATTTTTTATTAAAAATAAATAAATAAATAAAATTGGCCCCAATATCACCACTTGCCTTACTTGCTTGATGAGTGTTAATGTGTAATTATTGAGCAGGTCGAGTGAGCGTGTTATGTTTTGAATAGCATGTTGATGGGATTTTCTGACTTGAATACAAACAGATAGTTGAAATGTTTTTTTGTTGTAAATGTCTCAACTTCTTGAACTAAATTTCCTTTCTGTTGCTGACTTTGTGGTGTCGTATTTTCTTATATTGACATCCTTTTGGATATATAAGTGTTCTATTTCTTAGGACATATTCTATGAGAAGATTAAGTTGGTACACTCATAACCCAGGTAATGAGCATTGGGATGCACTTGATCGTTTGCTCAAGGATCTTAGAGGTATGATTGGTGTTTGCAATTTAATAATTTTCCTATTATTTTGAAGGATTTTGTGATGTAAACTAGGTAACTGATAATGATGAAGTTAGCTCTACTAGTGGTTATATTTTAACTCTAGGTGGAGATGTTATATTGTAGAAGTCTGCATAACATACATGTATAGTAGGTTCTACAATGGAATATGAATTTATTACTCTTGAGTTGGCAGACCAATAAGCTGAATGGTTAAGAAATTTTTGGTTGATATGTCTATGTGGGAAAATTCATCTATATTGGTTTCTTTACATTTTGACTGGCATGAGTTATTTTGCAGATCCTTTATCTAAAGGATTAACATGGAAAATAGTTTTTCAATCATATCGAGAGGAACATGATTAAGCTCATGGTTCGAGGAAATATGGTTGTTACCCCTTGTGGTCAAACAAAACATATTATTTCTCTGTTTGTACTATTGATAATATTCTTATGTTGTAGTATTTGATTGTGAGTTCATAGCCCTTTAATTTGGTCAGTGCTATTGAGAAGGACTTGATGGATTCATAATATTTTCTGGAGGTTGAGTCTAAATAACTCTTAATGGTTGAGATGAAACCACCTACTTTAGTGAGGTTGGTCCGCCTTCCATGGAAGACTTGAGTTGTCTTTCTAGAGCACTCAAGAGAACCCAAGGTTTGCGCATGGCCGTTAAAAGCTTGTGTTATTTTCATCGTGGAACTTGCAGTTATTAAGGTTTATCACTTATTGTGTGCATCTCAATTAAAGTCATTGAAGTTCAAGAGAAGTTCACTTCATAGACTAGATTGTTATCTCAAGCAATTTGGCATCAATTCAATCGAAAGACATTTGTGCTTAAGTAATTTAACATTTTTTCTTACTCAGAATTTTCCATAAAAGCATGACATTTGGGGGGGGAGGGATTGTTGGAAAATAGTAGCTTTTTTAGGAGCACATGACTTGAGTTTCGATTAACTGTAAGTTCCAAATCCTCAACCACGAGTGCACATGTTCAAGGATTGGATGTGTTAACCTTAGGGAGCAAAACGGCTTTTAAGATTGCACCAAGGTCGTGCCGACAATTTCTTTCAAGGCAGTGGTTCCGTTTGCGACACAACTATTATTGATAAGTTTGCGACACAACTTGTATGACAACAGGTACATTGTGTGATTATGTGGTTATTGATTTTTTTTTTTTTTTTTTATGTTTAGTAGCTTGGATATGTTAGTAGTGCCCTAGGACCATTATCATATGTTGCACATTTTATATATTTTGAGCATGTCATTTGAATAGTTAATTTTGCTTTTGAACATAAAATATGTGATTTGATAATAAAACTCATTAGTTTATGCAATTACTATTATGATTGTCCATAGTTTTATGTAACATTCTATACAATGAAATGAAACTAGTATGATGTTTGATTGATGATTATGTTTTACTGATCATGTGTAATGGATACAAATCATATCATAGATACAATATATTGTGATATATTGTATCAGACGTGATCCAAAAGAGAAGTAATACTTCATGGTTCTTTTTGTCATAAGTATTACTTCCTCAATACTATTTGGAATCCTTAGACCTTATGTCTCCATCGTTTCCAGCATGAATGGAGCTACATTTTGACTCAGTCGGACGTTACTTTTAATCGAGTAATTAATACGACTGATGATCGGATATAATATCCTATCATGGTTTGAATGTGAGAGGCATTGTAATGGATTTGTCCCTCTCTTATTAGAGAGAGATATCCATGTGCCCCTCGATAGGGAAGACCGTTTAAATGCACAGTCGTGCTCAAATGTATTTAATAAAGTGGTTATTAAATACTATTTGTTGGAACAGTCTACATTGAGATCAAGCATAAATACAATTAAGCTTTATAAGGGTGACAACTACCACGCCTTATGCTTAATTTGGATATCGTGAGACAAAGAGATTAAATAGTGGATTGATATTAGGTTCCATCGTATATTCGTTGACTCTGGGCAGTCACAATGTCCTGTTAGGGACCGCTTGTGATTTATGAACACGTACTACTACTAACTGTGTTTTGATTGCCATTGTGATATGAACCTACAGGGTCACACGCATAGACGAGTTAAGAGCTTTATGTCTAGATTCAATGAATCTAGAATGTGTCTATGTTCATTGTACCTGACATTTACTTTCTGAGAATAATAAAATGTTATTATTCGAATTCGAGATTAAGGATGAGCATTTTTGGTATTTTTCTTTCCCTGGGATTCGTGGGAGTTATTATGCGATAAAAACTCCAACTACCAGAAGAGATTGGGATTACGTGGGAGTTGGTTTTCCGAACAAACTCTCACGCTTATATAATCTCTCTTGGCCGAAACCCTCGCCATACTTGTTCAAGAAAGCCTTTTTGGACTAGTACTTTCCTGACACATTTAGGATGGAGCGACACAACCAATTCTTCGACCTTAAACAAATTGAGGGGATGTTTCAGAGTATGCGGGCAAGTTTAATGCTTTGGGTAAGTATGTTGATGCTACCATTCAGGATCCGGCAACACGGACACAAAGGTTTGTTAGACAGTAGTTGGCTCACATCAGAGGGAGACTTTCGAGATTCCGTCCATCCACCTACATGGATGCGTATCAGAGGAGCCTTGACATCGAGGCTGAGTTTTAGATGACTGACTGAGAGAATGTCGGGAAGAGGTCATTTACTACTACGGTTTAAGGTCAAGGTTCACAACCTACCAATGTGGCAACACTTATGGCTGCCAGGAGGAGAGTTGTTCCTTCTTCGGGATCAACTGACACTTCTAGGCCGGGATGGGAACGGGGAAAATTCAGTGAGAGTTGGGGGACCGGCAGTGGCACCACCACCGTATCAGGCATCAACAACTGCTATTTTGATGTGTGTTTAATGTGGGAGGAAACATTCGGGGGAATTTCGTTGGAAGACTAGGGGTGGTTTTAGGTGTGGCAAGACGGATCATCGGATTGGAAAGTGTACAACACCGGAACAGGTTTATGTTTAGACTTTTACTGCAACACCAATGGTTAAAGATACAACATTGAGTCCTAACGCTAGAGTCTTTATCCTCACTCAACAAAGGGAGGGAAACGTCACATGTATGACCACAGGTACATTGTGTTATTATGTGGTTATTGGATATCCTTTATACTTAGTAGGTTGCAGATAATATCATACTTGTTATGTGTATAACCATAGAGCCTTGGCATGTAGTGGGAGTGTTAGTATCCATGTTGTAGGGAGTGCAAGTTTCGAGGATGAAACTTTGTAAGGGGGGAGTATGTGATACCCGAGACTTTTTTCTTACGTGTTGCGTGACTCGTAATTAATTTTGCGTGATTAATTGTTAAATCATGAATTTATTTTGTACGATTATGTGGTTGGGTGCTTAATAATTTTTATAGCATGTTCATGTGCGATGTACGTTTATTGAGGGACTTAGGTGTGAGAGTTGGAAGATGAAGGGACTTGGTTGAGAGTTATATTGGTGGGCTTAAGGAGAGAAGGTTATAAAAGGGGCACATTTAATACTTGGTAAGTTGGAAAAGATATGTATGGGATTTAGGGAATGTTGGGCCATTTGTAGAACTTTAAAAGGGTCTCTTATAGGGTTTATTGCTGGAAAATAGAAAGAGCGACCCACAAGGAAAGAAAAAGAAGAGAAAAAAAGTGAAGGAAAACGGAGAGCTGAGAGGTATTTCGGGTGTTTGACCTAGCTAACGACATTGGAATCGGGCGATTTTTAGTGCGTTGTAAAGGTAATTGAAAGAGCTTCCCAGGAGCATTGTCGGATTTCGAATTCCGAGTCCCATACATAGAGTAATTGCAATTTGAAGTTTCGATTTTATGGTTGTTTGGTGATTTCGAGATTTTGAGAGAAACCATGCCTAAGTCGATCAAATAAGTATCCTTCACCTTTGTTTTTCATTCTTAAAAGATACATAAAATGTTGTTTAAACGTAATTACTGATTTATTATGATTCAGGCTTTAAATTCATGTTTTCTTGCATACAAATCGGATGTAGTATTGACATTTGTTGCATTGAATTGTGTGGGTACTTGTAATATCTGCGCTTGGTAATTGCTATATGTATTTGATCATCTTATTTGGAGTCTAAGTGTTATTCCCAATTCGAGCTCTTGTTTGTCGATGGCCCTATATAAGGACATCATCAACTTATATCTGTTTATAGTACCCGTGAGCACTCTCTGTATCAGTTTCTGTCTTTGTATTTGTTATGTTCTAGCTCGGTTCCTAACGGGGATAAATAATGGGGTTGTTAATAGTATTGTGGAGCTCATATAGATGGGCAATGACATAATCAATGTGTCCTTAAATTCAGGCCTCGTCATTTGGAGGGTTAATATCTGAATCCGTTAAGTACTCAGGCCCTCCTTAACGGGTTAATGTTAGGGGTTGTTAACAGGGTTTGGGGTTATGACCAGAATAGTGAGCTCAATTGTGTCAATTATATGTGTTAGCCATTGCAAAAAGTAAACTTGATAATCTGACGTTAGCATCAGTTTGTAATGCATGAGTAGTTCATGGTGCTCATAACACGATTTCCGATTCATTAGTGTCAGATTTGTTATGTATAGTTTGAGCATGTTATGTGTGAGTCTTGTACATGTCTTGGTATGTTTTTGGAGGTCTAATATGGGTATTTTGGCTGATTTTACGAAAGCTGCATATATCACTTTTTCCTTTGTTAATTTGAACATAAAACTGTCTGTTCTGAATCGCGGTCGACCGATTCGGTCGTCCGGACCCCTTTTCCCATCGTCCAGGAAAAACTATTGGGAGTTTTGCGAACGATTAACAATGAGATACGGTCGACCATGACCAAAGTCCCCTCGACCGAAGACGTTGTGGTAGATTGAATTGTTTTGTCAAAGTTTCTGTCTGGATCTCGGACGACCTGAGGTTGACTAGACCCTCCTGTTCGGTCTCCCGGACTCTGTTCAGTCTCGGTTCTATTTTCTGTTCTAATATCCGTTTCTTTTCAGCTTTAAGTCTTTTGCCTATTGTTTTAACTACATTAACAGGTTATTTCTGCTAACCTATGTTACAAATGTTTTGGTCTTGGGAAACATACTTTGAGTCTTAATGGATGGTTCATCCCAAGAGTGATCGATGCTTACTGAGCAAAGTTTATAGTTCACCCCTAATTTTTCCACTTTTTGCAGATGAGTTCGTTGGGGGTACCGTCGATGAGACTTATGACAAGGACTTAGAGTGATCTTTGATGTAATAGCTTGAGTAGTGGAAGCATTTATAGTTATTTAGTTTAATTTGAGCATTAGTACTTTTATATTAATGTTGTAATAAATTTATGGATTATGTCACTTTCTCTTTTTAAGTTAATCACTAACGAACGAGATTTCCCTTTTAAGTATGAAATTATTCGGATTTATAGTATTTTTGAATTGGGTTCGGTGCCTCATCGGCGAATGAGGTACTGCCATGTCATAAGGGTGTTCATGAAAAAGCGAAACCGACCAAACCAAACCGATCCAAACCAATCCAAGCCAATTTTTCAGTTTGAGCGGTGCATTAGACTGGTTTCGGTTTGGACTAAATTAAAACCGAACTTTCAGCTTGGTTTAAATTTTTATAATTCAAACCGAACCAAACCGAATATATATATTAAAGAACTCTTTTGTAATAAAACATATTGAACTTCTTATTTATATTATGACAAGCAAACTCTTCAAGTGCTAAAGTAAGAGATTGAAGAGCCATCTGTTGTATGTGGTTTTAGATTCACCTGAAGTTTTTGTTTTATTTTTAAACTAATAATGGTGTAATATTTTTATTTTTTTTATTTTTTCCTTGTAGGATAATTGTTCAGTAATTTGTTTGAAGTTCAAGAATTAAGATCAAGAATTTATATTTCATTAATCTGTTTTTTTTTTTTTTTTTGTTGTGTTTAATTTGTGAAAAACAATAGACATATTTCTTTATATTTTTAGTAGCTAGGTAATTATATAATTTTTTTTTATTTTTACTTAATAGAGAAATCCCCTATTTGTAGCCTTTATCTGTTTACGGATTTCAATTATTAGCACTAACTTTAATTTAGGCAAAAAACAAAATGAACAATTTACACGCCACTATTTATGTCTAATTAGTGAATCCGGCAACAATTCATCAAAAAAAAAAAAAAATACACATGCCAGGCAGTAGCGATCTGAGGTAAGGGTAAAAATGTCAAAACGTCACCTAACCTCTTGGCAACCCGAAATTTAAATCCATTTTCTTTCTCCACCGTCTTTCTCTTCACTATGCACTCTAATAGAAACTCTAAAATTCCACCCATTATCATGTTCTTGTAATCCCTAAAACCATCTTGGATTTCTTCATCTCTCATGTATTTCAACTACTTTAGACACTTTGGGTAACAAAGAATTGGCCAAAAAAAATGTCATCAACTAGCTCAAGGGTCTCTAGAAGCATTAAAATATCCAACATTGGTCCATTGATGTTAATCAATGGATCATTTGAATGACTAGTCTTGGGCAGCTTTAAGGATGTGTCCTTATCATTCAACCAATCACAAGCCTTCAAAACTCTAATGTAATTTTCAGAGTGTTAAGTTTTTTTAATTAGTTTACTAATTTTGATTGGTTGAGAAAATTTAGATTAGTTAAATTAATTGAAAACTAACTCTTATCTTAATAAAATTCAAATTACAAACTACTTTCTCACCAATTTTGAATTTTTAAAATGTTTTTAAAACTTTGATTGGTGGACACAATTTTTTTATTTATTGAATTAATTAAATAGCTTGACATATTTGACATTTTCAAACTAAATTTATTTAGATAAAGATAATTTAATATTTTTGTATAGTTTATATCTTTTTCCTCTTTTATTTCTTTTCAATATTATTCAAGATCCCACATGGAAAGTGTATGAAGTTTTTGGAGCTACACAACAATATAAATATAGAGGTTGAACATACATTTTAGTTGAATGAATTGATGAGTTGATATTTAACTCTTTACATAAATTGAGTAACAAACCCAAATTATGATTCCGATAGTCTAAAGATTTATAAAATAAATTTGGTTAACCGAACCATTTTGTTCTTGGTTAAACCTGCAGGCAAACATGTTGTAAGCCCTAAGGGCGAACAAACTCAGTTTTTGATATTGGATAAACTTTTAATGTTGTGTCTAATGATCTTAATATTTGTGATAGAATATCGGATCTCTTAATGGAAGCTCTAAGTACTTCAATCAAGCCATTGAAAGCCATTGATATCAAGATTCAAAGATATACAAGGCTCATCCATCAAGATTGAAGATTGAAGACTTAGGTTTGGTTAGTTTAGCTTTGTTGTCATTAGTAGTTATCTTATAAAGCTCTAACCAAAGCTCTCATGAACATAAGCTCTACACTCTAGTCTTGCATGTTTTCATAAACACGTTTTCAAAAGGCTTAAGTTTCAAAATGATCTTTACATGTGTTCTTATCCAAAAAGCCTTTGATTTCATAGATAAGTCTTTTAGAAAAGTTTTCCAAGTGTTCTTACTTGTTACATATTAAAGAAAACCTTTTAGACTTCAAAAGACTTCAAAAGATTTCAAAACGTGTGAAAAATAAGCTTTGAAGTTCGGTCAACCGAGCTCAAGCTCGGATCAACCGAGCAGATACTGAGAGGTGATCTGCCTAGCCTCGGTCGACCGAGGTCTTTGGAAGGTCGACCGAAGTGGCCTGGACGGTCGACCGAGTTGTTCTTCGGCTCAACCGAAGTGAGCTTCGGTCAACCGAAGTTGCTCAGTGGTCAACCGAACTCTGCTTTTACTAGCCGTTATTTGACCGTTGGAGACTCGATTTTCAGCCATATTTTGAAATGTATATATACTCTAAAGCTGAAAATCATTCAAAGACTTGGACATACACTAAACATTGATATCTTATCAAGTCTAAACACTTTCAAAGCAAAATACTCTTCATCTCTATGATCTAAATCATTCAAGAGTATTCTTTCAAAAGCAAGACAAAGAGTGGACTTTCATATGTTCAAAGAGCTATAATTGCTTGTGCTTCAAAGGTATAATTCTCACTTAGAAGAGTGATTTATCTTGTTCTTTAAACATTCAATTCCCTTTCTAAGTGATTGGGTAATTCTTGTAAAAGTCCTACTTTGTGTGGGCAATTTGTAAAGTCCTACTTAGTGTGGGCAAGTTCTTAGTGAGCTTTTGTATTGTGGTTGTGTTTGTAAAACTCTTAGTGAGTTAGCCACTAGTGTAAAATCTTCTTAGTGAAGTTGTAGCAAATCCTTGGGTGCGGCTCAAGGTAGTGGATGTAGATTCTAAGTGAATCGAACCACTCTAAATCCTTTGTCTTGTTATTGGGTTTTGCATTGCTATTATTTATCTTGCTCAAACTTGCAATAGCTTTGTAAAGAATCGAAAAAGTTTACAAGATTAGTTAAAACCCAATTCACCCCCCCCTCTTGTGTTTTACACATGTTCAATAAGGTTTTATTCAAAAAACAAAAAAAACGGTTGAGTAGAATTTAGATTAATTAAATAAATTGAAAACTAATTCTTATCTTAATAAAATACAAATAAAAATTACTTATATGCAAATTTTGAATTTGTTAAATAGTGTAAAAAGCTTTGATTAATTAAGACAATTTTTTTATCTATTAAATTAAATAAATAGCTTGACATATTTGAACTTTTCAAACTAAATTGATTTATATAAAGGTAATTTAATATTTTTGCCTAGTTTCCATACTTGTTCTCTTGTATTTCTTTTTTCAATATTATTTAAAATCTCACACAGAAATGTATGAAGTTTTTGGAGCTACACAACAATATAAACATAGAGGTTGGATATAATTTTTAATTGAATGCATTGGTGGATTGGTATTTAGCTCTTTAAATAAATTGGTCCAATAGTCTAAAGTCTTATAAAAAATTGGTTCACCGAACCATTTTTTTCTTGGTTGAACTTGCATGAAAACATGTTCATTAAAATTTATTTTTCAAATAACAAAAAAATGTTGATAAGTAAAAAAATCTTAATCTAAATTCTCATAAGAGAATTAGTAGCAATAAAGATCTCCCACATAAAAAATTAATATTTTTTTTTGAAACTTTACAAATTAAATGACTATAAAGAAGAATATTGGTATGCATTTTAGAGTAAATAACTATACTAGTGGTTCAACATAATTTTCTAGAGTTTTGTATTTTTTTAATAAATTAAAAAGAGAAGTCTAACAACAGTGTTACCATTGAAGAGAGTAAATGAACCCCACATTTAAAATTTAGGTTATTTATTGAGCTTGGTAATACTATAAAAGAGTACTTTCACGTAGAGTTTTTGGTATTAGGGAGGCAAGTTTATTTACTTCTTATATTTTTATTTATATAAATATAAATAGTAAAAATTTCAACAAATAACGTGTAATTCGGATGACCTATGCATTCCGATCGAGCTTGAAATCAAGTTTGGTTTAGCCTAGACCTAAACAATGTGCATTTTTTACTTTTTCTTTAGTCATGCAAAATTCTTAGTTTCATGATATATTTTGAAAAAAAAAATAAATTAAGGAAAAAATGTTTCATTTTCTTCGCTTATAGTCCTATTAGTCCCAAACAAATGAATCTCTTTCTAAACTCTCAAAAATAAAATACTAATCTGTAGGATTTTTAATTTATAATAAAATAAAAATAAGTAAAAAATATTAATATAAATTCACATAAAAGAATTAGTAAAGACCTTCCACTAAAAAAATGAATATTATTTGTAAAACTTGACAGATGACAAAACTATAAAGTAAAAATATTGGGTATGAATTTTAGAGTGAATAACTAGATGGACAGTTCAACATAAATTTCTAGAGTTTTGTACTTTATTAATAAAATAAAAAAATAGAGGTCTAAGAACTCCTATCTAGAGTCACAATCAAAGAGAGTAAATGAATCTCACATTGAAATTTTTAATTTATTTGTTGAGTTTAACAACACTATAAAAGAGAGCTCTTTCACATGGAGTTTTGACAACACTACAAATTATGGAGCAAGCTTATTTGCTTATTATATTTTTTTTTATATAAATATAAATAGTCAAATTTTCAACAAATAACGGGTAATTCGGATGGTCGGGTCCTCTGCATTTCGACCCATCTTGCAGTTAAGTTTGGTTTAGCCTAGACCTAGGCAATATGCATTGTTTTTAATTTTTTCTTTAGTCTTTTGCAACATTCTTATTTTCATGATATCTTTTGGAATAAATAAATAAATTTGTAAATTTAAAAAGGGAAAAAGTTCATTCTCTTTGCTTATACTCCCAGACAACGGAATCTCCTTCTAACCTCTCCAAAATAAAATATTAATTTGTAAATTTTTTAATTTATAATAAAATAAAAATAAGTAAAAAAACACTTAATATAAACTCACATAAGAGATTTAGCATCAATAAAGACCTCCCACATAAAAAATGACAAATGACAAGACTATAAAGTAAAAAGACTGGGTATGAATTTTAGAGTGAGTAACTAGATTGGTGGTTCAAAATAATTTTTTAGTTTTGTATTTTTTTTAATAAAATAAAAAGACAAGTCTAAAAACTCCTATCTTGAGTCACCATCAAACTGAGTAAATGAATCTCACATTCAAATTTTAGTTTATTTGTTGAGTTGACAACACTATAAAAGTGAGGTCTTTCCCATGGAGTTTTGAGTGATTAATTCGGTTGACATTTCACCCAATACAAATAGGGAGGCAAGCTTATTTTCTTTATTTTTTTATAAATGGGCAAAAATTTGACAATTAATGGGTAATTTGAATGATCGTGTCCTCTGGTTTCCGATTCAACTTTCATTCAAGTTCAATCTAAATTAAGGACCTATGCAATGTGAATTTTTTTCCCTTTTTTCTTATATTTTGATTTTTCTCTTTGAGTCTACAAATATGTTTATTCAAAGAGGGGGAAAAATCCATGCCCCTTTACTTATTCTCGCCAAATAAAGGAATCTCCTTCTAAACTATCCAAAAGAGAGTAAATGTATCTCTGACTTTGAAAACTTAGGTTATTTGTTGAGCTTAACAATACTATGAAAGAGAAGGCATGCACATGGAGTTCTGAGTGAATAATTAGGCTAACATCTCATCCCATCAAATTAGGGAGTCAAGCTTATTCGCTTATTTAATTTTTAATTTTTAATTTTTTAATTTTTTATACAGTCAAAATATTCAACAATTCACGGGTAATTTGGATGATCGAGTGCTCTGATTTTCAACCGTGTTTGCAATCAAGTTCGGTCAACCTAAGAACCTACACAATGTGCATTACTTGCTTTTTTCTTTAAGTCAACAAATGTGTGTATTCGAAAAGGGACAAAAATGACATTCATTTTTCTTATACACACCCAAACAAAGAAATCTCCTTCTAAACTCTATAACACTTGAATATTAATCCGAAGAGGGAAAAAAAACTCTTTCCCTTGCCACTGATATTTTAAAAGAAAATGTAACCCGTGCGTAGAAAATGTCATTTTTTACAGTTACACAATTTTGATTTTCTTACAAGAGGATTTTTGCCTTACCAATGAGGACTTAGAAACACTCACAAAGAGTGAAGCTCACCAAGAGCTTTTTCTTAGTTCACAAAGAACTAGTTTCTCACAAAGAGAAATTGGGTACCTAGTCTCTTTCAAAGGAGATTTTACAAGCTCTCTTACAAATTTTCCCTCCTGGAATGGATTTACAATTTCAGCTCTAATCACTCTTGAGAATAAAAAGGATAGATGAAGTTTTAGCTCAACTCACAATGCTTTTGAATGATATAGACATTGGCCTCAAAAGTGTTTGTTTGTTTGTTTATGAAGTGTATAGCATATGCCCTCTAATGGCTAGATTGGTTATGAAAATTCAGCTTTAGAAGCTTTATATAGGGCAAAATACATAAGCAAAATTGGTCACAACGGCTATATTTTTTTTGCTTGGATTTGACAGCTTCGGTCGACCGGACTAGGAAAGTGGTTTGCTATGTCTTCTCCGTCTGACTCGGTACCTAAAGAGAATAAAGAGTGGGCTCAGTCTAACTCGGTACCTAACGAGGATAAAAAGTGAGCTCAGTCTGACTCGGTACCTAACGAGGATAAAAATTTGGCTACTCTGATTATATCTGACTCATTTTTTAACGAGTATAAAAAGTGGGCTTTGTTTGACTCGGTGCCTAACGAGGATAAAACGTTGGTCTTTTTGTTAGTTAAAGATTGTTAAGAGGTTTAGGTTCATAGTCAGACAATGAGCTCATTTGTGCAATGTCACGTGTTTGTTCTGTATATGATTTGGCATGTGTTTAAAGGTCATAAATATGGATTTTGGGCTGGGATATCTTAAAGTGTAGAAAATCGCTTTTTCTTTGTTATTTTGTGCACGACATAGTCTGTTCTACAGCTTGGACCATAAGTCCGGTTAACCACAACTTCTTTCCAATTGACAGAAACAAACTACTATGAGCTATCGGACGACTGCATTTGGTCAGTTCGGTCGATCGAGGATTTTACTATCATCCAGAGCTACTACGGATGACCTCCGGTCGATCGAGATTGGCCTTCTATCTCTGAGCCTGTTTGTCAAAGTTTTAGTCTGGGTCTCGAACGACCTCCGGTCATTCAAATGTTCCATTTTTGTTCTGATTTTTGTATTCAGTCTGTCACAATTATGTTATGTGTATTATATTTTCATGTTTACTGTTATTTAAATCCGTTTTTCGTTCAAGTTCTGTTACAACTGATTTGGGTTGGGAAAATGCTTTGATTTCTTATTCAATGCTTCATCTCAAGGGCGTTGGGACCTTACTAGGCAAGTTTATTAGCTCAGTCTTTTCCTTTCTCTTTTGCAGATGTTCATGATGATAGTTAAGATCCTCTCTAGGTATTTTCTCTACTCTCTAGCCGAAACAAAGTGAAAGAAAATTTTTGATTTTTCATCTCACTTTTACACACTCAAAAACAACAAAAAGAGAAGAAAAATACGATTTTTCATCTTTTTGATTTTGGGATGTGTTAGGAATTTTTACCTTTCTGCCAATCTAATCGACGATGCCCGAATTATGCTACTAGGAATCACCAACAGCAGCCTTCTGACTCATATCTCTATTGGTATCCACACACCAAACTCTGAGCTTGTTACACCGTGTTTCAAATGCTAGTCTAATAACTATGAAGATTGAAAACATTTTTTCCGGAATCCACAAAGTATAGGTTACTTAGGAAAAGCGAAAATCTAAGAGACAAGAAAATCAAAATTTTTTTCTCTTGATTGTTCTCGAGAGTGTGGTAATAAAAGATAAGAAAATCAGTATTTTCTTCTTCTTTTTGGTTTAACTATAGTAGAGAGAAAAGGAGAGAATTCAAATCTTGTGAGAGTTAGAATGAAAACATTTTTCATCTAGTGTGGTGTAAGTGGAATTACCCACTCACCCCACTCTCCCCTCATTTCTCTCCCACTACTCTCTCTCTCACACACACACAATCCCTGAAACATGTAGATGTGCCGGTTTTGACCTGGTCCAACTGGTCCGATCGACCGGAGAAAGGGTTCTCGGCCAACTGGAGTGACAAAAAGTTTGGTCGACCTGAGACAACTCTCGGTCGACCGGGTCTTTCGCCCAATCCAATTGAGTTAGAGTTTACATTTGATATAGGTGCTAAATTGGATTGGGCAAAAGACCCGGTCGACCGAGAGCTATATCGGGTCTACCGAACTTTTTGTCACTCCGGTCGGCTTAGAACCATTTCTCCGGTTGACCGGACCAATTGGACCAGGTCAAAACTGGTACATCTACATGTGTCAGGGAGTGTGTGTGTAAGGGAGTAGTGGGAGAAAAATAAGGGGAGAGTGGGGTGAGTGAGTAATTCCACTTACACTACACTAGATGAAAAATTGATTTCATTCTAACTCTCACTTGATTTTCAAGATCCTCTCTAGATTTTTTCTCTTCTCTACAGCCTAAACAAAGTGAAAGAAAAATTCTGATTTTTTATCTCACTTTTACACACTCTCAAGAACAATTAAAGAGAAGAAAAATACGATTTTTCTCATCTATTTGATTTCCGATTTTCCTATGTAATCTATACTTTGTGGATCCGGGAAAAAATATTTTTCCAAACTTCTTAGTTCTTGGACTAGAATCTGAAACACGGAGTAACAAGTTCCGAGGTTGGTGTGTGGATACCAATAGAGACAGGAGTCTAAAGGCTGTTGTTGGTGATCATTAGTAGCAGAATCCAGGCAACGTCGATTAGATCGATACAAATGTATAATTTCTAACACAGGTTTTTTGGTTATTTCTCGTGAGTAGATCCTCTAAAGGAACGTAATCCCGCGCTTTTTATTTTCACTGCGTTTTGGGGATTACAATTTTTTCCTTCAAGTGGTATCAGAGCCTATCACGAGAACCCAATAACTTTGATTATGTGTTATCTTGATTTTAGTAGTATGATAATGCATGCCATATGATGTCTTTACCTTTGTACACCATCTGGAAGTCGTTTAAGTGTTAAACGAATCCTGGAACAAATTGTAAATTCGTGTTTTTGGCTGTTTTCTATTTTCTGGCAAAATTTCGGTCGACCGAAAGAAGTTCGCAGCAGACCGAACATTAGTTAGAAAATGGAATTTTGCTACTGCCTAGATTTTGGCTGACCGATAAGCAATCATGATGGACCAAGGCTAGTCTGTTTTCAGGCCAGTCGATCAGAAATATTCTGGGTCGACCGAGGTGGTCTATTTTTTTACACTGTTTTGCTTACTTCCTTAACACGGTCGACCGGGAGCATGGCCTGGGTCAACCAAAAAGGGGCAGGCAGTGTTAATTGCACTCTTAGCATGATTTCGTGTGTTTTTTTTAGCAAGGTGCATAGTAATAGCCTTTGACCAGTGGTTTTATTATAATACGGTCTGCGTGTCGTGCCTTCTCTTATCAAATTCTTGTTGTAATTTTAATCTTGAATGTGACTCGAGAATTCTTTCAATTATGTAAAAGTATAGAATAGGATTTTATTTTTGCATATGTAACAAGTAATGAAGAAAGGCGTCCATCAGATAGAGGAAACCACAAGAAGGCGGAAGACTTTTTCACCTTTAGATTGACCTAGGATTTTCTGTTGGCTCGAAAAAATCCGTATAAAGGCTATTACTATGTCACGATTTATTTATTATTTTATGTATTTTGCATGAGATGCCTGATGCATGTTTACTTATATTTCTCGAGCTTCATAGCCAAAGTTGCCTCGGGATTGGTGATATACGGATCTTGGTCCTACTAGAAAGTTTTGAACTTTCCGAATGAATACTTGAGGGTTATTCATTTGAAGAAAATAGTGAGAGAATCATTAAATAAAGTCCTTTTAATGATTTTAAAATATGACAACTAAAACTTGCAAATTCTTCTCTGTAGATAAAATGGAAAATGCATCAATCTCATTATCATTGTGATCCGTCCTTGAGAAGGAAAAACTTGAGTGAGGAAACTTCCTCGACTGGTATAAGAACTTGAGAATCGTTCTCAAGCACGAGAAAAAGTTGTATGTTGTCGAGGAACAAATTCCTGATCCACCAGTCGCAGGGGCTCCGACCGCTGGAAGAAATTCTTATCGTAAGCACTTAGATGACGCATTAGATGTGTCTAGTCTTATGTTAGTAACCATGACCACTGAGCTTCAGAAGCAACATGAGGAAATGAGACCTTTCGATACGATTAATCATCTAAGGAAATTGTTTTAGGGTCAAGCCCTCCAGGCGAGATTCGATGTGTCGAAGTCTCTCTTTCAGTGAAAAATGGTAGAGGGAACACCAGTCGGAACTCACGTTCAATGATGAGCCACGCAAGCCTTCCAAACTCTTTTTGGGGACATGCTTTAGAAGCAGCAGCTTTAACACTAAATAGAGTTCCATCCAAATCTGTTGAAACGACACCACATAAATGATACTACTTCTATATTCCTGATTAGAACAAAGCGTTTGTTGCTCAAAAAGGAGTTTTTTCTGGAGAAGCAGTTTCTTTCTGGGAAAACAAGTGGGAGCCATGTGGAACTTAATGAAGTTCCGGAACTTAGTGAAATTCCATTGGAACTTGGTGAAGTTCCAAGCACAATTGACCAGGTGGAATTGGAAGAAGCTACACAAGCTGTTGTGGAGCCAGTTCCAGATACACAAGAATTGCGTAGGTCTAGAAGAGTTCGTAGATCACCCGAAAATTTTGGATTTTTCGTAACAGAATATGGGGATGTTATGTTTATTGATCACGATGAACCTACAACAGCAATTACTAGTCCAGATTCTGAGAAATGGCTTGAGGCCATGAGATCCGAAATGGTTTCCATGTACACTAACCAAGTATGGATCTCGGTAGATGCGCCCAAGGGGTAACCCCAATGGGGTGCAAGTGGGTTTTCAAATTGAAAACTAACATGGACGGGAATGTTCAAACGTACAAGGGGAGACTTGTCACGAAAGGTTTCAAACATATTCATGGTATTTACTATGATGAGACATTTTCCCCTGTAGTTATGTTCAAATCCATTCGTATCTTGCTTGTTATAACTGCATACTATGATTACAAAATATGGTAAATGGATGTCAAAACAACTTTCCTTAACGGAAACCTAGATGATGAAGTGTATATGATACAACCCGAAGGTTTTGTCGATCCAAATAACGTCAATAAAGTAGGTAAGCTATTGAAGTCAATTTATGGACTAAATCAAGCTTCTAGAAGCTGGAATCGACGTTTTGACGAAGCCGTACGCGAGTTCATTTTTATCAAGAACGTTGATGAACCTTGTGTTTATAAGAAATTTAGTGGAATCTCGGTTGTATTTCTGGTTTTGTATGTAGATGACATACTACTCATAGGGAATGATATTCCAACCTTGGAATATGTAAAGGTCTGGTTGGGGCAATGTTTCTCTATGAAGAACTTAGGTGAAACAAGCTTCTTCTTAGAAGTCAAGATCTATAGATATAGATCACGTAGACTTCTTGGCCTAAGTCAGAGTACATATATAGACAAAGTGCTAAATCGGTTAAGCATGCAAGAGTCCAAAAAGGGCCTTTGTCCTATAGCACTTGACACGGTTCTTTCAACACAACAGTGTGCTAAGACACTGGATGAGAAAGAACGCATGAGTGAGATTCCATATGCTTCGACAATTGGATCTATCATGTATGCCATGTTGTGTACTCGCCCAGATCTCTCGCATGCTTTGAGTATAACGAGTTGATACCAGTCTACATAGGTGAACATCACTGGATAGCTGTAAACAACATCCTTAAGTACTTGCGAAGGACTAAGGACACGTTCTTGATCTATGGTACACTGATGCTAGTTTCCAGACCGATAGAGACAACTTTAGATCGCAATCGGGTTATGTATTTTGCCTAAACGGCGGTGCTGGAAACTAGCATCAGTGTACCATATACTGCGGCTGTACCACCTGATCCGTTAGATCATTGATAGAGGAGATATGAAGATTTGCAAGGTTCACAATGACGATAACATCAACGACCAACTGACGAAGCCCCTGACACAGCAGGAGCATGACGCCATACTTGTAGCATGGGTATTAGATACCAAGAGAACTTGGGTAAGAGATAGTTCTTATGTACAATATACAGTAAAAGGCAAGGTTGTTGTCTTTAGCGTAAGTGGGAGATTGTTGTATTTCTTTTCATGTGATGAAATTTTAAGGCATGAAATCCATTATTATTGTTTTGAATACGGCTGTGCTTTTTGTATCAAAACATATAATAACGTCCTTAGATAGTTATGTAATTGTTACATTGAACTATTCTAAACTGTCCCTAATCAATCATTATTGTGGAATTTTAAGGACAACAATACTGTGTGGAGACTAGTATGTGTTGTGATTAAATATGTGATATTAAATCAAACACATGGGTATTTGATACTGGACTGACCCGCTTATAAGAACAATTCATGGATTATTGTATAAATGTCAACAATGTTCTTATAATGATTATGTTTGCACATAAATCATTCACCTTGAGATCACACAAGATTTCCTGCTTGGCTATTGGTATGCTTTGATGGTGTCAAACGCCGTCTGTAACTAGATGGGTTATAAAGACATTTGTTGGGTGGATTTATGAACCATGGCAGGATGAGGTGTGATAGATAGAGGGATTTGTCTCTCCTATACTACATGAGTGATATCTTGGGCCCCTTGATTGAGTAAGACTAATTCATGGCCATGAACAAGTGAATTAATATGAGATATTAATATCATTTGATTATTCTACTCGGGAATCAAGAAACTGATTGATCGGACTATACAAGTTTGACATACTCTGTGACATGTGTTCAATCTAGGTATCGACGACAAAGGGATTAGTGCAAAAGATCAAATTCGTGGTTACTTGAATCACTGGGACTATTTGTGAATTAGGAGTAATGATGTGTTGCTAGATACCTCTCATTACTGTTGACAATTGTTGTCACGTCCAACTTAGCAAATACCTAAAGAGTCCCACACTATTATCAATTGGATATGGCTTGTTGTAGTTTACATTTGATAAATGTACTCAATTGGATTGGGAAAAAAGACCCGATCAACCGAGAGCTATATCCGGTCGACAGAACTTTTTGTCACTTCGATCGGCCGAGAACCATTTCTCCGGTCAACCGAACCAGTCGGACCAGGTCAAAATTGGTACATCTACATGTGTCAGTGAGTGTGTGTGAGGGAGTAGTAGGAGTGAAATAAGGGGAGAGTGGGGTGAGTGGGTAATTCCACTTACACCACACTAGATGAAAAATTGATTTCATTCTAACTCTCACTTGATTTTCAAGATCCTCTCTAGCTTTTCTCTCTTCTCTCTAGCCGAAACAAAGTGAAAGAAAAATTCTGATTTTTTATCTCACTTTTACACTCTCAAGAACAATTAAAGAGAAGAAAAATACGATTTTTCTCATCTCTTTGATTTCCGGTTTTCCTAAGTAATCTATACTTTGTGAATTCTGGGAAAAGTATTTTTCCAAACTTCGTAGTTCTTGGACTAGCATCTGAAACACGGAGTAACAAGCTCAGAGGATGGTGTGTGGATACCAATAGAGACATGAGTCTGAGGGCTGCTGTTTGTGATCATTAGTAGCACAATCCGGGAATGTCGATTAGATCGACACAAAGGTATAATTCTTAACACGGGGTTTTTGGTTCTTTCTTGTGAGAAGATTCTCTAAAGGAACGTAATCCGCACTTTTTATTTCCGCTGCGTTTTGAGTATTACATATTTTTCCTTCAAGTGAGTGTGGTGTGGATTGGATCGAGGAGGGTTTCTAACTTGATATAATAGATAGCACTCTTTTCCCTTTGTAGTATAACACTTATGTTTTCTATGTAAGAACATCTTGTATGTAGAGCATTTATTATGATGTAAGAACCTTTAGTTTTCCCTTTTAAGTATGAAGTGTTTTGAATTTTTAGTATCTCTGTTTTGGGTTCGGTGTCTCATCGGCGAATGAGGTACTGCCGTGTCACCTCCAGGTTATAGGGTGTGACAATCATGAATCAGTATTAAAGCAGTCCGAATTCAGTGTGAAAGGCATTTTCTTTCATATCGTGTGAAGCGCAAAAAAATATTAGGAAGCAAATGTTCTTCATAGAGTGAATAGCTGTTTAATTATTTATTTATTTATAAACAAGCAAACAATTATTTACTTCGTGAAGAATAACTTTTTTATGACTTATTTGCTTTCACACGGTGCAGAAAAAAGTACGCGTTCACACCTAATCTTGGATCGGTATTAAAACAGGAGGAATTAAATAGTTTTTTTTTGTCGTAAAAGTGAAACTATTTATGACAACAACTATGTTATGACGCTAAAAAAATTCCACAAAAGGTAGAAAGACATGCTATTTCAGTACACTAGAAGTTTTGGAATACCAAGTGGAGTGCACTAGAGTTTTTGGGGGCATTTCATTCGGAGCTTTAAATGAAATGCCTGTAAAATTTCTCCTCATTAACGGGGTGAATTTTATTTTGGTCCTTACAAATGATTCGCAGTGTCAAGTTCGTTAGCAAAATTTTAGAATTATGAAGCTCGTCTTTGGAAATGGCTCTCCCGTTCCAAAAAAAGACCTTCCGTTGTTGACTAACTCTAAACTAACAAAAACTAAGTGAAAGTGGAAAAAATTCTAAAATTTAGAACTTATAACAAGATAGTGTGAAATTGTGAAAATTTGGTTCCATCTTCTCGAATTTCTGAAATCATTATTTTTTATCACATCTTTCAGATTCTGATTAGGGTAAGCAAGATTTTCTAATTCAACATATCATTAGAGAAATATGTATCACAATTTTCCTATTTTCTCAAGAACTGGGAGCATAAAGAAATCTAGAGAATTAAAATTTTCTAAAACGAAATTAAAAACTGATTATAATGAAATCAGGATCAAACTGCAAAAGTACATATACAAAAACTTCTACAAACCGCAGCCTCACTTCGTATGGAGGAATCAGGAAAGAAAAGTACATGCTTTTTGCAATTCCCGTCGGAGGATTGTTATTTTCTACCATTTTCAGATGAAAATATGCCTTATCCCAATCAGATTCCGGAAGATTTGATAAAAAAAAAAAAACAAATCTTTCAAAAATTGGGGAAGATGGAACCAAAATTTTCACAATTTCACACTCTTCCCAAGTTTTAAACTTTAGTATTTGTTCCCACTTATCCCAATCAGTTTAAACTTTAGTTTTAAACTTTAGTATTAATAAACAAATGAATGGCTTTTTTTGGAACGGGAGGGTCATGTACAGGGACGATGTTAACATTTCTGAATATTCAAGGACAAACTCGACACTACGAGCCTCTATAAACGAAATTAAAAATCGATTATTAATGAAATAAGAATCAAACAGCAAAAATATATTTTCAAAACTTCTACAAACCGTAGCCTCACTTCGTATGGAGGAATCAGGAAAGAAAAGTACATGCTTTTTTCAATTCCCGTTGGAGGATTGTTATTTTCTACCATTTTCAGATGAAAATATGCCTTATCCCAATCAGATTCTGGAAGATGTGATAAAAAACAAATATCTCAGAAATTGGGGAAGATGTAACCAAAATTTTCACATTTTCACACTCTTCCACAAGTTTTAAATTTTAGCATTTCTTCGGACTTTCACTCGATCTTTGTTAGCCTAGAGTTAATAAATAATTGAATGACTTTTTTTGGAACGGGAGGGCCATTTACAGGAACGATGTTAACATTTCTGAAATTTCAAAGACAAACTTGACACTGCGAGCCATTTTTAAAAATGAGATTGACATTTCTAAAATTTCAAAAACGAACTTGACACTGCGAGACATTTACATGAACCAAAATAAAATTCACCCCTCATCAACACATTTTTTTTTTAAAGTTGTCTAATTCAACACATGATGAGTTCGGTATGTGTTCCTTCATATTGTTTATGCAGCTATAATGACAAAGTGTCTAATTTTTATTTTTTTTCATACGTTGGGTGGATAGAAGTCACGAAATGTATATCCAATTCAAAATTTATTATCTAGTAGAGAATAATTTTACACAATAAAGCTCTCATACAAATTGGTTTATTTGCTTTAAGGAGAAACAAAAAATTGAAATTATTCGACAACGAAGTGCAACTCAAGCGGCAAGACGCTTCACTTTTATTTAGGTAATTCGAGAGTTTGAGACATATGGAAGGGAAAATGAAAAATCAGTATTGATCTTCTTTTAGGAGGGGAATTTAAGAAAAAAAAATGAAAAAACTAAAAAAATCCAAATTATTCATGATATCTAGCTAGCATACAGATGCAGCAAGGTTTAGGAAATTCAGAATATCAATAACAAAAGGGTAAATTTTTTACTAATCAAGTTTCTTCCCAGTTATCAATTAGGAAAGGATTCCCAAATCGTTTACTTGCAAGATCTTCTAAATGACATTTCTAATGCATGCACAAAACTATGAAAACTATTGAATGGACAAAACATTTATATCCCTTTGATGTCTCATGCTTTTTCATATATGCAAGTAGTATTTATTTTTCTCTTCAGGTATCCACCATAATTTTTAATTTTTAAGATGATTTTTTTAAAAAGAAAAAAAAAAATAAACACGTTACAACTTATGATAATGAGACAGAAAATCACAAAATAATAAATAGTACAGAAAAAATCCGAATCATTTTAAAATGCATTATGTGCACCATCTCGGTACATCCTTCAACACAAAATTATCACTTTAAATTCTATATATACGTTTACAAATAATTCATTTTTTCAATCTCCAAAATAAAAATTCTAAAATAAATAAATAAAGCCAATCCCTCCAAAAGTGTGCCACTACAAAGTCAACGTGGCCCTGAAGGGAAACAAATCTTATTTACTCGACAGACGATGAAATTAGATAGTGGAAATTATCCCAAACACAATCAACTGGTATTTGTCGTCTTTGATTGCTACATATATAGGATTCATCATAACCTGAGATTTCTCGAAACAGTATGACGTCTGATTTTATCTCAACCTTGAATCAAAAGCAAAATTGAATGAGCAAAGCCATCATCCATTCTTGATTGCAACAAAATTTTGTTATAGACTATTTCAGTATTTTGTGGGGATTCTAGCATTTTAATGCTTCACGCACTACAACAAAATATGTCTTTTGCGACGTTTTTCTACCAACGTTTTTTTTAAATGTTGCTTAAAATAAAAAAGAGTAAGTTAAAGCAACACTTTTTGCAAACGTCGCTATATTTGAATTTTATACGACGTTTCATAGTGACGGTTATAGTAATTATCGTTCATACCGACGTTTTGATGTTGGTTAGCGATATTTACAGTAAATGTTGTTATAAATTGTTACTTTTTGTGACTCATATAGCGACACTTATATAATATATCGTTAGATTTTTGTATTTTTTAGATAAACGTCACTATATTTGAATTTTATACGACGTTTTGTAGCGTCGGTTATAATGTTTGTTGATAAAATCAACATTTTGATGGTAGTTAGCGATGTGTACATTAAATGTTGTTATAAATTGTTACTTTTTGCGACTCATATAGCGACATTTATATACAACATCATTAAATCATGTGACATTTCTAACAAACGTGGTTATATTTCGATTTTATACGACGTTTCATAACGACAATTATAGTAATTCTTATTCTTACCGACAATTTGATGTTAGTTAGTGACATTTACATTACACATTGTTATAAATTGTTATTTTTTTCCGATTCATATTGCGCCATTTATATACTATGTTGTTAGATCTTGTGGCATTTTCAGACAAACACAAATACTGAGATTAAGTTTCTGAAATATATTTTTTAAAGAAAAATTAAAGAAATTAATTATTAAAAATTTAATGAGAGCGTATCAATTTTAATCCGATTCATAAAAATAAATTAAAATACAAAAAGAAATTAAAATAAGTAAATGTACAATATACAAAATTATATTATAATTAATATAATATGAGGAGAAACAAATAACAAATGATCAATTAGCTCAGCGGTTGATTGCATTAAATACATGCAGGAGGTCGCGGGTTCGATTCTTGTACCTTCGAGTAGTGGAAAATTTTATTCTACATTATTCAGAGATATCTAGACTCGACGGCTCAGCTTGTCTATGCTCCAGCTCTGATTATTGAAAGGTGGCTAGACTCGACGACTCAGTTTGTCTATGCTTAGGCTCTGTCTTCGATTATTCAAATGTGGGCGACTCTGATTATTCAAATGTGGCTAGACTCGACTAGTGCTGTCAAAGTGGGCCGAAGCCCGCGGACCGGCCCGCCCCGCCCCGCCATGGACCGGGTATGGGCTTAGGAAATATTGATCCGCAAAAATGCGGGCTTTTTAGCCCGCGCCCGTTTAGCTCAGCTGCCATGTGGACCGGATCAGCGGATCGCGGGCCACCATGAGCTTTTTCATTTAAAAAAAAATACATATTATATATAATATTTTTGGGAAAAGTATATATATTATATATAATATGGTATATATTAGCATATTTCCTACTCGCTTGATGGTAAAAATAAAAGTATACATATTATATATAATATTTTTTGGAATAGTATATATATATTATATATAATATGATATATATTAACATATTTCCTACTCGCTTGATGGTAAAAATAAAAGTATACATATTATATATAATATTTTTTGGAATAGTATATATATTATATATAATATGGTATATATTAACATATTTCCTACTCACTTGATAGTAATAAAAAAAGTATACATAATAAAATAAAAGTATACATGACCTTAACTATTTTATTATTAATGGGTAAATCTTTATTTAACAAAAAAAAATATTGAGTGGGCCCGCGGGCGGGCCCGCAAGCCCGCGGACCTTGGGCGGTGCGGGTATGGGCATATGTTTCAAGGGCCCGCAAAATTGAGTCCAAGCCCGCCCCGCCCCGTATTGCCTTAAGCCCGCACGGGCCGGCCCGCCGCGGACCGGGCCGGCCCGTTTCACAGTACTAGACTCGACGGCTCGGCTTGTATAGGCTTCGGATCCGACTCCGATTATTCAAAGGTGGCTAGACTCGACGGCTCGGCTTGTATAGGCTCCGGTTCCGACTCGGTGCGGCCAACCTAGTTTCAAAATTTACGAATGTCGGAATAGATATCTAGTTGCGTCTATATAAAAATGCCGGAAAAGAATATTTTGATACAGAATAAAATGACATAACAAATGTAGGAATAACTACTTATTCACGGTATTTACAAACGTCGGAATATGTGACTTGTTGCGATTATTTACAAATGTCGGAAAAAATACCTTTTGAAACACTTTAAAATGCCGCAACAAACATCATAATAGATAGGTACCGGCGCTTGTAACAAATGTCGTAAAAACCATAACGACACAGGCAAATGCGACGTTTAAGCGACATTTGTAATAAATGTTGGTATAGATCTATATCGACGCTTTTTTGACTTATTTCGACATATGACAAACGTCGCAATAGACATTTTTTTATTGTAGTTACGTATGTTTCTAATATCGCGTGGGTTTTTTGTGCTTATTGTATAAACTTTATATACTTCATCTTTGTTTTGAGGAAAAAAAGTAATATTATTAATCGATATAAAAATTACACGAGGGAGGTGAAATTTTGAGGTATTCTCCACCCTTTAAAATGATGCGTCAAATCTCATAGAATGTCTAACCAACAAGTGAGTCAGATATTATGTGACCTGTGGACATAGAAAAATTCTAGAGAACATGTTCCCTAAGGTATGAATTACTATGACCTTACAATCAGAGTCTATTACCAAAAACGCAAGACCAATGTCACGTACAAACCCAAAGGCCTTCCACAATTACCAGAGTTCTTGTCTGTAAACTTTCAAAACATATAAATTAGGAGAGATCGGCTGAAAAATATGTTTGGTAGTTAGTTAGCGACCACATCAGATACGAACAGAATGTCCGCTCCTAATCCTCCACTCAAAACCATATTGTAGCAAATCTCTACCTCGAGGGATGCTTCTCCAAATTTTGAGACAGTCGCCCCCATTGATTGCTTATATAAAAATTTGAAATAAATCCTAATTTAAAAAATGAAATAAAACCTAATGTTACCATGATATTAATCATTAAGTCTGCAAACGACTTTATTATATTAAAAAAATGACTACTAGAAATGTAAGCCATTTTGAGGCGTAGTAAATCTTGAATTTTGCAGGAGTTGTGAAGTCTCGTGCAACTCCCGATCAAGCAATTCATGGGCCATGGCGGGACCGACCTACACTTTACCCTGAATAAGGGAAGAAGCCCCCGTTAAAAAAAAAAAAAAAACCATTAGCAACAGTTGGGACGAAAGAAAGTCCAGTAGTATTTGGGGAATTGCATTGGTATGGCCCAACTTTAGTAGAATGGTCATGACATGGCATGCAAAAAAGTGGGAGTAACAATTTTGGCGAGGACGGAAGTGGGGCTGACGTGGCACTTCCCAGACGCGCCTCGCCCACTTTTCCGTCCTGAGGAGACTTCCGTCCTCCCCGTTAACCATTTTTTTTTGATGTTTTGTTTGATGAATTGTGACTTATCACTTTTTGTCTTTGTCTATTTCTTTGTCTTTTTCTTTTTTCTTTTGTTTTCTTTTTTCTTTTTTATGTTAATTTAAAATATATATATATATATATATATATATATATATATATATATATATATATATAAATAAATTAGTTTTCTACAATTGCGAGTCGAAAAAACTACGAATCCTTTAGACATTATTTAATGTGTTTAAAATAATCATATATATATATATATATATATATATATATATATATATATATATATATATATATATATATATGTATATTAGTTTTCTACAATTGAGAGTCGAAAAAAACTCGAATCACGTAGACATTATTTAATGTGTTTAAAAAATATATATAAATAAATTAGTTTTCTACAATTGCGAGTCGAAAAAACTCGAATCCTTTAGACATTATTTAATGTGTTTAAAATAATCATATTACTACATTAAATAATGTCTAAAGGATTCAGAGTTTTTTCGACTCGCAATTGTAGAAAACTAATTTATTTATATATATATATATATATTTTAAATTAACATAAAAAGAAAAAGAAAACAAAAGATAAAGAAAAAAGAAATAGACAAAGACAAAAAGTGATAGTCACAATTCATCAAACAAAACATAAAAAAAAAAATAAAAAAAAAAAAATGGTTCACGAGCCTCCGTCCTCCTCTGACGTGGGCGAGGGCGCGTCTAGGAAGTGCCACGTCAGCGCAGGACGGAAGTGGGCTAGTATTTGAATTAAAAACAACCCAAAAATTATCACGTTGAGGTTCAAAATCTACTTCTTCAAGAAACGGGCCAACTTGTACAGATAAGGTGTCGGACCTGCCACAATCATCGCATTCAGAGAGCTCCCAAACATGTTACCTAAAGAAGCCCCAAACAACCCAGTAGGGATCTAATTAATAGCCAGGCCCATAAAGAGAAAACCTTGACACAACAGCCTAGTCTGGATACTTTCCACCTAGGCCTGTGACGGGTCCGCGAATCGACACGCTACGTACAAGTTGGCTCAGTTGCTAAGGATTCGGCACGTCCTTACAAAGGTCAAGTGTTCGATTCCCTCTGCCGATGTGAGGGCTGTGTTGGTGGGTGATCTGTAAGTACCCTTGTAAGCGACCTATGGTCCCTAGGGCCTGCCCTGACCCGTGGTGGTGACCCCCACCGACCGGCCATCTTCAACTGCACCGACAACAAACCCACCTCCCTCTTAGCCAGTGGCGGAGCCAGAAATTTTTCTTTGAAGGACCTACAATTAATATTGACAAAATAAATTCATAAAAGCATATAAACATTGGCGGAGCAAATTTTTTTTTTTTTTTGATGAAATCTTATAGACCAGAGTTATTCACGTTTTATTCACCCTTTTCACTCTATTGATCAGTGCTTCATAACCTCCAAGTCCTCTGACTTAAAAAAAAAATGGCAAAGCTACAAAGTTTTCATTGTCATTAACGTGCATGACACATCAAAGAGAAGGACAATCGAGAAGAAAAAATAAATATTTACTATGAAAATTAAAATATATATCATGTTTGATTGTTGAATCCAAAAAGAATAAGCTTGAATAAAAAGGCACCAAAGACCTTTTTTGTATGATTATACCAAAATAAAAGACCATTTAGAAATAGGAAAATAATTTACTCCTAGAATTTTGGGGATAGAAACTCTAAACCCCCAAATTGAGGGTGTTAAATGACTATCTTACTCCTCTGCTGGTATAAGGGATTCACCCAACTATAAGTGCAAAAGGTCCGAAAAACTATTTTAGCAATTTTTTAGCCAATAATTCTAGTAGCCTAGCAAGGTCTTTAGAAATATTAGGGTATTAGAGATGAAGTTGGAGGAAACATGGAGGGCTTATTATTAATGTGAACGAATATTGACCACACGGTCCACACCACATAGTCTAATGAACCGTAATTAATATCAAAATTTTCCAACTTAAATCTTGAATCCCATAAATTTGCCTCATTTTCAAAAGCCAATGTCAAAAGCCACTTGTAGTTTATAAGTGGTGTCATTCCTATATTTTACGAAATAAAAAATCTAATTTTAAATCGTAAAGTGATTTAAAATGTTCACGTGACGATATGTTATAAAAATAAAACTAAAAATATAAAAAAAATAAAAACATTTTTTTGGAAAAAACTTGGGAGGCAGACCCCCCTGGCCTCGCCAATGCTCTTAGCCATTCTCTTCCTCAAATCCTCCTGCATACCAGATGGCCTTGTGACCGGATTACCCTTACATGGTTTGATCCGAATTGGGCTCATCCTCGCAGCCGCTTCCCTCATCTCCTACCCAAAAAAAAGAATCAAGTCGCCGGTCGGACACCATTACCGACGACATCAAATACTTGCCGTCTCCAAATCTCCATCCATCCGAGTCCAATATATACTTCCCATTTCCCATATAATTCAGAAGTAAAAACAAAAACAAAAGTTCTCGTCCCCTGTCCCCATCCCGATGTAATACGTTGTTACAAAAACCAGGGCCTCTAGCTAGCAATGGTGATTCCAGAGGACAAGATGGCCGACAAGCGAGGGAGCCCATCGTTCGTCTTAGAATAAATATTTGGAAATGTGGTTTACATTTGAATGCGAAAATAGTTTCTCAAGTGATTGGAAAATGCAAGTTAAGCTAGTGAGTTTACATTCCACATGGGTTGCATATAGAAATGTGAATCACTTTATATGTAAAAGTGATTTATTTGGATTTAAAATATCTTGCTAAGATTATGCTCTATCTTAGAACCTCATGCGCTCCTGCGGAGGGGGTGAATCCAAAATTCATCGAAACCAAAATATCTTGAACTTGTGTGCAGGCGCGATCTGCGTACACTAATGCCGGACCAAAACTCGCGGGGTCTGATAAGCTCACGTTTTGCTACTGGTTTTAATAGTTTTTCCAATCAGAGTTACATGAAAGTTGTCACGCCCCAAACCAGAGAAGCGAGACACGACTGTGTCAATAGCCCATACTACTGGCACAAGGTCTCGAAACTTAAATCTCAAAAAATATAAAACAAAAATCCCAAACTTAATCGTGAATAAAACTAATAATCTTTTAATAAATTTCATTACATTATTCTAAATCCGAAAAAAGCGGAAGTCTTAAACAAAATCATAAATGAACTAAAAAATTTCTTCAAATATTTATTTGAAATGCGTAAACATAAACTAAATTTCTTCTTCTTCCTTGATAGGGATAAGGAATCTCTACCCAATACTCATCGTCACCTTCATCACTAATATATTTTCGTGCAAAGCAGAGAAAATAGTAAGTTTCTAATTTAGTAAGAAAATTAGATCATTCAAGAATCAAGCTCTTTTTCAGAAAAATTATTTGTTTCATCTTTGATAAAATAAGAAAAGCCTTTATTATAATCCGTAGATAGACATATCAAGGAAATCAATCTCTTTTGCTAATTAAGGAACAAACTCTTTGTTTATTTATTTATTTATTTTTTTTTAAGGGGGGGATGGGGATACGGGAATCAATCCCAGGGTCTTACCCCTGGGATGGGATGCCTTTTCCACTAGGCTCCCTTGACTCCCGAACATACTCTTTGTTAAGAAGGATTAACAAGCCACAAGGCTAATAGGATCAGAAAGGCCTTCTAAAGATTTGGCCGAATATCAAATCAATGTCACACTAGAAGAAACATGTCCTGGGTCTGTGGGCGTAGGTAACGCTTTTTTGTGCACAAGAAAAAACATGTCCCTGTGCCCACCAAGAAATTAAGCAACAGTGGGACAATTATGAATACGAATATAGTCATAATAATTTTAACGAGGAAGGAATTTGTAATAACTCACACAGAATGAATCATTCATTTTTCTTTTCCCAAAACATTCGGCCAAAGTGTCAATTATCACATAAGAAACTCTTGCTAATACCTTTGATAATCTTCCAGTAGCTAAAGATCACCTGCAAAGTAACACACAATAGGAATATTACATATATGAATAGAGGGAATGAAAGAAGTGGTAGAAAGTAATTTAATTTTCTTTTTCTTTTTAAATCCGTCATAGAAAACCAAATGGGCTAGATTATTCTATTATCATCAACATCATTTTTGTCTTTCCTAATAAAATTATGAATCTGACTGTAGGTTTGGAAAATAAACGGTTATTATAATAACTTTTATAAGAATGAGACAACAAAATAGACCATGAACAGAAGTGCTTTGAGACAAGTCTCGGACATGTAAACGCTGCCAAACAAAAATTATTCATATTCCTTTTCCTTTCGGATGAAATAATATTGAATTCTGAAAGATAAATATCACATATAATTATTTTCGAATAAACAATTAATCTTTACTCAAGGTTATGGTATTGTTCGGTCCTTAACCGAGGTACTGAAATCGATTGGGGGTTCAATTGCTGAAACAATACCATGTATGTGGTAATGTTGGGTCCTTAAACGAGATACTGAAATCGATTGGGGGTTCTGTGATACTCGAAAATTTTCTGCGTACGTGTTAATTGTCAACTTACGTGTATGCTTGTCATGTGATTAATTTGGCGTGAATTATATGTCACAACATGTTTCATGTGTTACATTTGAGTTTTATGTTGAGGGCGCTTTGTACGTGTATCGTGGTTGAGGATCATAATTGTAAGGGTTTGGAAGTTGGGGGATTTGGTTGGGATTTATTTAGAAGAGTAATTAGTGGAGAGTAATTAATGGGGAGTGAATGTGGGAGATTTTTTTTTTTTTTTTGAAGAAAAGTGAATGTGGGAGATATTAATGGGATTATGGGGAGAGGTTACAAGAAAAAGGAAAAAAGGGAAAAGAAAAAGGAAACGAAGAAAAAAAAAAAGAGAGAGGCAGCATAAGAAAACGAAAGGAATAAACAAAAAAGGAGGGAAAATATGGCAGAATAGATAGTCTTTGAGAGATTTGACTTTTGACATAGTAATCGGTGTCGGAATCGAGTGATTCTTGTTGGGTTAGAAAGAATGTTTGAAAAGCTATGACTGGGAGTTGACAGATCAGCGTTTGGAGTTTTTTTGTAGATTGTAATTTAGGTATGAAGTTCATTATTTTATGGGTGGGCGGAAATCTAAGTAGAACGTTGAGAGAACAATTGAAGGGGAAAACATTGTCCATTTTGTGCGAATTTATGTGTTTCGAATGTATTCGAAATACCTACACGTGAGAGTAGACGGATTGTGATTTCGAGTTTGGAGTGAGAAGTTATCGCACCGGGAAGGGGGATGTTTTTCTTGATTTCGGATTTCCTCACTTTGCTTGCTTAATTTGTTATCGTAACAGGTAAGGATCAGTCACCTCTGTATTTTCTGTTATAAAATTCATGAAATTGTTATTTTAAGTATGGATTTGAGTATAAAATGTTTAATCATGTTTTCGTGCATAAAATGGATGAAGGGTCGGATTATGTGCATCCAATGTGGTTGATCGTTGTTATATGTTATGCTGTGAATTCAGTTATGTAATTGTTGTTCTTGCTAACCTTAATTTCTTTGTTGAATAAGTGTTGTCTTTAATTGTACTTGTCGTTATTTGGTAGTCGTCTAATTAGAGTTGTCGCTGTCGTCGTCTAATTAGGGTCGTTGTTGTCGTCTTTTTTTTGTTTTGGTCGACCGAGTCGCCCCCGTTTCGAGCTCTTGTCTAGGATCTTCTATATAACAAGATTCATTCGAATTATAAAGTCTATGTGTTGAACCTGAGAGTTAATGTGAATGTGTGGAAATACATGGACCTTCATTGGGACTATAACGTTTTTGTGGAGTTCATGGTGATGGATGATGATACAGTGTAGAATGGATCTTTAAAAGCTTGGACACGTTCGTCATGGGATGAAACTGAACCCATGTGTTTTGAATTTCTTGGGGCATCCTAACTTGGTTATCGTTAGGGCCGTTACAGTTATTGTTGTAGAGTTGTGAATAAATAATTGAGCTCGAATCGTGGAAAGTGTGTGCGTGAGTGTGTCATAGCAATAACCATTTCATAACACCTAAAAATGTGTATTTCCTTTGTGACTTGTGAGTGGACATGGTGCTCGAAGCAGATTCCAATGTATGTGTCTTGAGACGTGAAGAGAGTGGTTATTAGCTTATTTTTGTTGTTGTTCATTTTATCGTTCTTGTTTTGGTCTTATTTGTTATTTGGGTTTGTGTCTAAAATCAGTCATTTTGGGTTGAGGGATGTTTTAGTGTATAAACATGGCTTTTACGTGTGTTTTGCACCGAAAAATACATGTTTTACAAGTTGCGGATGAATGGATCATTCTGTGTATCGTCCTCAGCTTTGTCCGCAATGATACTGGGCTTTCTACCCAACCGCAGACGATGCTTTGTCCTCAGGTACGGACAATGCTTCGTCCTCAGGCTCTGGTCTTGTCAGTTTTGTTTTTTGTTCTGTTTCTTTTCAACCCATGTCTTTTATAAGATCCGTAAAGTTTTTTACAAGTGTTTTATGGCGCTTTAAAGGTTGTTCTAAGTCAAGTAAAGTTATGTATGTTTTCAATGGTTTTGGGATACGGGAAAAACTTTTGTGTCTTATCTGATGCTTCATCCCAGGGATCGTTTAATCCTTAGTGAGCTTTGCAGCTCAATCCTTCCTTTTGCTTATTTTGTAGATGATGATGTTGTTGAGCCATACTATGAGGATGATAATTGGGAGGGGAACTATGAAGAGTGATCTCATAATGAATTGTATTAGTTGCACTTGGTAGTGGACACTTAGTTTTAATCTTCATGTAATGTTAGAACTTATATCCCTTCAGTACTTCATTTCATTGCATTACATTTGAACCCTTTTGGATAATTATATAGTGATGCTTTCCCTTGTAGTACCTCTGTAAGTGTGCTTTGGTGTCGCATTGGTTGATGATGTGACAACCCTACCCTCTCGGGTTGGGAAAGTCGCGTGCCTCTTGGCACTATCATTGGAATAATTGCGGAATATTTTTTTCTTAATTTATATAACAGAAGACAATTACAACTGGTCAGGACATATAGGTACTTAGTACAAATTTATACAAAAGGTGCTTTCAACATTGTCTACTTAAGTAAAACTTAAAAATTTCTTCTAACGAGCACTTATTGCACACTCTGGCTAATCCTTACTTTTTGTGCTCGTGACTCTACTGATCGTTGAAACCTGAAAAGGCGAAAAACAAAAAAAGATGAGCTTCAAAAGCTCAGTGTGTTCCAATAATTTTTTTTTCTTTTAAACTTAAATTATTTTTTCAATTATATATATATATATATATATATATATATATATATATATATATATATATATATATATTTCTTTTCTAAATGGAGAACTGTTTTCTTTATACATTTTTTTTTTCTTTCTAAATAATGTTCTTGCTTGATAGAAGTCCAGAATGACCAGATGAACCATAATAGAATGTACAATCGGGAATAATAGTAATTCCCAATTAGTTACCAGCCGAACACTAGACATGGACATGATTTTCAACCACATACCCAGATATTAAGTGTGAGACATCAGGAGCTGGGGTACCTACCAGTCCGAGTCCACAGACTAAAGCCCTAGAGTTAAACCTCCTAACCAAGGGACATTCAGTCTTTCAATCCAGAAGATGCTGAAGGTACACAGAGGAGATCAGTCAGCCCGATGCTTTCCCTGCCCTACTGTTTCCCAACAGGTCGGGATCCCATTAGAATATCCAGAAGTCCAAACCAATGGTTCAAGATGCCCTCGTACGGGTGACCAACCTCGTACAGTGCAAGCCCTCACTAATAGGACAAGAAAACCAATAATATTTAGGAGCAGCCATCCAGATAATCATTATAAATTTAGAGAATAAATTTTCTTTATAAGTTTCTTTAATTCAAGTTCATCTGGAACACATTCTATCACAAAAATATATGATTCCTTCTTTATTTTGAAAATCTGTCACTTGTTTTTGCTCGATTTGGTCCTTGAGTGCTTGAAATTCCTGGTTGGTTCCCTGTGCTCGCTTCACGCCGTTAACAAGATTAGAAGTAATTGTAATATTGGCCAATTGAAATTTAGGATAATTCAGGAAATCGCCGAGTTCTTGAACTTCAGATATTTTTAGTCTTGCAAGCTTAATTTGCCGGCTCAGTGCGTCTGCCACCACATTTGCCTTTCTGGGGTGATATTTAATAGGGCATCTATATTCTTCCAGAAATTCCATCCATTGGTGCTGTCTCATATTAAGATCTTTTTGAGAGAAAATGTACTTCAGACTTTTATGATCTGTGAAAATTTCATACTCACTTTCGTACAAATAGTGCCTCCATTTCTTCAAAGCAAAAACAATAGCTGCCAATTCCAAATCATGTGTAGGGTAATTCTTCTCGTGTTCTTTCAGGTTTCGGGAAATGTAAGCTTTTCTTTCTTGCATAAGAACTCCACCTAAGCCTTCATGAGAAGCATCAGTGTATACTTCATACTTCTGGTTCGGATCAGGTATAACTAGTACTGGTGCAGAAGTCAATCGGTTTTTCAATTCTGTAAAACTCTCTTCACACATGTTTGACCATTTAAATTCCACCTTCTTTTGTGTCATAGGAGCAGCAATTCTTGAAAAATCTTTAATGAAACTTCTAATTTCTGTAGGATTCTGAGGCTGTTTCCAGTGTGACACCGCTTCTACTTTTGTTGGATCAACTTGGAGTCCTCATTTTGAAAAAATATGCCCTAAGAACGTTACCTTCTCAATCCAAAATTCATATTTGTCTGTATTTGGCGTACAATTTATTTTCTCTTAGGACTTGTAAAGCTTTTCTTAAGTGTTCTTTGTGAGCTTCCGGATTTGGAGAATAAATTAATATATCATCAATGAATACAACCACAAACTGATCCAGATAAGGTCGAAAGAGGTGATTCATCAAATCCATAAATGTCGCTGGTGCATTCATCAAACCAAAGGGCATAACTACAAACTCATAGTGTCCATATCTGGTGTTGAAAGCTGTCTTGGATATATCTAATTCTCTGATCTTTACTTGGTAGTAACCTTGACGGAGATCTAATTTGGAGAAACAAGCCGCCCCTCTTAATTGATCAAACAACTCGTCGATGAAAGAAAGAGGATATTTGTTCTTGATGGTAATCCCATTCAAACATCGATAATCGATGCACAATCTCAATGTCCCATATTTTTTCTTAACAAACAACACTGGAGCTCCCCAAGGGGATGTACTAGGTCTGATAAATCCTTGTTGCAATAATGTGTTTAATTATTCCTTTAATTCTGCCAATTCAGCTGGAGCCATTCGATAAGGGGCACGAGAGATTGGTTCAGCGCCAGAGACTAAATCAATGGTAAATTCAACTTCCCGATCTAGAGGTAGTGTTGTTAGTTCTTCGAGGGAATACATCTACAAATTCTTTTACTACTGGCGTAGCTTCAATATTCTGCTGTTCACATGGTTGATTTAAAAGGTATGCCACAAAACCTTGACAACCTTTCCCAAGTAATTTTCTAGCCTTTACTCCAGAGATCACTGAACTCTCATGCTTTCCTTGTTTTCCTTTGAATACCACACCAAAGTCACCCAATTTAAAGGTCGCCATTTTTCTTCTACAATCTAGCTGAGCATTATGACGAGACAACCATTCCATACCCAATATGACATCATATCCCTTAAAAGACAAATGAACCAAATTTGCAGGTAATATTGTTTCCCCTATCTTAATTTCACAATTTTGAGTCACTAATTCAGCGACTGTATTTCCTCCTAAGGGGGTGCTAACCAATAATTGATATGTCATTTCTACCGGCACTTTCCCAAGGTGAGAAGAAAAATGGGGGGTCACAAAAGAATGAGTAAACCCTGGATCTATTAAGGCTTGAGCTTTATATGAGTGAATTAGGAGCGTACCTTCGATCACATTGGAGTCTTCTGAAATTTTCTCCTCTTCCAAAGAATACACTCGGGCCTTCACTTGCGGCTTCCCAGCTCTTACGTTGAGGGTTATTTGGTTTGTCATTTCTTGCAATGGTATTCTGGTTGTTCTGGATCGTCATTGGGCAATTATATTTTGTGTGGCGGTTTGTCCACAGTTAAAGCACTTGACTCAATCTTCTTCTACAATTGATACTTTGATGTCCTTTATTTTTACAAAAACTACACACTGGTATTTCAAAATTCCATCGGTCTGGACGGGCTATTTTCGAGTTATGTGGAGTCCATGACCCCCTTCCTATTCTGTTGGGTGGTCTGTTACTGTTGAAACTTGAGTATGCTCGAAGCTGACGGTCGTTATTCTCAACCCGTGAAGCTGCCTCCACTGTTCTAGAAAAGGTTAGGGCAGTAAAGGGTGACAACGCCTTTTTCAATTCCAAGCGCAAACCTTTAACAAATTGTCTAGTTTTGTTTGTCTCGGTATCTATCAGTCTGCGACAGTATTTAGAAAGTCTACTGAACTTTGCCACGTATTGAGCCACCGTCATGTTTCCCTGCTAGACTGAAATTCATCATCTCGTTGTTCCCTGACCCATAGTGGTATATACTCATCTCTGAATTCTTCTTGGAAATCTTCCCAATTCCATTCTTTTTGTTCGGCTAAGCGAGAATCGGACATATGCTTCCACCAGTCTTTGGCAGGTCCACGTTGGCGGAAAGCGGCGAAGATGACTTTTCGCTCATCTGAATATTGCAAGGTTTCATAAATGTCATTCAATTGTTCCAGGAACAATTCTGCCATTTCTTCCTGTTCGGGTACTCCAAAAAATTCTAGAGGTCGGAACTTTATAAACTTTTCCAGTGCACCATCTTGATGTTCAAGATCATCTCTGTCATTCCTTCCAAAATTGCCTTCTAACATATCGCTGATTCTTGTTAGAGCCTGAGCAAGAGTTATTTCTGGTACAGGCTCCATTTGGGGCGAGGGGGATGTTTGGTGAATTTGAACACACTAGATTGAAAAAGCTGTTAAGGTGAGAGAAAAATAACAATAAATGAATATGAACTTTTTTTTTTTTTTTTTGGTCAGCACCTTAATTCCTAGGAATTTTATTTGCCTCACGTAGGAGGCGGGTGTCGAACCTGGGACCTCCAGGTCGCAGGTCAAGTCTTGCCCCACTGGGCCACGGCCTTCTTGACAAATGAATATGAACTTACATGTTAGAATCAACAACTAATCAAAACTCATAACACTCTGTTTATACATTATGTTAAAAACATACTCACTCATATTATACAATATACATATATCTTACATTTTCTAACTTAACTTTCTAGATTACATTATTTATATTACAAACATGTAAAACTTATTTCAAAGCCTGATAACTTCAGCGTTATTTCCTTAAACTCTATGCTTTCGGTAGAACTAGCCACCTTCATACTTGCTAAGTTTTCCTACTAACTCTAGAATTTTAGTGTCCCTTCTTTGAACTTCAGCCTGCCATTCATAATTACTATTATGAGCTAGTTGGAACGCCTTTTGCGTACAATCATATTCTCCTTGTGATCCTTCCATGCTAAGTTCCAACAATTTATTTTTGTCCCTAAATGTATTTAACTCATCCTCCTTAGATATACATTCTACACATATTATTGAAGATGATTGTCGGGATGGGCTTCAAAATACATGGTCATATTCGTTCTCACCAACCATCACAATTGGATCTATTGGCTGACTATGTTGAACTGGTATAGATTTAAGGACATCCAAGGCATATTCCCAAAAAGGAATGTCTAACGGTAGTAAATCTTGTTGGGGTTTCGAAATCACAATTGCCTCAGGAATTGGGGAAGAATCCATATTAGGAGGCAATGTCGGGGGTTCCGGTAGAGGAACAGGTCTCTTTTTGATTGGCTTCCAAACTTTTGAGGACCCGACATACGACATCCGACAAAATAGGCGATCAAACGTGAGTAATGATAATTCAAATAATATACTAAGAATAAATTAAACACCGAATTGGTATACAACCGACTCTTCCTACGTCAGTCCTTGAAGAACTCGAGAGGATTCCTAAACTTAGGCTCTGATACCAACTGTGACAACCCTGCCCTCTCGGGTTGGGAAGTCGTGTGCCTCTCGGCACTATCGTTGGAATAATTGCGAATTTTTTTTCTTCATTTATATAACAGAAGACAATTACAACTAGTCAGGACATATAGGTACTTAGTACAAATTTATACAAAAGGTGCTTTCAACATTGTCTACTTAAGTAAAACATAACAATTTCTTCTAACGAGCACTTATTGCACACTCTGGCTAATCCTTACTTTTTGTGCTTGTGACTCTACTGATCGTTGAAACCTGAATAGGGGAAAAACAAAAAAAAGATGAGCTTCAAAAGCTCAGTGAGTTCCAATAATTTATTTATTTTTTCTTTTAAACTTAAATTATTTTTCAATTACATATATATATATATATATATATATATATATATATATATATATATATATATATATATTTATATATTTATTTTCTAAATGGAGAACTCGTTTTCTTAATATATTTTTTTTTCTAAATAATGTTCTCGCTTGATAGAAGTCCAGAATGACCAGATAAACCATAATAGAATGTACAATCGGGAATAATAGTAATTCCCAGTTAGTTACCAGTCGAACACCAGACATGGACATGATTTTCAACCACATAACCAGATATTAAGTGTGAGACATCGGTAGCTGGGGTACCTACCAGTCCGAGTCCATAAACTAAAGCCCTGGAGTTAAACCTCCTAACCGAGGGACATTCAGTCTTTTAATCCGTAAGATCGTCGAAGGTACACGGAGGGAGATCGATCGGCCACGATGCTTTCCCTGCCCTACTGTTTCCCAACAGGTCGGGATCTCATTAGAATATCCAGAAGTCCAAACCAATGGTTCAAGATGCCCTCGTACGGGTGACCAACCTCGTACAGTGCAAGCCCTCACTAATAGGACAAGAAAACCAATAATATTTCGGAGCAGCCATCCAGATAATCATTTCCCCAGAGACATATTTTCATTAATACTCCTTTTGTAATAGTTGCAACCTTTTTATTTTAGATAAACAACTACTAAATACATTTTCATAAAAATAAGTTCTCCGATTTTTGTGAAAGAACTCACCTTAGGCCTGATAACGGTCACTTGCCCTGAGATCTGTTTTCAAGTAAAATATTATCAATAATTTGCATGAAAATATTCTGAAATTATCAAGCCTTAATATCGTAAGAGTCTCTCAAAGAATTTGTAAACTTTTAGGACCAAAATGTAATTTTCCTAAAGTTCAAGGATTGAAATGGACATATATAAATTGAGACGTTTTCTCAACTTTTATGACTAAATTACCTAACATTGGTCAATATTAAGGTCTAATAAATTTGACGGGAACAACACGACCTTTAAGGAACTTAAAGTTTGAGATATCAAAATTTGGGGCTAAATTGCAAATTTCTAAAATTTATACTGCGATTCCTAATTTAAATATATGCGGCACGGACTCTTTTAAATTTTATTTGTTCCCATACAAAACTTGAGTGCTACAATTATAGAGTTAAACAAGAGCGGGGCCTTAAATGCAAGTAAAATAAAGCACTAGTGTAAAAATGGAAATTTTCTTTAAAAGTTTCTAATTTTTTTACTAAAATGCTAGCCCACATCAGAACATCCCCCCCCCCCCCCTTTAATCTCCATATACCAGACTCCAGAGACCAAAAAATAATTTTTTATCTTCTCTCAACATCGTCTTCTCCGCTTCGTCTTCCCCGCCATCTTCGCCAGTAAGTTCTTACTCTCTCTCTATGTCTTTTTCTCCTTAAATCCCGATTCCCCCTTTATCCCTTCTAATTTAATTAATTTGTTAATTTGTAAATTTATTCCTTGATTTCCAGCCCTAAATCTCACTGTTTTATTTTTCTATTTTTCTCTCTCAGCCTTGTCTTCTCCGTTTCCGGTCTCCTTCGATGGCCATCCACCACTCCCCAAGGTAATCTTATCTATTATGTTATTTATTATTTATTTTTCTTTATTCCTCTAGATGAATAATGTGGAACAAGGTTCAAATGGTTGGAGTTTAGAGAATGAATTTTCTTTATAATTGTGTTTAAGATGTCTGCCTCTGTGTTTAAAATGTTAGAAATCACACGATTGGGAGGCTTAAGCCTGCTGTTTCTTTCTCGCAAATATAACTGAATTAAAAATAGATTATATGAATTTGACTCGAAGTGACAAAGGAAATGTATTTGAATCTAAATTCTTGAACACTTTCAAAGTTAACAATGGTCTGAAAATAAATAAGTATCAGGGAATAGAAATTTCATTCAAATATACTGTTCTTTTTGCTTTTGAAAATTTTAGCCCCGAATTGAAATCTTACTCATGCTAATTTTCAACTCAATTTTATAGTCTCCATTATGGATATACTCAATAAGTATTAAGCAAGTACTTTATGATCTTAGACACTGCTTGAGTTTGATGATTTTTTATCTTGAATCTTATTAGACCCATTTTCCTCTATTTAGTTTGTTTTCTTGGTATGAGAGATATATTGCAAGTTTTAGAATTCTATTGAGTTTAAGAAATTAAAAATTTCATGATCCTTTCATTCTCTCATTCATAACATTGTTGGGTTGGACTTTCCGGAGCGGACGGACTCAAGAATTAAGTCCTCCGTACAAATACCTTCCCCCCTCTGGTTACCCGACTTAGCCTCGAGTAAAAGTCCCAGGCCAGCAAGTTCTCAGCCACTAGGGCCGGAAAATAACGGGTGTATAACAGAGGGAGAGGAGGTAGGCGACCGTCGCAGAAAGTTTGTGGCCCAACAAAGCATAAATGAAACAATTCCAAGTATCTGAAATCTGGAGAATATATTTATATGAATAAATTATCATGTTGTTCTAGTGATTGATATACTTATGTACATATCTGTTATCAATATGCAGGCACAAAATAAAGGCAGGTGTGTTCGTGTGTAAAGAAGAAGTAATATAGTGCTAATATAAGTGTGTACCTATTTATTGTAAAATAAGGAAAAGAGAGTAAAGATTGGTTGCTTACCTTTACTTCTTCTAGTAGTAGAGTATGTATCAGTAGCAATTTGATAGCATGTATTGTATTTGAAAGTTTCTGGTTATACGTAGGGTTATAAGCTTTCTTCTTTTGGTAACTAGTAAGAATAGGTTATTTGAAAACTACTATTTATAGAAGGTATGAAGGACTTGTTGTGCAATTGTTGAAATTATGTTGGAACATTTGGCAACTTTTGAACCTTGACTCACACAGGCTACCTCCTATGAATGAAGCTTGACAAAGACAAGCTATGCCCCTACTAAATTCTATCTACTTCATTGTAAGATGACTATTTTACCCATGACTAATAATAATAATATTTAACTTCTACTATTAATATCTTTGTGACTCTTTCTAAGGGTAGAAATAATTTATCATCTCTAAATATTAAAATAAATATTATTAAACTAACCTTAACTTGGTGTCGAAATCACCGATCGTCACAGATGAGATACTGTCATGTCATCACCCGGGTTACGGGGTGTGACAAGTTCGGTTGCTTAAACAATACCTTGAAGCCACAAAAATTGTTTACTTTATCTATTCATACATTCGAAAACATTTCATGCTTGATTCCTTAAAAAAAAAATACAGTTTTTCACATAAACACACAAGAACACATACTTTTTGTTTAAACATTCTTAATGTAAGAAGGGTTCTAATCTCCTTACATTAAATCGATGATTGATCTTCTTAGACTGCGAAAATCCTAGCAATTGTCTCCAAATTCCGCCTCCCTCTCATCTGTGGAAAACACTGTAAGTACTCCTCATATACACAACTCTTTGTTTCTCCCTCTCTTTTGTTTTTTTAACGTTAAAAATAGACTTAGACTCTTTATTCCCTTTTAATCAGAGTCTCACATAGAGGAGTAGAGTTCCTCTAGAACTCCTCCATAAGATAGACCTCTAGGATAACTTCTAATCCAATACAATCTCAACTTATTGATCATCTAAAATTCAAGTAATAAAGTTTATCTTTAGTTGATGAAAATTCATATATAATAACAATTATTCTTTTTTTTCTTTTTTTTCTTTTCTTATCCTGGGGTCTTACATCCCTCCCTCCTTAGAAAAAGTTTCGACCTCGAAACTTACGTCATCAAAGTAAAAGAAACATGAATAGATCATACTAAAATACTTTTAGGAAATAAAATTAGCTTTCCCAATGTCGGTAAGGGAAAAGACCATTGTGTTAGTCTTTTGGGGTTGCTCGACCGGTCTTACTCTATTAGCAGGTAGGAATGTCAGTTGTGGAATATTACCCTATAATTATCTTTGAATAAATAATTAATCTTTACTCATGGCTATGGTATTGTTGGTCCTTAACCGAGGTACTGAAATCGATTGGGGGTTCGGTTGCTGAAACTATATCATGTATGTGGTAATGTTGGGTCCTTAACCGAGATATTGAAATCGATTGGGGGGGTTCAGTTGCTAAAACAATACCATTAAGCCACAAACATTGTTCACTTTAACCATTCATACATTCGAAACCATTTCATGCTTGATTCCTTACAAAGAAATACCGTTTTTCACGTAATCACACAAGAACTCATACTTTTTGCTTAAACATTCTAAAAGTAAGAAGGGTTCTAATGTCCTTACCTTAATCGATGATTCATCTTCCTAGACTGCGAAAATCCTAGCAGTTGTCTCCAAATTCTGCCTCCCTCTCATCTGTGTAAAACACCGTAAGTACTCCTCAGGTATAAAACTCTCTGTTTCTCCCTCTATTTTGTTTTTTAACATTAAAAATAGACAGAATCTTTATTCCCTTTTAATAAGAGTCTGACATACAGGAGTAGAGTTCCACTAGAACTCCTCCCTAAGATAGACCTTTAGCATAACTTCTAATCCTGTATAATCTCAACTTTTTTATCCTCTAAATTCAAATAATAAAGTATATCTTTAGTTGATTAAATTTCCGAGATAATAATAATTGTTTTATTATTTTTTCTTTTCTTCTCATTGGTCCGGGTCTCACAAAAGGGTTGTGTAACAGTTGAATTTATTAGCCTCAATTGAACAGACTGTAACTGCTGAATTAAAAAAGGTTTGAGCTAAGTAGAATTCATGTGGCCATCTTTAACGTTTGCTTCTACAGCCTATAAATATAGGCTTCATTCTCCAGCAGTGAACACATACTTCAAAAATACTTCTCATACTCAAAAGCTTTCTAAAACACTATGTTTTCTGTAAAACTTCTAGTGTTCATCAACAGTCCGTGTTCTAGTTCGCCGGTGGAATTGCTTAGTGCAAACCAGTAATGCATTTTCGTTGTATACTGGGAAACAGACGCTTCTTGAAACTCCAGTACTAATCAGGGAGGAGGCGAATCTGTTTTAAGGATATTGTGTCGAACTTAAACCTCGATTTATCTTTATGTTTACACACTTTTCCTTTGCCATTTACAATTGTTGTATTCTTGTTGTAACACTTGTTAAGTCTGAACCTAATATCTGTTAAGTCTGTAACTAACAGTTGTTAAGTCTTAATCTAATAGTTGTTATATCTTTTTATAACAGCTGTTGAATCTGTCACTAACAGTTATTATTTCCCAACAATCTTAAAACAAATTATCCATTGTAATCATCATGTCAACATAAAACAAAACTGCTGGTGTTGATGCTTCCAACAATAATGTTGTTGTTACTACTCCTGTTGTGAATACGATACTCCCTACTGTTCCGACAAGTCACATGGAGAAACCAGAAAAATTCAATGGTGTGTACTTCAAGAAATGGAAGCAAAAGATGATGTTTTACTTGACCACCTTGAGTCTGGCCAAGTTCTTGAAAGAAGATGCTCCCAAGATACCTGAAAGGGACGTTGATGCACAAACGTTGATGACTATTGAGGCGTTGAAACATTATGAATACTTATGTAAGAATTATATTTTGAATAGTTTACATGACCCTTTATATAATGTGTACATTGCATACAACACAACTAAAGAATTGTGGGAATCCCTTGACCGTAAATATAAAATGGAAGATGCTGGCACAAAGAAATTTGTTGTCAATCGTTTCCTTGATTATAATATGGTGGATTCCAAGACTCTAATCAGTCAAGTGTAAGAACATCAAGTAATTCTGCATGACATCCATGCTGAGGGGGATGATGTTGAGTGCGACCTTTCAAGTGGCTGCTGTGATAGAGAAATTTCCTTCAGGCTTGAAGTATTTCCAGACCTATCTCAAGCACAAGCGCAAGGATCTCATTGTCAGAAATTGAATTGAAGAGGACAATCGGATTTCTAAGCGCAAAGCCTTAAATCCTATGAATGCTAAGGTCAACTTACTGAAGCACGGAAGAAGCCAAAGTTCCAAAAAAAAGGCCAAGAGCAATGAGTCCAAAGGGAAGCTCAGGACAACTGGTGGTGTCTCGAAGCAAAAATATAAATTCAAAGAGAAATGTTTCAATTGTGGAAAACTAAGCCATAAGTCGACTGATTATCGGTCGCCGAAAAAGAATAATGAGACGAACCTGATGACTCACATGACTAAGGAGTTGGAGGAATGAACCTAGTTGTTGTGGTGTCTGAAGTGAACTTGGTCGGGTCAAACCCCAAAGAGTGGTGGGTTGATACTGGTGCTACAAGACATGTGTGCCCAATAAGATCCATTCTTCCACCTTTGAATCTGTTCAAGGGGAAAAAGTTATATATGGGAAACTCTGTCACGACTTCTTTCGAAGGACAAGGGAATGATCTATTGAAGATGACCTCTAGCAAGATATAACACTGAAAGATGTGTTATATGTGCCAGAGATTCGAAAGAACCTTGTGTCTTGATTCTTGTTAAACAATCATGGATTTTGCATGACGTTTGAATCAGATAAGCTCCCTTTGAGCAAAGCTAGAATGTTTATAGGAAAAGGGTGTGCAACCGATGAGTTGTTTAAATTGAATGTAATTACTATTATCAATAAAGATACCTCTTCTGTTTACTTGATTGAGTCTTCTGATTTATGGCATAAACGACTTAGTCATGTTAATTATAATTCGTTACGACGATCAATTAAAATATAACATATACCAACCTTCCAAATCGATTTGAGTGATAAGTGTGAAATTTGTATTGGAGCAAAATTAACAAGGTCTTTATTTCACTCAATATAAAGAACCATGGAACCACTTAAATTAATTCATAGTGATGTGTGTGATTTGAATCTGTTCAAACCCGATGAGGCAGTTGTTAGTAGTGCCCTAGGACCATTAGCACATGTTGTGCGTCTTTATTATCTTTTGAGCATGTAATTGAATAGTTAATTTTGCTTTTGATTATCAAATGTGTGATTTGATAGTAAAACTCATTAGCTTATGTAATTACTATTCTAGAAGTCCCTAGTTTTATGTAATGCTTAATTACTATGAAATAAAACTAGTATGATTGTTGATTGATGATCTTGTTTTACTGATCATGTGTAATGGATACAAATCACATCATAGATGCAATATATAGGGATACATTGTATCGACGTGATCCGTCGAGAAGTAATACTTCATGGTCTTAAGTCATAAGTATTACTTCCTCAATACTATTTTTAGAATCCTTAGACCTTATGTCTTCATTGATTCTAGTATGAATGGAGCTACGTTTTGACTCACTCGGGACGTTACTTGTAACTGAGTAATCAATACAACTGATGATCGGATGTAGTGTCCTATCATAGCTTGAATGTGAGAGACATTGTAAGGAATTTGTCCCTCTCTATTATTAGAGAGAGATATCCATGGGCCCCTCGATAGGGAAAGACTGTTTAAATGCATGGCCGTGCTCAAATGTATTTGATAAAGTGGTTATCAAATGCTATTTGTCGAAACAGTCTACCTGGAGATCGAGCATAAATATAATTAAGCTTAATAAGGGTGACGACCACCATGCCTTATGCTTAATTAGGATATCGCGAGACAAAGGGATTAAATAGTGGATTGATATTAGGTTCCGTTGTATATTCATTCACTTTGGGTAGTCACAATGTCCTGCTAGGGACCGCTTGTGATTTATGAACACATACTACTACTAAGTGTGTTTTCATTGCCATTGTGAGATGAACCTACAGGGTCACACGCATAGACGAGCTAACGAGCTTCATGTCCAGATTCAATGAATCTAGAATGTGTCTAGGTTCATTGTATCTGACATTTGTCTTTCTGGAAATAATAAAGTGTTTATTATTCGAATTAGAGATAGGGGCAATTTCGGTATTTTACCAATAGCTGGGATTACGTGGGAGTTATTATCCGATAAGGACTCCCACTACCAGCGAAAGTCTAGGGAACGTGGGATTTCTGAGACTCCCACTGCCGAGAGGAGTTGAGGATGTGAGAGTTAGTTATGGGAACAAACTCTCACACCCTATATAATGACCTCTTGGCCGAAACCCTAGGTAATTAACACTTTCAGCCGAAATACCTAAGAATCCTGAAAATAGTTTTCAGCCTCTCCCTTTTCTCTCTAATTCCCGAAACCCAGAAAAACGAAGAGCTAGCAATCGCTGCCCGTTTCGTCGCGTGGATACCGGTAGAGGGACTTTCCGCAAAGGGAGATCAATTGGTGGCAGATTAGCATCCAAGAAACATCATCCTCCATTCAAGAAGTAGCTTCTTGAATCCAAGAAAAGTAAGTTTTTCCGCTGTTTTTCGATTCGTTTACGTATGAGCGGATCCTTCAGGGGAGGATCCATGGGTGTTTGGAATGAGTTTCCTGCCCATGAATCCCTTCAGTAAGTATTTCATTACTTTTATTGATGATAACACGAAATATTTCTATGTGTATTTGCTAAAGAGAAAACATGAAGCTTTAGAGAAATTTTTTCTTTTTAAAGCTGAAGTTGAAAAACACTTGATAAAAAATATCAAACGATTAAGGAGTGATAGAGGTGGCGAGTATGAGGCACCTATCGGTGACTTTTGTGAAAACATGGAATTGTTCATGAAAGAACTGCACCATATTCTCCTCAATCTAATGGAGTAGCTAAACGTAAAATTAGAACATTGAATGCAATGTTGATAAGTTCAGGCTTACCTTCAAACATGTGGGGTGAATCTATCTTGTCTAGAAATTACCTTTTGACTATGGTACCCCGGAAGGAAAAGGACAAAACTCCATATGAGTTATGGACATACAAGAGACCATCCTACAAACACTTTCGAGTGTGGGGGTGTCTCGCCAATGTAGCAGTACCAACGCCTAAGATGGTAAATATAGGTCCTAAAACTTTGGACTGTATCTTTATAGGCTATGCACAAAATAGTACTGCATATCGGTTTCTTGTGCATAATTCAAAGAATGTAGAAATTCACAAGAACGCCATAATGGAATCAAGGAATGCATCATATTTTGAAAATATATTTCCTTGTAAGTGCAATGAAGGGTCTAGGTCACCAAAACGAACTATTGACCCACTCGTTGTTCAAGAAGTTGAACCTAGATGTAGCAAAAGAGCTATAGTTGAAAAATCATTTGTTAATGATTTTACGGCATACTTATTGGAAAAAGAACCACAAACTTATGCTGAGGCTGTGAGTTTTTCTGAAGGACCTTTATGGAAAGAAGCCATAAAGAATGAAATTGATTCTATTTTGCAGAATCTTACATGGGAGTTAGTGGACCTCCCACCGGGTTGTAAAACCTTAGAATATAAATGGGTCTTTAAAAAGAAATTGAAACCCGATGGTTCAATTGACAAGTATAAAGCCATACTTCTGATTAAAAGATTTAAGCAAAGAGAAGGCTTAGATTACTTTGATACATGTTCTTCTGTGACGATAATAAGTTCTATAATGCTGCTAATTGCAATCGCCGCCTTAAGAAATTTGGAAATACATCAAAATGACGTAAAAACAGCTTTCCTGAATGGGGACCTAGATGAATAAATCTATATGGAGCAACTCGAGGGTTTTGTGGCTCTTGGCCCTGAAACGAAAGTTTGTAGATTGGTGCAATCATTGTATGGTTTAAAACAAACACCTAAAAAATGGCATGAGAAGTTTGATCGTACAATGATAATCAATGGATTCAAAATCAATGAGTGTGATAAGTGTATCTATGTCAAAGAGACGAAAGATGGCTATATCATTTTATGTCTATATGTGGATGACATACTCATTGTTGGTAGCAATGACAATTTGGTCAAATCTACCAAAGATATGCTGAATTTGAAATTTGACATGAAAGACATGGGTCTTTCTGATGTGATTTTAGGAATTAAGATCATAAGAACATCAGACGGTGTAACATTGAGGCAAACTCACTGTGTAGACAAAATGATTGACAAATTTATCAAGGATGATTTTGGGGTTGCTAGACCGCCGTTAGATAACAGTCTCCATCTATCCAAGAATCGTAGAAATGGTATTTCCCAAGTGAAATATTCAAGGATAATTGAGAGTTTAATGTATTTAATGAGTTGTACTAGGCCAGATATTTCTTATGTGGTAACAAGTTAAGTGGATATACGAGTAGTCTAAGTGCTGAGCTTTGGACTTCAATGGTTAGAGTACTAAGGTACTTACACTATACTCGTATTGTAGAAGGCTACACTAATGCAAAATGGATATCTGGTATAAATGAATCGAAATCCACTAGTGGTTATGTGTTTACACTAGCTGAAGCTGATGTGTGTCGGAAATCCACTAAACAAACTATAATAGCCAGATCCACAATGGAATATGAGTTTATAGCTTTGGATAAATGTGGAGTAGAGGCAGAATGGTTACGCCATTTTCTGGAAGATATTCCAAAATGGGAAAAACATGTGCAATCTTTTTGTATACATTGTGATCGCCAATCTACGATTGGAAGGGCACAAAATACAATGTATAATGGTAAGTCTAGACATATTCATCGGAGACATAATACCATTAGACAACTGCTCTCGACAGGACTTATCTCGATTGACTATGTAAAGTCAAAATATAAAATTGCATATCCACTAACCAAAGGGTTAAATAAAGAGACAGTTAAGAGATTGACAAACGGAATCGGTGTAAAGCTTGTGGAGGATAAAAGTCTTTTCAAGGAAAAACCAAACTAGTTGACTGGAGATCCCAAGATCTAGGTTCAAAGGGACAATCTACTTGTAAGATTTAGTATGGTCACTGTGGAGTAACCTCAGCTCATTCCTGTCTTGAAACAGTGATAGAACAGATAAGGGTGAAAATTTTGTTTCTTTAATGATACTCAAGGAAAAGTTGAAACATTTTCAACTTAAGATATTTTTGGAATTTACATTTGATATATATGCTCCAATTGAAAGTGGGCCGACCAATACTCGATTGGTTAAACGATCCGGTTGAACCGGACTATTGAACAGGATACGGTCTGTTGAACCAGAAAACTGGTCCAAGAACCGGAGTGGGCATCTTGGAAGAGCAAAAACCGGTTCTTAGACCGTGAGGTGTGTGTAGTGGGCATCTTGGAAGAGCAAAAAGAGGGGAAAGTGATTTAGTGGGTGAATTAATTTTCATCCCACTATTCATTTCTCTAGATAATCAATTTTTTATTATTCTAACTCTCTCTAATGCTCTTCTAGCAGCCTAATTTAAAATAAAAAAAAATGCACCACCAAGAACATCAAAAGGTTATAAGAAAAATCAGTTTTTCGTTCTTTCTTTTTCGGGTTTTAACTTGACCATATATACACCAAATTCCTGAAGATTGTTTTAAACCTTTGGAGTTCTCTTACTAGCATTAGAGACATGGATAACAAGTTCAAGTTGATCATGTGGATACCGCTAGAGACAGGAGTCGATTAGATCGGTTGTTGTTGGTGATTCCCGAAACAAAATCAAACAGAACCCGTTTTACTTAATTACGTAATTTAAGGTAAATATCCTTGATCAAAGTTTGTTGGTAAGTACTTACTCGTGAATGATCATGTTAGAAACGGATTCCGCATTTTACTTTCTGATGCGCTTACTTGAGGAATCCGAATTTCTTTCTTTCTGTGGTATTAGAGCCAATCACGAGTACCCAATCGTTCTTTTATGTGTTTCTCGTTTTTAGTAGATGTTTAATGCATGTCATATGATGTTTTATCTGTTTACAGCCTCTACGATTATGTTTAAGTGTTAAACTAGTCCTACAACGAATTATTCATTCGTGTTTTTTGTTGTATTTCCGTTTTCCGGGAAAGGTTCGGTCGACCGGAAGAGGTTCTCGATCGACCAAACATTTTCTGGAAAGAAGGATTCTACTTCTGCCCTGAATTTGGACGACCAGAGAGCAATCTCGGTCGAGCGAAGCTACTATGATTTAGGCCGGTGGACCGGAAGTTGTTCTTGGTCGACCGAAGGGGCTGATGTTTACACAATTTGGTTACTGCATTAATCGCGGTCGATCGAGATATGGCCTCAGTCGACCGGATAGGGGCAGACAATGTATATTTGTATTTTTATTAGCATGATTGTCATGTTATATGAGCATGGTGCATAATAATAGCCCTTGACCAAGTGATTATTTATTATGATACGGCCTGCGTGTCGTGCCTTATCTATTGAAATTTTGGTTGTAATTTATTTCTCGAATGTAACTCGATATTTTTTCTTTATTATCTAAGACATAGTATAGGATTTCTTATGTAATTACAAGAGCATAATGGAGTCAATTGGACAGAGAAAATCATATGGAAGTTGAAGACAATAGATTAGAATTATTGTTCATCACCTTAGAAAGACATAGGATTTTCCACTAGCTTCAAAAATCCGCATAGGGGGCTATTACTATTCACATTTTATTTACTATTTTGAGGCATGAAATGCATGTTTTATACTTTTGATGCATGAGATACTTGTTTTTCAAGCGTATAAAAACAGTTTATACATACGTTAGGTGAGATCACTTAAAATTAAATCCCTAAAATTTTAATATATTAAGTCGATGTCTTCCTCGATTTGGTCCTCGTCAAGGTGTAGATACATTAATGTAGAATTGCGAGGCAATATGCCCTGTCCATCCGGGTGAGGCGCGAAGGATAAGTTAGTGATATTCGCCGACGCAAATCTTGGGTCATACTTAACCGGATTATCTCAATAAATGGATTGATGATCTGGAGGAAAAATTGTTAAGATGTGCATCTTGATGTAGTGAGAATAATATTTATTTACTCAACTAACCAAGAATTACATAATGATGTAATTAGCAAATGTTGCTTACCTAAATAGCAATGTCTCGAGCTGTTTAGCCAAAGCTAACTATAGGTATTGGTGATATATGGATCTTGGCCTACTAGAAAGTTTTGAGCTTTCCGAATGAATACTTGAGGGTTATTCATTTGAAGAAAATAGTGGTAGAATCATTAATTAAAGACCTATTGATGATTTTAAAATATGATACTAAAACATTGCGAAATCTTTATTGTAGATATAATGGCAAATGCAAATCTTGCAAACTCGCTTTCGTTGCGAGCTGTCCTTGAGAAGTAAAAACCTGAGGGAGGAAACTTCCTCGACTAGTACAGTAATTCGAAAATTGTTCTTAAACACAAGAAAAAGCTATATGTTCTCGAAGAACCTATTCCTTATCACCAGCCACTAGGTCTACGGTCGCTGAAAGAACTTCTTATCATAAGCCTTTAGATGACGCATTAGACGTGTCAATTTTAATGATGGTTGCCATGACCTCTGAGCTTCAGAAGCAACACGAAGAAATGAGAGCATTAGACATGATTAATCATCTAAAGTAACTCTTTCAAGGTCAAGCTCGCCAGGAGAGATTTGACGTATCAAAGTCTCCATTTCAGTGCAAGATGGCAGAGGGAACACTAGTTGGAACTCAAGTTCTGAAAATTATAGGTTATATTGAGAACCTAGGCAGACTGGGATTTCCTCTTGGCCATGAGTTATCCACTGACTTGATTCTACTATCGTTGCCTGAATCATACAGTCAGGTTGTATTAAACTACAACATGAATTAGATAGACAAACCCCTTCATGAATTGTTGAATCTGTTAAGGACTCCTGGGAAGGTAATATGCAAGTCCAAAGCCATAATGATGGTTAATAACAGAAGCAATGGTGTTGGTAATTATAAGGGAAAACCTAACCAATTAAAGAAAGCACTGAAAGCCAAGGGCGTTCACCATTGTGGTGAGCGAGGACATTAGAAAAGGAACTGTAAGAGCTATCTTGCAGAGAAAATCTTGGAAAGGGGGCTAATGTTGCTTCTGGCTCAGGTATTTTTGTTATAGAAATAATCTTGTCTACTACTACTTCCTTTTGGGTATTTGATACTGGCTGTGGTTCTCATATTTGTATGAATGTGCAGGGGCTGCAAAAGAGTAGAGAGATGACAAAGGGCGAAGTGGACCTATGCGTTGGCAACGGAGCAAGAGTTGCTGCCTTAGCTGTAGAAACCTACTATATTACTTTGCTATGTGGGATTGTCCTAGATTTAGAGAAGTGTCTCTATGTACCTACTTTAACGAAGAATATTAATTCAATATCTTGTTTGGACAAGATTAGTTTTGATATTAATATTAAAAACCAACGAATATCATTATCATTGAATAATATTTTTTTTATTGTAGTGAAACTTTGGTGAATGGTTTATATCCGTTAGATCTCGATTCACCGGTCTATAACATAAATACGAAAATGATTAAGAATAATGATTCAAATTCTACATACATCTGGCATTACCGTTTAGGCCATATAAATGAAAACCGCATTTCCAGACTCCATAAAGATGGATTGTTGAAATCATTCGATTTTGAATCATATGATACATGCGAACCTTGTTTAATGGGTAAGATGAATGCTTCTCCTTTTACTAGAATTGGAGAACGTGCAAATAATTTGTTGTAACTAATACATAGTGATGTATGTGGTCTGTACAATATCCATGCGAGAGATGGTTATTTATATTTCATTACTTTTACTAACGATTACAGTCGTTTTGGATCGTGTTTCTTATGAAACACAAGTCTGAAAACTTTGAAAAGTTCAAAGAGTACAAGTGTGAAGAAAAAAACCAGCTTGGCAAAAGTATAAAGATGTTTCAATCCGATCGAGGTGGGGAATACTTAAAGTCAAGAATTCTGTGATTATCTAAAGGATTGTGGAATTGTTTCACAACTTTCTTCACCGGCTACTCCACAATGGAATGGTGTATCCGATAGGAGAAATTGAACTTTATTAGATATGGTTCGATCTATTATGAGTCACGCGAGCCTTCCAAACTCTTTTTGGGGACATGCTTTAGAAGCAGCAGCTTTAACACTAAATAGAGTTCCATCAAAATCTGTTGAAAAAACACCATATGATATATGGACTGGGAAACGTCTTAGTATGTCTTTCATTAAGATTTGGCGTCGAGAGGCGTTTGTGAAGCGTTCAACTATGGACAAGCTCAATCCTAAGTCGATCAAGTGCTTATTTGTTGGGAATCGTAAGGAAACTAAATGATACTATTTCTACATTCCTAACGAGAACAAAGTGTTTGTTGCTCGAAAATGAGTTTTTCTGGAGAAACAGTTTCTGTCTGGGAAAATTAGTTGGAGCCAAGTGGAGCTTAATGAAGTTCCAGAACTTACTGAAGTTCAACTAAGCACTAGTGATCAAATGGAATTTGAACACGCTTCCCAAGCTATTGTGCATCCGGTTCAAGAAACCCAAGAATTTCTTAGGTCTAGTAGAACTCGTAGATCACAAGGGAAATTTGGATTTTTCGTAACAGAACATGTTGATGTTATGTTTATTGATCACGATGAGCCTACAACCTACAAACAAGCAATTTCTAGTCCAGATACCAAGTATGGACCATGGTCGATCCACATGTGGGGGTGACCCCAATAGGGTGCAAGTGGGTTTTTAAATTAAAACCGACATGGAAGGAAACATTCAAACGTACAAGGGGCGACTTGTCGCGAAAGGTTTTAAACAAATTTAGTTACTGACTATGATGAAGCCTTTTCGCATGTAGTTATGCTCAAATCTATTCGGATCTTGTTTGCAATAGTAGCATACTACGATTATGAGATCTGGTAAATGGATGTCAAAACAACTTTCCTTAACGGCAACCTAGACAAGGACGTGTATATTATACAGTCTGAAGGTTTTGTCGATCCAAATAATGCCATTAAAGTATGTAAGCTAAACAAGTCCATTTATGGACTAAAGAAAACTTCTAGAAGTTGGAATCGAATTTTGACGAAGTCATATGCGAGTTAAGTTTTATGAAAAATGTGAAGGGATTCATGGGCGGAAACTCGTTCCAAACACCCATGGATCCTCCCCTGAAGGATCCGCTCATATGAAACGAATCAAAAATAGCGGTAAAAACTTACATTTTACTGATTCAAGAAGTCGCTTCTGAATGGAGTGATGGCGTTTCTTGGATGCTAATCGCCACCAACTCGATCTCCCTCGCGGAAAGTCCCTCTACCGGTATCCACGCGACGTAAACGGGCAACGATTGCTAGCTCTTCGCCTTTTCTCGCTTTTTCGGGAATTAGAGAGAAAAGGGAGAGGCTGAAACTGAAATCCAATTTCGGGTTTCTTGGTTAATTTCGCTAAAAGAACTGAGGTCTAGGGTTTCGCCAAGAGTTTATTATATAGGGTGTGAGAGTTTGTTCCCGTAACTAACTCTCACGCCCTCAACTCCTTCTCGGCAATGGGAGTCCTCAACTCCCACGTCCCCTTAGACTTCACTGTGAGTGGGAGTCCTTATCTGATAATAACTCCCACGTAATCCCAGCTATAGGTAATATACCGAAATTGCCCCTATCTCTAATTCGAATAATAAACACTTTATTATTGCTGTAAAGACAAATGTCGATACAATGAACCTAGACACATTCTAGATTCATTGAATCTGACATAAAGCCTCGTTAGCTCTGCCTATGCGTGTGACCCCAGTAGGTTCATCTCACAATGGCAATGAAAACACACTTAGTAGTAGTGTGAGTCCATAAATCACAAGCGGTCCCTAGCGAGACATCGTGACTACCCAAAGTGAATGAATATACAACGGAACCTAATATCAATCCACTATTTAATCCCTTTGTCTCGCGATATCCTAATTAAGCATAAGGCATGGTGGTCGCCACCCTTATTAAGCTTAATTATATTTATGCTCGATCTCCAGTGTAGATCTGCTTTCGACAAATAGCATTTGATAACCACTTTATCAAACACATTTGAGCACTGACCATGCATTTAAACAGCTCTTTCCCTATCGAGGGCCCATGGATATCTCTCTCAATAATAGAGAGGGACAAATTCCTTACAATGTCTCTCACATTCAAGCTATGATAGGACACTACATCCGATGATCGATCAGTATTGATTACTCGTTACAAGTAACGTCCCGACTCGAGTCAAAACGTGGCTCCATTCATACTAGAATCAATGAAGACATAAGGTCTAAGGATTCTAAAATAGTATTGAGGAAGTAATACTTATGACTTAAGACCATGAAGTATTACTTCTCTGACGGATCACGTCCAATACAATGTATCCCTATATATTGCATCTATGATGTGATTTGTATCCATTACACATGATCAGTAAAACAAGATCATCAATCAACAATCATACTAGTTTTATTTCATAGTAATTAAGCATTACATAAAACTAGGGACTTCTAGAATAGTAATTACATAAGCTAATGAGTTTTACTATCAAATCACACATTTGATAATCAAAAGCAAAATTAACTATTCAATTACTTGCTCAAAAAGATAACAAAACGCACAACATGTGCTAATGGTCCTAGGGCACTACTAACAAAATGTTGACGAACCTTGTGTTAATAAGATGTTTAGTGGAACCACGGTTGTGTTCCTAATTTTGTATGTGGATGACATACTGCTTATAGGGAATAACATCCAACCTTAGAATCTGTAAAGTATGGTTGGGGCAATGTTTCTCTCTGAAGGACTTAGGGGAAGCAAGCTTCATCTTAGGGGTCAAGATCTATAGAGATGGATCACGTAGACTCCTTGGCCTAAGTCAGAGTACTATATAGACAAACTGCTAAATCGGTTTAGCATGCAAGAGTCCAAGAAGGGGCATTTGTCCTATAGCACTTGATACGGCTCTTTCAAGACAACAGTGTGCTAAGACACTTGATGAGAAAGAACGCATGAGTGAGATTCTATACGCTTCGACAATTGGATATATCATGTATAGAGACGACTTTCGATCGCAGTCGGGTCATGTATTTTGCCTCAACGGAGGTGTTGTGTGCTGGAGTAGTTCAAAGTAGGCAACCATTGCAAATTCTGCAACTGAAGCTGAGTATTTAGATGCGTCAGATACTGCTAAGAAGGCAGTTTGGATTCGGAAGTTCGTTGCTGAACTTGGTGTGGTACCTAGCATTGTGAATGCGATTGATCTCTATTGTGACAACAATGGGGCCATATCTAAGTCAAAGGAACCACGATCTCACCAAAGGTCCAAACATATACTCGGGAGATATCACGTAATCCGAGAGATTATTGATAGGGCGATGTAAAGATTTGCAAAGTACATACGAACAATAATATCGCCAACCCACTGACTATACAACTGACACAGCAACAACATGATCGTCATACATGTAGCATGGGTATTCGATACTAAGATAACTGGTCTTAAATATAGTTCTTATGTACAATATGCACTAAAAAGGAAAGGTTGTTGTCTTTAGTGCAAGTGGGAGATGTATTTTATATTTTTCATTGTGATGAAATATTAAAGGAAAAATTCCATTATTATGTTGTATTAAGGTAGACTGAGCACGAAATGAGATTTAGCAATTGCTAGTCACGAACGGTAGATTCTATAAAGAGGTAGGGTAGGGCCGGGCAGTAGCTCTATCGACTGTCAGAATCGAATGTAGCCTTCTTTGAGGGGCGAGGCCCACCCCCTCTCTGGGGTGGGGAAATGGGAGTGGGTATGCGGGCTCCGAATCCATACCTTTCTTATATATAGTCCACTCGCGTGAAACTCTCCCTTTTGCATTAGTCTCATCGAGAGGTGGAACTCGTTCTATAATAACGTCCTTTGAGTAGTTATTGTAATTGTTACATTGAACTATTTTAAATGTCCACAGTCAATCATTATTGTGGAAGGCTTAGGAAAATAATAATGTGTTGAGACTAGTATGTGTCGTGATTGATATTAGATATTTAATCACCACATGAGTATGTGATATTGGATATCATAATACTGGACTGACCCGCTATAAGACCACTTCATGGATTGCTATATGAATGTGAAATATGTTTCTTATAATGATTCTGTTTGTATTTGAATCATTCGACTTGAAATCACGAAAGATTTCCTACATGACTAATGGTATGCTTTGATGGTGTCAAACGCTGTTTGTAACTAGATGGACTATAAATGCATATGTTGGGTGTATTTATGAACCATGTGTAGGATGAGGTGTGATAGATAGAGGATTTTCCCCTCCTATATAACTTGAGTGGTATCTTGTGCCCCTGGATGTAGTGAGACTAATTCATGGCCATGACCAAATGAATTAATATGAGATATTAATGTCATTTGATTAGTCTACTCGCGAATCAAGAAACTGATTGATTGAAATATACAAGTGTGAGATTCTTCATGACTTGTGTTCAATCTAGATATCGAGTACAAAGAGATTAGTACAAAATGTCATAACAGTGATTGCTTGAGTCACTAGAATATTTGTCAATTGGGAGTAATGACGTGTTGCTAGATACCTCTCGTTAATGTTGACAATTTTTGTCACGACCAACACAGCAAATACCTAATGGGTCCCGCACTACAATCATTGGATTAGGCTTGTTGGAATGTACATTTGATATAGGTGCTATAATTGGATTGCACAGTTAATTGGATTGGGCCGACCAATACTCGATTGGTCAAACCGATCCGGTTGAACTGGAAAATCGATCCAAGAATAGGTTTGAACGAGTCAAACCGGATGTGAGGTGTGTGTGTGTGTGTGTGCGCAGTGGGCATCATGTAAGAGCAAAAAGAGGATGATAATGTGACTTAATGGGTGAATTAATTTTAATCCCACTAATCATTTCTCTAGATAATCATTTTTTTTTATTATTCTAATTCTCTCTAATACTCTCCTAGCAGCTGAATTTCCATTAAAAAAAAATACACCACCAAGAACATCAAAAAGTTAGAACAAAAATCAGTTTTTCGTTCTTTCTTTTTCGGGTTTTAACTTGAACATATATAAGCCAAATGCCTGAAGATTGTCTTCAACCCTTGGAGTTCTCTGACTAGCATTAGAGACACGAAGAACAAGTTTAATTTGATCGAGTGGATACCGCTAGTGATAGGAGTCGATTAGATCGGTTGTTGTTAGTGATTATCGAAGCAAAATCTATCAGAAACCGTTTCACTTAATTACATAATTTAAGGTAAAAATCTTATATCAAAGTTCGTTGGTACTTACTCGTGAATGATCATGTTAGAAACGGATTCCGCTGCGCTTACTTGAGGAATCCAAATTTCTTTCATTCAAGTATCACCTATGTGAGAGAGAAGTGGGGCCGCTTCAAATGAGAATTAATCAGGCTAATTCTTTAGAAACTCTTGCAGATCATGGAGTGTTCATGGTCATAATGAACAAAATCATGAGCACTGAACATATGTAAATGATTCATGCGTAATTTATGTGGACACTTTACACGAGAAAATGGGACAGTTCAAGGAAATCAAGTTATATTGGACTGCTAGTAATGCAAGTATACTTTACAAGGGAGAAGTTCAAAGGGTAACACCTATTTTTCCTATGCAGAATTAAGTTGATGAATACCAAAATCGAGTCCAAACAAGTTTTGATTCATGTGGGGGATTGTTGAAAATGTAGTTTAAATTTGAATGAGAAAATAGTTTGTCAAGTGGTTGAAAAATGGATGTTAAGCTAGTGGGTTTACATCCCACATGGGTTACATATGTAAAAGTGGTTTACTTGGTTTTAAAATATCTTGCTAAGATTATGCCTCATTCTAGAACCTCGTGCGTGCCTGCGCAGGGGATGCGAATCCAAAGTTCGTCGAAACCAAAATAGCTTGTACTTGTGTGCGGGCGTGACCTAAGTACACGAATGCCGGGCCAAAACTCGCGGGCTTGATCAACCCACGCTTTGCTACTGGTTTTAACATTTTTTTTTCAAATTAGGGTTACATGAAAGGGCTGTGTAACAGCTAAATTCATCAACCTCAATTGAACATACTGTAACTGAAGAATTAAAGAGGCTTTGAATTCAGTAGATTTCATGTGGCCATTTGTAACGTCTGCTTCTATAGCATATAAACATATTTATAGGCTTCATTCTCCAACAATGAACAATACACACTTCGACAATACTTCTCATACTCAAAAGCTTTCTAAAACACTCTATTTTCTGTAAAACTTCTAGTGTTCATCAACGGTCCGATTTCTAGTTCGCTGGTAGAACTATTTAGTGCAAACCAGTTCTGCGTTGCCGTTGTATTCTGGGAGACAGACGCTTCTTGAAACTCCAACACTAATCTGAGAGGAGGCGAATATGTTTTAAGGAAATTGCGTCGAACACAAACCTCGGTTTATCATTCTGTTTACACAGTTTTCTTTTGCCATTTATAATTGTTGTATTTTTGTTGTAACACTTGTTAAGTCTGAAACTAACCGTTGTTAAGTCTGTAACTAACAGCTGTTAAGTCTTAATCTAAAAGTTATTATATATTTTTCTAACAACTGTTAAATCTGTCACTAACAGTTGTTATCTCTTTTTGTAACATCTGTTAGTTGTTAGTTTGTATCTTACAGCTGTTAGATAATTTATTAATATCTGTTGCAAAGACTCTAAACATCCTTTGTCCATATATCCCAACAAAACGTGCACAAATGACAACGTAGAAGCCCTAGAATTCTAGGGAGGATTCCAACATTGCCGGAGCAAACTCTACTTTTGGATTCAATTATGCAATTCATCCCTCGCTGTTTGGAAATTTTAATGTTCTATTTATTATAAATAGAAAGATAGAGATGGTGAATAAAGTAATAGTATTTATTTTTAATTGTCATGATTCTTACATTGATTAGTTTATAAAAAATTAAAAAAAAATCTTCCTTATAAGACGAGTAATTTTCTAGTGTGAGGTATGTTTGGGAGTCGAAATTATGCTCATGTCAGTTTCTAAATATTGTATAAGAACCACCTAGTGAGACGGGCATTTTTTTAACAGTTTTCAAATGGAAACAAGTAAGAAAAGTAGCAAATAACTCAATTACTTCTTATAAGGTCTGGACAATTCTCTGTTTTTGAGGTACTTTTGTAAATTTAGAATTAGACTAGCAAAAAACTCCAAGAAAAATACCCAAAAAAAAAAGAATTGTATTAGAATGTGAAACAAGAAAGATGCGAAATTGTAAGTTGAGGATTCTTGTACAAGCTGGAAGGTAATGATACTTGAAAAAGCTATCTACCATTTGAACTTCTCTCCTACTTTGTCTTGGCCCCTAAGGCTCTCAATTCTAATCTATTTCAGTCTAGGTAAGCCCTTACTATCAATACCAAAATGCAGACATTTCCACAACACATAAAGTAGACATGAAATTCTACAATACAATTTCAGGTCTATTCCATTTTGGTTCCGATCTTGAGAAGTAATATTGAATTAATTTAGACCGTTGGATCATTTGAATCGATGCCTAAATCGGTTTTGCACGTTATTCCGGCATGAAAACCAGAGTGTGTTTATTAATTTACTTGATCCGAAAAAGAAAATTAATGATAATTTAATTTGAATTGGGACAAGATTTTGGTAGGAAAATAATTGTCAAATTGTAAAATGCTGCACTGGGATACTTTTAGTATTTAGTGGATAATATCATAAGATTGTATCGGTTACATGAATTTGCCATGGTACCTACTTTAGAAAATAGTTGTTTTACCAAAAAAATAGTCCATAGTCATATTAAATATCTTATACAGTGAATTTGGCATTCCATCAACAACAACAACAACAATAGCATAACCCATTAAGTCCCCAATAATTGGGGTGTATGGGCGGGGATGGATGGGATATGCACTCTAACCTTTCGTCAAACAAAGTAGTCGATCCAGGGATACCATCGAAACAGATGTATTGAGACTAACCTAACCTTTGGCAACAAGTGCACAAAATGGTTGCTCATATAATACACATGTAACAATGGTCCCCTATGCCGTCGCGTTTGATACGTAATCATGCCCTCAAATCAAAGCCAAAAGGCATCGGAGAAGGCGACTCAAGAACCATTTTTGATTTATGTGCACATCACCACGCTTATTTCATTCAAAGATCCAGAGCATTAGTGGTGCACAATATTCCATGAAGATGCTAATTACATCATTAGGCAGTAAAATATTAAATTCCTTCTTGAATAAGTTATTCTTGTGGGAACACTAGTCAAATATTGCAGGTCATTGTAATATTTGGTTGTAAAGAAGTATATAAAGAGTTTAATAACTTTAATGACAGCCTTGTTATAAGCATCTGTAACAGGGCCAAAGAAAAAAAAAAGCATCATTTCAAATTATAAAAGGCAAAGTAAAGTAAAGATCCTTATTACAAGGAGGATTTTTTTTTCAATGTCAACACAGAAACAAGTTGAGCAGCAGCAAATGCAAACGATGCACGTGAAGAACTCAGGTGTTCTGAATTACAATGGAAGTCCATTGAATCATGAAGACAAAGAAGAGGAAATGACAAAGTCTGCTTTGACTGTTTTTCGCGCCAAGGAAGAAGAGATTGAGAGAAAGAAAGCTGAAGTCCGCGAAAAAGTTCATGCTCAATTAGGCCGAGTTGAAGAAGAAACCAAGAAATTGGCAGAAATTCGCGAGGTAAATGTAGTCGCATTTTAACCTTCATTTATAAGTAAAATTTAGAGAATTAGTGAGCAAATTTTGTTTTAAGGGCGCCATGAAACAAATACCTAGGCCTTATTGACAAATATTGTTTCCTATTAATTAAGTGTGTCCTTGCATATCTGCTTGTAGGAGCTTGAAGCTCTTGCAGATCCAATGAGGAAGGAAGTTGGGTTTGTTCGTAAGAGGATCGATCTGATTAACCGAGATTTGAAACCATTGGGACTTAACTGCCAGAAAAAGGTGAAAATTTTCATTGCATTTTCAGACATAGTTACTAACTTGTGTTTCAAGAATATTCTCAAAGGAGTTTTCATGTTTGAACAAGTATATCTAGTTGGATCATGAATTTTGAGCAGGAAAAAGAATATAAAGAGGCTGTTGAGGCTATCAATGAGAAGAATAAGGAAAAGGCTCAGCTTGTTACCAAATTAATGGAGGTTAGCTTTTGATTCTTCTTCTCTCACTGAAATTATGCAAAATATTATACTTTTGCCTTTTATTTGTTTGCAGTTGCTAAGCGAAAGCGAAAAGCTAAGGATGAAGAAACTTGAAGAGCTGAGCAAGAACATTGATTCCCTTCCTAACAAGTGAAGCAAGATCTCATTGAACTTTACCTTAACTTCTGCTATTCGAATTTGGCTAGGATTAATTGTCCACGTTTCATTTGTTATCGAGAGGAATTTCTTTTTTATTTTTCTGTTTTTTCCCCGTTATTTGTTTCTGATTTCATTTTCTATAGTTTCTGGCATTTTTGCCATATTGTAAACCATGACATTGAACCTTTTTTGTTTTATTTTTTACTTACTTGTAAATGAGAGATAAGGTCTTATTCAACTATTATATACTCCCTCCATTTCTAAATATAAGACTCTTTAGACAATTTTAGAAAATTAAGGAACTTGTAATTTTCACCGAAAGTTTCAATGTTACCCTCTCTCTTCTATAGCATAAGAAAAGAAAGGAAAACATAGGAATGGCGGGACTTTAGAGTATAATTGGAATAAATTATCGATAACTAATAAAAGAGCTCTTTAAACGACAATTTATTTGGATACCTATAAATCTCCTAAACGACAATTAAATGTGAATGGAGGGAGTATCACTTTACTCTTGTATGTTGGCTGTTTAAGTTTTCATAGAAGATCATCTCTGTATTAACTTTTCTGCTCTTTTTCATCCTTAGATTATCTGGGATAAAAATTTGATGTTGAAACTTGCAAGGGAATCCAAGAATTTGGAATCATAACTGGAAAAACAAACCAAAGCTGTCCCCTGGGCCCTTTGAAAATGTCTAGGATGGGATATGCATTTCTTTAGCCTTTAGACATCATGCCATAGTTTCTCTTAAAAACAATGCAAATTAGCAACTACTCCATCTTTTATGAGAATGTCTAATCTTGCAACCTTCAGGAAGCATTGCCAAAAGAAAGCGAGAATTTCTGTCAATGTATGTACGATTGTTACTACATATAACCTAAGAAGTACCAACGATTGATTCTAATACATCCGGAATGGACTCTGCTAACTTATTAATACGCTTATTCGTAAAGTATAATTTTGATCGTACATCAATGGAACAAGATTACCGTACTATTATAGTATAGGCAAATTGGCGTCACATGTCCAAAATCTTTGTGGTTATGGTTCAAAAACTATGTTTTTCAAAAAAATTGTCCAAAAAGAATTTATTTTTTGGTGGACTAGTTCTCTCATCAATTTTTTCCATCACCAATCTGTTAACTTAAATAGAAACTACCAAAAATGCCCTTGATATTTTAGTGTTGACCAAATTCAAAATTCAAGTTAACAGTTGACTGGTGAAAAAAATCGACAGAAGGATCTAGTCCACAAAATATAAATTGTTTTTGGACATAACTTTTGAAAAAACATAGTTTTTAGATCATAACCACAAAATATAAATATATTTTGGACCTGTGGCGTCAATTTTCCGTTATACCAATATTCATGACTCCTTTACAAACTGCAAAAGCTTCTTGGCTACAAGATCAATCTCTTGATCACCTTTCTCCTTGATCTTGGCACTCAATTCTTTAACTCTTTTCCTCACTTCTTTTCCTTCTTCAAGAAAAACAACTTCTCTAATCACTCTTGCAATGTTATCCTTGTTCAAATTTTCATTTTCACTTTGAACTTCTAATCCAACTCCAATATTTACCACAAACCTTGCATTCAAAGGTTGATCAAGTTGCATTGGCATAGCTATAATTGGTACACCAAATTTGATGCTCTCTAATGTGGAGCTCCAACCACAATGGCTCACAAAACCTCCAATACTTGGATGGCTTAGTATCTTGGCTTGGGGAGCCCATCCTTGAACCAAAATACATCTTTCTTCCACCCTTTTCTGAAATCCTTTGGGTAAAAATTCGCGTAAATCACGGTTTTCGCCTCCAGGAAACCTGATCACCCATATGAAACTAACACTACTGAGTTCTAAGCCTATAGCTATGGCTTCAATTTGATCTTTGGAGAGGAAATATTCAGTTCCAAAGGACACAAAAACAACTGAATAAGGATCCCTTTTGTTCAGCCACTCAATTATGGTTCCTGAATCATTGGAATCCATTTCAGAATCTTGAACTAAAGATCCAACAGGAATCACTTCTTTTCCCACTAAAGAAGAGAAGTAATCAGCATATTTACTTTCTATTTCAAAATCCAGTGATTTAACCATTAAAAAACTCGATTTCTTCACACATTGTAAGAACCTTTCCTTATCTGTTAAGCCATTTGATACAATATCCATGAACTCAATAATTTTCTGAATCTCCTTCCTTTCAGGGAAATCAAATTCTTGAATTGGAAAATCCTTATTATCAAGATTCACTATGTAATGAAATAAGAAAGCATATGCAGCAACCCCATAAGTCATGAACACCACAGCCTCAACATTTTCTTGATTTGCAACTTCTGGTGCCCATGGTTGAACAAAATCATAAACTAAAAGGTCTGGCTTGACTATTCTGATGATTTCGCGAAAATTCTCGTTTGCTTGATCAAAAGCAGTCTTGAGAACTGGCATGAGATGGGGTGGGAGGTTTTTGGTGGTATGATAATTAGGGGGAATTTCTGGGATTGAAGGAAGATTAATTTCTATGAATTGAATTGAAGTAATTAATTTGTTTTGAATTTGATTTGCTCTGATGGGATTCAAATTAATAGGTGTAGAACAGAAATATACCTGGAAATTTCTATCTATAAGCTTCTTGGATAGCTCCAAGAATGGTGATAAATGACCATGAGCCAGCCATGGAAGCATCAAGATTTTGCCGGCTTGATTTTTTGAGTCCATACGAGCTTCTACTCTAGAAGATTGAGAATAAGAAATGTAGTTTTCCTTTTTTTTTTTTTTTTAATATTTGATGAAAATAAGAAATGGAGTTTGGGTTCTTTATGGAAAACATTATATAGATCATCAGATAATTTAATCATGTAATTTTGTAATATTAATCACTCACAACATATTTTTATTACGTAATTTATCCTAAACAAGATTAAGAGATTACAAATGACCATCACTTGTCATTACTAGAATTGAGATAAATGTCGCACCTGTTTTCTTTTTCTCTTTTTTTTCTTGTGATGGAAAACGTTACACCTGTTTCGTAGAAAAATTTAAATAGGACAAATATTACACCTAAAGTCAGTCCAACATGACAATACGCAGACTTATTACTTGCCTTGTAATTCTATTCTTATGTCATGTGTTTTTTCTTTACATGTCTTGTAGTATAAAATTGTATTATTATCTATCGTTATCACTACATGCTGGTAGTAACTAATCAAGAACGTACAATTTTTATTGTGGTGTTGTAAAATAAATTCTCTCTTCATATTAAAATATGGAGAAAACAGCCTCAGTCGTTACCCAATTATTTTTATTTGGGCTCGATAGTCCTAGTATATTTTTTCCTTCCTAAAGAATCCTCTAAAAAATTACGGTTAGCCTAAAGAGTCTTTTTCCGTCAAAATGTAATGAAATCCATCAATTTCAAAGGTAAACTGGTCATTAAACAAATAACATCTTCTTCCTCCTCATCACAGCCACTACCACCACTTGCATCCCATCTCTTGCCAATTCATTCTACAACTCATTAACCTCTAAACTCCTCTTTCTTTCCTCCTCCCCACACCAAAACAAAAAATTCATCCAAAGCAAAAGGTTTTGATGAATTTTTTAGTTCCAATAATTCCTTCAAAAAGCCATATGAATGCATGCCAAATTTGATGAATTCCAAGGCTAAGAAAGTCGTAAGGATGAAAATTTTCAGTCTTTCAGGAAGTAGAAGAAGACGATGACATGTAGTTTTTCAATTTTTTGCTTTGGTCAATATTTTTATTATCAATTGTATGAACCATTTTCTAAAAGGGCCCAAGATTAGATTTTTTCTATGTGGGTAATAGATGGATGTGTTTGTTTATATGAAATGGGGAATGTGTAATTTTTTTGGGATGTTTATGATATCAAGTTATGAATTTTGTTTGGTTCTATGTACTGGGAGTTGGAAAGTGGTGGTGGTGGCGGCAAAGGCAGAGGTGGTGCAAAGTGGTGGTGAAAGTGGTCTGTGGTGGTCAATGGAGGAGGTGGCTGTCATGAGGAAGAAGAAGATGAAATTTTTTTAATGACTATTTTACCCCTGAAATTGGCGAATTTCATCAAATTTTGACGGAAAAATAATTTTTAGGCTAACCGTCAATTTTTAGAGGATTTGTTTGGCAAAAAAACATACTAGGACTATCGAGACGAAATGAAAATAATTGAGGGACGATTGAGGCTGTTTTCTCTAAAATAAGTGTACTGCTCAAAAAAATATTAAAATAAGTGTAGTTTTAGAAAGAAATTGATTTGTCAATATAAGTGCAATTTTACACTTTATAAAAGAAAAGTAATTGAATATGTATATTTTTCCTTTTTAATTCCCGTGAGAGAGTAAATAGTGCGTTGAATGAAGTGAGAAAATATTTAATGTGTAAGGTTATTTTTGGAACTTGAAAAACAACCTTATTTTTAGTTTCTCTTAATTTGTGCGTCCAACTCTGAAACTACTTATGTTTTGACATTGAGAGAGTAGTAGTGTCACACCCCGTAACAAGAGGGTACCTGACAACGCCTCATTTATCAATGAGACACCGAACCCATATAGGAAAATACTAAAACCCGAAATAACTTCATAACTTAAAAGGAAAGCTTGAGGTTATACATCATATACTTAAAGGAAATCTCACATAGTTCATAAATAAAGACAACAATGTTTTATAAATAACTTATCACATAAAGGAAAACTAAACATGTAACACAGTACTCCAAGTTCTTTACATCTTATTACTTCATAACAACTTAACATTGAACATTTCCCATGTACCAATCTCCTCAAGAGTATCTTCCACATGCTCATCTACAAAACATAAAAAGGTAAGGGGATGAGCTACTAAACTATCCTAGTAAGATTCAAACACTTTTAGGATGAGGCATCGTTAGACTCGAAGACATTTTCCCGCTTTGCCAAAATCATAATGCATAACTTTACTTGAAATAACTTGACTTAAAATAACCATTTAAAACACTTGAAATACACTTGCAAAACACTTTACAAAACTATAACATACTTGTGATACCCGAGGCATTTTTACTTAATTGTTGCATGTTAGCATTAAATTCTTGCATGATTATGTGTTTACTGAAGGGATTCATGGGCGGAAACTCGTTCCAAACCCCCATGAGTCCTCCCCTGAAGGATCCGCTCATACAAGACGAATCGAAAAACAGCAATAAAAGACTTACTTTTTAGGTTCAAGAATCGGATTATTGAATGGAAGAAGCTGTTTCTTGGATCGGATGTCGCCACCGATTTATCTCCTCTTTCGGAAAGTCCCACTACCGGGTATCCACGCTGACTTTAAACGGACAGACGATTGCTAGCTCTTCGTTTTTCCCGAGTTTCGGGAATTAGAGAGAAAGGGAGAGAGCAGAAAAATTGTTTTTCTGGATTTCTTAGTATTTCGGTCGAAATTGTCTAACCCCTGTGGTTTCGGCCAAGAGAGGCTTTTATAGGGAGTGAGAGGTTGTTTCCGAACAACTCCTACGTCTACTCAACCTCTTCCCGGCAGCTGGGAGTCTTTAACTCCCACGTCCCCTAGACTTCTGCGGTAGTGGGAGTCCTTATCTGGATAATGACTCCCACGTAATCCCAGCCTATACCGATAATGCCCCCTTATCTCTAATTCGAATAATAACGCTTTATTATCCTCGTAGTGAATGTCGATACAATGAACCTAGACACATTCTAGATTCATTGAATCTGACATGAAGCTCGTTAGCTCGTCTATGCGTGTGATCCCCAGTAGGTTCATATCACAATGGCAATGAAAACGCACTTAGTAGTAGTGTGAGTTCATAAATCACAAGCGGTCCCTAGCAGGACATTGTGATTACCCAAAGTGAATGAATATACAACGGAACCTAATATCAATCCACTATTTAACCCCTTTGTCTCGCGATATCCTAATTAAGCATAAGGCATGGTAGTCGTCACCCTTATTAAGCTTAATTATATTTATGCTCGATCTCCAGGTAGAATGTTTCGACAAATAGCATTTGATAACCACTTTATCAAATACATTTGAGCACGGCCTTGCATTTAAACAGTCTTTCCCTATCGAGGGGCCCATGGATATCTCTCTCTAATAATAGAGAGGGACAAATTCCTTACAATGTCTCTCACATTCAAGCTATGATAGGACACTACATCCGATCATCGATCGTGATTGATTACTCGTTACAAGTAACGTCCCGATCGAGTCAAAACGTGGCTCCATTCATACTAGAATCAATGAAGACATAAGGTCTAAGGATTCTAAAATAGTATTAAGGAAGTAATACTTATGACTTAAGACCATGAAGTATTACTTTTCCCGACGGATCACGTCCCAATACAATGTATCCCTATATATTGCATCTATGATGTGATTTGTATCCATTACACATGATCAGTAAAACAAGATCATCAATCAACAATCATACTAGTTTTATTTCATAGTAATTAAGCATTACATAAAACTAGGGACTTCTAGAATAGTAATTACATAAGGTAATGAGTTTTACTATCAAATCACACATTTGATAATCAAAAGCAAAATTAACTATTCAATTACATGCTCAAAAGATAATAAAACGCACAACATGTGCTAATGGTCCTAGGGCACTACTAACATTAAATAGTTGTCAAAGCATGAAGTTATGTGTATGATATGATATTAAGTTCCTATTAATTGTTGGAACACGTTTATGTGTTATATGGGTTATATTTTGGTCAATGGGCGAATTTGATGAGTTTATAAGTTGGGGGACTTGAGTGTTGACTTTAGGAAGTTTTGGGGTTGATTTGAAGAGTTTTGAAAAGATTTAGAAGTGGAGGTTATGACTGGAGAGAGTTATTGATTCTCTAATAACCCAGTCAAAATTTTGAGAAACACCGTTGACTATTATATAACAACCCATGGTGTGTTTCTCATGTCGGGTCTGTCCAGTATAATGATTCTCTAATCATATATACCTATGTGACGATCCGATATCTTATATCAATCACTGCACATACTAGTCTTGCGCATTATTATTGTCCTCGAAGATTCCAAAATAATGTTCGACTAGGGGACGTTTTCGTAATAGTATCTCATAACAATTATAAATACTATTCTAAGGACATATTATTTATTTATGTTGTTAAGAATGCGAAACATAATGAATAATACTCGAATTAATTGCCTTTTATCCATCAAAATGAAAATTACATTAAATACGGTACAATAATCTCCCACTTGCACTAAAGACCCAAATTACAATAAATGGTCTTTAGGGCATACTAATAACTGTCTCTAAAGATCAGTCCTCCAGATATCGGATACCCATGGAGCTAGTGTGACGATCATGCTGCTGCTGCGACAGTGGCTTCGTCAGTGGATCGGCGACATTGTCTGCCGAATCTACTCTACATATATGCACATCACCTCTCTCTATAATCTCGCGGATTAGGTGAAATCGTCGTAGTACATGTTTGGACCTCTGGTGAGATCTAGGTTCCCTAGATTGTGAAATAGCCCCATTGTTGTCACAATAGAGAGTCTATCGGGTTCGCAATACTAGGAACCACATCGAGGTCGGAAATAAATTTCCTGATCCAAATCGACACCTTAGCCGCTTCACAAGCCGCTATGTACTCGACCTCGTCGTAGAATCGCTATGGTTGATTGCTTTGAACTCGCGCTACCACAAAGCACCTCCATTCAAGTTAAACACATATCCCGATTGCGATCGGAAATCATCTCTGTCGGTTTGGAAACTAGCATCGGTGTAACCGATTACAACGAGCTCATCCGCCTCTCCATAAATCAAGAATGTATCCTTAGTCCTTCGTAAGTACTTGAGGATATTCTTGATCGAGATCCAGTGACGTTCACCGTAATTAGATCGGGTATCCGCTCGTAATGCTTAAGGCAAACGAGACATCCAGGGCGAGTACATATCATGGCGTACATGATTGATCCTATGGCGAAGCATAAGGAATCTCTTTCATGCGTTCTAATTCGGCAGCGTTTTAGAACATTGTTCCTTCGACGTAGCAAGTACCATGTGCCAAAGGACAAAGGCCCTTCTTAGACTCTTGCATGCTAAACCGCTTTAGCACCTTGTCTATATATGTACTCGACTTAGGCCAATGAGTCTCCCTGGATCTATCTCTATAGATCTTGACTCCCAAAATATAGTCGAGCTTTCGCTTAAGTCTTTCATAGAGAAACACGTACTCAACCAAGCCTTTACTGGGACTTTAAGGTTGGTATGTCGTTTCCAATGAGTAGTATGTCATCTACATACAAAACCAGGGAATACAATTGAGCTCCCACTAACTTTTTTGTAAACACAAGGTTCATCCTCATTTCTAATGAAGCCAAACTCACTGGACGGCATCATTAAAATGGATGTTCCACTTTCGAGAAGCTCTGCTTGAGTCCATAAATGGATCTCTGAAGCTTACATACTTTTCCAAAGCATTCTCTGGAGTGACAAAACCTTCGTGATGTGTCATATACACATCCTCATCAAGTTTTCCATTAAGGAAAGCGGTTTTGACATCCATTTGCCGATTTCGTAGTCATAGTAAGCCGCAATAGCAAGCAAAATCCGAATGGATTTGAACATAACTACAGGGGAAAAAAGTCTCATCATAGTCAATACCATGAATTTGTTTGAAACCTTTCGCGACCAGTCGCCCCTCATGACGCTTTGTACATTCCCTTCCATGTCGGTTTTAATCTTAAAAACCCATTTGCACCTTATGGGAGTTACCCTTCAGGGTGGATCAACCAAGATCCAGACTTGGTTTGTGTACATGGAGTCCATTTCGGATCTCATGGCCTCAAGCCATTTCTCGAATCTAGGGCTATTAATTGCTCGTTTGTAGGTTGAAGGTTCATCATGATCCACAAACATAACATCACCATGTTACTGTTATGAAAAATCCAAATTTTTTCCGGAGGTGGACGACGAACTCTACCGGACTCTACGCAATTCTTGTGTTTCTTGAATCGAGTGCTTGCTGCACAACTGTTTGTGGCACCTGCTGCACAACAACTTGTGGAGTCTGTTCAATTTCCATCTCATCATTAGTGCTAGTTTGAGAGTCTGGAACTTCAGAAAGTTCTACGCTACTCCCACTTGTGTTTCTAGAAACAAATTCTTTTTCTAGAAAGACTCCCGTACGAGCAACAAACACTTTGTTCTCGTTAGGGATATAAAAGTAGTATCCTTTAGTTTCCTTAGGATAACCTACAAATATGCACTTTTCAGATTTTGGAGCCAGCTTATCAGAAGCTGAGCGTTTCACAAACGCTTCACAGCCCCAAATCTTGATGAAAGACAACCGACGCTTCCCTATCCCATAACTCGTATGGCGTCTTTGCAATCGATTTAGATGGAACGCGGTTAAGTGTTAAAGTCTGCTGTCTCTAGTGCGTGTCCCCAAAAAGAAATTGGTCAGGGCTCGTGTGACTCATCATAGAACGAACCATATCTAATAAGGTTCTGTTCCTCCTTTCAGATACACCATTCCATTGTGGAGTAGCTGGAGGAGAAAGTTGTGAAACGATTCCACAAGCTTTTAGATAGTCACAGAATTCTTGACTCAAGTATTCTCCTCCTCGATCAGATCGAAGAATCTTAATACTCTTGCCAAGTTGGTTTTCTACTTCAAGTTTAAACTCTTTAAACTTAGCAAATGCTTCGGATTTGTGTTTCATCAAGAACACATATCCATACCTACTGAAGTCATCAGTAAAGGTAATGAAGTAGAGGTAACCACCCCTTGCATGTATATTAAAAGGGCCATATACATCACTATGTATTAGTCCTAATAAATCATCAGCTCTCTCACCTAGCTTAGTGAAAGGTGATGCTGTCATCTTACCCAATAAACAAGATTCGCATCGATCATAAGACTCGAAGTCAAATGATTCTAATAGCCCATCTTTATGTAGTTTGGATATGCGATCTTCGTTTATGTGGCCTAAGCGACAATGCCAGAGGTATGTCGGATTAGAATCATTAGTCTTAATCCTTTTGGTATTTATGTTTAAAATTGGCATATCAAGGTCTAAAATATATAGACCATTAATTAAAGAGGCGCTTGCATAAAACATATTATCCAGAAATAACGACAATCGTTGGTTTTTTATCGAAATCTCAAAACCGTTCTTGTCCAAACAAGAAACTGAAATAATATTTTTAATTAAACTAGGTACATAGAAACAGTTTTCTAAACCTAAAACAAGCCCTGAAGGCAAAGTAAAAGTACAAGTCCCTACAGCTAGGGTTGCAACACGTGCTCCGTTGCCTACTCGTAGTTCCACTTCACCCTTTGCCAACTCTCTACTCCTTTGCAGTCCCTGCACATTAGTACAAATGTGAGAACCACATCCGGTATCAAATACCCAAGAAGTAGTTGTATTTAAATTGATATCAATCATATTAACATCAATAACATAAATACCTGAGCCCGAAGCAACAATTGCCTTCTCCTTTTCCAGCCTTTTTGTTGCAAGATAGCTCTTGCAGTTCCTTTTCCAGTGACCCTTCTCACCACAGTGATGACATATAGAGTCCTTGGCTACACCACCCTTAGGTTTCAGTGCATTGTTGAAAGTGGTTTGCTTGCCCTCGGGGCTTACCTTTCGGTTTGCCTTTGGATCTCACAAAACCTTTGCCTTTGCCCCTTTTGCACCATCGAGATGGTGTTGGGCTTGGACTTGCCTATTTCCTTCTCAGCAGTCCCTTAGCATATTCAACAACTCAGGGCAATGGCTTGTCAATTTCATTCATATGATAATTTAGAATGAACCGATCGAATGATTCGAGCAACGATTGCAAGATCAAATCGGTCGACAGACTCTTGTCCCAAAGGAAACCCCAGCTTTTTCAAGGTTTTGAACATAACCTATCATCTTAAGAACGTGAGTTCCTACCGGCATTCCTCTCGACATTTTGCACTCGAAAGAGAGATTTTGACACATCGAATCTCTCCTGGCGCGCTTGTCCCTGATATAGTTGCTTCAGATGAGCCAGCATCTCATAAGCCCCCATGTCCTCATGTTGCTTCTGAAGCTCAGAGTTCATGGTGACAAGCATGAGGCTAGACACATCTAAAGCATCACTAACATGCTTCTGATAAGCAGTCCTATCAGCGGCCGAAGCGCGAGCCTCTGGTATAGCAGGAATAGGCTGTTCCAAGACATACAGACTTTCTTTCATGCTTGAGAACGATTCTCAAGTTCCTGAACCAGTCGAGGAAGTTAACTCCCTCTAATTTGTCCTTCTCAAGGACAGAACGCAGTGATAGTGTTTGGTTTGAATTTGCCATTTTTCTACAACAAAAATATGCATATACAAAAGTAAGTACCGATTAAAATCATTATTAGGTCTTTATCTTTTAATGATTTCTCCCACTATTTTCTTCGAGTGAATAACCCTCAATATCAACTCGGAAAGTTCGTTAACTTTCTAGCGGGCCAAGATCCATATTTCACCTCATTCTGAGTCAGCTTTGGCTGATCGCCCAAAACTTAGTTATTTAGGTAGGCAACATTTGCCAATTACATCAAATTATGTAATTCTTGGTTAGTTGAGTGAATAACATTTATTCAAGCGTATCATTATACACTTTTCTCAAATCTTTTGCCTCTAGATCCTCAATCCATTTATTGAGATAATCCAGTTAATTAGGACCCTAAGTTTTAGCCGGCGGATATCACAACTTATCCTTCGCGCCTCACCCGGATAGACATGTATGCACAGCTTTGGCATGTCCCATACTTATGTCGATCTAGGCCTTGACGAGGGCCAAACTTAGGAAGGCACTAATTAATATTTTAAATGAGGGATTTTGTTTTTAACAATCTCACCGAAAAGCATAAATAAAACAGTTTATGCTTATATACATATGCATCCAATACATAAAAGTAAAAATGCAATAGTAATCGCCAAGATCCTATTCGGTTTTTCCAAGCCAATGGAAAAACCGTGAAGTCAATCTAAGGTGTGAAAAGAAAAACATCTATTCTACACCGTCTTGACCTTCAGTTGGTTGCCTCCATATCTTCATCATCTCAGCTGTACCTTCTCCTAATCTAGAATTACAAAATTTCTAAGGAAACCTCGAGTTACATTCGAGGGGATATTCAAAGGAAAAAATTACAACGCTTTGATATTTAAAAGGCACGATACGCAGATCGTATTATAAAATAAAACCAACAGGGTAAAGGCGATTACTATGCATCATGCTCAATTAACATAACAACTTATGAAAAATAATGAGCAAAACAGTAAAATGAACATTTCATATTCTGCCTGGGTTCGGTTGACCGGCCACCAAGCTCGGTCGACCGAAAAAGTACTGAGAGTACTCGGTCGACCAAACAGGCACTTCGGTCGACCGAAGACCAACTCGGATCGACCGAAGACCAACTCGGTTGATCCGAACCTAATACCATTTAGCTACTGTCTTGCCTCGGTCGACCGAAGATGAGTCCCGGTCGACCGAAGTGACAGAAACGGAGTTTTTCCAGCTTTTGAATGACTTCAAAAATGGAAATTCTCAACAGATATACTTACAAAAAGCTGGAAAAGCATGTCATACATGGTTTTAACAACATTTCTAGCAATCCTAAGGCATGCATAACATAGATTCAAAATCTATAAAAACACTATAGCACATTAAAGTCAATAGGGTACTCGTGAGTGGCTCTGATACCACTGTTAGAGGAATAACCGGGTCATACACATAAGCGCAGCGGAAATAACTTTGACCCGCCTCTATCAGGATCTTTCACGAGTAAGTACCTACGACTATGGGATAGTGTTTTACCTTATATGGATGCTAGAATGGCTGAAACGCTTTCAGCGGTTTGTTGTAACGAACGGAACACCACGCTTGCAGGCTCCGTCTCTTCCGGTATCCACTCGATCTTCCGGAGATGGTCTTCTACTGCTTGGTGCTAGCCAACGCCTTGTAGAAGCTTTGAAGACACTCTTCAATGGATGGAGTATGAACGACCTTTTCAAGAACAAGAAACAAGCTTTCTAACTTCTTTTCTATTAGCAAAAATGCAAGAAAAAAGTCCAGAAATTTGTCTTGTCTTTTTCTCTCTAAAACTCACTTTTTCTCTCTATTCTCTTAGCTTCAAAAGGCTGGAGAAAAACTGATTAGAATCATAGGAAAAATCTGAATTTTTCCTCTAGTCTATCAAGAGAGAGTGGGGTGAGATAATGGGGGAAGTGGGAGATCATGGAGAGAATTACTCCTCCACTCTCTCCACCACTTCAACCACCATCAAGAGGGCTGAATTTATGTCTAACATTCCAGCCATAAGGTCGGTCCAAACCGGGTTGGTCGGCCCAATCATATTGGTCGCCCAACCCGATTAAGGGCCCAATCCAATCCCGGCCCGAAGCCCGGCCCGGCCCAATCGAATTGGCGCACCTTAGATTAAATGTACTCCAACAAAATCAACATGAAATGTATTTTTTTTTTTACGGAAATACTGAATTGCTCTGATTTGGATTTCGTTCATGTTATCTTTGCATTCAAATTGGATGAGACATTGACATTAATTGTAATTGCTTCTGGGTTTGATAATTGAAAATGTTGCATTTGGTAATTGCTATTTTGGGTTGATCGTTGTTTTGGTGTTTATGTGTTTAATTCCCAATTGGAGCTCTCATCTGTTGATGATCCTAATCCAGGACATAATCAAACTTATAATCGAGTGCCCAGGAGAACTATCAGTCAGTTTAGTTAACCGGACTTATTTCCTAACGAGCATAAAAAGTAGGGTTGTTAACAATTGTTGTGGAGCTCACAAGGGTGAGCGATGACATAATCGATGTGTCCTTAAACTTAGGCCCCGTTGTTCAGAGGGTAATAGTATCTAAATCCATGTTAAGTTTAGTCAGGCTCTCCTTAACGGGGAAATGAATAGTTAAGGGCTGTTAACAGGGATTTAGAGTTATTGCAAGACAAACGAGCTCAATTGTGTGAAGTATATATGTTTGTTATTGCTAGAATTGTATCTGATAGTTTGACATTAAAATCCGTTTGAAGTGCATGAGTATATCATGGTGCTCGTAGCACAATTTCAGATCTGTTTGTGTCAGATAGGTTGGATATAGTTTGAACATGTTATGTGTTTGATTTGTAAGTGTTATGGTATGTGTTTGAGGGTCAAAATGGGGTATATTGGGTTGGTTTTTCTAATTGTACAAAAATCACATTTTCATTTGCTAATTTGTTAATGAAAAACCTGCATTGGATCTCAGTCGACCAGAGCTATTTTATGGTCGTCCAGACAAATTACTGGACTGATTACGAATGACGAGCAGTGGATTTCGGTCGACCGTGATATAAATCCGCTCGACCGGAGTTGCTATGGTCAACCGAGCTTAGCCTTCAGTCGTCCGAAATTTGGGGACTATGTATCTGTCCTTATCACAGATGATTGGTTCGGTCGACTAGACTCCTTCTAGTAGTCCAAACCTCTGTTTTGTTTACTGTTCAGTCTTCCATTTTGTCTTCTATTTTGTATTCGTTTAAGTTATATTTGGTACTGTCTAAAAAGTTTTGCAAGTTATTTCTGTTTAGCATTGCACAAAATCTTTGGGTTGGGATGTTTGTTGAGTCTTATTTGATGCTTCATCCCAGTGGTGATCGATGCTTACTGGGCTAGTAGCTCGCCCCATATTTGTTTCCCCTTTTGTTGATGAATTCGTAGACGGTGTTGTAGATGAAACCTTTGATTTGGACCTCATCCGGACATAAACACATATATATAACTTCCAAATTCATACCAAAACATATCACATCATTACCATATCGTACTTGTAACTCTCCTCACTTAGCCTCGGCTAAGCGGTCATTCTATCTACTTCTTCTCGTAGGGCCTCGACCTTCTGTACTCACATACTTGGTCTTTTTCTATAGGTCGCATCCCTCACCTGGCCTCGGCCGGTGGACCTACCCCACAAGGTCAAGACCTCATGAGAATTTCCTAACTGGCTAGTTCGACTCGCATGGCATCGGTTAGTGGTCCCACAGGGCCCTGGGCCTTATGATCAATTTTAGCAAGTACACATTAACTCTAACATAGAAATCTATGCTTGCAGACTTTAATAAACATATTTTCATGCTTTTTGAACCGAAAAACAAGAGTATGAGAACCTTACCTTAGATACTTAATCAGATATTCAAATTAGGATTGACACCAGAAAATCTAGATTCGCAGACTCTACTACCTGAAGCAATATCTCACAACTCCACTTTTGGAATTGGATTTCCACCGTTAATAATCAAACCCTACGAGTCTTCTAACCAACACAACAAGAATCGCTCCGATAAGGCCCCGTTTAATATCTCAAATATGGAATCTCCTCACAACACTCAAATTTTCCAGAATTTTCATTTCTCTCATCTTTTTCTTCTCTTTCTTTTCCCTCTTCTCTTTATATAACTTCCCCCTTCTAATCCTTGCAAAACAAACTTAACTAATACCTCTTCACAACGAACACAACTACCTAAGACTTCCTAATATCACACTTAGGTCCATATACTTCTTAAACAAATCAAAACACCCCTAAACAAAATCCGTACCCAACACTCTTAACACATGAAATAAAAAAGTACCGGGTAAAACAAGTAGAAGAGTTAAAATTACAAAACAAGAGAATGGTAGAAAGTAATAATCATATAAGTGACCACTAGAATGATAATATGTGGGTTTTTAAAGAAACATAATTTGGATAAAGTCATAAAGAAGAAAACTTTTATTTTTGTTCTTTTGAAAAATTTGACAGTAAAATTAAAAGCGATATGTTTAATTCATTTATTGAAAAGATTAATTTAAAAATATGTAGGGATATAAATAAGTTGACTCACTTAGTGTATACGATTCTCTTCGATATTTGGCTCTATGAGCTCCACTCATAGGCTAAATGAACGATACATTAATAAATATTTATGACTCATATAAAAATATGAGCCGAGTTTGAACTAAGTAGAGCTCAACTCATTTAGCTCGTGAACTAACTCAATATAGCAACTGTACAAATAAGGGTACATCGATGACGAATCCGATAAATAAAAGCAAGAAAACCACCCTAAAGCGTTCTAATATTTTTCTTAACGTCTCACAAGTTCACACTTCTTTAGATGAGTTCCCGATTCTCATCCTAAGAAAAAAGTGCACATAATCATCATCAAAGAGTTTACTGGGTGGAAAAACTTGAAAGCGTCTTAAGTACCCCTTGCTTGCAATCATAAGTACGCTTTATAAACCCCCTGAGACGCATTCCATCCATTAAGATTACTGGCCGACAAAAATTGAAGGCGCCAGCCAAAGGCTTAATAGTCCAAAACATTCTACTGAAGATGTATGACGCACCCGTACTGAGTTGAGGACGGTGGGACTATCTCACAACTGTCCACGGGTTTGAAACTTTCAGTGCCCACATATATCATGGTTGCACCTGGAATGTTGTAATCCAACTCCTGAATAGGCTCTCAAATGCATTTTTACGGGCATTCTAAAGCCCTGCGGTAAGTGCAATCCTATTTTATATTGCCTTTGACTTCGGCTTTAATCAACTTCATCGATATTTCCTGACTTGGAGAAGATGTAGATTTTTTACCGCAATGTAATCAACTTCATCTACTCAGCTATGAATAAACCGAATATACCAATTGCAAAGGAACTCATCCGTTCAATTTCGATACTCCCCATTGAACCACTTTTTGTTGCTCCTACCCATTTCTACTCCTCATGTGCAAGCTTGTACTGCTAGACATTAACGACTAAAATCGTCTCTTCCAGTCCTTGAAATGCATGTCAGCTACAAGAGTTGGGCATTCCCTATTCCACTCAACGATTGGTTTGTTTCTAAAAGTAGTTCCGATCACAGGGTCATCAAATCTCATGTCTGACTAGTAATAATAGTTACGACAATAACCATAAATTTTGAGGACCCTCAGTTTCGAAACCGGTTGTTTGTTGACATTTATCTTCTTCATTCGAGAGGATTTGTTGGGAACTTTTAGGCTCAACAGGGTGCTATTTTGCAATGAAATCGTCATTGTTATCCCGTGATCTTCGTCAGCAGCATTGTCATATCCACCGACATTCTTAGATTCTGGGCCACCGTCAATGTCCGGCGTTGGACCCATAGAATCCATAAGTGCATCCCCACCGAGAATTTGTGGATCATACATTGCCAATTCGGTGATGGTGGTGAAATTCTCTACTTTAGGAAAATCTGATTGTTCGTAAGAAGTGTGTTATGTGTCGAAAATGGTGGCAGCTGAATCCGCATTACTGTAGCTTGTGGTGGGGATATGCTAGCTCACCTCTAGTTGGAACGAATAATCCAGATTTCTGTAGCCTGGGGTGGAAAAAGTCTCGTTCAACTTCGGCTGGAATGAATATTCGGATTGTGCCGGTTGCGGCTGAATTGGTAAGCATTTAGGTCCAATATGTATCCTTCTATTTTTGAAGTCGTCATGAAGCCCCCAAAGATGTTCCAAGTCTTCGTCATCACTGAAATGGACTACATTCGACATATCATTACAAAACTTGGCATATAAAGTCGAATATTTATAGTGGAACAATCAATACCCCTACGCCGACATATCCGACTCACGAATTTTCTGTAGGATAGTCTCTTTTTTGGAGTATAATATGTTTTTAGCTAACTCTGAAGAGGGTCGGAATTCCGCCAATGCCATTTGGATTTGTTGATCCAAGTGTAAGAATTTTTTTATTGAAATTTCTATCTTTGTTTGTAGTATACGAATTTCTAAGGAATAGAAGTATGACGATTTGTGAGGTTAAGAAAGTTTAGGAATTGACATGGAGTAGTATGGTGATTTTCGAGAGTATATATAATACGGTGATGAGTGAATTTTCGTACAAAAAACTATAAGACATATTTCTAGAATCCGTCTTACAAGATTTTGAGATAAGATTTTCTTATTTCGTCGTACAAAATGATAAAATTTTCATATTATATTGAGTTAGGGAAAATAGACGAATTCTTGGAATCCGTCCTATAGGATTTTAGGATACAATTTTCAGATTTCACCGTACAAGAAAAGATAAGACGGATTCCGAATCCGTCATCCAAAAGACGGATTCCCTGAATTCGTCTTTCACTGAAGATGGATACTTGATACGCAAAATCTATACTATCAAGTGTACTAGGTCAAGGTTGCAGTAGTCAAGGTCGATCCCAGTGAGAATAATGATTAATTAATTCCTAAAAAATTATTCTATGATGAACAAGACAATTAAAATAAATCCAATAGTTGATGATGATATGATTAATCTAATTTAATTAACTAAAAGAAAGAAAATAACTTGAATAAGAAGTTTGATATGAGAAAGGTCTAAGGCACATGAGTTCACTAAATTAATCAATATATTATCCTAACAATCTGTTATTCTAGAGTGTGTTTCATCAATCGATCAATTTCTAATTATATCTAATAACATTTTCAAGGCTTATCAAACACGTTCTCATGAATAAACCAACTATATGTCTATGTTGATTTTAACCCACAAAAATACATGAAACAAATGAAATCAAAGAGATCGCACAAACCATACAAGTCTATCTCGCATGTAATTTATGTTTACATTATTTAACTAATTAACAAGGTCAGCTGTCGTAAATCTTCCAAATTAATATAAAGACAATTTAAATGGAGATCAAGCATCAAAACGCATTAAGAACAATAATCTAAAATTACTTCCACAACACCCATCGAATAACTAGATCACAAGAATAACATATAAAATTAGTCTAGCTACATCATGGCCTTAGAATAAAATAAGAGAGTATAAGAAAACATCACTGTTTCGATTAAAGTCTCGAACTTTAAAATGTAACAATCTCCAAAAGCAAGCAACAATGAAAGCTTGAATCTTGTCCTAAAAAATGCGTAAATAAAGAACTCCAAAACCAACTCTAGAAGAGAGCTTAATTAGAGAGAAAATAAAACCTAAAGCAAAAACTAATAATGTTTGAATGTCTTCTCCTAAAACTATTAAAGAGTATTTATAATAATAGAAATATACTAGCTTAAGGAAATTGACAAAATATCTTTAAAGTAACTGACATAGATCAAAACTCTTCACAAGTCTTTAAAGTAGTTGTCACACCCCGTAACCGGAATGGTGACATGGCAGTGTCTCATTGGTTAATGAGACACCAAAGTCCACGATAGAGATTACTATAAAAGGACATTCAATTATGCAATTCATAATAACCAAGTTAAAAAGCGGAAGTCTAATGATTCTAAGTTATTACAATACCAAATGTGTTAAACTGTTTAAAAGGGAAATAACGAAAGCAGTAAATTGTTCAACACCAAAATAGGTTATCCATCACTCGTCATATGCCCCTCTCAAGTCTCATCCTCATAATATGGCTCCTCCCCATCACCTGCACAAGTAAAGCGAATGGACTACGCTTCATGTTTCAGTATGATCCACACAAATCCCTGTACAATATAAAACACAATACAAGCACAACACAAAATAGTTTTCCCATTCCCAAACGTTCTTAAAGAAGTGATAAACGACATGACACAAGTTCAGAAAACTGCACGACACTCTCAAATCACTGTTTCACACTCCACATCATATTATCCTTGAATATCGTGCGGAACAGAACACAACCCTGTTACAAGGCACATCAGTCGACATGAGTGAGGGACCGGTCGACCGATATTAGGACAGAAATATTGTCCCCAAAATGGTGTCATGTCCGATAGACCAACAACTAAGCTCGGTCGATTGCAGCAACACATGCCGATGGACTTTTAGCCCGTGTCTATCGCTCGAGATCAGCCCCAGTAGTTTGTCCGGATGAGTGACTAAAAGGAAATTATCAAAGGAAAAGTTCATTTATGCACATTTCCAATCCCTGGCCCATAAGTACTGATTTTAGACTCAAATCATATAACAAGAATGACCAAAAAAAGAACAAGCAAAGTAAACAACAACTTAGTCCAATTAACCATGTAAAACACAAGAGAGTGGAGGGGGGGGGGAGTGAATTGGGTTTTAACTAATCTTGTATACTTTTTTGAATCTTTGCAATGCAAGTGGGAGTTTGAACAAGATGAACTAAAAGTATACAAGATTAGTTAAAACCCAATTCACCCCCTCTTGTGTTTTACAATTGGTATCAGAGCCTCGTCTTCATCTCTAGCTTAATAGCTTGAAGAAAAGATTAATGGCCGATTATTCTGCTTTAGCATACCAAGAGGGGGACTTCCATCGATAGACCACCACTTCTTGATGAAAATCATTTTGATGATTGGAAAGACCGATTCAAGATATATGTGTGCTCCATAGATTATTCTTTATGGCATATATTTGAAGAAGGTCCATATGTACCTATGAAGATGGTGGAGGGTGTTCAAACTCCAAAGAAGGACAATGAGCTAAATGAAGACGAGTCCATGAAAATGACTCGAAATTTTAAGGCTATGAACATTCTTAGTTGTGCCTTAAGTCCGGAGGAGTACAACCGTGTCCTTGGAAGCAAATCCGCCCACTCTATGTGGAAAACGCTTGAAGATACTCATGAAGGATTAAGCTCTTCAAGTGATAACGGTGATGATGAAACCACCAACTTATGCTTCATGGCAATTGATAATGAGGTACATCCTTCTCCTTCTACTTCAAATTCTTATGATGATGAGGAGGATGATCCAAATGAGCTTTTAATTGATATGTATGATCAATTGAAAAAATGTGCAAAGCAAAACAAAGAAATGAAGCTTAAGATTGAATCTTTGCTTGATGAAAGAGCTAAGTTGGTTGTTGAGAATAAAAAGTTGTGTGATGATGTTAATTGCTTGAAATGTGAAAATGATGATCTTATTACTACTTGCAATTCATCTTCATTACAATACATAGAAGCTTGTGATAAATTGTCATCTTTAGAAAACAAGCTTGTTGAATTTGATCTTTTGGAAAACAAAGTTAAAGATCTTACCCTTCTTGTTGAAAACTTTACTAAGGGTAAGAAAAATCTTGATCAAATTCTTGGTGTGCAACGTGCTTCACATGTTAAACATGGTCTTGGTTATAATGCTAATCACATTGATCATGTTAGCTCTTCTAAGTTGCCTAAGAATCACATTGTGCATGCTAGTACCTCACATAGGCAAATTAGATATCATGAGCATGTTCACAATTCTTCTAAGCCACACATTTGTTGCACATATTGTGGTAAACATGGTCATACTAATGCTAGATGCCATGTTAAGAAGAAAATTGAAAAAGGGGTTAAAACTATTTGGAAAGTTAAACTCATTTCAACTAACCCCCAAGGACCCAAACAAAAGTGGGTACCAAAAGCTACTCCTCCCTTGATCTTATAGGCTCTTATAAGTTAGATGGTTGCCACAAAGCTTAAATGGACTTGATTCAAAGAGAAGTGGCATTGGGGAGAAGTTAAAGGAGATGTGCCAAAGGAAGAAATTCAAAAGCACTCCTTAACACTTGGATTCTCAAAGTTCAAATGTTAATCAATTGGAGAACCAAGTTGTTTGAATACAAAGAGCAAAGCATCAAGTGATGACAAAAGTCAAAGTGTCAATACAATGTCTTCATCACTTGGTAAGAAAGCAAAGGTATCAAAATCACCTTCTCTTAACACTTTAATTAATGTGTTCAAGTGTTTTTGATATATATACATGCTTGCTCTTATATATGTTGCATCTCACATTCTTGAATGTTATATTCATATAGATAACCTTTAGCATGTTCATTATTGTACATGTTGAGTTTAGCTAAGGTATCTATGAGATGTAGCTTATGCAACTTGATTGATTCTTGTTTTATCATGTCATATTCATTTAAGAATCAATCTAGTTGTTTAGGTTTTTGATTTGCTTGATCCATATGCATAAATGTGTCACTTGAGATATTGAGCTAATCATGAAGGACCTTTGAAAAGGTACCACATTTGTTCTCAAGAATTCCTTGTAGGTAACAAAGAGTTCAAAGCTTCAAGAAGAAGATTTGAACTACAAGGAATGGCGCAAGTGAGCTAAGACTCCAAGAAAAGAGTCAAATGCTAAGGATTACAAGATTGTAGAGGGTTCATCAAGAAATGAAAAGTCACCCATCAATGATGACTCTACAATTATCGTGAAAAGAAGAGGAGATTGCTTTCATCTTATAAATCAAGGATGAACAACAAAGAAAATGGAGCAATCACATGTCAACCTCTCTATGAGCTTCAAATGAAAGTGATCACACAAAGGCCTCTACGGACTTGTTGATAAAGAAGATCAACCAAAATGGTAAGAAGTCCAAGCTCAAAGACATTGAGGTACAAGGCTTAACTCATCCCTTGTTAGTGATCATTGTTTTGTTTTGATCCTTTTGTGATCAACTTAAACCCCCCCTCCCCTCTATTATTTAGTGTCTTATGCTTTGGGGAGTTTGTTATATGCTATGCTCAGTTTTTACTTGATCTTCATTGCATATAGGGGTGTGTTTATATTCAAGTCTTTAGCATTAATCTTATGTGGTTGATCGTCTAGATGCTTGACTTAGGATGTAAACTGTGATTGTGGCATTGATTATGCCATGGGTTGTGTCTATTTGATTGTTTAGAAGTGGCACAACCTAAGAGGGAGTTTTTCAAATGTTTTTCAACTCATACCTCCCTCATAATTGGTGATGTATGCTCAATTGTTCTTATTTTACATCATCACATCACTTGTTGGCTTGCTTTTCATCTTTCAACTCTTATAGCCAACTTGTGTAAGTTATTTTGGGAATTATATGTGTTATATATGTTTATGTCTTCAATTGGTATCACATATACTCTCCCTAAATAACTATGAGATCATATTTTTTACAATTGGTATAATACTTTCATATCCTTTTTGATCTCATTATGGTTTTTGGTTAGTATTACTTTAAGAGTTGCTACACTCATTTAGCTAATCATTAACTTGTTAGAGGAATATATTCCAAGTGTTATCTTACACTTCCTCTACTTCTTTTGGTTGTGATACATGTGCTTATCTTATGTATTCATGGTATCACTTCCACTTGTACTTTGTTAGCTATAGTTTTCAAACGTGTTTTACAATTGGCTATATTTACAATTGGTATCTTGTTTTAAAATTGGTAAATTTGTATCATACTTGGTTTTATCTCAAATAGCTAACATCGTATGTTTGATAAACGGGGAGATTGTTCTTTAGGGTTTATTCCCTACTCCTTTGTTTTTTAGCTTAGGTTGATATTCTTTTTGAGCCATACATGACCATCTTTTGGATTTATGTGTTATTATGGACTCCTTGTTTTTTTTTAGAAATCAACCAAGCTTATTCATAAGTAATTCTTCTTCATAATTATTTTTGGTCTTTAGGATTGATCATTTGGTTCTTATTTTATCAATCTACAAGACCATCAAGTTGTCCCATGGTTTTTAAGTTTTTCTTTATATGGGGAGGATTATTAAAATTTCATCAAGTTTCTCCAAAATTAATCTTTACTTTTCGTTAAAATGCTTTTCTTATTGGCGCTCTGATATCCCTTTTTGATTTTGACAAAAAGAGGGAGAATTTTTAGTGTTGCAAATGTGCCAAGAGAAGTTATTTACAAAAGGAGAATGCTAAGAACTTGCAAAATGGGAGAGATAAGGGATTCTTTAATATAGGGGGAGTAGAATTTTTTTTGAGAAAACTTCTACTTGTCTGGATCCTTAATATCCTTATCTCATGCATACATTTGGTATCTTATTTTTGCATATTATTCCCATTTGCATCAATGTTTTGTCATCATCAAAAAGGGGGAGATTGTTAGCCCGAAGGGCAAAATATTCTATGTGTTTTGATGATAACAAACCATTGTTAGTTCTAATGTTTGTGTGAGCATGTTCTTTGTAATAGGATCCTTAGCACTCACATCGACATTGATGAAAATGGTAAGTTAGCTTCTTGTGTAAACTAAGGTATGTATATTACACACAAGAATGCTATAATATGGAAGGAAGGAGGCAAGGAGGTTGGTTGGGAAATAGGGCTCTTCTAAGAGTCCCTAGATGCATTTGGCAAAAAGAATTTATCATGCTAGTGTTTTTAGTCTTCATTGGTTTTATCTTGAAAACACTAGTCTTTGCTCTTATTTGTACTAAGATCTTTTTGCCATGCTTCATCATGCTTCCTTGTACTTAAAATTATCCATATCCTATCTAATTACATCAAAGTTTGCCATAATCAAAAAGGGGAGATTGTTAGCCCCTAAGGGCAATCGAACTCGGTTTTTGATAATGGACAAACACTTGATGTTGTGTCTAATGTTTATATCTTTGTGATAGAATATCGGAACATATATTGGAAGCTCTAAGTACTTCAATCAAGCCATGTTCAAGCTTCAAAGAGTTATTATTCAAGGCTCATCTTTCAAGATTGAAGATTGAAGACTTAGGTTTGGTTAGATTAGCTTTGTCGTTATTAGTCGTTTATCTTATAAAGCTCTAACCAAAGCTCTCATGAACATAAGCTCTACACTCATGTCTTGCTTGCACACAAACACGTTTTCAAAAGGCTTAAGTTTCAAAATGATCTTTACATGTGTTCTTATCCAAAAAGCCTTTGATTTCATAGATAAGTCTTTTAGAAAAGTTTTCCAAGTGTTCTTACTTGTTACCTTTTTAGGAAAACATTTTAGACTTAGACTTCAAAAGATTTCAAAACATGTGAAAAACAAGCTTAGAAGTTCGGTCAACCGAGCTCAAGCTCGGATCAACCGAAGAGAAACTGAGAGGTGTAAAAAGTGGCTTCGGTCGACCTAGGCTGTGTTCGGTCATCCGAACCCTCATCCGAAGGGTCATCCGAACCCTCATCCGAACCCTCATCCGAACTATCATCCGAAGGGTCATCCGAGGTGTGATTTCGGTCAACCGAACAATGCGAAAAACTAGCCGTTTTTTGACCGTTAAAGAGTCGTTTTTCAGCATATTTTGAAATGTATAAATACTCCAAAGCTAGAGAATGACTAAAAGACTTGCACAAACAATTTACATTGATTTCTTATCAAGTCTAAACACTCACAAAGTAAATGCTCTTCATTTCTATGATATAAATCATTCAAGAGCAATCTTTCTAAAGCAAGACAAAGAGTGGAATTCATATGTTCTAAAGAGCCAACAATTCTTGTGCTTCAAAGGTATAAATTCTCACTTAGAAGAGTGATTTATCTTGTTCTTTAAACATTCAATTCCCTTTCTAAGTGATTGGGTAATTCTTGTAAAAGTCCTACTTTGTGTGGGCAAATTGTAAAGTCCTACTTTGTGTGGGCAAGTTCTTAGTGAGCTTTTGTATTGTGGTTGTGTTGTAAAACTCTTAGTGAGTTAGCCACATTTGTAAACATTCTTCTTAGTGAAGTTGTTTGAAATCCTTGGGTGCGGCTCAAGGTAGTGGATGTAGATTCTAAGTGAATCGAACCACTCTAAATCCTTTGTCTTGTTGATTGGGTTTTGCATTGCTTTTAGTTCATCTTGTTCAAACTCCCACTTGCAATGCAAAGATTCGAAAAAGTATACAAGATTAGTTAAAACCCAATTCACCCCCCCCCCCTCTTGTGTTTTACAAACCATCATCTTCACATCACACACTATACTTCGGAATGTGCAACGAGGACCATGTTCCACTCGTAAGGCACAACGAAAGTACACGAAGTTTGACACTACGAGAATGGCTAACACACACACACACACACACACACACACACACACACACACTTCCCACGTTAAGAGCTCAATACCTATTTAAGACTCTACGACAATGACTGTAGCAACCCTAACATCAACTCATTAGGTAGGCTCAAGTAGTACAAGCACATGGATTCGGTATAATCCCCCGAATCAATGGGTCCAAGCTTTAAGGATCCATTCTACATTGCATCATCATCCATCACCATGGACTCCACAAAACCATTATAGTTCCAATGATGGCCTCATTAGAATAAGGCCCAAGTATTTCAACACGATTCGCGAGATCTCTCAGGGTCTATAAAATTCACGTTTCACGTATTAATTTGAATGGATCTTGCCGTTTAGTATATTTTATATACGAGCTCAAAAGGGGCGACTACTCGGTCGACCGAAACCAATTAAAACGACTCGACTCAACCAAATATGGACAATTCCAAGTAACTCGATTATGTAAAGGCAATAACCAATAACTCTAAGTTGACAATTAAGTAAGGCAATTACTAAAAGAAAATACGGCAGCAAGTAATCCAATTATATCTCCAATCACATTCCATAACATAATCATAATTTACAAATCTTCAATTCACGATTATCACAAACAATTGACAAATTACAATGGAATAAACAGTTTATGCTTTAATAATTCATAAGTAAATCGGTAATACAAAGCCCAACCAAGATAACACAAGTATGGTAGGATCCATACCTCAAAAGCAAGCAAAATAAGAAAAAATTACCAAAAGCAAAGTTCTAAAAATTCCTAGAAAATAGCCCCACTCCCGATGTGATATCTCTTCACTCCGAACTCCAAATGTGATTCCTCTTCCACTCACTCGAAACTAATCTCGCTGCATTCGATTTTGATATATTGTGCGTCCAAAATGGACCAGGATTACCCTCTCAAAAGTTCTCTAAAAAATCTGGCAAAAACTCTCTTTTCTTCTTCTCTTTTCTTTTTTCCTCTCAAATGGTAAATTCCCAAGTGCAGAAATCCTGCAATAACTTCCCTCTCTCCATTCAATTTTAATTGCATTTTAGGTCCCTCTCACCCTCACAATTTACACTCATGTCCTCACACACCCAAAATTTCTTTTATACACTTATAACACATAAACAAGTCACTAGATACATAGCATATATACAATTAAATCATGTTAACAATTTATAACGCTTAAAATCATGCTATGACGCAATTTAAAACACATAATCACGTAAGAAAAAAGTCCCGGGTATTACAGTAGTTGCTGTTTATTCTCTTCTAGTCTGTAAATGACATATTTTCAATTCTAGCAACTTCTTTCTTTTTTCTAATTCTGCAAGTTAGGTTTACTTTTACCCTTCAAAAGTACTATTTTGCCCCTATAATTAAAAACACAAAGAAGTGAGGATTATACCATTCTATGTTCAAAACGCAACATAACAATACATTTTAAACACAAAAACACTATTAAAATAGAAGAAATAATAGATTATATTACGAGTTATCAGATTCATCGAATTTGTCTTTCACTCAAAACGGATTTGCGGAATCTATCTTTGACTGACATGGACCAACATGCAAAAAAAAGGTCCATGTCGGTCAAAGACAGATTCCGCAAATCCGTCTTATGTGAAAGACGAATTCGTGGAATTAGTCATAGCTAAAAAAGTTTCTCGCCTAAACAATAGTGCTTACGCGAATCAATAGGCAAAAAACATATCATTCTGATAAAAACTCTAATTATAGACCTACATGTCTATACTCTATAGGGCAACAAAATTGAATAATGACGCAATACTTTTTTTTGGTTAAAAACTTCAGTTTTGTTTTAGTTACCGCTATTTGAATCTCAGACAATTGAAATATGAGTCAGATTCTCAACCGCTTCTATATCTTAGTGCCAACGACTTTAAAAATTTAATAAAGTTGAAGTCTTGATAATAGTATCATCTAAGATCCCACCTCGTACCTTCCAAGCTCTAATGATATATACACCCTTCAAGATCTCATACATTTCTTCATCATTGCATAACAAGATAAACCTGATTATGGATTCTGAAGCTTTCAGAATATTGATGTTTGCATGACTTGCTCACAGCCACGTATCACCCTTTTAACATTTCTTGAATTAGCCAAGAAACTAATCCGAAGAAATTTTGAGGTTTTTTCTATTCTCAACACCAGTTAATCTAAATCCCCTCAAAGAAAACCATGTTTCCAAACACTTGAGTTCGATCAAATTCATGGAAATTTATCTTCCTTCCACCCAAGAACTTCCCCTGGATTATCTCACCAGCAAGAATCTCCCTCCCAATCTAATGCCTGCTCTCAAGACCGTCTTCAATGGGGCGAAACAAATTTTTCAAGACATCCTTAAACTACTCAAACCAGACTTGATTATCTATTATTTATTACAACCATGGGCATTGCAAGTTGTACATGAACAAAATATTAAGGCTGTTGTATTCTTGACTTGTGGTGCTTACACTTGTTCTTACTTAACTCACTTTACTAAGAGTCCTGAACAAGATTATCCTATTCAAGAATTCAAATTCCCCAGAAATGAACATGACTAATTGATTTTATGTGTTATATGTTACGTTCATTATTTGTTTATGGGCATTTTGGCATCTTTGGGAAGTAGAGGGACCTAAATGTTATTTCTATAAGGTTGATTTCAGATATTTTATAAACAAGTTAAGGTTTGGGGGATTTTAAGGGGGTAGTTAGTGCTGGAGTTTCATCTTGGAGATGTAAATCAGCTACAAAAAGGAAAAGGAGAGGAAATAAGAACAAAGGAAAAATCTGGGAAAATTGAGCAGCAATATTTGAGTACTAAGTTGAGGGATCAAATGGACTTCGATCGACCTCATTCGTATTGCAAAAGTTAGAAGACGCGTAGGACCTAATTCTGAACGGTGGAGATAGAATTTCAACAGTGAATTTCAGAGTTAGAGCTTTAGAACTTAGGAATGTGAATCAAGGAATAGTTGAGTTTGGCGAATTTCTGAAGAATTTGTTAAGTGTTTAAGGTAAGGTTCTTACACTCTTTTTTTTCAATACTAAAGAGCATTAAATGATACTTCTGATAAGTATGAATTTGATGAAGTGATTTCTTTATATGTGTTATTGCATCAAATTGGATTAAGCGTTGAATTATTTGTGTATTGTGGTAAGGTTGATCGTCGTGTCTATTTGTGTATGAAATGTGTGTGATTGATTTTTGTTATTATTCTGTGAAGTTGGTGTGGTCATTCCCCAATCTAGAGCTCTTGTCTATGAATGACTTTATAGCATGATCCATCCCATATTTATATTTTTCGTTGAACCCGGCCGTTCACATTGCCATGTACTATTAATGGGTCGTCCCTAACTGGGCTAATTGTTAGGAACTACTAATAGTAGTCGTGGAGTTCACTAAGGGTGGTGATGCGTACCGGGCAAACAGGTTTCGATCTTGGAGCTCCACACTCTAAGAAAGCAAATGGGTCTCACAAGAAAGAGAGTAACATGTAAGAGAAGAAAACAGTCAAAGGGTGGTGGGGATGATCCCGACCACTTTATGATGCTTAAGTTAGATTATTTATAGAGAAATAGACACATAGAAGGAACTCAATGCCTGATAAGCAAGTAACTCGTAACAAATTAAATCAGTAATTGATACCTGGTATTTATAGTTGATAAATCCCATGTGTATAGTAGTTACCTATTAGGAGAACACATACCATATATGATTTGTAGTCGGATATGGGATAGGGAATTGAAATCCCGAAAGGAGCCGAACTTCTTTATAATAGTTGACATAGATCGGACACGTCTAATTTAGCACATGTCAAATATTGGCGCAGGTCCACCGGTTCGAGTCCAACCCGGGGCCCATTAGTAGATCTTGGGTCAGAACCCACTATAAGCCTCCCAAGACCTCGGGTTAAAGGATCTGAAGCTGAGGCCTTTGAATCAATAACCGTGAAGGCACGAGATCAACAATCCATCGGACCTTAAAGCTCGGGTCATCATGAATTATATCGGTGTTGTATATTAGATATCATCGAGAAGGAATTTCGCGAACTCTAAATCTTTAGTTGGACAGAATGTATATACATGTTCGCATTCGGGAAAATAATGAAATGCCAACTTCTTGATCATGTACTCATCCTCGGGTATGTCCGCGAGTGATAATGATTTGGGGAATACTTATTTTAATAACCGTAGAGAGCGTCTAGAACCTCAAGAGTCAATTTTGCTTAGCCAGAATTTAAGTAATGAATAACACCTGAAGATTTTCCGGATGAGACGTGTGTCTTTATAACTTCTTGAAGACGAATATTTTCATCTTCGACGAATATGTAACATCCACGTGTGTAAAAAATGGCCGCACAATAGTTATTTTTTTACCGTCTTACAAATATATGGTATTGTGTAGGTAAAAGAGTTCACCTTTTGAATCTTTACATTTGCTCCTTTGCAACTGTTCATCTTCTTTGTCATTTCTTCGATTAGTTACTATAACTTCATAGCCCCTCATAAATGAAATAAACTTGTCTTCAACTTATTTTGGTTTCTGTAATCAGAATTGTTGTCATCTAGGGTTTGCATCGTCGAAAATCTTTTACGTCGCTGCTTGTAGTTTGCTGTTTTTTTCTAAAAGGACTATGGTCCCTAAATGATCTGTACCATTAGGTAATAATCCATAACGTGAGCCCCTTGTTGAGAGAGAAGATGTTGGTGATGTAGATATAGTCTCTTAAAATGTCTATATTAGGTTTCCTGGAAACATGCACATGAAAGTAGGTAGTAGGATGTCTCACCGAGCAAGGGCTCCGCAAGTTGTAACTTGTCCAACAAGGACATAAAGTAACTGGAAGAGCTTGGATGAATGTGAGGCATCTAATATTTCGTCTGTCTTAGATGAGTCCAGACATAAGAATTTTTGGGATGATGCTCTCATTGCCCCCAATGTAGAATATATAATTCCCTCTCCCGAGGATTAAGCTTGTTGTCCTCCTCAGGGATGTGTTGTCATGTATTTTAAAAAACTTTGGGGTGGATTAACCATTTCACCTCATAAGCTTTTCTTAGACTTGAGTAGCTTTTATGACATAAACCTTAGTAAACTGAGCCCTAATCTTGTTAGGATTGTCACCTGTTTTATCCTTCTGTCTCAGGCCTTCAGGGAACCCCAGGACTAAAGTAAGAGAGCTTGTTCCTTCGGGGATAAAGAAAGGGATGAGTCGTTTTACCCATAAGCATAAAGTTTTGACTACGAATGAGAAACAAATATCTCGCGGGCCATCATCTTTCAAAGGCTGGAAGGAGAAATTCTTTTTTGTTCGTCCGGCCACGCGGGATTTACTCTAGAGTGGAATATGTTCACTGAGATCCCAAACCCTCTTGTTACCCTGGCGGTTGTACTAACGTCATCGACGGTGGACCCCATAGAAGCTTCACGATAACTACCATGGCGGTTGCACCAACGTTAGGGAGAGGACGTGGTGGTGTCACCTGGAATCTGCGAAAGGATTTGATAAGCCTTGTGGTTATCCCTACCCCCGGATGTGTCTTTGGAGAAAGCTAATAGTCGTTCCCCAGAGGAATTTCTAGGATTAGCTTTGAAAGAGATGGAATCTTCTCACTGACAGGTTTGCGATATTTGTTCTCTTCCCGAACTTTACTCTTGTATGTTTTCTAAGTTTGATGCCTTATTGACATTATACTTTCTTCCTCAGACGAGGGGACTTCTTTAAGCTGAAATTGCGAGTTTGGCCGACCCATCCCGAGCATTAATGGAGCTTTCTACTAAGGTGGATCAAGTCTGGAGTGAGTTGGCGAAGGTTGGAGAGGAAAAACCACAGCTTGTGACCGAGTTGTTCAGGTTTGACTAGGAGAAGGACGAGGCGTCTAGAGGATACTAGGAGGCTGGGATTAGAGCTGTTGGATCTGAACGTCCCGAACTCGAGGCTGTAGAGCGGGCACGAAGCGTGGTGTGAGCGCGAGACAAAGTATTCGTAGAAAACAATACCCTTCAAGGAGAGCTAAGTATTCTGGAAAAGTGCGAGGTAAACAGACATAACAAATCAGAACTCTAACAGACAAGGTAGAACTCCTGGATGAGTCCCTGGCTCATCTCAAAGAGAAGTTACTTAGAGTGTAGGGTGGAGTTGAGTCTTTACCGAAACCCGTACTTTGTAACGAAGTGAAGAAGTACATGCGCGAGAAAGAGGTTCATGCTGAGGTCAAGCATACTATTCTCAATCATCTTGGGCCAGTTATCCGGGTGGTGATGGTGGAAGCTCACAGTCAGAGTAGGCAGTTGGAGTTTAGGGGCCATGTTGAGAGAGTTATTTACATGCCTGAAGTTCCAACCACATTCGTCTGGACCGCCGAGGCTTTATTGTCTAAGGAAGAGCGTTTAGAGAAGGCAAGGCGTCATTGTGCTCCTCTTCCTTCTAACCCCTCAGCAAGCAATCCCTATGCAGCTTGTCATTCTAGCCAATCTTAACGTACTGTAGGTCCTGTAGCTGTAATAATAGTTGCTTTCCCAGGTTTCTGCCTCTTAAAGTTCCCTTTTTTATTTTTTTTTTATCTTTACTCTGGTAATACAAACCTCTTTTCTTCTAGATGATTTGTTTTTATTCACTGGGATTCATGGGCGGAAACTCGTTCCAAACACCCATGAGTCCTCCCCTGAAGGATCCGCTCATACAAGACGAATAGAAAATTACAAAGAAAAGGACTTACATTTGTTGGCTCAAGAATCCGATTCTTGAATGGAAGATTCTGTCTTTAAGGCTCGGATGCAATGATCACCTTGAGTCCTCCCTTGCGGAATTACTCCCTACCGGTATCCACGCGACAAAACGGGCAGCGAGTGCTAGCTCTTCTTTTTTTCTGAGATTTGTGAATTAGAGAGAAAGGGAGAGGCAGAACAAGAAATCTGATTTCTTGTGGTTTTTGGTATTTCGGCTCAAAAATGTCTCTACCTAGGGTTTCGGCCAAGAGAGGTTTATATGTGGAGTGAGAGGTTGTTTCCAGAATAACTCCCACACCCGCTCCACCTCTTCTGGCAGTGGGAGTCTTTAACTCCCACGTCCCCTAAACTTCTACTGGTAGTGGGAGTCTTTATCGAATAATAACTCCCACGTAATCCCAGCTATACCGAAAATGCCCCTTATCTCTAATTCGAATAATAACTCTTTATTATTCTCAGAAAAATGAATGTCAGATACAATGAACCTAGACACATTCTAGATTCATTGAATCTGGACATGAAGCTCGTTAGCTCGTCTATGCGTGTGACCCTGTAGGTTCATATCACAGTGGCAATGAGAACACACTTAGTAGTAGTGTGAGTTCATAAATCACAAGCGGGCCCTAGTAGGACATTGTGACTACCCAAAGTGAATGAATATACAACGGAACCTAATATCAATCCACTATTTAATCCCTTTGTCTCGCGATATCCTAATTAAGCATAAGGCATAGTAGTCGTCACTCTTATTAAGCTTAATTGTATTTATGCTCGATCTCTGAGTAAACTGTTACAACAAATAGTATTTGATAACCACTTTATCAGATATATTTGAGCATGACCATGCATTTAAATAGTTTTTCCCTATCGAGGGACCCATGAATATCTCTCTCTAATAAGAGAGGGACAAATTCCTTACAATGCCTCTCACATGCAAGCCATGATAGGACACTACATCCGATCATCGATCGTATTGATTACTCGATTAAAAAGCAACGTACGATCGAAAGTCAAAACGTGGCTCCATTCATGCTAGAATCAATGGAGACATAAGGTCTAAGGATTCTAAAATAATATTGAGGAAGTAATACTTATGACTAAGGACCATGAAGTATTACTTCTCTAACGGATCACGTCCGATACGATATATCTCAATACATTGCATCTATGATATGATTTGTACTCATTACACATGATTAGTAAAACATAATCATCAATCAAACATCATACTAGTTTTATTTCATTGTAAAGTAGATTACATAAAACTAGGGACAACTAGAATAGTAATTACACAAGCAAATGAGTTTTACTATCAAATCACGCATTTGATGTTCATAAGCAAAATTGACTATTCAGATGAAATGCTCAAAAAGATATAAAACGTACAACATATGCTAATGGTCCTAGGGCACTACTAACATTATTCACTGCTATATGAAATTTCTTGCGGTAGTATTTTTTGGTCCTCATGTCTTGTCCGCACTTTTGTTTTTACGAGCATTGAGATTGCACAAATATGTTGTCCTCCAGGGTAGTACCCGTGATGGATCTTGGCGGAATTGTGCCTGGATTTTGTGAGACATATTTTTTATGTATCGTCCTTATGCTCGAGGAATTTCATTCTTCTACTGGACTTTGGGGTTCGGGACCTATCCTCGTCCCTTGTTTCTCCCTTCATTTGGCAAGTGACCATCACCTCAAGGTGTACCTGAACCCAACCTTGATATTTTCGTTCTTTCTGGTGAGTACCTTGAATGTATGACAGTTATAGCAAGGTCAGGGCGTATCCAGGGTCATTTTGCAAGCTCTATCATTCCTTAGCTTTGGAAGGATACCTCGAGCATTCAGATACTCAAGAAAAATGTGTGTTTGAAAGGCGGTCGACGTATCCTAGAATCGCTGAATGTTTAGACGTTCCTTCGCGATGTAAGATTATACTTAAAATATCTGGATAGTTTTTGGCAGTTTGTACCATATGAGAAGGTTGTTGTTGTCCTCTGGAATTTTCAAATAATCAGGCAACTGGTGCTCTATAAGAAGATTAGGTCGGAACCCATGATCCTTTATAATGAGGCAACTTGTGCATGTAAGAAGACCGGGTCGGAACCCATGGTCCTTTATAATGAGGCAACTTGTGCCTGTAAGAAGATCTGGTCGGAACATAGGATCTTAAATAATAAGGCAACTTGTGCCATGTAGGAAGATCGGGTCGGAATTGAGGATCTTAAATAGTAAGGCAACTTGTGCAATGTATGAAGATCGGGTCGGAACCCAGGATCTTAAATAGTAAGGCAACTTGTGCCATCTAGGAAGATTGGGTCGGAACGCATGATCTTAAATAGTAAGGCAACTTGTGCCATGTAGGAAGATCGGGTTGAAACCCATGATCATAAATAGTATTCACAATATTATAATGGAAAATAAATTTTATTGCATATAAACATTGGTTTTCTCATGGCGGGCCATGACAATCCTTATTACAGGCGCGAGGACTTAAAATAGTAAATAATAAAGTAATGGTCAGTTACCCGGCGGACCGAGATGACCCTTACTATTGGCTCAGTGCTTGAAACCATAGAAAATATGTAAAGTACTATATTAAAAAAGAATACTAACATCTCAAGGGGTTGATCCAGAGATCCTAAACAGCTAAGTTGGAGCTTTCCCGTTCATCTGGGGAGACGATGCCCCCTAGGCTTGAAAATGATCCCCTGCCTCTATTTAGAGGTGGCTCCTTGTCACTTTCCCGTGGAGACTCCAGCAATTCCAGGCGAGCGGATGAGAGAGCAGTCGGCTGCTGGCTCTTGATAGTTAGCTTTAGACCTCACCCGAGCTGGATTAACATAGATAATGAATGCACGAATACTCCATCCTTCCTGCTCTTTAGGATAGGTTTGCCAAATATTGCCTTTTATTTAATCCGGGCAATCTGTTAGTAGTTACCTAGGACTATTGGCATATGTTGTACGTTTTATATCTTTTGAGCATGTCATTTGAATAGTTAATTTTGCTTCTGAACAACAAATGTGTGATTTGATAGTAAAACTCATTAGCTTATGTAATTACTATTCTAGTTGTCCCTAGTTTTATGTAAGGTTCTTTAAAATGAAACAAAACTAGTATGATGTTTGATTGATGATTATTGTTTTACTAATCATGTGTAATGAATACAAATCATATCATAGATGCAGTATATTGGGATATATTGTATTGGACGTGATCCGTTAGAGAAGTAATACTTCATGATCCTTAGTTATAAGTATTATTTCCTCAATAATATTTTGGAATCCTTAGACCTTATGTCTCCATTGATTCTAGCATGAATGGAGCCACGTTTTGACTCAGTCGGACGTTACTTTTAATCGAGTAATCAATACGACTGATGATCGGATGTAGCATCCTATTATGGCTTGAATGTGAGAGGCATTGTGAGAAATTTGTCCCTCTCTTATTAGAGAGAGATATCCATGGGCCTCGATAGGGAAAGGCTGTTTAAATGCATGGTCGTGGTCAAATGTATTTAATAAAGTGGTTATTGAATATTGTTTGTTGGAACAGCCTACCTGGAGATCGAGCATAAATACAATTAAGCTTTATAAGGGTGATGACTACATGCCTTATGCTTAATTAGGATATCGCGAGATAAAGGGATTAAATAGTGGATTGATATTAGGTTCCACCGCATATTCATTCACTCTGGGTAGTCACAATGTCCTGCTAGGGACCGCTTGTGATTTATGAACACATACTACTACTAAGTATGTTTTCATTGTCATTGTGATATGAACCTACAGGATCACACGCATAGACGAGTTAACGAGCTTCATGTCCAGATTCAATGAATCTAGAATGTGTCTAGGTTCATTGTATCTGACATTTATTTTCTAAGAATAATAAAATGCTATTATTCGAATTAGAGATTAAGGAGGGGCATTTTCGGTATTTGGCTATAGCTGGGATTACATGGGAGTTATTATGCGATAAAGACTCCCACTACAATCAGATGTTTATGGAACGTGGGAGTTAAAGACTCCCACTGCCGAAAGAGGTTGAGGACGTGTGAGTTGATTCTGGGAACAAACTCTCACACCCTATATAAACCTCTTTTAGACGAAACCCTAAAGACTAATTAATTGAGACGCAATTCCAAAATCCCAGAAATCAGATTTCATCCTCCTTTTCTCTCTAGATTCCAAAACTCAGAAAAACGAAGAGCTAGCACTCGCTGCTTGTTTCGTCGCGTGGATACCGGTGGGGAGTAATTCCGCAAGGGAGGACTCTGCTGGGAGCAACACACATCCGAAAGACAAATTTTTAGCCGAAAAATGTAAGTCTTTCGTAAATATTTTTCGATTCGTTTTGGTATGAGCGGGTCTTTCGGGGGAGGACTCATGAGTGTTTTGAATGAGTTTTTGTCCATGAATCCCTTCACAATCACTAAGAAATGTACGAACTTCAGAGAGATTTCCGCTCCGCGGGCAAATACTGACAAGCATATGCCTCCAACAGTGCGAATCGAGCCTCCAGCTAGTCCAACAATGACTTTGGTGCTCGGGATCAACACATTGTATTGTTTCTCTAGCTTGTCAAAGGTAGACTGGAAGAGTACATTGAATGCGCTTCCATAAATATATGTTGGCTGTGATAACCAAAGGAATGTCTCGGTCATCCAAGTTATTAGGATGCTCGGGCGAACGGGCGCATTATATAATATTGACCATTCTCTACGGAGGTGGTCCTAGGGGATAACTCATATCGGCACCTTTTCGCTGCTGCGCGAAGGCCTCTATTGTGAATTCCTTTGGGTGACCTTTGCGTATGGCCTACTCGATCTCCCATTTCAATTCTTTCCAGCTCTCCGTTTGTGACCATGATCTTTGTGGAAATCACAGTACTTGCTCAGGTTCATTTTTTGTCTGGAGAAACTGCCATCTTCGCGAGCGGTGTCAAGATTCCTAGTACCCCTACCTGTTGAAGGATGTTGGACGTTCTTAGAGGAGTTTCAATCACAACCGCTGGGGTTTGGCTTGCTTGGTCGTTTCTTTGGAAAAAGGTTCCCGAAGTTTTTCCTTCGACTGCTCCGCCTCCTAAGGGACGAGTGTACGGCGTGTTGGACGCAGGTTTTCCATTAAGCTTATTTTTTCGATTCCACATCTCCTTCCTGAAGATTCCGAACTCTTCCCCTCAAGAGAATTTATTTGACATCAAGAACATCACATGTACCTCTGTTGGGGTTTCCTCGGCAATCTTCCGAGCGAAGACCATATTACTAAGCCCATATTTATAAGCCTGTATAAATTCAGCTTGAGAGAGAGATTTTACCTCCATGGAGACCTGGTTGAATCGCTCTGTAAATTCTCGAACGGTTTCGTCCTTTGCCCGCTCCATCCGTAGCAGATGGTCAGTACCATACTCGAACGTCTATTCGCGTAGAAGTGGTCCAAGAATGCTCTTTGCAGCTAAGTTAAATTGTGAATGCTCTGATTCGGGAGACGCAAAAGCCATCTTAACCCAAACCCTTCAGGGTTTTAGTGAAAAATCCTGCACGGAACTGCATCATGAGGCTCGTGGATATACATCGTCGCCTTATATAGATCCAAATGATCTTGAGGGTCAAGAGTACCGTGATACTTTTCTACTTCCACCTTTTGGATATTCAAGAGGATGCTCACGGTCCGCAAAGATGCGACTAGGGGGTTGTGCAGAGTAGAATTCCAAACATTTTTTATAGTATGGTACATAGGCTTACTAGCGTCGAAGCTTTGGATGTGTGTTGGAGTTGGATTGTCCTGATATGTTGGAGTGGCCGACGGACCTTTTCCGGGCAATATGTGTTCTCTAGTTGGGCGGCGGTAGTACGAGAAACTAAAGGAGTACGGCGCGGAGCCCGTACTCAGGGATTTGCTTCCATGTTCATAGCTTGGGCTATCAAGTTGATGACGTCCTTTAATGCCAGATTGTCCCCTATTAATGGGGACGAGTTCCTCGTCCCGGTGATCTGTAAGCCCTAAGGGCGAACAAACTCAGTTTTTGATATTGGACAAACTTTTAATGTTGTGTCTAATGATCTTAATATTTGTGATAGAATATCGGAACTCTTTGTGGAAGCTCTAAGTACTTCAATTAAGCCATTGAAAGCCATTGATATCAAGATTCAAAGATATGCAAGGCTCATTTATCAAGATTGAAGATTGAAGACTTAGGTTTGGTTAGTTTAGCTTTGTTGTCATAAGTAGTTTTCTTATAAAGCTCTAACCAAAGCTCTCATGAACATAAGCTCTACACTCATGTCTTGCTTGCACACAAACACGTTTTCAAAAGGCTTAAGTTTCAAAATGATCTTTACATGTGTTCTTATCCAAAAAGCCTTTGATTTCATAGATAAGTCTTTTAGAAAAGTTTTCCAAGTATTCTTATTTGTTACCTTTTAGGAAAACCTTTTTAGACTTTAAAAGACTTTAAAAGATTTCAAAACGTGTGAAAAATCACTTTGGAAGTTCGGTCAACCGAGCTCAAGTTCGGTTGAACCGTCGAGAAACTGAGAGCAGAACAAAAAAAGGTTCGGTCGACCTTGTGATGGTTCGGTCGACCTAAGCCCTGGTTCGGTCGACCGAACCTGGGTGAAGTGGATCCGAAGCTGTCTTCGGTCAACCGAAGTTGCTCAGCGGTCAACCGAACTCTGTCTTTTACTAGCCGTTTTCTGACCGTTGGAGACTCGATTTTCAGCCAAATTTGAAATGTATATATACTCTAAAGCTGAAAATCATTCCAAGACTTTGAAAAACATAAAACATTGATATCTTATCAAGTCTAAACACTTTCAAAGCAAAATACTCTTCATCCTTATGATCTAAAGCATTCAAGAGTATTCTTTAAAAAGCAAGACAAAGAGTGGACTTCATATGTTCAAGAGCTAAATTGTTTGTACTTCAAAGGTATAAATCTTTCACTTAGAAGAGTGAATATTCTTTGTATTAAACATTCATTTCTCCCTTTCTTTGTGATTGGGTAATTGTTGTAAAAGTCCTACTTAGTGTGGGCAAGTTCTTAGTGAGCTTTTGTATTGTGGTTGTGTTTGTAAAACTCTTAGTGAGTTAGCCACATTTGTAAAAAGTCTTCTTAGTGAAGTTGTTGAAATCCTTGGAGTGCGGCTCAAGGTAGTGGACGTAGATTCTAAGTGAATCGAACCACTCTAAATCCTTTGTCTTGTTGATTGGGTTTTGCATTGCTTTTACTCTTCTTGCTCAAACTTCCATTAGCTTTGCAAAGATTCGAAAAAGTTAGCAAGTTTAGTTAAAACCCAATTCACCCCCCCTCTTGGGTTTTTCAATTGGTATCAGAGCCTCGTCTTCATCTTTAGCTTAATAGCTTGAAGAAAAGATTAATGGCCGGTTGTTCCGCTTTAGCTTACCAAGAGGGATCTTCCACAAATAGACCACCTCTCTTTGATAGAAATAATTTCAATGCTTGGAAAGACCGTTTCAAAATCTACGTGTGCTCTATAGATTATTCCTTATGGAAGATTTTTGAAGAAGGTCCTTATGTTCCTATGAAAGAGGTAGATGGTGTTCAAGTTGCTAAATTGGACAATGAGCTTAATCAAGATGAGTCCAAGAAAATGACTCTCAATTATAGAGCTATGAACATCATTAGTTGTGCTCTTAATCCGGATGAGTACAATCGGGTACGTGGAAGCAATTCCGCTCACAAGATGTGGAGAATCTTAGAAGTCACCCATGAGGGGACCAATCAAGTCAAAGAATCAAAGCTCAACATGCTTGTGAGGGAATATGAGCTTTTCTCTATGAAGACAAATGAAACTATCAATGAGTTGAACACTAGGTTCACAAATATTGTCAATGGGTTGAGATCCTATGGAAAGGAATATTCTATGGGTGAAATGAATAGGAAGATTCTCAACTCACTTCCTAAAAGTTGGGAAGGAAAAGCTCTTGTGATTGAAGAAGCAAAGAACTTGAAGACTTATCCAACGGAGGAGCTCATTGGTTCTCTTCTCACTTATGAGCTCACACACAAAAAGAATGAGCATCTTGAAAGGGCAAAAGTGAATGGTGCTTTAAAGGCTATTCTTGATGTTGATGATTCCAACGATTCAAGTGATGAAGAAGACATCAACTTTGATGATGAGACCATGGAGGTTGTGGTAAAGCGCATGAAGAAAATGTTTTCCGGGAAAGGAAGAAAACATTTCCAAAATAGAAGAAAACAAAATCCTCATGGGATGAAATGCTATGAATGTGGAAGTGATCAACATCTCATTGGAGAATGCCCCGCCACCAAAGAAAAAGAGCCCAAGGAATACAAAAAGGAAAAATTCTTTAAACCAAAGAATTTCAAGGGCATGCTAGGCCATTGGGATCAAGAAGGGAGTGGTGATGAAGAAGATGAAAATGCAAATGTTTGCTTCATGGCTTTTGGTAATGAGGTACATCTTTCTTCCTCTCCTTCAAATTCTTATAATGATAATGATGATGATGATGAGGATGATCCTAATGAGCTTTTAATGGATATGTATGATCAATTGACTAAATGTGCAAAGCAAAACAAAGATATGAAGCTTAAGATTGAATCTTTGATTGATGAAAGAGCTAAGTTGATTGATGAAAATAAGAAGTTGTGTGATGATGTTAATTGCTTGAAATGTGAAAATGAAAGTCTCATTACTACTAGCAATACATCTTCATTACAATACATAGAAGCTTGTAATAAATTGTCATCTCTTGAAGACAAGCTTGTTGAATTTGATCTTTTGAAGAACAAATTAAATGACCTTACCCTTCTTGTTGATAACTTTTCTAAGGGTAAGAAAAATCTTGATCAAATTCTTAGTGTGCAACGTGCTTCAAATGTTAAACATGGTCTTGGTTATAATGCTAATCACATGCCTAAGAATCACTTTGTGCATGCTAGCACTTCACATAAGCAAAATAAATATCATGAGCATATTCATAAATTTGCTAAGCCATCTACTTGTTGCACATATTGTGGTAAATTTGGTCACACAAGTGTTAGATGCTTTGTGAAGAAGAAGATAGAAAGGGGAGTTAAAACCACTTGGAGAGTTAAGCGTATTTTAACTAACCCCCATGGACCCAAACAAAAGTGGGTACCAAAAGTTACTTTTCCCTTGAGTTTATAGGTTCTCATTAGTTTAAGGGAAGCTCCGGTTCTATGTTGTTTCAATGTGTATGATCTTGTCACATAACCGGAGAAGAAGAAGTGCTAGTTAAAGGAGATGTGCCAAAGGAAGAAATTCAAAAGCACTCCTTGACACTTGGATTCTCAAAACTCATATGGTAATCAATTGGAGAACCAAGTTGCTTGAATACAAAGAGCAAAGCATCAAGTGATGACAAGAGCCAAAGTATCAATCCAATATCTTCATCACTTGGTAAGAAAGCAAAGGTATCAAAATCACCTTCTCTTAACATTTTAATTAATGTGTTCAAGTGTTTTTGATATATTTTCTTTATATGCTTGCTCTTATATATGTTGCATCTCACATTTTTCATTGTATATTTATATAGATAACCTTTAACTTGTTCTTTATTGTTCATGTTTATTTAGCTAAGGTTTCTATGAGATGTAGCATATGCAACTTGATTGATTCTTGTTTTGTGATGTTATATTCATTTAAGAATCCATCTAGTTGTTTTGGTTTTTTGATGTGCATGATCCATATGCATATTTGTGTTACTTGAGAAATTGAGCTAATCATGAAGGACCTTTAAAAAGGTACCATATATGTTCTCAAGAATTCCTTGTAGGTAACAAAGAGTTCTAAGCTTCAAGAAGAGGATATGAACTACAAGGAATGGCACAAGTGAGCTACGACTCCAAGAAAAGAGTCAAACGCTAAAGATGAATATGATAAAGAAGATTGAGAAGCTCAAAGAACTCATTGAAGGAACTCAAAGTGCTAAAAGCATTCATCAAATTCAATGAGATATTACTAAACTCAATCTCTTTCATTTCCTTGAACTATTATTGATCTTACTTTCCATATAATGTTCAATTGTTCTTGAAATGGGCATCTTGGAGATTTAATAACATGTTTTGCTCTTCATATGTTTGATTGTTCTTGAGCATGTTATTAGAGAGCTTAATGATTTGATCTTTGTGATGAAATCTCCTATTACAACCCCCTCCCCTTTTTTATTAAGTGTCTTATACCTTGGGGGAGTTTGTATATGCTATGTGTTTACTTGATCTTTATTGCATATAGGGGTATTGGTGGTGTGTTTATATTCAAGTCTATAGCATTAATCTTATGTGGTTGATCGTCTAGATGCTTGACTTAGGATGTAAACTCAATATGAGGTGTATGCTCAATTGTTCACATTTTACATCATCACATCACTTGTTGGCTTGCTTTTCATCTTTTAACTCTTAGCCAACTTGTGTAAGTTATTTTGGAAGTTATATGTGTTATATATGTTTATGTCTTCAATTGGTATCACATATACTCTTCCTTAATAACTTTGAGATCATATTCTTCATTTTCTTATCCATTGTGATCTCATTATGGTTTTTGGTTAGTATTACTTTAAGAGTTGTTACACTCATTTAGCTAACCATTAACTTGTTAGAGGAATGTACTCAAAGTGTTATCTTATACTTCCTCCACTTCTTTTGGTTGTGATACATGTGCTTAACTTATGTATTCATGGTATCACTTCCACTAGTACTTTGTTAGCTATATTTTCAAACATGTTTTAAAATTGGCTATATTTACTATTGGTATCATGTTTTACTATTGGTCAATTGTTATCATATTTGGTTTTATCTCAAATAGCTAACATCGTATGATTGATAAACGGGGAGATTGTTCTTAAAGGTTATATTCCTTATCTCCTTTGTTTTTAGCTTAGGTTGATATTCTTTTTGAGCCATAAATAACCATCTTTTTATTTATGTGTCATTATGGACTCTTTGTATTTTGAAATCAACCAAGCTTATTCAAAAAGATCATTCTTCAAGAAAAATGGTGTATTAACTTTGCTTGTGCTATGAACTTGTTTTTGCAAGTACACCCTTATATCTATGGAGTTTGTAGTCTTTTTGATTATGCCAAAGGGGGAGAAAAATGTGTATTAATCTTGCTAAAATGTGTATTAATCGTTGTGTATTAATCATGTTTTTTATCCTTTCCGGCATGTTTTGAGGGGGAGCTTTTTATATATCTTTTGTCTCAAAACATATTAAATGGAAGGAAGGAGGAAAGGAGGTTGGTTGGGAAATAGGGCTCTTCTAAGAGTCCCTAGATGCATTTGGCAAAAAGAAGTTATCATGCTAGTGCTTTAGTCTTCTTTGGTTTTATCTTGAATGCACTAGTCTTTGCTCTTATTTGTTCTAAGATCTTTTTGCCATGCTTCCTCATGCTTCCTTGTTCTTAATTTTGTCCATATTCTATCTTATTGCATAAAAGTTTGTCATAATCAAAAAGGGGAGATTGTAAGCCCTAAGGGGCGAACAAACTCGCTTTTTGATATTGGACAAACTTTTAATGTTGTGTCTAATGATCTTAATATTTGTGATAGAATATCGGAACTCTTTGTGGAAGCTCTAAGTACTTCAATTAAGCCATTGAAAGCCATTGATATCAAGATTCAAAGATATGCAAGGCTCATTTATCAAGATTGAAGATTGAAGACTTAGGTTTGGTTAGTTTAGCTTTGTTGTCATAAGTAGTTTTCTTATAAAGCTCTAACCAAAGCTCTCATGAACATAAGCTCTACACTCATGTCTTGCTTGCACACAAACACGTTTTCAAAAGGCTTAAGTTTCAAAATGATCTTTACATGTGTTCTTATCCAAAAAGCCTTTGATTTCATAGATAAGTCTTTTAGAAAAGTTTTCCAAGTATTCTTATTTGTTACCTTTTAGGAAAACCTTTTTAGACTTTAAAAGACTTTAAAAGATTTCAAAACGTGTGAAAAATCACTTTGGAAGTTCGGTCAACCGAGCTCAAGTTCGGTTGAACCGTCGAGAAACTGAGAGCAGAACAAAAAAAGGTTCGGTCGACCTTGTGATGGTTCGGTCGACCTAAGCCCTAGTTCGGTCGACCGAACCTGGGTGAAGTGGATCCGAAGCTGTCTTCGGTCAACCGAAGTTGCTCAGCGGTCAACCGAACTCTGTCTTTTACTAGCCGTTTTCTGACCGTTGGAGACTCGATTTTCAGCCAAATTTGAAATGTATATATACTCTAAAGCTGAAAATCATTCCAAGACTTTGAAAAACATAAAACATTGATATCTTATCAAGTCAAAACACTTTCAAAGCAAAATACTCTTCATCCTTATGATCTAAAGCATTCAAGAGTATTCTTTAAAAAGCAAGACAAAGAGTGGACTTCATATGTTCAAGAGCTAAATTGTTTGTACTTCAAAGGTATAAATCTTTCACTTAGAAGAGTGAATATTCTTTGTATTAAACATTCATTTCTCCCTTTCTTTGTGATTGGGTAATTGTTGTAAAAGTCCTACTTAGTGTGGGCAAGTTCTTAGTGAGCTTTTGTATTGTGGTTGTGTTTGTAAAACTCTTAGTGAGTTAGCCACATTTGTAAAAAGTCTTCTTAGTGAAGTTGTTGAAATCCTTGGGTGCGGCTCAAGGTAGTGGACGTAGATTCTAAGTGAATCGAACCACTCTAAATCCTTTGTCTTGTTGATTGGGTTTTGCATTGCTTTTACTCTTCTTGCTCAAACTTCCATTAGCTTTGCAAAGATTCGAAAAAGTTAGCAAGTTTAGTTAAAACCCAATTCACCCCCCCCCCCCCTCTTGGGTTTTTCATGATCGTTGATGAAATTGGCCTGAGTATTTGAGCGAGGGGGCATCGTCGATGCATGCTCTTTGGCCTACTGAAGGTGGCGAGGAGTTGATGGACCGCAATTTCATTCGTTTTGAGACATGACGACGATGGTGTAACAAAGAAGAAATGTGTAACGTGGGTTGTTCTATATACAACCACGGTGGGCACCAAAGGATGCGTATCGGGTAAACGAGTTCCGATCTTGGAGCTCCACCCTCTAATCAAGCATGCATGTCTCACAAGAAAGACAAGAAAATTGTCAAAGGTTGGAGGGGATGACCCCAACCACTCTGTGATGCTAAAGTTAGCCTTTTAAGAGAGAAAGAGACAAGGAAAGAACATAATGCGTGTTAATCAAGTAACTCGTAATTAATGAAATCAGTAACTGATACCTGGTATTTATAGTAGATAAATCGCATTAGTATAATAGTTACCTATTAGGAGTACATTTACCATATAAGTGTTGTAGTCAGATATTGAACAGGGAATCGCAATACCGAAAGGAGTCAAACTTCTTTATAATAGTTGACATAAACTGGACATGTCAAATATCGACGCGAGACCACCGGGTCGAGTCCAACCCGAGGCCCATAAGTAGATATTGGGCCTGAATCTGACAGTGGGCAATGACATAACGGGATGCATCCTTAAACCACTGGCCCTTGACCAGGGGGAATCTGGACCCATGACCTTACTGGGCTATCCCTACCTGGGCTAATCGTTGAGGGGTGGGGAGTTTTTAGTAGATGCCTTAGAGTAGGGATTAAAAGATTGAGCTCGGTTGTGTTGATCATATGTTGTATGTAAGAACCATACTCGCAGTGTATGATATTCTGTATGTCCGTCTTGTATGTTAGGAGTAGTTCATGGTGCTCGTAGAACATTTTCGATGTATAAGTGTTTGATATGAAGAGTATGGTTCTTATATTTGTTGTTCTTGTTTTGGTATGTTTGTGTTGGTCTAAAATGTGTCATTTTGGGAAAGGTTCGTTTGATTTCAGAAAAGAGCTTTTACTTTGTTAGTTTATATTGAAAAATGCAAATTCTGCATGTCGCGTACGATCAGTTTGTCATGTGTATTGTGCGCGGAAATACCAGGACCTTCTGGAAGTATTTCGGTCGAGCGGACGATGTGATGGATCTTCCGGGGTCTTGCGGACGATAAATCGTCCGGGGCTTCGCTCACAAAAGCATTTTGGTCATTGTTGAGTTGTTGTCTGTTATGTATTCAAGCTAAGTTTATTATTAATTATTTCAATTGTATTGCAAGCATTTCAAATGTTGTTTCAACTTAAGTAAAGTCAAGTTATATTTTCAAGTGTTTTGGGAAATCGGGTAACTTATTGTGTCTTATTTGATACTTCATCCTAAAGGTGTTTGAACCTTATCGGGCTAATGTAGCTCAATCCCTTACTATTTTGCAAATGCTTTTGATGATGGTTTAGATGCAGCGGTTGGTGACAATGTTATCGAGTAGAGAATATTCTTATTTAATAGTGTTTAAGTATGTTATGTTATGTTTTCAATTATGTTTTTTACGATACACTAAGTTGAACTTTGTAGCACTTTAAATTATGATGTAGGACCTTTAAGTTATGTTATAAGTTTAATCATGCTTCTCAAATTCTTAGTATATATTTATATGGGTTCGGTGTCTTATCAGGAATGAAGCAATGCCAAGTCACCTCTAGGTTACGAGGTGTGACAAAAGTGGTATCAGAGCAGGTCGAACCTTAAGCTTAAATTTGTGGTTAGAAGCTAAGTATGAAATGAACATAGGAAGGATTCGTTAGATGATTTAAGATGTGATTCTTGGGTAGAGGTTCTTGATTAGGAGTTATGTGTTTATGTAACTGCTATACGTGTTTATTTGAGTATCCATGTATTATGAACTGTAATAACATGTTAGCTATGTTTTAATTGCTTTAATTGTATTTCCATGCTAATTAGTTTTGTAGCTTTAATTATGTTAGTTGATGGCATGACTTTTACTACTTTATGTATTCGTGTATGTACCTTTTGTGCTACATGTTTATTTGAGATATGATGTGTAATGATTATATTAGCATGCTAGCTTAGTCGTTATTGCTTTATGTGTTCTTTTTGGTTTGTCACTTAGATTAAGATGGGATGACAAGCGAGAAACAACAACGTGTGAAGGGCTAGGAAGAGACCCCATTAAGTGATGACTCAAGGACAGAGCTCTAGGTCTAAAGTTTCAGGACCTTTCACAGCTTGCAAGAGGATGGGACTGATAGTTCGCCAATTGGATATTTTGTAGCGGGGATATGTGCCAGGTGTTGGAGGAAAAACCCGGGAAAGGGTCACTAGGATACAAGAGCCTGCTTTAAGTGCGGGAAAATGGACCACCGCATTAAATAGTGTAGGGAGATAACTTATGAAGGAGTTCAGACGAGGGGACATCTTGTAGTGAAGAAATGTGCCACATGTAGACGGAAGCATCCAAAAATATGTCGTTGGGTACATGAGCTGCATCAAGTGTGGAGAGTTTGGACACTTCATTAAACAGTGTCCGACGATGGGTCACGGAATTTGTCAGACGGTGTCAATTGCACTTAATGATGGGAATCAAAGACTGGCATTTTGGAAAGTAGAGAGACTTAAATGTTAATTCTTTAAGTTGGATTTCAATTATGTTATAAGGTAGTTAAGGATTGGGGATAGTTTGTGTTGGAGTTTCATTTTGGAGAAGGAAATCAGTTACAAAAAGAAAAAAGAGAGAAAAGAAGAAGAAAGGAAAATCAGGGAAAATTGAGCAGTAATCGTTGAGTACTAAGTTAAGGGATCAAACGGATTCCGATCGACCTCATTCACAAGAAACGTAGAAACGTAAGGCGTTGCACCTCAAATTTGATCGCGTCACACAACCTTGATTGCATCATGCAACCGGAATTACATAAAATCTATAGACTCTTTTTACTTGAATAAAGATAGCATACATAATGAATAGAGAATCTCTCTATTTATAGACTCAAAGACTAAAACCTAAACAAACTAAGAAAAGACTTCCTAAACTCTTTAAAGATATCTTTTATTGTGTTTCAATTTTTGTTAAAGTGCATGAAGTAAAATTTTGATGAAGGGCTTTATCTGGGATGCTTTTACTCTGTGATTAAGTGAACAGAAGTGAACAAATAAATCTAATGAAAGAAACATTCTTGCTCATATTTTATTAGTTTATATTTATGCACTGTAAGGGAGAAAAAGTGAAGCATAGCTATTCATAAGTACATAGATTTTGAAGTCTGTAGAATCAGTGGCGGAGGCAGAAATTTATCTTTGGAGGCACAATTAACATTGACAAAATAAATTCATAAGAGTATATAAAATATTTCATTACAATTGTTCCCTACGCGTTTTCAAATAATGAAGGATTGATGATTGAGGACAAAACAAACCCTAATGAGAGCTTGAGGGGGAGGGGGAGGGAGATCGCCATTGTATTTGTTGTTGTTGAGGCTTGAGTGACAGAGAAAAATGAGCCGTGACTTTTCCTATCTTGAAGACTTTTGCACCTGGTAGACTTGTAGTCTACAACTTATAGACTATCGTTTTTTTTTTTTATGAAATCTTATAGACTAGAGTTTTTTTTTTTTTTCTAAATAAGTTATAGATTAGAGTTATACACACTTTTGTTCACCCATTTGTAATAGTAATTTTTTTTATTAAATAAATATTATAGTCTCTTACACACTTAAACTTGTTACAATTTTAACCAAATTTGTTAAAATATAAGTGGTGTCATTTCTATAATTCACGAACTAAATAATCTAATTTTAAATCGTAAAGCGATTCAAAATGGGTACAATAAACAATGTTCACGGGACGAGGTGTTACAAAAACAAAACTAAAACTATAATAAAATATAATTTTTTTTTTGGAAAAAACTGGTGGGGGCACGTGCCGCATCAAGCCTCAATGTGCCTCCGCCAATGCTTGTATACCACTAATTCTATTTAAATATTACTTGAAATTTTGATTACAAAAACATCTTAATTTTCGCAACATGTAATGTGTTAGCCCTAAGGGCGATCGAACTCGGTTTTTGATAATGGACAAACACTTGATGTTGTGTCTAATGTTTATATCTTTGTGATAGAATATCGGAACATATATTGGAAGCTCTAAGTACTTCAATCAAGCCATGATCAAGATTCAAAGTCATATCATTCAAGGCTCATCTATCAAGATTGAAGATTGAAGACTTAGGTTTGGTTAGATTAGCTTTGTCATTATAAGTCTTTATCTTATATAGCTCTAACCAAAGCTCTTATGAACATAAGCTCTACACTCTAGTCTTGCATGCACACATACACGTTTTCAAAAGGCTTAGTTTCAAAATGATCCTTCAAGTGTTCGTATTTCAAAAGCCTTTGTTTTCTAAGTCTAAGTCCTTTAAAATGGTTTTCCGAGTGTTCTTACTTGTTACCTTTTAGGAAAACATTTTAGACTTCAATAGACTTCAAAAGATTTCAAAATGTGTGAAAAATCAGCTTGGAAGTTCGGACAACCGAGCTCAAGCTCGGATCAACCGAGCAGTTACAGAGAGATTTGAAGTGGAGGTTCGGTCGACCCTAGGGAAGGTCGGTCGACCGACCTAGTGCTTAGGTCGACCGAGGTGGCCTTTTGGTCATCCGAATTCTGTGTTCGGTCAACCGAACTCTGTCTTAAACTAGCCGTTTTTTTACCGTTAAAGAGTCGTTTTACAGCCAAATTTGAAATGTATTTATACTCCAAAGTTAGAGATTCATTCCAAGGCTTGCATATCAAATATTCATTGATTTCTCATCAAGCCAAAACACTCACAAAGTAAATGCTCTTCATTTCTATGATATAAATCATTAAAGAGCAATCTTTCTAAAGCAAGACAAAGAGTGGAATTCATATGTTCTAAAGAGCCAACAATTCTTGTACTTCAAAGGTAAATATTCTCACTTAGAAGAGTGATTTATCTTTCTCTTTAAACATTCAATTCCCTTTCTAAGTGATTGGGTAATTCTAGTAAAAGTCCTACTTAGTGTGGGCAATCTGTAAAGTCCTACTTAGTGTGGGCAAGCTCTTAGTGAGTTTTTCATTGTGTGGTTGTTTTGTAAAACTCTTAGTGAGTTAGCCACAATTGTAAACATTCTTCTTAGTGAAGTTGTTTGAAATCCTTGGGTGCGGCTCAAGGTAGTGGATGTAGATTCTAAGTGAATCGAACCACTCTAAATCCTTTGTCTTGTTATTGGGTTTTGTTTTGCTATTGCTCATCGTGCATAAACTTGTACTAGCATTGCTAAGATTCGGAAAAGTTTACAAGATTAGTTAAAACCCAATTCACCCCCCCTCTTGTGTTTTACATAATGAGAGTTTTATATTTAGGAATGGAGGAAGTAGGCCCGGTGATGTGGGTGATCAAAGTGACCTACGGAACAGGGCCTCCAAAAATTAGGGGCCCCAATTTTTTGTTATATATATATATATATATATCTTTTATATTTTTTTTCAGAATTTGGGATCATCAAGACTACTAATATTTGCTTTTATTTTGAAAATTTGAAGATCGTATTATATTTTGACTGTTTTTATAATTTATATTTTTTAAAAAATAATTAAGGGCCTACTTTTGATAAATAGTACAGAGCCTCAATATTGTTCGAGACGGCCTAGGAGAAAGTAATAAACAGAAATTAATAGGAGCATAAAAAATATCCTAATGATCAGAGAAAGGTGATGTTACTTTTATATCAATTCTCTTGAAGTGTAATGAGCTTCTGACGCCTCCACTAGAAAACTAGTCAAACAGTCCATAGAATCTTCCTTCACATATTTAATAACCAATACCCATTGATAACGTTTTTCCTCAAAAAAAAAAAAAAAAACAGAAAAATTTCCTGAAGTTTAATTGTAGCTATGGGATATTCATCTCTTTTTTTGTAATATCTAAAGAAAACTGGTTTTTGTGTGTATGTGTGTCCATTGAGGTGAAGAATTTAGAAAAATGAGGAAATAACCGGGAGTTTGAAAACGTATTTAAAACAATTTCTAAGAAATTGATTTTATGAATTGTGAAGGAAATTTGAATAGTTAGTCTGTTATTAGATGACGAGAAATCCGTTGTTTGTTTACATCAACTATTTCGTCTTTTCTATAAATAGCAAATTGAAAATAATAAACTCGAAATAGCTTGACAATTTTACGGGACTACAACGTTTGTCAAATTAACGAATTCGTCTTATTTTCAGGCCAAAAAGTGCACGTGCGGATCACACATGCACTTTTTGAAGGGAATTTTGGTCCGACTAATGAGTTCCCTCCAACTTCCGACCGGGCACGATACAATAAAAAGACGATTAAAATCATTTCCTCTCATACTTAGACGGCACAAAAACCCTATTTTCTCTTGTAATCCTCTAATTAACTCTAACCCTAAATAGAATCTTTCTAAATTCTGCTGAAGGAAGCTTCAGTCCATTGAAGAATCAAGCTTTTCGAGATTCATATCAGGCTTCCCAACAAGGAAAACCTACGTATGGTGAGTATTTTAAGGTTTTAAGACTGATTTTTTTTTTTAAAAGCTTGTATGTGTTTGGAATCTTAGAAAGATTCATCCTTTTCATGAATTATTTTAATTTTAGTCTGAATAAAGAAAGGTTTATGTGGTCCTGCTGCTATATTTTAAAAGTATTTATTGGTGGTCCTGGATTATGTATTTAAATCTATATCCAGTGGTTGCAAAATGATAGTTGGTATTATTTACTCTGTTTTGTTTTTTAGTGACTGAAAATTGAAAGTAATTTTCTTTAGCTTTTTTGTTTGCTTACAGTAAGGCAGTCTAATTTCTTCACTATTAAAGTTTACCATGGGGGTAATTTTAGTGTGAAGAAGAATGGTGTTAAGGAATATGTTAGTGGGTCAGTGCACTATTTTGACTACTGTCACCCAGATAAAATGGCATATGATAGCATACAGTATGTGTGTAATAAGCTAGGTCATAGGAGGGGGTGGAATGCTACTACAATGTACACTTTGTTGTTGGTGAAGTCATGGTCATGCCCATAATGGCTACAATTGATGTGACATTGATTAGTGAATATGAGTCTACAAATGGGGAAGCTGAACTATACATTGTGATTGGGAAGGGAGGTAAAAGTAGCATTCCTAGATTTAAGAAGACAGTAAGCAGGACTGAATACACAGAAAGGAGAAGCAGTGTTGACAAGGGCAAACAACCTGCCCTTGACAATACATCAGTGGGTAAAAAAAGACACTGAGCAAGTGAAAACAGAACATCCATGGAAAACAACCTGTTGAGGGAGATGGTCTTAGTAGAAATTTTGAATTTGCATTTGATGAAGTTGAAAGGTTGGGTTTGTATAATTCTGAAAGTGATTTTGATTACTCTTCTGATGAGTTTGACACAAGTGATGTTGAATCCTTTGATGAGTCTGACTATGACAACCTAGATGATGACCATAGGATTTTAGATGAAAATGAGAAGAAGAGATGTGCAGTTGAGGAAAATTTTGGGTATAAGAAGAAAGTCAACCAAACCAAGCTCCCTGAACAGAAAGATCAACAAGAAAATGTTCAAAATGAAGATGGTTATGATTCAACAGACTATGATTCAAATGAACTTATCATTAATAGTTCAATCCAGCACTTGATATGCAAAATCCTAATTTCAATTTGGGAATGTATTTATGTAGCAAAGCTGATTTGGTTGAGGCTGTTAAAAATCACAAGGTTATAAAAGGGAAGCATATAAGGGTCAACATATCAAATTCTATATCTTTTCATGCAACATGTTCTGGCAAGAAGATAACTTGTAAATGGGAGTATATGCAGTAAAGGTCACTAACAACACAGATTGGTAGGTTAGGAAGTTGTCCAAGGGTCATAGATGCACTAGATCAACAAAAAAGAAGTTGATTGGACCAACCTATCTTGCAAAGAGGTATTTGAATGATTTCAAAAGTAGGAATGGGGTTAAGGCATATGATTTTATAAAGAAAGTGCAGAAAGAATTGCAATATAACATCTCCCATCACACAGTTTATAGAACCATGAAGATTGCACTTGCTATGATTGAAGGGAAGTTTACTGAACAATATGCTCTATTATGGGATTATGTAGAGGAGCTTAGGGAAGCACATCCCAATAATTCAGTTGGTTTGAAGATAGAAAGTTAGGAATGAGAGGTTCCATAGGTTTTGTCTTTGTTTGGGTGCAGTGAAAGAGGTTGTTTTTAATGGTTGTGAAAAAGTCATTGGAGTAGATGACACACACTTGAGGGGACCACACCCTGGTATTCTATTGACAACCATTGGTATTGATGCCAATAACTCACTTTATCCTCTTTCTTTTGGAGTGGTAGAGCAAGAAACTAAGGATACCTGGTTATGTTTCCTTGAAATGTTGAAGATTTATTTGAAGATTGAAGGGGACTATCACAATTGGACAATCATTAGTGATAGGCAAAAGGTAACAATTTGGTTATTATTTACATGTTTTCTTACTATTTTTTGTAGTTACTAACTGTTTTATTATGTATTTGGCAGGGGCTTCTGCAAGCAATAGAAATTCAATTGCCACGAATTGAAGAGAGACATTGTGTGAGGCATATACATCAAAACTTCAAGAAACAGTTTTCAGGTAATGCTTTGAAAGACCAAGTTTGGAAATGTGCCAAATCAAGTCATCAAAACTAGAAGAATCTAAAGATGAAGGACAAATGGAAGAACAACAGCTTGAAGATGAAAGACAGGCTGAAGTTGAAGGACATGTTGAAGTTGATCAAGGCATTGAACAAGTGGATGTGGTATTTGAAGGTACTTCTCAACATGTTTCTCATGTTGTACAAGCTGAAACATAACAGGAAAATGCAGAACCTAGTGTGGTGGTAAGCCATTAAATATGTCTATTTCAATTCCATGTTATTTTCATTCTTGAACTCTCAAAATTCTCTTAGTAATTTGGCAGGCTGATAAGGGGGAAAACATGGAAGAGCTTGCAAACTCTGCAAAAAACTGGACACAATCAGAGGACTTGTCCAACTGAGAGGGGAATTTGGATCAGAAACAAGATCTCCTATTTTTAGGAATTTGAATATATAAAAAAGCATACTATAACCCCTATTTTTTACCTAGTGTTTTGGTACTTTTTTGGGCTGTTTTTTAAAACTATTAGCAGCTTGTTAGGGGATATGTTTGGCTTCAATGTTTGTCAAATATTTGCAACAATATGGGTTATAATATATGCATTTTGCTTTAGTGTTAGAACTTCAACATGTAAACATTATTGGCAGATCCATGTATTCATAAACTTCATTACCAATTCAAACTAAACTTCAACAATCTTTGACATAAAACTAAGCCATCAAACTAGACAATTTATTCAAGCTTGATGTACATAGCTAAGGAAAATACAAGTAAACCTAAGCATTTACATAACATTGATAATCTACCAATCTTTAACTCCAAATTCCTCACTTAATCTTCATTCAGGTTCAAGTTTTGCAGAAGATCTATTTTATCCTCTTCCATTAGATGCATTTTTTCAATGAGGTCATCTTTTCCATCTACATCCTTCTCCAACACATGAATCTTCTTCAACAATCCAGGAACCACTTGCTTTGAGCGGTGACAAATTGGATCGTCGATCTATTCAAAAAAATTTACATCCACCATCCTATCATAATAGACATATTAATAACCTACAATAGTCCATTAACAAATTACTAACTGAAAATTACCATTGAATTGATGCAATTCATGAATCTCCTACCCGGATTATCCTCTGTACATGACGTACGAACAACAACAGGTTTACGAATTAAACATCGGCAAAACTTGGTTTGATTGTTTGATTTTTTTATGGTTCTTGAAACCCCTAGAGCTTGATGAAACATTGATGATAAACCTTCAACCTTTCACCAAATTTATAGGGTATGCTTCAATCTTTGATAATGGAACTTCAATTTTATGTTATGGGTCTTTGTTGGGAAGGTTAATTTCAGAGAAATTATAAAATTTATCTTAAAGGGGAGGAAGACGACTGTTGGGGAAGAAGGGGCGGGCTATTTAATGACCATGGACCAAAACACCCTTCAAAAAGTGCACTTGTGGTCCGCACGCAGGGCCGGCCCGAGCATTGATGCAGTTGGTGCAACCGCACAGAGGGGGCCCAAAATTTTCAAGTATAACCTCTTTATATGTTAAGCCCAACCCAAATATCCAACCTACCATGTAGCTATCCATGTCCATTACTCCAATAGTCCAACTATTATTGACGATTTTGCCTCCACCAATGCACGAAGAAAGCATATTTTGTAGTTTTATAATTTCATACTTCGTTTATTTTAAAAATTGTAACAAGTTGAAAATGTTAATGTTCATACGAAAGGCCCCATTTTTAGTTTTCGCATAGGGCCCCCGAAATGTCAGGACCGTCCCTGTCCGCATGTGCACTTTTTGGCTTGTATTTCGAGTTTATTGTTTTCAATTTGCTATTTATAGAAAAAAAGAGAGAGTTTATGTACACGGACAACATATTTCTCATTAGATGACAACACAACTATTAAAATATTCTAAAAGACTTATCATTCGGGGTGGGTGGGTGGGTGGGTGGGGTGGCGGAGTTCAATGAAGTTTTCTTAAATTTGTCGATGGATTTTTCTCTCTCAATCTTTATTGAAGGTAATCCTGTGATTCTGTCTAATGCAGATCTCTCATTACCTAAGTTTATATGAACGATTCGGTGTTCATTCAAGTAAATTTCTACAGGAAAAGGCCGTGGAGGTTTGTTCCTATATCGTTTCTTGCAGCATGGTGGTAGTTTGCAACTCTAAATCTTTTTTTGTTGAAATATTTTGAAGTGAATGTTTATAGTGTACCTTTCACTAGGCCCGATAGATAAGTATATAGTTTCTGACTTTTTAGTTGAGAAGAAACCTATATTTTTGTATTGAAGCAAAAAAATGATACCTTTATCACTTTATTTGTAACCTTTCACTTAGGCACAAGGTTATATTTCTTTAGCTAGGATGTTTCTTTCCTGATGCCATAACATCCTAAGTGTACCTTACCGTCTTATCCTGCTTCCTTATATTTTCTCCAAAAATGAGCTTTTATAGTTAATTTTACCATGTAGTGGAGCATATGAGATATGTGAAGTTGATTACATGTTTCAGATGATTTCTTACTGCATTTGGCAGGACAGAACTGGGGTTGCCTAGATAATTCCAGATACCGTTGCTGCTTTATTTGTGTAGATGCATCTCTGCCTGCGCTAGATCAATATGTCGGGCATAGAGTTGATTTTATGGCCAATTCTGGTCTACTAGACGAAGTTTGTGACATTTACAACTTCAATGCAGATATATACAAGAGGAATACGACAGGCAATTGGTGTTCGCGAGTTTGCAGATTTGCTAAGGGGTTAGTAGTAGTTTCTATATCCCGACTTCAGCGTATAAGACATTGAAAGAAGAATTACGGCAAATCCTAGGTTTTCCTAATGAGAACCAACATAAACTTCTATTAAGGGAATCCATTGAGAAAGTAAAACTAAACACCAGAAGATTAGTTCGTGGTCAAGTAAGCCTTTATATCTCTATTAGTTCCTTTCGGATAAATAATTTAATTTTTTTTTTTTTTGCAAGTCGCATTTGGGCTACTTCTGCAGTCTCCAATACAAAATTCTTATTTTGGGCCCCACATCTCCTCTTACAAAACAATCGCCTTTTCAATTCCCAAGACAGAGAATCTCGAACAAAAAACCAATCCAAATACACCCACCCTCATTGCACTATGCTACTCCTAATTAGCATTACACTACTTTTATAATCAGTTGATCATGAAACATTATTTTTTTCCCTCTCGTCTCTTTAATTGGCATTACCTTAAGTGCTTGTGATATTGTTCATTTTAGAAGCCAAATATAAGTGGAGAAAGAAATAAGAGCTAATATATGTACTCTCAAGTAGTATTTCCGATGAAATGAGGCGTTGTATCCCAATCATCACCAAGATCCTTAATCTAGCGGAAATGAAGATTACACAAGATGGCTCCTAAAGGATGTAGTTGACTTTGGCCATTCATCTTAAGTTTTTTGGTGTGTCCAACAAATACTATTTGTAATTTCTGTCACATTTGCTTTTACTTTAGTTCCAGTTACCACGGGGACAGTTGTTGATTACTTCAAATCAAATGTACTTGCATATCTTTGTCATCCACATAAGAGAAGGACTAAACGACTTCAAATGCATTTTGGATGGAAAATACACTACGTTCATTCAACATAAGCATTATTTGTAGATTTTTCTGATGAGAAATGGATGGAACAAGTGGTTGGACCCTTTGTGAAAATAATCAAATATTTTCTTGACGAGAAAGCTTGTTTAGAAGAGCCTGCAATTCATTCGGAAGAAAACAAAGTGATCCAAAGGGACCTCTGGACTAAATATGCATGTGAGGTTAGTCATAGCTATAAAGGGTTGCCTCCAGCCCTGTTTCCTGCTTTTATCCCATCCCCATCTCCTCCGTACCTCTCTGGGGCATAATTATTGCTCCCTCTATTCCCATTTAATTATAGTTTAGGAGATGTATAGGTATCCAAATTAATTGTCGTTTAAGGTTCTTTTATTATTTGTCAACAATTTATTCCAATTATACCCTTGGCATTTCTTTTATTTGCCACCTCTGCCATCCCTATTTTTTCCTTTATTTTCTTTTGCTATAGAAGAGAGAGAGAGAGAGAGAGAGAGAGGTAATATTGGAACTTCCGATGAAAATGACAAATTCCTTAATTTTCTAAAATTGTCTAAAGAGACTTATATTTAGGAATGGAGGGAGTATTGTTTTTCATTTTCATATATGCTAATGATCTTATTCAAACTTAGCCATGTGGTAATAAAGTTCTCCGAGGAGCACATGAATGGGAAGAACATAAACAGGGTCGTAGTCATCGCAAGCAAATTTCTCGGCTTAAAAAATCAGGATTATTTCTCAAGGGCGACAATCAACCAATGTCTTGCCATTGAGTTTCTTACTCAGCTGCGGCACATCATCATCTCTCGCCTTTTGGATGTTACTATGAAGCCACAACAAACGGCTGAAATTGGGGAGGTGAGTCTCAACTCATCCTGAAAACAAGGCGAGCATCAGAATACGTTCAATTTCAGCAGTACTAAAGCATTAATTGATGCTATAACAGAAGGCAGCAAGGTCCAGAGTTGGGCTCTTTCCGTTTTGAGGATGAACTTAAAGTTGTATAACTTCGGCTTTTTGCGTTTATTGGTTTTTCCATTATCAAGAATATGTATAAACATATAAATTTACCTTTTGTTTTTTTTTTGAAAGTAATAACTTATCCATGTACCTTATAACCTAGAATTTATGATACCTTCTTATGCGGATAGGACGAAGGACCATTGGATATAATGATCCAAGAACCCTTTGTATTAATGACTGGCAGCAGTCTCCCTATATTGGGAATTTAGTTTGATCTTACAAAGAGCAAAAAAATCCTTGACCCGTTGGTTATAAGAGAACCAATAACCAAAGGTATGATGAATGCTACAAGATCTTGCTCACGGATCTTGATAAGTTCTTGAACAATTGAGAGCTCAACAAGAGAATTGAATCTCACAAGACAAATATTTAATTGTATTATCAAAATCCGAGGCAAACGTGAAGGTTCTTCAAGTGAATCCCGAAATTTAGCCTCTCTAGGGGATTTCAAAGGTCTTCTTGACTGAGTTTATTATAGAAATGACTCCTTGAAACTATGATAAGAGACTCTTTGATTAACTAAAGAGTTTTACTATAAACATGGCTGGAAATTACTCTTTCTAAGCTAGCAAATGGAAACTTCTCCTAGGGCTTCATGCAATCCACGAATTTGGCAGCCCATTGTCACAAATTTAATTGCCATACTAGGATTTTAGTTCTAATCCATCTTCTTGGATGCATTTTGGTCTAATAACTTGGAGAACATTCACCATTTGGTCTTCTAATGTGTTCTCTTGCACATTGTCTTTAATTTCAGCAATAAGATTCATCATAGCTTGCATAATTTGTTTAGCTCTTGCTCTTGTAATATGATCACTTTTGCTTGGATTGGGTTCCTTTTGTTGGTGATCTCCATCATTCCCCTCCTCTTCAAAACCATTCGCCCTCGAATCTAAATCTGCAATAAAAGGAGAAAGACCAGAAACATTAAAATTGGTGCTTACATTATACTCACCTGGAAGAAAGTCTTGTTTGTATTGCCATTGATTCTTACAAACACTTGAAAATGTCCATCTCCCCTTGGTTGCAACTTGGACTTGCGCTTTGCAAGAAATCTTTCTTTCCTTAAGTGAAACCAAACCCAATCTCCAGGTTCAAAGATAACCTGCTTTCGGCTCTTGTTGGCTTGCTTAGCATATTGCTCAGTTTGCTTCTCAATGTTGATTCTCAACTTTTTCGCACAACTTCTTAATCAAATCTGCCTTTGATTTTCCATCAAGACTTGCACGCTCATAAATTGGAATTGGTATAAAATCAATTGGACTCAATGAATTAAATCCATAAAAACATCAAAATAAGAGAACTTTGTAGCAGAATGCACACTCTAATTATATGCAAATTCAACAACTGACAAACAATCTTTCAATTCTTTATGTTCTTTTGGATCAAAGTTCCATGTAATTTAGACAAAGTTCTATTAACTACTTTAGTTTGACCATCAATTTATGGATGACAAGTAGTAGAAAACAGAAGTTTAGCTCCCAATTTCCTTCATAATGCACGCCAAAGGTGACTTAAGAAATTTTCATCTCTATCACTAACAATTGTTCTAGGTACTCCATGCAAATGCACAACCTCTTTAAAGAACAAATCATCCACATTAGTGGCATCATCACTTTTATGACACGAATGGAGTGTGTCATTTTTTTAAATCGATCAACTATCACAAATACATAGTCTCTACCCTTATTTTTCCTTGGCAAACCCTGAACAAAATCAATTGATATGTCTACCCAAGGTTTACTAGGCATAGGTAAAGGCTTATACAATCCGTTTACATGTAATGCACGCAATTTTGCTTGTTTACATGTAATGCACTTCTCACAAATCTTTTCTACATTAATATGCATACCCGACCAAACGAAATGTTCACGCAAGACTTATATGGTTTTGTGCACACCAAGCTGTCCCATTAAACCTCCCCCATGGGCCTCACGAACAAGCAATTCACGCATAGAACATTTAGGGAGGCAAAATTTATTCTCACGAAACAAATGCCCCTCATGTCTAAAGAAATTATTAAATGCAGCATGTTCACAAGCACTATAGACAGGAGAAAAATAAGAATCAATAGCATATATTTCATTAATTGACTCAAAATCAAGTAGTTTAGAACTCAATGTAGTCACTAAAGCATGCATCCTAGATAAAGCATCAGTTACAATGTTTTCTTTCCCTTTCTTGTACTTAATCACATAAGGAAATGATTCAATGAATTCCACCCACTTGATATGCTTCTTACTCAAGTTACCTTGCCCCTAAAGATATTTAAGGGATTCATGATTTGTGTGGATCACAAACTCCTTTGGCCACAACTAGTGCTGCCAAGTTTGCAATGCTCTCACCAAAGTATAGAACTCTTTATCATATGTTGAATAGTTCAATTGAGCTTCTTTCATCTTCTCACTAAATTAAGCAATTGGTTTTCTTTCATGCATCAAAACTCCTACACCATCACCAGATGCATCACATTCAAGTTCAAAAGTTTTATCAAAATTCGGTAATGCAAGAATTGGCGCGGTGGTTAGTTTCTCTTCAAGAAGACCAAAAGCATGTTGATGTTTCTCTCCCCAATGAAAACCAACTTCTTTCTTCACAATCTTATTTAATGGTGCAACTCTAGTGCTAAAGTCCTTTACAAACCTCCTATATAAATTTGCATGCCCATGAAAATTCCTCACTTAAGAAATATTTTTAGGAGTCGACTGGTCCATTTTTTCCTTAACCTTATCTTTTTCCATTTCCATCCCATTAGTACTTACTACAAACTCGAGAAAAACAACTTGATCCAAGCAAAATAACTCTTTTTTAAGATTAGCGTACAACACTCCTCTTCTTAAGGTGTCAAGTACATCAGGCAAATGGACAAAATGTTCCTCCACGTTCTTGATATAGATGAGAATATCATCAAAATAAACTATCAAAAAAATTCCAATAAATTCATGTAAAACATGGTTTATCAATCTCATGAAAGTGTTGGGTGCATTAGTTAAACCAAATGGGGTGACTAACCACTCATATAAACCATATTTTGTTTTAAAGATAGTTTCCATTAATCACCTTCCTTAATTCTAATTTAATGGTATCCACATTTCAAATCAATCTTAGTGAAGATCATAGAAGCATGAAGCTCATCAAGCATATCATCTAGCATAGGAATATGATTGTGATACTTTACAATGATGTTATTGATAGCTCGGCAATTTGTGCACATTCTCCATGTTCCATCCTTCTTTGGTACCACGATCACCGGTACAACGCATGGACTTATGCTTTCCCGAAATTTTCCTTTAGGCATCAAGACCTCCACTTGCCTTTGAATCTCTTTTGTTTCTTCCGGATTAGCTATATAAGTTTGCCTATTTGTAAGTGTTGCCCCAGGAATGAAGTCAATTTGATGTTCAATTCTCCTTTGTGGTAGCAATCCACTTGGTTCTTCCTCCGGAAAGACGTCATCATATTACTGTAGAAGAGAAAAAATTGAACTAGGCAAAGATGAGGTTAGTTCGTTATTGATGAAATAGGACTCCTTAAAGACCATCACAACCACATTCTTTTCTTCGACTAACACTCTCTTTATCTCACTTGCCCATGCATAAACATTCAACTTCTTTTTACTTTCATTTTCAACTAATTTCTTTTCTCCCTTAAACACACTCAATTCAGCCTTCTTGTTTTTATCTCCATTCTTTTTTCCACTCAATTTTGGCCGCTCAAACTCATTTTTCTTTCCATCACTCTCTATAGCTCTCCTTGCTTGGGACATTTTGAGTTGATATTCTTGAACCTGTTATGGAGTTAATGATACAAGCATGATAGTTTTACTTTTATGATTTAGTGTGTATCTATTAAGAAACCCATAATAAACCACCCTCCGATCAAAGTACCATGGTATGCCCAAAAGAATATGACTAGCATGCATTGCACCACATCACATAATACCTCATCATTGTAATTTCCAATTGAAAACATCACCAAAACCTTTTAGTCACACGATTTTTCCCGCATTCATTAAGCCATTGGAGCTTGTATGGATGAGGGTGTTTAATGATAGCTAAATTCAATTTCTCCACAAATTTTAGAACTAGAAACATTCGCACAACTTCCATCATCAACAATTAACATGTAAACTTTACCTTGAACCAAACACCTTGTGTGAAAAATGTTTTCCCTTTGTTGTTCTATTTCGTCAATCTTTACATGCATGTTTAGAGTCATTCTAACAACCAAAATCTCTTCTTGTTCCATTAAGGTTTCCTCCAGTTGTTCATCATCATCACTTTGTAAGCTATAATGGCTAATGAGATCAATCTTTTTTGATGATACAAAATATTGATAGTTCTAATGTGTATGAGAATGTTATTAATGATAGGATCCGTACACTCACACCGACATTGATGGAAATGGTAAGTTATCTTCTTGTGTACATCAAAGTCAACATTCTACACACAAGAGGAAGCTACACTTTGCAAGACTACATGACACAAATTTGAAGTCAATCCACATGTCATGGATGTAGTTGCAAAGTCAAGAAGAAGGAATATCAACAAGGTTAAGAGCTACTCAATGCAACATGTGTAAAATCAAGTGGTATGCTCCTTAACAAGAAGAAGTGATAAAGTCCAATACTCTACAAATCAAGATTGCTATAGGAATTCACCATATCAAAGAAGATGTTGATCAAAGACTTCAAGACAAAGCTTCAAGAAGATATACAACTACAAGACTTGAAGACCTAGAAGATTAGTCGTGTTATACATAGGTAGTATCTTGTAATCTATTTTGAGAACAATCGTTAAAGAATATGAAGCTCTTGCATGTTTTTCAAAATCATGTTTTCAAAGTTGATTTGATCTTAAAAAGGTTTTGAAAATGTTTGTTAAAATGTTTAACTAGACATTTGTTCTTAAACTTATTTGAAAAGATTTGAATTTGGCAAAACTGGCTACCGTAGATGAAGCAAGGGAGGAATGCATCGTCCGAATCCCGCGAACGATGCTTCGTCCACAGCCTGCATATTTGACCAATAACGGTTAGTTTTTCAGCTTGATGTATTTTGCAACGACTCTTTCATATCTAAACCCATTTATACTGTATAAAAACACCTTGAGTCATATTTCTAACTACCAAGAGAATGACCAACAAGTTGCAATCAATCCAAACATTTTGAAGAGCTAAATTCTTTCAATATTACTTAAAATACTTCATTTTGAGCTTGAGCTTCATATACATTCTCTTTCATTCTCAAAATTGCTTAGAGCTTTAAATTGTATATCCAATCCATTGAGGGACTTGTAAATTTTAAAATATTTACCATGTCATATATTTGTCGTTAATTTTTATTATTTAGGCTATTAAGTATAAATAATCAACAAGAAGTAAATGGAAACTATAAATATTCAAGAACAAACGACCATTTCACTCAGCTTATGTTGAATTGCATTTGAATAAAAAACAATTAATCAAAAAACAAGTTGGAACGTGACAATTAAAATATTAAGTTAATAGTTTTGAGTGTAATGGATAAAGAAAAGGGCATTATTGTCCATAATGAGTAAAATAAGAGAGAGAGAGAGAGAGAGAGCTAAACAAAACAGTGAGTGCTAGTCGCGGCTCGCTTTATTAAAATATTATTTTTTTGAGAAATATTTTATTTTTAATTTTGGTATGTTGAAGAATATATTAAGAACAGATTTTTGAATTTACAAGGGAATTAGTCGGTGTTAGTTTATTTAACTGTTGACTAACAGTCAATGAAAATAAACTACATTTATTTAATTGTTGACTAACCGTCAATGAGAATAAACTGAATAATTATGAACTTAATAGACTAAAGTGCTTCTATCCCTAACTTGATGGGGTATTTTGCAATTAACCCTTTCTATAGTTACCCTTGCGTATATTATTGTATAGAAAGAGTGTGAGATAGGTTGGTAAATACTAAAATTTAATGGGGGGGATAACTTAAGTTTTTTAAAGTTATAATTCTTTCACTTGATGATGTTCAGCCATTTGCATGGGATATTATTATACCAGGAAGCAATTTCATAATAGAACCGCCTGATGTTTAATCCTGTTTCACCGGTCCACTGGACCCCAATGCAACTTTCCCAATTTCTCCAAGAATTATTCCTCACCAGAGAGCAGGTACCAATTTTGTTCTTGGTAATAGGTATTAGCAAATTTACTACAGAGAAATTGTGGCGAGTTCGGAAGTAAGAGAATAGAGAGAAGGGGGACGCATATTACAACTGTTCGAATTTCCCTTTTCCCACTTGTTATTTCTCTTTCTTTTGCATTGTGGATTCAACTCAACCTTTGCAACTAGCTTTCTTTTCTCAAATCGTTATAAGCTTATATTTATGCTTGAACCAATTAACAGGCGAGCTTTGTAATTATTGTACAAGTATTTCCTCAAAAGGCATCGAATAAGCTATTAAGGTTACTGAGAGATCAGTTGAAGCAGGAGCTCAAGAATACTGAGTAAGATGTAAATATATGAAATGTGTTAACAAGAAAATGACAAACAGGTCTGATGGCCAAGACGAGCAAGGGAAAAGAAATGCTGCATTCTGGGGTTTATAAAACTGGGAAGAAATGCTATCAGTATTTAATTTGTATACAGTGAAATAATTGGATGAAGAAAAAAACAACTATAACAACAAATGAAAATCCTCAAGTTCAAGGAGATAAGTTACCTAGGTGAGCCTCAAAAAACCAAGAACAGATACTAGATCCTGGAAACAAAAAATCAGTCCGTGACATCTAATGCCAAAAATGAATTATAACAGAATACTGTAGATTACATTACGGCAGTTATGCCAAGCTATATTAATCCTCATAACAGAAACTGACCACACCCATACTTTACAACACTTACATGTGGGTCAACTTCTATCATCACCATCACCACATCTAGTACACTAAAATTACACAGGAACCCTTTTACCAAGATTACGGTCAAAGAACTGCAAGAATGAAAACACAATGTTAAATAAAGAATAACATTCAGCAAAATCAAAGCCGAAAAAATAATTGAAATCACTGATTCAGGTAAGAAGTCAAGACCAGAATATGTCGTCTTCTTTCACAAAATTAAAAGGATTCTTCGTACTAATTTCTATGGTGCAAAACGAATAAACAACACAAATATGCCCCCCCCTCCCCCCAAATTGCGAACTTCGGATGGTTAGCACGTTACCTCCTCCATCACTTCCAAAAGAAATGTAAAGGCACTCCTAACATTACTAAATATTTAATTCTCTTAGACCTACTCCCACCTTCCTTTCTTTTCTAGTTTCTCTTTCCCTCTTCCACCTACCCCTTGATAGCAATTTTAGTCACCCTTTCTATTCTCCCCACTTTGACCACCTCTTGACCCGAGAGCAAACTCTTCATTGGCCCACAGGAAAGCAGTTAAACCACGCCAATGTAAGAATATAAAATTAGAATAAATCTGCCCAACTTCTGGCACTTTACAACACAAACTTAATAGAAAACAGAACTTATAAAGATAGAAAACTTAAATGAATACAGACTATCTTCTGGCACTTCATAACACAAAATTCCTATAAAAGAACTTAGAGAAGCCACGAAAAGCAGTCTGATCAGTTCATTTATTAAACGGAGCAAGAATGCCTCCCCGCTTATCCCTCCCCACTTTTCCTCTCTTCTATGGGGATCTTTTGCTGATGGGGAGGATGGTTAGTAAAGCACGTAAGAGAGGCAGGATTTACAAAGAGATACAATGAAAAGGTACTTTTAAAAGTTAGATGAAGTTCATGCCCCAGGAAAAAGTTGCGGACAACTGACAACGACATTCCTAGGATGAAAGGAGTAATAAAATGTGCGGGTCAAGGGAAGATCCAGCAACTGTGCTTGGGGTGGGGGTGGGGATGGAGTAGCAAGTTGTTCATAATAATATATATCGAAGGATTATATAAAAAAAATTATTTATGAGGGTTTTTGTGGGAACTTTTCAAAAATGGGGGGGAGGGGTGGAGGGAGGGAGCTGCAGGCGCCTCTAGATCTGCTACTTCAGAAATTCAAGAGGATGCAGAAATGCAGTTAAGATACTTGAATGTGATCTAATAAGTTGAGACAGTCGCCTAGAGTTAGACAGCTTCAATAACTAAAACAGAAATATCAATGTTGTCTCCTGAAATTTAAGAAAATCAAACAGCATGCATCTAGCCTCAGAGAATCCATTCTCTATGGGTCAAAATAAATGTAGACAGCATAATAAGATTGGATTTTCAAACAAATATATTCTCGAACTGTATGCACAATCAATTTACCAAACCGGAGATAGCAGTGAAAATAATATCCTCCTCAAACCCAATGACCCCGAGCAAATTCAATAAATCAAAAACTAGAATCCAGTATAGTAACTTTCTTGGGCCGAGATAACAAACCCCATCTCCATGCACCATTACACCGAAATGGCAGTACCAACAACACAAAAGAGTAGGTTTTAATAACTAGAAATTCTGAAACATTTCAATTCATTTTAAACTATGAAGCTGGACCTTCCTAAAACCATTGAATCAGGAAGTCATGGTTCCAAAGATCATTTTGAGCATCCTAGCCTTTTTTCCGTGTTAATTAGCTAGTAATTGTATGGATTAGCAATGCATCTAGCAAATTTTCCTCTACAAATTCTTAAAAAAGCATAATATATGTTTTTGAGAATCTTATCAATTAAATGATTTAGCTTTTATGCTTCCTACCTAATCTTACCTATTCAACATGCAGGATTGGATAAAGAGAAGTGGAATACACTAAACGGGAAAAAATAAGTAAAGATGAAAATACAAGGGAGGCAACCCTCAACCCAGTAGGTGAATTGAGTTTCACATCACTCAAAACTTTTGTTAGTTTTCTATCCGCAAATAGTATGACAATCATGAGTTGGAAAATCAAACATACCGATCTGATATATGGTTGCTGAATTATCCAACCAAGAACAGGTATCTTCTGCACAAAAACTGCAAGCGTAGGCCAAAACCCACTGCAGGATTAAAAGGAAAAACAATCATATATGCAATACAAATATTTAGACAATACAAGAACAAAAGGAGCCAGAGTGAATCCAGCTAACCTGAAGAGCACAACAAAACCATAAGCCTCCAAAATCATCCCCAATATAGGCCATCCTATGACGACAAAGAAAAATCCAGTGCCAAATGATATTGTTCCCTATACAACGGCAAAAAGTCCGTATTGAATTGGTAAGGTGAGATCCAAGATCGTATCAAGAATATACAAAACAAATCACATGTCAAGAGAGACAAATGAATGAAACCTTATAATTAGCAGGTTTCATGAAGAACTGTAAAGAGGATTTCAGCCCAATGGTTAACGTCACACCAGAGAAGAAGAGGATCTGATAAAGTATACACAATGTATGATGATATAGATTATAAGACAGAAATGATGAATGAAGAGAGAGAGAGAGAGAGAGAGAGAGAGAGAGAACAAAACCATTATACTTACGTTTCCCATTGCAATTAGTCCCTTATCAAAGAAGAAAACGATACCCAAGAATGAGAAGAAGACTCCAAACCCCGTCAGTCCAAGACCAATCTCTATTTTGACACCACAGGCAAAGATTTTAACGTTAATAAGTTACAGAAAGACTCTTCTCAAGTAACTATGAATTACATATACTCCAAACCCCGTCATAATGCAAGTTTAGTACTCAACAAAAGACTCTCAAGAGAATTACACATACAGTATACACGGATCACCACACAGGTAAGTGCAACCCTCTCACTCACCAAAGTGAAAGAATGCATGGAATATTTGAAAGCAAAAACTAGTTCTATAATTCTCAGAACACAAGAGATAAAAAAATCGTATGCACAAGTAAGCAACTGCTGCTTGGAGCCTTGGACACTAACGTAAATGTGGGGATGGGATCAGACTGACGTGCAAAGAGATGATCGACAAAGCTGGCAGCCTAAGAATATTTCTATCTTGTCATCATTCCCCAAACTCCATAACTACACAAATACATGCAAACACAGTTCTCTTTGTGTACCGTATCGAAATCAGAGGAAAACTATTTTAAAAAGCATGTCATGCAATAATGCTACAAGAAACCGTAATCGAACATGGATCCAAATAGAGTTACAAGAGCTATATACACATGCAGAATACTGACCACACATAAGAAGAGACTGAGAGCGCACACAGAAAGACATCTTCAATTTGCAAGTCTCAGAATAGTGAACTTAAATCTTCAGTTATGCAAGAGGAAAAGATGTAACATTGACGCATCCAAGCGAGCACTTAGATGCATATGATTCATAAATCTAAAGTTTGAAGCTCGTTCCAGAATCTCCTAATTCCAATACATTGATTTATTTATTAAAACTTATCATGTATGCCCCAGTCACAGTTAGCAAATCTAGTTACCAACATTACAAGTATTATATTCTTCTAAACCACCTGAATAAACTCGAAATGAAATAAATGAATAACGCATAAAAATTACAGAAGATTAATTTTCTTCTATAAGAATTCACAAAAGATGTATATGACGAAAATCAATTGAAGGAGAAACGAAACTCACTTTTACGATCATTCATTTCGAAGGAAACCATTTTCGCCGACTCAAAATTACAGTTCGATTCAGAATATATGATGAAACCGCCAACCAGATCGAAGAGAAAATTGAAACCTACATAGAAAAAAAATAACATCAAATCACCAATCGAGCAGAGCAGAACAAAACAAACAATTCAAATCTCAAAAATTACGAGTCACTTTCAACATTAATTAGAAGAAAAACAATAAGCTTCGCAACTCATCTAGGGTTTCAATTAAAAAAAACACAGATTCTGAATTTGTACCTTTATTTCCAAATCTGCAGTAAATTGATTCACTCCAGAGAGGTGTGCGAGGGGGAGGGATATAGATGTGAAGAGGAGAGAGAAGTGAGAGAGGTTCAGTCGACTTCAATGGCAAGCAACGCTATGCTATTCGCCTGATGATGTTATTATTCATAGCCAAATATTTTGGGAATTCCGAAACCGGTACCCTTTTTACTGCTTTGGAAGTTCTGATCGGCTTTGTTAAGAAAAGTTTATTGCATTTTACGGTTTAAAAAGAAGGACCAATAAAAAGAATTTTTCTGATATGCACTAGGTGCATATGAACTTTGTAATTCAAAATTAGCCACGTCATCGAAGAAAATTGTCTCTCTCCTTATCTTATAATAATGTTGCCAGTTCTAAACTACATGGTTCAATAGATTTGCTTCATATCAAAATTGTCCCAATAAAAAGGATAAATTTCAATTGCGTCATCGAAATTGGTTAGAAATCTTAAGATCGTCCTTCGAAATACCAAAATGCATAAAGAGTCCCTGAAAATAGTCATTTGTCTCAAGTTCGTCCTTCTGTCTATGACCGCTCTAATACTAACGGGCTATTCATTGGGCTGGACAAAAGTAATCAAAATGAAAAACTTGATTGGATAAATTAGTCATTTACCATATCCAATACTCTCGCCTAAAATGGTCATCAGAATCCCTCATCTTCCTATTCTATCCTAGGAAATCATGGAAGTCTCTTGAAACCAGTATAAATGCAATTGAACTTGAGTACCTGGTTAATTTGAAAGAGTTGTTACTGTGTATGTTTAACAATTAGACAAAAACTCATTGTTTACAAGCCAAACAAATATAGGTACTATGTCAAACAAACTTAGAGAAAGTGTTATTGGGGACATTGATGATTTTGAGGATGATCATGGGAAAATGGAGGATGAAAACGAGGGACCAGCAAATAATGTATATGATGTAGTTGATGAAACTGTGGTGGAGGATGAAATATTGTATAATATAGTTGAATATGCTAATGGGAAAGAAGGGGCACTCATTGCAAACTGCATTCTTAATGAGCATGGTCCAAGTAATCTATGGAAAAGTGTTTCCGAACTTATTGCGATTAAAATGCCATGTTCAACCAGATCAGAACAATGATGTTCTTGGGCAAACTAATCAGGGTATTGCCGATAGAAAATTATTGAAAGAATTTGTGAAGGGTGGTCTTGTACTTGTTGTTAGTGATAATGATGTGTCTGTTGGTGATGCTGAATCAATTGACGTACCCAGTAAAGGGAAGAGGGTAAGGGAAGCTCCTAGACACAAGCAGTTCAGAAGAACAATGAATGTGATAGATCCTCAGTTTGAACCTGGGACAGAGTTTTACAATCCAGATGCATTCAAAGTAGCATCGCAAATTGCTGCAACTAATGAGGGAACAAAGGTAATGATGCTCAAGAATAACTTGGGTAGGGTGATGGCGTGTGTGAAGATGATTGTTCTATTATGATGCTTGCTTCAAGAAAGAACACTAAAATATACTAACCTCAACTGTGCAAGACCATTTAATATGCCCTTTACCAACATAAAATGGTTGGTGGTGAAGTGTTCTCATAGGATTAGGTGCAATCCAAACTACCTTGTCAAGAGTTTGAAAATTTATATTAGGAAAGAACTTAAAGTCAATGTTTTAAGAAGCATGTTATATAGACTCAAGAATGATGCAATAAAGGAAACACTAGGGAGTGTGAAGGAGGAATATATGCTGCTGGGGAGTTATTGCCTGGACTAATATAGAAGTAACATTGGTTTAACTACAATAATTAAAGTAAAACGAAGTGAACTAGGTAAGGCTATTTCCAAAGGATATACACTACAAGGAAATGGCTCATTTGGGAGCATACATTCCGTCCCTAAACTGTCCCTGCTTTTTATTTTCTAGCAAATTTGGGACGGATTATAGGTACTCCCTAAAATCCGTCGCAAATTATTAGGGACAGAATAATTCATCCATCACAAAACTTTTACGACAGAATACCAACAAATATGAGAGGATTTAATTTCATAAAAAAATAATAATAAACTTTTATTTACGCGGATTAGGGAGGGACTACTTAGAAAATTAGGGACGGATTTCTAGTGATAGAAAATTATATTTTTTAAAATTCCATTTCTAATCTATCATTATTTAGGGATGGATTTGCTAAGGATTGAAAATTATATTTTCTAAGTTCCATGCTAATATATGCTTATTTAGGGACGGGTTTAATATGGATTGAAAATTATATTTTCTAAATTCCATTGCTAAATTATCCTTATTTAGGGACGGATTTGCTAAATATTGAAAATTATATTTTCTAAATTCCATTGCTAATATATGCTTATTTATTGCAAGGTCCATAGCCCAGTGGGGAGATGGCCTGCTCACAACCAAGAGGTTGTGGGTTCGATACCCAACTCACACAAATGAAGGATTTAATTTCCTATTCTTGGTTCCTCTTATGTGGGTTCTTATACTCCCCTCACGGGGCACCCGCTCAGTCGGGCTTCTACTACTTCCCTCACGGGGGGCTTCTACTACTCCCCTCACGGGGTACCCGCTCAGCCGGGCTTCTATCCGCCCTACATAGGCTCCTCCTCTAGTGAGGTCCAATAAAAAAAAATAAAAAAAAATATGCTTATTTAGGGATGGGTTTGATATGGTTTGAAAATTATATTTTCTAAATTCCATTGCTAAATTATCCTAATTTAGGGACGAATTTTCTAAGGATTGAAAATCATATTTTCTAAATTCCATTGCTAATCTATCCTTATTTAAGGACGGGTTTGCTAAAGATTGAATATCATATATTCTAAATTCTGTTGCTAATCTACCCTGATTTAGAGACGGATTTGCTAAGGCTATTTTAATTTTTTTTTTTAAATCTTTCCATCTTTAACCCCTCTCTAACAAATTTTACCAGTACCACGATGCATTATATTCAACACATTCACAAAAAACTTTTCAAAATAAGAAAAATGCACAACCAATAACGTTCTACCAAGCTATACTACATGATAACAATGTATAACTCCAAAATCTAAATAGTTGATACTTAAAACAATCCTACCAAAGCACTTTAGGTTCCATAATAACTAAAAGAAAGTATTTCAACTCTAATATACTAAAAGCTAGTACTATGAGTTTTAATATCTAAAAAAAAAAAAAAGTCAAAAGCTATAACTTATATAAAGACAAATATCTAAACAACATCTGAACAACCACCATCTGAATTTCCACCTCCATTCTCATCCTGGTCAGCTTCTGTATTAGAACGTGTGAGCAACACTAGTGCTTCGGGAATCGAGATTGACACCAAATTGACCAGTAAGTGCAGCACATACGCGTTCCATTTCATGAGCAAACTGCTCTTGGAGCTCAGCCCTTACCTGAGTAGTGATTTATTTTTTTCAATGCCTCAAAAGATCTTGAGCATGTTTGACTGCTGGAATTTAAATTATCGCCAACAAACTAGCTTTTAAGCCAAGACCATATATACGTCCTTTCCGATTTCTACCACCCGTAGCCTCCACGAAGGTTTGTTCACGTTGCTCAGGATTTACCTTAGTTCAGCTTGTGGATGCCTCATCGTGCAACTTTTTAAATTTTTCCTAAAAATGTAGTACGATTGTTATCAAATGGAAAAAAAAAATCTGATAAACACACTCAACAAACTCAAATTTGAGTTAGAAATTGTCAAGAATAAATACGTAGAACTTTAACATGACATGGAAAAATTGCTGATACAATTCGATAAGATCATCAAGCCCCAAGAACAATACCACCAAAATACATGTTCCGAACCATATATATAAAGCGTGACTGATGAACATGTTACAGAAACAAACAAACATCACTACATGAGAGGTGTCTTTGTGCTCACAGAAAGTAACAAGAAAATATGGATATGATTCTAAAGCTAAAGACAAAAAAAAAATATTTGGTTAAATTTATTTGGTGGGTATAAGATTTGGAGACAAATGACATAATTTGTCTACACCAGTAAGTAAATATCATATAATAAATAATAATAAAAAAAAAAGATATACATGGAGACACATCCTAGAGACAAACCTAAGCTATAAAATTAAAATAACATTATTAAATCAAATAGCATCAATACCATAAGGTTATTTTGAAAGCACCTTCAGAATAGTTTACTAATGGCACATACATAATAGTTTCCTTTAAAAAAAAGAATAGTGTCTAGAAAATTTGATTAAAAAATTCCTCCATCTATATCCAGTTGGTTTTTCCTTAGAGTGCCATCTCCTAATTGTGAGATCAATCTCACGTTCTTTTAACCATATATTTTCTCAGAACGTACTCCAACATTGAAGGAAAAGAGAATTATAGAAATTTCTGTTGAATTTTCTAAGTAAATGTAAATTGTTTGACAGAAAAAAGGAATAACTGAAATTGCAGTAGAGTTTTCACAATGAACAATTATTATAAAAGAAAAGGCTTACATAAATATTATTGTCCTTCTCATTGACCCACTCCCCTTTTCTCTTTCCTTTTGTGTCTTTTAAGTGTTGGTGAGTGATGTAAAATGTCTCATCGCTATATACGCGACTACCTTTCATTTTCTCCTGCAAAATCAGCATGTATAATAAGCAATGAGTAATATCAATCTCCTATAATGTATAATAAGAGATAACAATCTATCTTCATGTTCTGCAATGGAGATGGAGCCAGTAGTACTCAACCTTACACCCGCGCCACCACCTTCATTTCTATTTTTTCTTGTAGCCTCACATATTTTGCGGTAGTGATGCGGTACCAACCTTGGGGCTACCCAATTCACAGGATCGCATACATAGACCAATAACGAGGCTTAGAACAAGGGACGTGAATCAACTAACTACATCATTGATTCGAGTTCTCAAGTATAAAGAGGATGCTAAGTTACATCTAGGAATGTTGTACAAATCAACTTCTTAAGTTCGCAAGTGTACAATTAGGCCCTATCAAGCAAAGTGGCTAAGAAGGGCATTTTAGTAATCTTACAAGTTAATGTTGGAATGGACAGCTTTGCGAAAGTTTGGTATAATGAGCATAAATTTCGATTTAAGTATCCAATGGAGCTGATTCAAGTTGCATATTAAAGATAAGAGGCAGATTTACAACTTTTATGAAGATCACAAGATCAGATTCTGCCAGCTTGGTGTCCGAAATCGTCGTGCAAGTTGGTCCAACAAGCTGCCAGAATTGGGACAAATTTAAAGGGCATTTTAGTCTTTTGTCCAATTAAAGTCTATTCTAGACTTTAATCATTTTCAGCTTTATTACTTACTATTTTAGGCGCGTATAACAAGCATTATCTCTTCGTGTTGCTATAATAAAGGACATGTTGTCCGTGTGTTTAGATAATGGTTAAGTGGTTAATTATCTAGTAGTTGTAGAGTCACGATCCGTCAAGGACTCTTCATATGTACTAATTTCAGCCATGTTCTTAGTGTGTGCTAGATAATAGGACATGTTGTCTATTATCTTAGATAGTGTTTTACTTGATAGCAAGTTTGTTGTTCAAGAGTCCTACTTCTTCAAGGACTCTTCCTCTTTAGAGCTAGATGGCTGAATTCTTCCTCTATTTAAGAGAGCATTCATTCACCATTGTAATTAAGTTAGATATATTGATATTTTGGTAATGTTATTCCTTAGCTTCTCGTGTCTGAACTACTTTTAAGAATTCATTCATTCTTTGAGTTACTGTATCAGCAAGACTTAGTTTCTCTTGTTGTGGTGTTTCAGCCTCCATCGATAAATAGTCTTCCTTAGCGTTGCATTGATTATATTCCCTAGAAACTAGTTCGAGAATTCGAGAAAGATCCGGCACAATCAAAGCTGTCGAACCCTTTGATACTTAGTACCTTCACAGTTCTTCATCATGTGGTATCAGAGCAAAAGGTTCATCACAATTCCTGGTGTACCTTTAATTGCTTTTTATAAAAAAAAAAAAATAAATAAATCTTGTTTGCTTGAATTGACAGAAAAGAAAAAAAAAATTACTATGAAAAAGTTGACGGTGTAAAGAAATTGGCAGCCGTGTTATTATTGAGATAGATCAGTGATTCAAGCCAAAAGCAAACTTCCTGGTTCTTTTAGAACATTCAGGAATTGGTCTTGTCACCCCTTAAGCTTGTTATAGCCGTGTACAATTATTACACATCTTGGTTCCTTGTAAACATTCAAGATACCACACGACCAAGAGAGGGTAAGTCTATAGAAAAAAAGTTCAAAAAAAAGATAAGTCTACTGTTCACGTAACTGTTCATCCGAATCAAGAACATCAAGAAAGACAAGAATCGGTGTCCATTCTCGATTATGATTTCGTTTCTTCATCTTTTTCTTTCTAAATCTTTTCGTTTAGGTCAAAGACAGGATTTCTTTCCTTATTTTTCAACTTTGTGTCAACGCAACAAATTAGGAACCCATTCTTTCATCTAGAGTTTGAAGTTCTATACGAGCGGTGTTGGAATAAAAAATGAATCTTTCTTTGCTATCTAACGTTTTTTGAGTGTTTTCTTGCATTATAAATATGTCTTTTCAGGGATCTCCATCAAAGAAATGTGAAGCCTTTGATCCGGAAAAGTTATATAAGATGATGGCTGATATGGCGGGACGCATGGCTGATATGAAGGGACAAATTGAAGAATTAAAGCTTCAAAATCAGCAACGTAATGTTCGGGATAATACCGAGAATGATGATCAAACGGTTGGAGACATTGATTCACCTAGGCAACTACAAATACCAAGGGTAAATCCGGAAAACCGAGTGATCCACAATCAATTATATGAGACGAGAAGAGGGGAGTTCATTCAGCATAATGACAATAATCTTTGTTCAATAAAGACAAAGATTTCGTCTTTCGAAGGTACAAATGACCCCGAATTATTGTTAGATTGGATTCGTAAAATTAACCATGCTTTTGTTGTTCATAACTATTCGGAGGAAAGGAAAGTAAAGCTAGCAGCCATGGAGTTTTATGGATATGCTTCTATTTGGTGGGACAAAGAAACCGAGACAATGGCAAAAGTGGAACAACCAGAAATTGCCACTTAGGCTGAGATGAAAGCGGTGATGAAATGGCGTTTTGTTCCTCTAAATTACATAAGGGAACTTTACAACCGTTTGCAAAGACTAAGGCAAGGAGATAGAACGGTCGATGAATATTACAAGGCAATGGAAATTGCATTGATTCAGACCGATATTAATGAAGGAGATGAGGCAACAATGACTCAATTCTTGGCTGGTCTAAACGAAAAAATTCGATCAAAGGTAGAACGTTATAATCTTGATAATATTACATCTATGTTATATTATGCAAAACAGATTGAAAGACAGCAAAAGGAAAAGAGTTTAAGGGCAAAATTGGCAACTTTCCAATCTTGGAAGAAACCGAATCCATCCCAGATTTTTTCTACTGTTTTTCCGAGCCAAAGTAAGGTTAAAGAGGTCATAAATGGTACAAAAACAGCCACGGGGAAGTAAGGTCCCAAAATCCATCAAATTCGGCCAATACGAGGGTAAATTCTACTCCAATTCTTGTTCGGGAATGTTTAAAATGTAGGGGCAAAGGACACTTTGCTAAGGTCTTCCCTAACAAGCTACAATGATCATGTTGGATGGTGGATCGTGGATAAGTGATGAAGAAGCCAAAAAGGCTGTTTTGGAGAGAGAAAAGGAGAAAAATGTGAGCGAGAGGAAACAAACGAGTGATCGTACCTATGAGGTAAAATATGAGGTAAGAATCAAAGAAAAAGCCGAGCTAAAAGTGAGAAAAAATGAAATATCTCTAAAAAAGAGAAAAGAATGTTTGTTCATTAATCCCGGAAAGGTAGATAGGGCAATTCAAGCAAAACAACTTGTTGTTTTGTTATATTTGAAAGGAACCGCAAGGAACCTTTTTACTAACACTTTTTCTTTTGATCTAACATATTTTTATATTTCTAGTCTTGCTATTGGTGTCCGAAATCATTGTGCAAGTTGGTCCAACAAGCTGTCCAGAATTGGGACGAATTTAAAAGGCATTTTGTCTTTTGTCCAATTAAAGTCTATTCTAGACTTTAATTATTTTCATCTTTATTACTTACTATTTTAGGCGTGTATAACAAGGTTTATCTCTTAGTGTTACTATAATAAAGAATATGTTGTCCGTGTGTTTAGATAATGGTTAAGTGGTTAATTATCTAGTAGTTGTAGAGTCATGATCCGTCAAAGACTCTTCATATGTACTAATTTCAGCCATGTTCTTAGTGTGTTCTAGATAATAGGACATGTTGTCCATTATCTTAGATAGTGTTTTACTTGATAGCAAGTTTGTTGTTCAAGAGTCCTACTTCTTCAAGGACTCTTCCTCTTTAGAGCTAGATGGCTGAATTCTTCCTCTATTTAAGAGAGCATTCATCCACCATTGTAATTACGTTAGATATATTGATATTTTGGTAAGGTTATTCCTTAGCTTCTCGTGTCTGAACTACTTTTAAGAATTCATTCATTCTTTGAGTTACTGTATCAACAAGACTTAGTTTCTCTTGTTGTGGTGTTTCAGCCTCCATCGATAATTAGCCTTCCTTAGCGTTGCGTTGATTATATTCCCTAGAGACTAGTTCGAGAATTCGAGAAAGATCCGACACAATCAAAGCTGTCAAACCTTTTGGTACTTAGTACCTTCACGGTTCTTCATCAGGTAGTCTTCAGTTGACCAATAATCCCTTAACATCTGATCACAGTGTTCCTTATGCACCCAATCGGGACAATATCCTCTATTTCTGGCAATATAGAATTCATGGAAGATACGATTCCCATTAAGAAGCGACCACGCCTTTTGAACTGCAATAGTATCTGCAATATCCCAACTAAAGATCCGCTGCAATTTAATCAACAGTAACCTCCAAACAATTAAATAATAGTTTGAATAATGTATATTTCATTCAATCACACATAACTAAAAATACGAACAAAAGGTTTTAACCATATTTATTTCTTACATCAAATTCACTCCAAATCATATTTTTCACGTACTGGGGACTTTTCCCCAAGTGGTCCAAGGACCATCATACCTGCCTTTTAAAATTACCATAATAGTTTTGGTAATTCGAGATTGTTTGTTGAACCTATGAAAAAATTCTGAAAATGGTAAAGTGAGAGTGAAGTATTGTTCTTTACTACGAATTTACATCAAAGAGTTTTCGAACAAAAAGACTGAACATTGGTATTACAAGGAAAGAAAACACAAACTAGATATTAGAAACCGAATTTCTAACAACTCATTTGATCAAATGAAGGAAAATAGAGATTGTTTCTCGAGTATAGAATAACTTGATTTTGTATACTTATGTGTCTCCTAGCATCTCCAAGTGAATTTTACCATTTTATCCAATACATCACCCTCTTCTTCAATGTCCTGATCATCTTCAATGTCCGACTCTTTCGCAGCATGACTTGATTCACCACTACTAGCTTCCATGTTGCAAGCTGAATTGATGGGTATACTTGTTGTTGGATCATGAAAACTACTGTCATTTGGTTCATCTAGTCGTCTCTGTAGTTATAACAGTATGTGGGGACGGATTATCTGAGGTGTTTGGAGATAGTGTATCAGTGTTAGGGGATGGTATCACTGTATCTAGCACATTAGGACCTTTCCCACGTTCTCATCTCCGTGCCCCACCTCTCCCCCTGCTTCGCCCCCTCCTCGTCCTCTTGCTTCCATACCTGTACATATATGGACATAAAAATAAAAGTAGACTAGTGCATTTTCTAGAAAAGAAAAAAAAACATGCATAATAAGTGGAAAGAAACTCCTCTTAGCTCCTAAAAAAGTCCTGGAAATTGGGGAAAACATCCTCCTAAAGGTATATACTTTAATATATGAAAATGGTTCAACTCCTCATAGTTGACATCAGGGGATACAAATTGCATTTTTCCAACTTTTCGCAATAGAAGGGAAGAAACTCCAGAGGAACACAATATCTATAACAAGTTTGGAAATAAACATCATCTGTTCATTTGTACATTGAATCAGACTCTCCTAATTTGATAAATAATCACATATGATTCCCTCTAAACAGATAACACAAGGATTGTAGAACTACTGCATCATTAGAAATATTTAATTACCTCTCAAACTATTCATATATAAGTTACATAGAAACCAAAATAGAAAATGCTTCAAATCAATCGCATATCCAAATTTGAATTCCATTATATCTACTCCATTTGTTCATACAACAATTTCGAACAGATATACAAATCAACAAACACATATCTTAATTTTGACATCATCTCACATCTCTACTACTGAGATAAGTCATAGTGTAATTCTACAAAATTTCTAGAAATCCAAGTTTACTCAACGTATATTTTGCAGCTTCAGTTTCTCTTTAAAAGGTTCTACTCTTCTAAGAACCCAATTAACATGCACATACTCAGAAAGTAATGTTCCTCTTACGAGTATATTTAAACCAATTCATTTATGAGAAAGTCATGTTATTGTATACAGGGTGTATTTGGATTGAGTCTGATTTAGGTTTGATTTGAGACTCAAAATTGACCCAAGTTCTTTTTGAACTAAGTATGATAATGAAACATCAAACACTATACCATTAAGCATTTGTTTTGGTTTTGAGACTAGATTAAGACAAAGACAAAAATTCTCATAAACTGAGAACATATGCATTTTTTGATAAGTAAGAGCATATGTACACAAAACGAAATGAGTTTCCAGTATCACATATTACAAAATAAAAAGCAGCAATTTCTTGTCATTTCATATTCCAGACCACTACAAACTTTCCAGCACCAACCAGAACTAATTTTACAAAAAAAAAAAAAAAGTCAAAAGGATTGGACAATCCATTGATAACAAAAAAAATGAGGAAGAGAAACCCTAATTTTTTAAAATTTGAATATGAAAGGGGAAAACTTAAAAAGGAAAAAATATGTAGAGGGAAATTAAAAGAGTAAAGTATAATTGTTCCCCATTTTTAAACCGTAAAATCGCAACTCCATACAACATTATGAAGTTCCCCAGTTTCTTCTGAAGTTCTTTCTCTTTAGCAACAATCCCCATAGATTGGGTAAGACTTTGATGATTAGCAATGTCTCTTTTCAAATTACTAATAACAGTATGAACCAAAAGAAGACTTGTTTCAGCTTTTAAAAGTTGTTTTAGTACATTTGACTCTAGACACCTATTTATACAAAGAAAGCCCTGCACAAGGAACAGACCAAGCCTGATTAACAATAGAAAACGAAGAAGGGTCACCAATCCCCATAGATTAATTTACATCCTTACTGATACCTTTTTATATAAAAAATATATTAATTTCCATCCTTAAGGGTCATACCACCAATGTAGACTCATTACATATCACTTATGGATATTGGTGAAATCAGAAGAAAAAATACCAAACTTTACGTCTCAACATTGACGACCATTATCAAAGGTGTCCTAGTCCAGTAGGGCAAGCGCCTACCCACAACCTTATCCAGTGTGGCAGGCACCTGTGGGTTCGATACCCTCTGCCTGCGTGCGGCAAACTTTAATTTCTCTTTCTATGGTTATCTTCTCCTCGTTTGAGGCAGTTCTCTCTCCCCTATATGGGGCAACCGCCCAATCGGCTTAAATAAAAAAAATATATATATCGACGACCATTTTTTAATCATTTTTACCATTTTTTAATCATTAAAAATGGCGCAAAAATGAAAAAAAAAATGGGCTGAAATTGGAGGGAAATATCATTAAGAGGAAAAAAGAAAACATAACAGTGATTCTTGAGTCTTCAGACTCTTTATTATGGAAAGCCCCATTTCCCAAACTCTCATATTTCTCTCTCCGTCTCGTTTTATTTATTTTTTCAGAATATTATTATTAATTTTTTTGCGATTTGCTGTTTTTGTTCTGACCCGTGAGCGAAAACATGAAGACCGGAGAGAATTACAAATTTACAAGAACGATTTTCGCTTAACTGATGGCATGATTTATTATTATTATTTTTAATTTCGATTCGCTAAGTTTTTCCACCATCCCTCTTCACATTCTTATGGGATTCTTCTTCACATTCTTTTCAATTTGAAGAGACACAGATCAAACTATTTTGTTTGGATTTAAGGATTTAAGATCTTGGGTTAGATTCTTTTGTTGTACTATTCAAGTAGTCAGGTGTGATTGAAAGAGGAATCCTTTCAATTTGAAGAGACAGAGATCAATTTTCCCCTGCTGTGATTAAGAATTTGGTTTCTGGGCAGGAGCGTTCTTGATTCTCTCCGGTAATAGCAACTGGATTTGAGGTGATAATATATTTTTATACTCTTATTCTATGAACCAAATATATTCTTCATCTTTACCATAAAAAATCTAGCAAATTTATTCTATTTTTATACTCTTATGTCAGTCATTGTAATCCTAGGAGAATAAAGCACTCTTGGACACTGTGATACTATTAATGCATACCCTCCCCAATCATTTTTAGGAGTTAAATATATAGAAGGTAATCTATACATTATTTTTCTCAAAACAACAAGAATGTGAGAGCAAATGAATATTCATTACTAGTTTTGGCACGTGTAGAAGCAGGGTACTCAGTTGAGCCCTTGGACGCATACTAGTGAAAGAAGATGTTTCCCACTTGTCATTTTTTTGCTTGAGTTGTGGTTGAAAGGTCAGGATCCCCAGCAGTGGTGGTCTATAACATCATTTTCTTGATAAATGCCTGGTGGCAGTTATAAAAATTGAATTATTTCAAGGAGTTCAGACAAATTTAAGCATAAAATGAGGAAACGTTTCCTAGAAATTGAGGATCTGAATCCTGACTTTCCCTGTATTATATTTATGTTCACAGTTTTTCGAAAACAAATGTATTGTGGCTGCAGTACTCGGTGGATATTCTTCTTACAAAGAAGTCATATGTAAGTATCTTATCTTGAAGCTGCTTTAACTGCTTAATTCTGTCCTATTATTTAATAACGTAGCAGTAGTTTTCAAATTTAGTTTATTGACGTTTGATTGCACTCTCTCTTCCTTGTCTTCGTCTAAAAATTGCAGAGAAAAACGACCCAAGATGATAGAAGTTTACGTAGTTTGAAGAAGAGTTTAAATAGTTATGATTCAGCAAAAGAAGCAATTGCAGACTCTTTTTTCAGTGACTTATTTGTCAACCATGAACCTTGAAAGAAACCATTCCAAATGCCACAAGAAGAGGCTTTGGTTTATTTAAGAACTTTACAAAGTCTTGGCAGAAACCAACTCGGCTCCTTCTTGGATCATGCAAGTGTTTTGTTCGATAAATTTAAGTTGGGGATCCTGACCTTTCAACCACTGCTGAAGCCTTGAAGTTGCTTGATAGGTGTGGTTCAAATATAATAGAGCTTGGTGTACCTTATTCTGATCCGCTAGCTGATGGTCCAGTTATTCAGGTTCACAATTTAGATCACTGATTTGATTTGATTTTGTTCTGATGTTCTCGCCTCGGTGGGCACTTGGTTTTTCTTCTTACTTTTTTCGTATTTACTCAGGCTGCTGCTACACGTTCACTAGCCAGGGGGACAAATTTTTTCAAAATTATTTCAATGCTGAAGGATGCAAGTCTCATAAGCATTCACCATTATCCTTTTCCTTGGCAGATAGCCGAATCATTTGTACAATTTATTTATTTTCCGTCTTCTCTGATTTTCACTTTATTTCTCTTGGAAATGATTTAGTGGGGTCGAGAGGGAGGACACAGAGGATACTACTAAAAAAATGTTTTGCTCATGTGTTGAATTCCTTTGTTGATCTGATATCATGTTTCTTGGCCTTTACAGGTTGTGCATCATTTATATTCTCCAATTGCATTATTGTCATATTACAATCCAATGCTTAAGCATGGTGTGGAAAATTTCATGATCACAGTCAAAAAAATTGGCTTACATGGTAGCGTCTGAGTTGTTTTTTTTATATTTCCCCCGCGTGAGGAGAGGGGTTAGCGGGGTGCTACGTGATATGTCTGAGTTGTTTTTTTATATTTTCCCTGCGTAAGGAGAGGGGTTAGCGGGGTGCTACATGATAATAGACCTTATATAACAATGCTTCTCACATGAATTTCCTCTCCTGTAGGACTTGTTGTTCTAGATGTTCGTCTGGAGTAGACTGAGACCATAAAAAGGGAAGCTGTTAAGGATAAGCATGAATTGGTAGGGTTCAAATTGAACTTCTATTTTACCGTTTGCTATTATTGAATGTTGAGTCCTTAATTTGTTAGTACCCTGCATAGACTCTCCAGTCCTCTTTCAAAAATGGCCATCATGTGGAAAAATGAGAGTGGATTCTGGACAATTAGCATACTTGTTTCCTAGTTATCTAATTTATTCTCTCTTTTTTTCAAGCGTTTAAAAAAAAAAAAAAAAACACTCCTCAAGAGGATCAATAGTCTCTTTTTTGTTTTTTTATTAAGGTATTGCTGACAACGCCAACGACTCCACTGCTCACATGAAAGCAATTGTTGAAGCTTCCAAAGGCTTTGTTTATCTTGTAAGATCTCCAATATTTTATCTTGTAAGTTCAACTTTCTTTGTCTAATAAAATAATTATGGAATTTACAATCATTCAATTATTTTATGTTGTTTATGCATATGGGATACAATAATTCTTTTTATTTAATAACTTATGAGGGTATTGTTATTGAGTTTAGGCATTCTTCAAGAGGAAATCTTTAGTTGAGTTGGAAGAAAACATTGATGATTGTGAAAAGTGTTTTTTTGATAGATGTTTCTCATAGGGATATTGACTTAGCATATTTGTTAAGTGGTACTCCCTCCATTCCTAAATATAAGACTCTTTAGGCAATTTGAGAAAATTAAGGAAGTTGTCATTTTTACCTAAACTTCCAATATTATCCAACCCTCCATCTCTTTCACTTATACATCATAAAGAAAAGAAAGGAATATGTAGAGGGTATAATTGGAATAAATTGTTGACAATTAATAAAAGATCCTTAAACGACAATTAATTTGGATACCTAGATATCTCCTAAATGACAATTAATAGGGAATGGAGGGAGTACAATTTATGATAAATTGGTATTCAAGATCCTTCAAAAGTTATTGATTGAAAGGATGATTGTGATAATTCTGCAGTTGAAAAATTATTTGAAAATAAATAGTCGGAAAAGTAAGAGGAAGATGAAAAAGGTCATAACCAAATTGTGGCAAATTTAGGCAATGAGATTGATTTGAAAATTTATAATTTGGACGAGAGTGATGAGAAGGGAAACAAACTAAACAGGTTTTTCGAGTCGAATAAAATTACTGAGGAGGGTTATTTGATAGACATTGGTTTGTTGCATGGTGTGTTCGACCAGGGAACGAGAATGAGCTTGGTGAAAATACTGAGATATCACAGCCATATTTGCATTCATTCTCTGATGGTAAATAAGGTGATGATGCTGCTAAAATTAATGGAAATATATGGAAGGATTCAAGAAGTGTGTATAGTTGGATTTAGTTGCTTTTAAAATCTTGAAGTAATTTGTCAACAGTATGGAAGTGAAGTTGAAATTTTATCTGATGGAAAAGTTTAATGTATTACAGATTTTGTTGGAGTCGAAAATTTCTTTTCAAAGAGTAAGACCGACATTTTGAATAGTTATTCTGAAGTAGTTTGATAATGAGGAGTTAGTAATGGAATAGTTTGCAAAGTACAAGATTTTACCGTCTCCTACTGTGAAGAAGAAAGTTAATTAAAAATCGGTTTTACACAAATTATTCACAGCAAAAAAAGTAGCAATGGAGATTTTGGCTCGTGGTGGAATTACACCAGATTTATTGCCGAGCTTGATATAAGGCAGGCAATGTTAGAATTATTAAATCGAGTTTATTATTTAGAAGAATATTTAGTTTTGGTCATTACTAGTTTTATTTTATTAGGTTTGCTTTAATAGTTTCCTAGTCAATTTAGATTTCCTAGATATCTTAGAGATTCTATCAGGGTTGTATTCCTATATAAATTGGAAGATTGTCTATGTATTTTGTGTGACTTGGAGTACTGGTCTGGAGTAGTTTTGAGTCATGTTATGATTATTGATCCTTATGAATTTGAGAGTTGATGTGTAAAATATTGTCAGTTTCTCTCTGTCGTGTTGTTAGATTGATCTTTTTGTTTGTACTCCTCCATCTACAAAATATTCATTCAATATATGTTCTCCCGTATTTAATATTTCTTCAAGAAGGTTTGGATTCTTCAAAGAAATATTTCATGTTTTGTTGTAAAAATTTATAACTTAGAAAGAGAACGAATGAGAGAGGAATTAATTTTTTCAAATGAGGAATATATGAGCTGCATTTAGAAATTTATCGAGTAGTAAACAAAAATCAAGTTTTATTTATTTTTTTTATTAAAGCCAACATAACATTTTTTTACTTCTGAAATATTTTAATTAGGAAATTAAGAAGCATATTGAGTTTAATGGAGGATGCCTTTGAGTTGTTGTGTTTCCACCAAGGAATTTTTGTGTGTGTATATATATATATATATATATAATTTTACTTGAATCACACGAAAGCTTCCTCAAAATATATTTTTTTGTTGTAAAATTTTCTATTTCTCATCTTTCATGGCCAGTCGTAGACCTCTACGAAGACCTTCCGCAACAATAAATTAGTCTTATTGCCGGTTATGAACACCCTGATTTCGATAAAAAAACTTGTTTCTCATTTTTAACATATAAGAATGAAAAATTATATTTTATTCATGCAAAATTGATTGTCTATTCTTTTATTAAAACAAAATAGACAATCAATTCTAAAACGGATGAATAACAACAATGATAAATGGCATATATTATGTCTTAAGCTAACAAATGTCAATTGTATTTGAAAAAAAAAAGAAGAGAAGATAATATTTCTAATATATAAAGAATTTTTGTTTTTCATTATTAGCCGCAAAATAAACTTCTAACCCAGAAACATTCTAAAGAAATTATAGTGATCAGTGAAAAATGATGAAGTTAAATTAATATTTCAAACTAATTGTGAATGTGTTTACCACATTTATTTAAACGTACTATTCAATTGAAACGATTAAGATTATTTTGTTACTTAAATGATTAAAGCACCCGATCAATTAAAGTTTGACGAAATACAATTATGTTAGTCGTGTATATTTATTTTTTTCCTCCTTTCAAAATTTTAATACAACTATAAGCTCTACGTGCAAATTTTCATCTAAAAAATACATTATAATATATATTATTTATTTATTTAAAAATATATTTTATAACTGCTTTCTCGAACTACGGAGGATTTTTTTTATCAAAAAAAACTAATACCATGCGACTTACTAACTATCTTATGTGAAATATAAATTTAACTTATCGATCTCCTTATTTTTAAAGTTCTCGTTTAAGTAGGAGAATTGCGTGCATAATATCTAAGATTTCATATTAAAATTTGCAATTTTGTTATTTAACATATACCTTATTATGTGAACGATTTAGTGTTTCATGGTTGTCTTAATTAACTTATAAGTTTGAATATTAACATTACCTCCAGATAGTAGTTTAAATAGAAGTCTCTCACGGATGCCATAACTATATAAGATAAGAGATTGGGGTCGTAGATACTTCATGTATTACATACATATACGTTTCTCATATGTATGTCGTAAGTAGATTGCTTGATGCATGAGAAATCCTCTTTACAATAGTTTTTTTAATCTAGTTTCAAAATCATTTTCCTTTTCTGATTAGAGTTTGTAATGATAATTTATGTATTATCTATAAAACCAATTGAGTTAATAGAAATTTTGATTACTAAACTATTTACGCTTTGCAAATTTTGTCACTCAACTATTTTTTTGGCTAAATATATCACCCTATCTAGTATTTACATTTGGCTAAAAAATAAATGTCACCATTTTTCGTGGTGGTTTCCAGCCCAGTTAAACATATGTCAAGCAAGTGACAGAAAATATAGGGGTAAAAAAGTACAATTGCTCTAAAATTACTCTAAACTCACTTAATTCGGGTTACAGATCGAATTTTGATCCACAATTAAGTTATGAGTTAAGAGGGAGTTAAGTAATTATAGATTGATTTTATTTTTATGCCTCTGTATTTTAGTAACATTTCGACACATGTCTAGCTTGGCCAGAAACCACCGCAAAAAGTAGTGGTGGTTTATTTTTTGCCAAACGCAAATACTATGGTGATATATTTATCCAAACAAATAGTTGATTGACAAAAAACGCAAAGCGTAAATAGTTTAATAACCAAAATAACTATTAAGTCAAAACATAATATGTATATTCTTTACATATAGTTTTATCAAAATGTTGCTGCACAAAAACAATTAATCATTCATATAACATTAAACATAAAAAAAGATTTTACATTCCTTATTCACACTGATTTTTTTGAATTTCATTCACAAGCCTTTAGATTACAAAAGATGTACATGAAATGAAAGAGAAGATTGCAAATATATTGTCCAACTGAAAAACAATGAAATTGTCAAATACTAAATAACTATAAATTACCTATTAAACAACTGTTTGCAACAAATTTAATATTCTGGTTAAAAATCATAATAAAAGGCTAACATACAAATTAGCAAATTGGTCAACATAAAGACAAAGAAACTCTATCAAAACATAAACTTATAATGACATACTTAAACTTGGGAAATAACACATAGAATAACATAACACAAAAATCAAGTATAAATAACATGAAAGAATCATAATAACATCCACACATGTATGGATTGCAGACAACAAAAATATATAACAAGTCTAGCAAATGAAGTCAATGGAAACAACTTGAAAGGAAACTAAAGACACGACACCTGGCATCCTTATTATATATACCGCTTATAAATGTCATAGAAGTCGGTTAAATAGATAAAGGACTTAAAATTAATTTTAGCATTGATAGAACATGAATAAAAAAGATAATATTGGGCTTTGTAAAGAAACAATTTCATATTTCTCTATTTTTCAAATAAAATCCGTTCAAATTTTATCGGTTTTACTTTTATTTCGGGAGATAAAATGAAAATGTACTAGTGGTAGTAGATGTCTTTCATTAAAAAAAATTGTTCTATTTATGTATTTTTTTTAATGAATCCCATAACAAAATATTGGAATGGTTGTATGTGTCTATGATCTACAAAATTCTCATATATAGAGATTGATTAAATTGATATATACTTGCATACAAAAAATAAACAGTTAAATGAATCAATTAGAATAGTCATAACTAGTTGAAAACATATATCTTAAAGAATTCATGATTATCAAATTACATGTCCAGATCTATAAATCCAAATACATACATATATAAATCTTATCAAATGAAAGGAGAGGACACACTAAAGCATAGATATCCCCTTGAAAATTTTATCAAGAACATTCTCAAAGAAAATTGAGCATTTCATGTGTGTTGGAATGCTGGTTGGGATAAGCGGCCATCTCTAAATAAATTTGGGAAATGCAAGTTAACTCCTAAGATTGTTGTTAGAATAAAACTCGTTATATATCATTAGACTTCATTTAAAGGAACATACATATAATAATAAAATGAATGTCGAGAGAAGCTTGATGCAATTCTGTTGAGTGTGTATTTTCCTTATAAAGCTAAAAGATTGTACATATATTATTTTTTCCATTAGTTTTGTTTGTCTTTATTATATTTCTCTTACTGTAACTATTTGATAACCATCTAAAGTATTAATTGGATACCACTTTTTTCTTATTTTGTATGTTATTTGTTTTACTTTGATGTGCATATAAATCCAAATGATGACTCGGAAATGAACCATCATTAAATATTATGGTCCAAAACACGATGATGATGTTTAAGTTCTACAACGGTTCCTAACTCACAATTACAATATTGATGGTAAGAAATTTAGATTCGTGATTTTCATATAACCGGGGTCTCTAGTATGTTTAAATTCAACAATGTATTTGTAAAATCATATTTAGTAGTCTAACAATAGTTTCTATTATATTTCAGGGTTTGTAAAAACAATAGATAATTATAAATTATTGTATTGCATTTGACAAATGATGGTCAATTAGAAATCTAGTAATGAATATAAACAGATATTTTAAATACAATTGTCTATTCGTCTTCACCGAAGAATTAAAATAATATAAGAAATATGTAACCTACTTGGGAATTTGATTTGACAAGAGACGTGATCACTTGTGTGGTCGTCAGGGTTAATCAATTAACTCGTACATTTTTTTTCCGAAAGCCACCTGTTATGGGGGGGAGGGGTCTGGCATGGACCCCTACCTGTTTATTAATATAGAAAAAATATGCAAGTATACATAGTGGGGGACTAAGCCAAAACGACCAGATAGGTGGAAACAAATCCACTTCTTACATAAGAGAGCAACCAATTGAAAAGATGGTCCATTTATAAGTATGAACCAGGTGTTACAAAAGATGCACTAAAGTATGAGATGCAAAAAAAATAAAACCTTGCCTTATATATGACAAAGTTATTACATCTTGCAACCTATTCTAGCAAGAACCAATATAAACTATAAAAAGCGAAGGTAAGGGGTTCCCAATCTATCAAGGTTGATAAGGCCCCTTACCTCAGCCGATAACTCACCAAAGTAAGTATAAAATGTAGATATCCTTGAGGCACAAGCAATGTTCTCCAGAGCATCAGCAACCCTGCTCACCTCCGTATAAACATGAAAAAATTGAAATAGATGAAATAACCTTGCGGAACAAAGCATCTGATTTCCAAGAAAAAAATTAAGCCCTTAGTCACCGCCTGAGCTAGGATCGCAGAGTCTGTCTGAATTAAAATAGATGAAATCCCCTTATTTGATACCAAATCTAGACCCGTGTGAAGAGCTTCCAGCTCAGCTCGCATACTTGTTAAATTCTCACCAAGATAAATGAGAAGGCAACCACAAAGGTTCCATCACATCCTCGAATCACACCACGAATCCCAACAGTCCTTGTATTCCCTTTTAAAGCACCATCTATATTAAGAATAACTCGTTCATTACCAACCCCATCCTTCCAACGAAGTACCAAAGTCCTCCTCAACATTGTAGGACCTAGGATATGGTTAATAGACACCCATTTGCATAAAATACCATTTGTGTATAGTCACGAAACTGAGCTATAATACTCGAATGAGAGGTTATCTTCGCCTCATAGACAAATCGACATCTCGCCTTCCATAATATAGAATGATGATGGGTAATGCTAACATATCACTTATCCGATGAAAACGTCTATTACCCAAAAACACCCCAGCTCTACCAGCCGCCTCCCTCCAAAGTTGAGCATTCGGAGATATGAGAGAGTCGTCTAATCGACCTACCAAATTGAAGTTTTCAAAACAAAAACTAGATTGCCCATTTCGAATCAAAACAACCATCAAAGATTCAACATCCTTCTTCACATATTGCATTCTTCGCCAAATATGCGAACAACCAGCATTAGCAACACTCTCCGTTACATGAGAAACATTCCCATAGTATTTCAGCTTCATAAAATCCGTCCACAAAGAATGACCAGTCCGAAACCGCCACAAAAATTTACAAGAGAATGCAACATAGAAAGTATGAACCGATTTTAAGTCAAGTCCATTACATTCTTCATCTCGAGCCAGCCGCTTCCAGGACATCCAATGTTTCCTCGATGCTCCATTCGAATCTCCCCAAAGAAAGCGAGCAAAGAGCCGCTCCACCCTGTCTAAAACCAGCCGAGGCACACAAGTAGATGTAAGAATATGTAAAGTTATTGAACTAAGTACATACCATATCAAAATCATTTGACCACGCATACTCAAAAGATTTCGCTGCCAACCTTCAATCCTTGATGCTATAGAATCAAGAAGACCTTAGAAGTATTGAACCTTCGCCCTTCCCGGGAAAAACGGGCACCCCAAATATGTCATTGTACATTCTCCTTCTATAAAACATGTTATACTTTGGATAACACCACGTTGGGCTGCATTGGTTCTCGATGAGGCATAAAAAGAACTCTTTCCCACATTTACCCTCTAGCCCGAAATGTCTTCATATTTCCGCAAAAAAACCAATAAGAGTCTTTAGACTCTTCTTCTGACCATTCCTGAAAAGAATAACGTCATCAGCGAAGGAAAGATGGGAAACCACTATAGGCTGCCTAGGAATATAATATGTCACAATAGTCCCCGAAGAACAAAGCTTATTCAATCTACGTGACAAATCTTTGGTGGCAATCACAAATAACAAAGGGGACATCGGATCCCCTTGCTTAACCCCTAGTTGCATTATAGTAACCATAAGAAGAACCATTAACCAGCAAAGAAAACCAATTAGAGCTCAAGATCTGGCAACCCAAGTTAACAAAATGTATACCAAATCCAAACCGAAATAAAACATCAAGCAAAAAAGAATGCGATACTTGATCAAAAGCTTTCATCATGTCAAGCTTTATGATCAAGTTTACGCCATGTACCTTCTGATTTATAGAGTGCACTAACTCCATAGCCAATAAAATGTTGTATGTGATCGAACGACCTTTAATAAAACCTGTATGATTAGAACATATAATATGAGGCAAGCTAGAAGCAAGGCGAGAGGCCATTACCCTAGAGATGATCTTATTGGCAAAGTTGCATAAGAAGATAGGTCGGTATTCGCCAAGGTGGGTGGGATTGAGAGTCTTAGGGATCAACACAATCAATGTACTAGCCATAGCTTTAGGAATAGGTAAACCAACCCAGAAATCACAAACCTCTTGCACAACATCCTTGCCCACTATATCCCAACAATCATGGAAGAAACCTCCTGAAAACCCATCTGGACCCGCAACACTATGCATTCCTAATGAGAAAACCGCATCCCAGATTTCATCACAGTTGGAAGAGCCGAGAGCTTTTTATTGGCGGCGGCATAAACAAGATGAGATATATCATTAAGAAGCCCATCATCAACGTTGGTCAGAGCCGAGACCGTATACATGTTTTGATAGAATGTCTCTACCTCAACACCAATATCACCATCTTTAGTCAACCAATTTCCTGCTTCATCTTGTAACTTTGAAGTTGTAATCTACATCGTTTATGTTTGCATAGTCTATGAAAGTACTTAGTGCTTGCCTCACCCTCTTGTATCCATTTAACTCTATATTTTTGTTTCCAGAAAGTCTTTTCAGCTTCAAGATATAATTGGTATTCCCGTTTCGCCTCATTCCAAAGTCCCAAATTTGTCTCCGTTGGGCTAGCATCATACATAGATTCGGCTAAGGTAATTTGTTGCTTCGTTTGCTTAACCCGACTTTGCACATTACCAAACCGTGTTATATTCCATTCTTTCATAGTTGTTTTCAGACGTTTCAGTTTTCTCATAAGAATCACCATCCCATTTCCATCTAGATGCCACCCCCAATATTCCGACACCGTATCTTTGAAAGTTGTATGTTTCGACCACATGTTCTGATAGCGGAAGGACAATTTCTTTGCTTGCCCCACACGACTAACAGTACAAAAAGAGGGCAATGATCATATGCAAATGCTCAACACTAGTAACTGCAAACAGGTCATTCCACCGAGTATTAATTAAAATCCTATCCAGACGTCTCAATAAAGGAGGTGAAGAACTTCTGCACTAGGTATAAGGACTGTCTGTAAAAAGAATATAAAAAAGTCCACTATCCCCCAAAGCTTCGGCAAAATTCGACATAGGTAGGGACGCTGGAATAGAGCCCAAACTTTCTAAAATATTCAACCCCACATTAAAATCATCCCCACCAACCAAGAGACATCATGTGGAGAAATGAAAGTACGTAGCTCATCCCACAATGCCCTTCGTTGCATATAAGAGCATTTAGCATAAACAAAGGAACAACCATAAACAAATAGGGCTGCTAACAAAGTTGTTACCAAAACAGTCATAACTTGATCAGAATTACCAACAACCGAAATATTCAAATCCCATTCCAAAACAACCATATCTTCCCCGAAACATTCCCCAGACCATAATCAAAACCCAATATTCACAATCAACTTTCTTATCTAGTACAGTACACCACCAAATGGTCTCCTCACTTTCAGGCAAATCCAATGTTCTTGCAGATTTTCTCAGCAGACCTCCAAAGACAAAGCCTCCAGACTCGGTTTCTACAATAATCCCCTGCATCGCCACACTTGAAGAGTTTGAGGACTACTCCACCAGAACTAAATTATCAGAATATTCTTCATCTTCGGCACAAATTATCAACTCCGGTTATGATTTCGTATCGGAAGATCATGGAAGTCCTTAATTAATATTTCAGTATGTAAATATTCATTTTATGTTTTTATTTTCGTCGTGTGAGATTATTTTTCATAAAAAAAAAAAAAATCGAAAAAACAAAAAACGTGGGACAAACTCAAAATTCAACATTTTCTCTTACCTAACCTATCTAGATTAGTAGTGGAAATAGCCTATTTAGGCTTACTATTAGTGAAAGTGAGATTTAGGTGGTAAATAGTCTAAAAGTCACTTTCTTTACATAGTTCTACTAAGTTTTAAGTCCGGATTTCACGTCCGCTTACGTGTCTAGTAATTTTCCTGTACATTATGTCTGTTTTAATTCCGGATTTCAAGTCCGGATACGTGTCAGGTACTGTTTATATTTTTGTTTCGAGTCCGGATTTCAAATCCGTCACGTGTTTTGTACTGTTTATATTTTCGTTTCGAGTCCGGATTTCAAGTCCGAGACGTGGCATGTAATTATTAGTTGTACTGTACATTAGTTTGTGTTTCGAGTCCGGATTTCAAATCCGCCTTTGTAATATTTTGCCTATAAAAAGGCTTGTAACCACTACGAAATCCTCAGAAGTTGATGAGAGGAAAAACTTATGAAATAAAGAGTTTGTTCCACAATTCTCTCTTGTTCTCTTCCTTTGCTTTTCATATGATCTTCAAAGCTTCTTCTTAGTTCCCCGTAGGAATTTTCAAGATGTCTTCTTAGTCTTCTTCTTGTTCTTTAGTAGCTTTCAAAGTAGTTCATGTTAAACTAGTGTCTTAATTCAAATATTATCCTCTTAGTTTAATGTTTTCCTTAACTACTAGTCTTATTGGGAGGAAGTGGGAGTTCGAAGGCATGGTTTTGTACTCTGTATGCCATCTGATGGTGAAGGGTTGACATATATGTATTCTCCAATTCTGGGCCGGTGATCTGGATATGGACACGGAACACAGTAGACAGCGCTGGATCGTCCAGGAGCATGGTAAAATTCGGGAACAGGGTCACAAAGATTGTCCTGGCATTGAGGGTCGTTTGCACTGTTTCGATCAACATACAAAGGCAAATCATCCAAATTTAACATAGGTTCCAAAATAGCAATCAAAGAAATCCTATTTTCAGATTTTATATGATAAATCCTGGCAACAGATTCAGTATTACCAATACCTCGAATATTCCAAATTGTAATATTCATAAATAAAACAATATAAGAGGATTAAATGTACCCGTTACTGGGTCAAACTTGTGGACTTACTTGCAAGTCTGGTGGACTTCCGAGATGCGACATAATGCTCTTGTTGCGGGTCCTTGGAGGCCTAACCTCTTAATCCACAACTTGTTCAATATTCTGTGCTATATCAATGCTAATTTCACCCCTAACGTCACTTTGTGGAGTGGCAGGTTCATCCATCTCAATATCCGGCATACGAATTCTAGTGGCAAAGGCAGTAAACACATCTCAAATTGCCCGTTGTCAATCATCCGAGAGGGTTGCCGTGCTTCCCACGCAAGCCGAACAAGCTTGGGGAACCAATTTTACAGGGGATGATGACCCTAAATTAATACCAAAATCATCCTTCCCTAATCCTTGGGCTGGTAGCTTAATGAGTTCCGATATTAAGAAGGCTGAACACCCCATCATCAGTAAATTGGTGCAAGGTGTTGATTGTCGACCCACCTTCCATTTCAGGTACCGAGGTCAATTGAACCGCAATCGTTGGGTTGGCTGGCCCGGTAGTATCCCCTCTATTTCTGCAGAAGCCTCAACAATATATAAACCCATCTCCTTCGGGTCTTCTCCAAAACATGAGTTTTCGGGTCCTCTGTTATCATTTCGTATCCCATTACTGGACTTTCAGGGGAAGTCATACCCGGTAACACAACAGCCAGGTCAGCACTCCCATCTGTATCAAGGTCCACAATCTGGTCATCTCCCATAATTGAAATCACCGAAGCATTCATACCCGGTAACACAATAACCAGGTCAGCAATGCCTCATGTTTCCACCACAGTCCCAATAGTTTTTCCGGATGGTATGCCGTCATCTTTTTCGGTGCCTGAACTCGAAGCCTTGTGCGACATAACCTGTTTCTCAATTAACGGCTGACGAATACATTGAAACACTGATACCCTCTTCCCTTTGTCAACAGCCTCCCCGCCCTTCACCTTATGAATAGTCACTGCGGTTCCGATTTTCCCGGAATCGCGCGACACATGCTTATCAGATTTAGGGGGATTGGTTTGGCCCTTTTTACACCGATCATTGTCATGTCCCAGTGACATACAAGAAGTACAATATGAAGGGAGGTCATCATAAGTTATCGATTGCCAAAAAACATTACCTGATTTAACATGTCGTATCCATATATGATTCGGCAATTCCTTTTGTAACTTAAGCTCGACACAAACGCGAGCAACATTGGGCCGTGAAATATTAGCTGTCAGATCATCTAAGGACAGCGTTGTTCTAACCGCCGAAGCTAAAGAAAAAAGCTTAGATTTATGGAAAAGATGTAAGGGAAAGCCCCAAAAACCTACGTTTATTAGATGACAATAAAATATAATACTTCGTATTTTTGAGTTAAAGAACACCTTAGAATTGACATGAAGTATTTTAATCATAATATATATCAATTTTTTTTTATTTTTTTAGAACTAACAACCCTAATTGTACGTTGCATGTACCTTTAAGTAGTAATATGGGTACATAAAATAAAACTACTCAAGTAACCAGTAATCGTCGTAAATACATAAAAAGCAAATCTACAACAGGTTTTACACACTAAGTTTCCCCTTTCAATTAAAAAATGCAATGATATTATTATATTACCTATAAAATAATAAACATTTATTTTACGTATATTTTTATGCAAAAGTTAATGCATATAATTATGGCCCTTACATGAATCATTGCTTTCTTGGATTTCATTCACGAGTCCTTAAATTTCAAACGATGTACATGAGTGAAAGAACTCAAACATTCTATCCAACTGAAAAATGAAAAAGACATATATTTAACAATTATTTACATGTTAAATTACTTTTTCGCAACATATATATTTAATCAACGTATAGTTGAAAATTATAATAAAAGCTAGAATACAAATTAACAAACTAATTAACATATGTGAAAAAAAACTCTATCCAAAAGCAGGGGAGGATGCAAGACTCAATGTTGGGTTTTATTTAATTTTTTTAAGTTGTTAGTGTTCGACTACCATTCAATGTTTTTTTTCTTTTTACGTTATCAAGGTTCGAATAAAAAACTCTTGATTCAAGACACAAGAACTCGAATTTTAATATATTAGTCTATTACTGAAATGACAAAATTCACTAATTGATAGTCTTGTTTTAGATTAAAGCTAAAAAAATATAATTTTTTTTATAAAAGAATATATATTATACTAATAGCTTTTACCTTTGTTGATAAACATGTTTACTTCTAATTTTGGGGGTCAATATTAAATAACAACACAACTTCTCTTCTCAACATAATGAAGGATTATACAATGTATATACTTAAACAAAAAATTTGGAAAAACAATAATGGGATGGGCCAATATAATATAACACCACAATTTCGTCCTCAAACGTAAAAACATTTTATAAGATATATAACAACATTTTTCAGAAAAACTAAAAACGAAATGCAGGAGGGGGAGGGGGCAAGGTCCTCTAAAATGCACGTAGGTCCGCCCATGTCCAAGAGTCTTTCAAATTTAACATTAGTCTATTATGGCATTTAAGGTTAGAAAATAATACAAAGAATAAATACACACAAAAACCAAGTCAAAATAACACAAAAGAATCATAATACTATCTCTACACCTATAGTTTGTTGACAACAAAAACATATAACAATTCGAGCAAATTAAGTAAATGACAATAACTTGAAAATCAACCAAATTAAGTCTAGCAAGGCCTTCCAGGATGCACCTAGGTCCGCCTATGTCCAAAAGTCTTTAAAAATTCCACATTAGCCTATTATGGCATTTATGGTTAGAAAATAATTCAAAGAATAAACAAACACAAAAATCAAGTCATAATAACATGAAAGAATCATAATAATATTCATACACCTATAGATTTCAATCAACAAACACATATAACAAGTCTAGCAAATAAAGTCAATAACAATAACTTGAAAATAAAACAAAAAACACAACTGGCTCAATATATGATATTCTTATTACATACACCGTTTAAAACTGTCTTAAACATCAGTGTGTGTATGCATATATACATATATGTATGTATGTAATGGATAGAGGACTTAAAATTAATACTAGCATGGTTAATAGCTAATCAAATAACTAGTTACGTTTAAGACATCCTAAACTAAAATCGCCATTGGTTGTAATAATTAAACCTATGGAGTATCATGCTTCGAACAAACTTAAAGGTCTTATAATTTATGGTATCAAGATCAATCTTAATGGGGAATGGTCTTATAATTTTTGGTATCAAGATCAATCTTAATGGGGAATGCAACAAAACCACACAATGGAGGATTAATTATTACAGGGAATTGATTACCATCTTCTTATTGTTTAGCCTGACGATCCTGCTGATGATTAGAATGATAGCCGCTATCAATACTTAATTCAAAGGAAAGCTCGAGAATATAAGTAGAAGTAGAAGAACTGCTATAGAAACGTGGTGCTTCAGCCTTGTAGACCGAGTTTACCTCCCATGAGGATTTAACCCTAATCCCATGTTCCGAGGTATTGGTGATGATGTTCCATCAAGAAAACATGTTCAACCAAATATGTGGTTGCGTGAACTAAGACCAACTTTATATAGTAGATGAGTAGGAACATTGTGAGGCCTTTTAACAAAATACAAAGGAAAAACTATTGACTAACACGGAAGTATGCCATCCCTTGGCGATCCAAATTGCATAGTCCTCGAGCTTCCATTAGAAGAGAATCAAAGCGTGGATAGACTTCATTGCCCTTAGTGTAACTATTCTGAAATCTTGAAAATAAGGAATAGTAGCATCAAGAACATGACCAATGGTGGTAGAGGCCACAAGAATCCGAGCTCAGCTTGACAATACACTCCAAGCAATCATTCTCAAGAGTGAATGAGAGCAAACCCAAACCCTTAAATACCCGAATCCCTTCATAAGCTGCAAGGGTTACTAATTCTAGAAGTCGAGTCACACCAAGAAAGGAGAATCTGCCCCCAAATGATCGTGAACAAGACCCTCCCACATGCAACACTCTCTTTCGTTCCATGAACCATCAATGTTAGCATTCAATCCTTTAAGGGAAAGATAAATCCAATGTTCTCATAAAAATGTAGGATTAGAAGTTCAAGATGTTGACCACTGAATTGTTTAGAACTCATCCACCATGGAAAAAGGCTAACTTTAGATCAAAGATGGCTGGAGCGAAGTTTACCCAAACACAAAGCGACAACGCGCCTTCCACATATGCGAAACTATGGAATCAAATTTGGATAAATTAAGAACATATTCAAACTCCATAACATACTGAATAATGTATTTAAAGAACATTGAAGCGAAAGCCATTTATTACCCTATGGATGAAGCTGCCAAGTTGAATCAGAGGCAAAAAAATACAATAGACACTGGGAGAATCTAAGAGTGACATCAATTCTCTTCACCATCGTAACTAGGCCTGCAAACGGGTCGGGTTTTAATCCGTATTCGACTCGAATCCGAATTATTTTTTAGGATTTGGTAAGAACTCCAGACCCATATACCCGCATCCGCATCCGACTCCGAATCCGAATCCGAATCCGAATCCGTATAAGAGTAATAACTTTGTACTTTCTAAGTTAGTTTGGTTTGATATACTAGTTCTAATTGCATTTGATTCATGTTATTATTTGTTCATATGAATTTATGTACTGGGTTGCAGATGTGAAGCACGAAAATGGGAGGAAAGATGGCTCTGATTTCACCATGAAAAGAGGAGGAAAGATGAAGAAGATGAAGGATGTGAGGGAAAGGGGAATTGGGAGAATAAGACAAAGTTGGAAATTTTTACCTTTCTCTACGACGACATGTGCTTGTCACGCGACGTTTTTGACCATAAAGTTAGTCTGAATCATTAATTTGACACGATTAGCAGTCTAGTAAATAGTTTGTGCTAAAAAAGCTCTATTTTATTGTTTAAGTTATTTATAGAAAAGCATAAATAGTAGATGTACATTTATAGCGCTTTTCTCTTTTTATAAAAGTATATCTATTACTTTTTTCCCTATGTTGATAAACACGTTTACATCTAATTTTGGGGGTCAAAATTATATAACATCACAACTTCTTTTCTCAACATACTGAAAGAATCATAATACTATCCATACACATATAGATTGCAGACAACAAAAACATATAACAAGTCTAGAAAATTAAGTAAATAACAGTAACTTGAAAATCAACCAAATCAAGTCTCGCAAGGCCCTCCAAGATGCACGTAGGTCCGCCTATGTCAGAGAGTCTTTCAAATTCAACATTAGCCTATTATGGCATTTAAGGTTAGAAAATAATGCAAAGAATAATAAACACAAAAATCAAGTCAAAATAACATGAAAGAATCATAATAATATCCATACACATATAGATTGCAGACAACAAAAACATATAACAAGTCTAGAAAATTAAGTCAATGAAAATAACTTGAAAATCAACCAAAGACACAACTGATTGAATATCTCATATCCTTATTACATTCATTGTTTAAAATTGTCTTAACATCGGTGTGTGTGTATATATATATATATATATATATATATATATATATATGACTTTAAATTAACACTAGCATTGTTAAAATAGCTAATCAAATGACTAGTCTAGTTTAAGACAACCCAAACTAAAATCACTATTGGCTTTACTAATTAAACCTATGGAGCATCATGCTTCAAACAAACTAAGAGCTCTCATAATTTGAGGTGTCAAGATCAATCCCAATGGGGAATGCAGATGAGCAATACAATGGTGGAGTCATTGCTATGGGGGAATGATTACCATCTTCTGAATGGTTAGCCTAATGACCCTGATGTTGATTAGAACGATAGCAACCACCAATACTTAATTCAAGGGAAATATCTGGAATATGAGTAGAAGTAGATGAACCGCGATAGAAACGCATTGCTTCAGCTCTATTGACCGAGTTCATTTCCTATGAGGGATTTAGCCTTAACCCCATGTTCTGAGGTATTGGAGACGATGTTTCACCAAGCGAATTTTGAGGGTTATAAATTTGGTCGTATGTAGGCAGACTTGACATGCCACCAATAGAAGTTCCAGCACCGACATATCCACCATGTGTAAAACTAGGACTAAAAATCATTAGAAGTTTGATTCAATAATTAGTTTTGAATATGTAATATTGGAAATTTAATTTTAAATTTTCTTAAACATACCCATTTAGGAATTCTCTGTAGTTATCCATGGGATGATTAAAACTGCCAACTTCATGAAAATTTAATGAATTACCAATAGTCTGCCCTTGTTGTTCAAGTCCAACATAGGTATGCTGATGAAAGTGAACAAAAGGTCTGGAGCTATTGTTGCTACCATAATCACCTGCATAAATAGTGTAATGAATGAAAACTTAACTTGTTGAAGTATATATATATATATATATATATATATATATATATATATATATATATATATATATCGATTAAAACATAGAAGTACAAGGTAGTTTATAGGAACTTACTTAAAAATGGCATTCCAGGTGCACTGTCAAATATAAGAAATGAATTATGTTAGAGAAACCAGATCGACTTAGTTGGTTTTTCCTGATTGTTGAAGCTTATAGAAAACAAATCTCGAAAGATAACTATTATTCTTACCTTCTAAAAGAGAATGGTCCAAGTACTATTTCAGGAGTAGTTAAAGCCGCAAGCATAGTGTTATAACGCTGAAATATATGGCAAACAACATAATAAGAAAACATAGTAGCACTTTTTAGTAAAATATTTAAGAATATATAATTCGTATTTAAAGTGTCCCTTAAACGATTACTTCTTGATACTCCAAAAACATATCATCTTCATCACTGGAGTCATCATGCTCTACTGGTGGAGTTTGTGGAGGTCCTCTCATTGAGTACTTCCACTCACTATCCTCAACTTTTCTACAGTTAGGACATATCATTAATCCTTTGATGTTGAACTCTTGTCCAATGTAAGTTACAACCAAAAAGTCAAAAATAGGTTAGAAACTTCGTGTTGTTATAAGACAATTAATGTCATTGCATATTTTGTTATTGAAATTTCAAGATTTCATGCCAATTGCAAAAGCGACGTGTTCATTACTTGGAAGAAATATTAAAAAATAAATCAAATAAAGACTAATGGGTCTCATAAAAAAACCATTTCACGCTTCTCATTTTCTTATATAAGATTTCTTCAACTTTTACCTTTTTTATTTGTTTATTTTGGAAATCAAACAAAAGGTGTTATGGGATGTCTTTCAAGATTTTCTTTTCTTTAGTTTTTTTTAAATTTTTTTTAATTTTATTGAAACCGTAAAAATATCAGATTGGTTGTACCATCTATACAAAATTTGTATACCTATATATAGATGTAGATTAGTTAATTGATATATACATACATAAAAAATAAATAGTTAAGTTAACCAATTTGAATGGTCATAACTAGTTGGAACAAAACATTCTCGTCAAGAACTTAATATTACGAAATTAAATGTCTAGATGTACAAATTTGAAGAGATTAGAAAAAAAAATCTTACCCAAATGAAACAAATGACCACATTGGAGCATAGATACCCCCTTGGAATTTTCATCAAGAATGTTCTCAAGGCAAATTGTGCAAATCACGTCTGATGGAATGCTGTATAGGAATTGTGCTTGGGCTGATTTGGAGAAGGCCATCTCTGAGAATACTTCAGGGAAATTCAAAATGACTTCTAAGATTTTTGTAAGAAGAAAACTAGTTTATGTATCACTGCACTTTGGCACTAAATATAAATTGTTTTGATACTGAGTTTTATTAAAAAAAAAAAAAAAAAGATTTTGGACAACAATCACCAAAATAAAATAGTTTTTGAATCTGTAGAGCCAATTTGCCTAACTATTTTGTTTAACGATTTAATACTAAATTTTTTTTTTTGTAAAAAATATGTTAAAATGTCTTAAATATCTTTGAAATGTATCTCAATGCCTTACTCGTGATGGGGTTGATGAGGCTTTAATAGAAAATTGTACGAAAATTCTTTAATGACAGGTTTTTTTTTTTGAAGCCCGATTGGGTGTTGCCCCATATAGGGGAGAGAGAACTGCTTTAGACGAGTAGAAAATAGCCTTAGAAAAAAAAATTTATAGTTTGTCGCACGCAAGCGGAGGTTACCGAGCCCACGACAGGTCGTGGACAGGGGCCTGTCCCCTGGGCTAGAACACCTTTGATCTTAAATGGCCGGTTAAAAATACATTTTGAACCCTAAAAGTTGAAATTAAATATATTGGAAATACGTTTTGCCAACGGCCTACCTTTTTGAAGAGGAGATGAGACAGGACAGGATGAATTGAAACTCTTGATGAATGATTCTATTTCACGATTTTTCCTTCCAAAAAAGGACTAAAATTCATGGGGGACCAGGTTTTTTGAAAACCCTCCACTGTTTCACTCCTTCACAGGAAAAGGCAATGGCCAAGAGAAACAAGGATGGATTCCATTGCCAAAAGAAGCTTCCAGGGACCATTGCTATTGGATCAATTATTAACTCTCTATTTGGTAATGCCTCCATTATTAAACCTGGAATTTCTCTTCCATCAAATTTTCTCTCAAAATCGGCATCTGGTATGTTCTTTTCCTCATTTACTTCACTTTTCTGGTTCGATTTCCATCCTTGTTTGTGTTTCTGAAATGTAATTTTAGTTGTAATTTCGCATCTGGGTCTCAATTGTTTTTGCAGAATTCTAGATCTTGATTGTGGGTTTTTTGCCGGATCATCATATTTTGAACCGAAATTGTTGCTCAAAGATGGACAGGAGAGGGAAGAAAGAGAGAGGGCTCTTCAAAACTTTTATCTCTAGCAGAAGTGGGGAGAAATTGGTAAGAACTGCTTAAGACTATGTTCATCTTAATTCTAATTACTTTTGAACCATTTGTTGTTCTATGTTCAGCTTTATTTATTTATTTATTTTATTGCTGAGGTTTCGCTTAAAAGTCTCTCTTTACAGACACATATATAATATACAAATTGAATGCTCTGGAAACTCTATGCAATAAATGTTATCACCGCTGACTGTGTATTTTCCTTATAAACAAAATTGATTATTACATATATTGTTTTTTCATTGGTTTTTTCTTCAATATCTTTCTGGTATTTAAACTTAAGCATTAAATAACATGCCTCTTATTTTTTTGGTATACGATTTTCTTTTTATTTTGTTGTACATATACATCCAAATGATGACCTATGAATTAATTCTAATTAAATACAGTGGGACAAAAAATGATGAATAGGTTCAAGTTCTACAATGGTTCTCAACTTCTAATTACAATGTGAATGGTAAGAATTTAGATCCATGGTGTTCATATAAAAGTGGTACATGGTATATTTAATTTCTATAATGAATTTACAAAACCACTTCAGTAGTCCAACAACAGTTTCTATTATATTTGATGAAGTATAGAAATAACAGATAACTAGAAATTATTGTAATGCATTTGACAAGGTATTGTTAGCTAGAATTTTAGTATGTATAAAGACAAACAAAATTCATATTATAATAATAATTGTAAAACATATATTCCGAATAAATATATCTATTGGTCTTAAAGAAGGACAAAATATCCTCGAAGATACAATGAAGTCCTGTGTTTGACGGAATTTTGCACTAACAAAATCAAACCCAGAGTATCTACCGATTTCTACAAACATATGTAAGACGTATGGGGAGAGTACTAGGACAGCTTAGAGGTATGAACTTTTCAAGACTATGTATTGTTCTCAAAATCTAATTTTCTTTGATCTTGCATTCATTTTATAGATAGGTTTGTATCTCTGGTTTAGGGACACGACCTTCATGGTAATCCTTAATGGTGTCTTTACGTGAACAATCATGAATATTATGTACATTCTTTTTTATTCACCATGAGTTACTTAGCTAGGTTTCGAAAATATTTAAATAGGTAAAACTTGTAGGAGAATTGGATTTAAAAATTTAAAATGAATTGTAATTAAAGTGTCTTGAGGACATTTTTGAGCCAATTTTGTTGTGTGTTACAGTGCTCGGTGTTGAATATTATTGAGATTATCACGTAGTGGGTTATGCAAGTTTCACGATGATATATTTCACGAAAGTTGGATTGTATATAAGTATAAATGTGAGGTTAATTTTGAAAATTTAGATTTGAGATGGTGCATAAGTACACTCGAGGTTTCTATTTGGATTGTCTTTTGGTTTAAAAAAACCTTGTCTCAAAAATAAAAAAATGAATTGTTTGTGGGAAGAGATATGTAGCCCAAAGTAAAAAATCTCTATTGGAAAATGCCCTAAAATAATACTCAAATGCACATGTATGGTAACAATGGTTGTTAGCCAAGAAATTCATAACTTTATTCACCTTTACATATTCATGGCGGGTATGGAACAAGGGATTCAACATATGCACTTTGGAGGAGTAAAATTTATTTTATGTGGGGCAACATTTAATTTGTTAGAGATGTGAAATATGTTTTACACTATGAAATATGAAATTTTAAAAATGTTCGAGGTGATCGCAACTCCATTCCCCTTAATTCGCTACCATGTGTATGGAATGTTTTTTTTACTATGAACAGCCGTGTCTATCCTCCAAAGACACGAGACTTTCTAGTTAGAACACTAGCAAACAAATTTAAATCATTTTGTATTTCAAAATATATAAAAATTAAAGCGTGATAGGTGTCGAGTCGGTTATGGGGGGTAGGGGTTATTCATTCTACCCTCGTGAAATACTTCTCAGTTGTTTATAAGTCAATTCTACAGTTGATGAACATATCAATACACAAATTTCGAAAGATTGAACCGTTATTAATAGCCTGATATAGAGAAGTGTTAGAATTAGTTAATAAAACTTATTATTTCGGAGAATATTTAGCTTTTGTAATTACTAGTTTTTTTTTTTTTTTTTAAATAGGTTTGTTTTAGGAGTTTCCAAGTCAATTAAAATTTCCTACATATCTTTGAAATTCTATTAGGGTTTGATTCCTATATACATAAGAAGCTTGTCTATGTATTTTGTGTGACTTGGAGTGTGGTCTTGAGTAAATTTGAGTCATGTTAGGATTATTTATCTTTATAGATTTGAGAGTTGATGCATAAAATATTGTCCACTCTTCTCCGTAGTCTTGTTAGATTGATCAGTTTTTTTGTACTCCTCCATCCACCAAATATTCATTTAATATATGTTCTCTCATATTTAATATTTCTTCAAAGTGGTATCATAGTTAGTTTTCTTTGTTCAAGATGGATGAACGTTTTTTATCCGTGTGAAGTTTTTGTCTTTGATGTTAAAAATAATTTTGATATGTGGCGACAATTCCGCAAAATTATTTTGAAAATCTTCAAGTTTGAAATATTATAAAAGAAGGTTTTGAAAAACCTCCTTCTAACAACCAATTGATTGATGAAGAGGAGAAGAAGGGGCGAGAAGTTGCCTTTGTAAGTTACTGCTTCTGTACCATGGTAACATTAGATGATGCAAGAGAATTTATGGATGTCAATTCCGCAATTGAGATTTGGAGTAATTTGATAGCTTCTTATGGAGGTAAGATTTCTCAAAATTTTGTTGGAAAAGAAAAAAAATGAAAAAAATGAAATTTTTGAATGTGAAATTGTTGATGAGAAAATTATTGTTGAGAAAAAAAATTAAAGATGAAGTTAATCTTTTCATTTGGAGTTTTCAGATTTGATATGTAGTTCTTTAGCTGAGTTGGAAGAAAAAATTGATGATTGTGAAAAGCGTTTTTGATAGATGTTTCTCAAGGTGGTATTGACCTAGCTTATTTTTTTTATTTTTTTTATTTTTTTTTTTTTATAGAGAAAGTGGTATTTTATTGAGAAAAGGCCGAGGCAAAAGAATACATCAAGCATATGACCATCTCCTGGAGAAATGTTCTCAAGAGAAGGATACAAATTGAGAGAAAGCAAAAGTCTAAGGGGCTCCCTGTAGTGCATCGCCAATGTGGCAGATGTATGGGTAACCATACTTATCTAATCTACATTGACCTTGTATATCTATAGGAACATTCATGAAATCTCGATAAACACAACTCGTACGTGTATCACATGCAGTATTAGCAAGACTGTCCGCCACCTTATTCGCCTCTCTATAAACATGTATCACCGTATTATCCTTTGGTAACCTTAGAACTATTTGAAATAACTCATCCAACCTCCATGCATTTATATTTCTCCTCTGAAGTGCATCACATAACATTATTGAATATGTCTGAACAATTATGTGAGACTAGCCAAGAGATTCGGCTAATTGAAGCCTCGTCGCCAATGCCTCTATTTCCGCTTTTCTATTGCTACGGTTGTCCCCCAAAAATTTATGAAAAACAACAATAAAATCACCTGAAAGACTTCGCAAAATGCCCCCGCACTCAAGATAGGCCCAGGTTACCCCGAGAGGCACCATCCGTGTTGAGGACTGCCTCGGCTCCCACTGGATGCAGCTGCAACCATTTAACCACCTTTATCTTTGTCCTCGCTGTCCAAAGAGGCTGCCAAGTCCTTGCATAATGAGCATAGAGTTTCGCTGCCAAAAGAATAGACCGAATATATAGCTCCAGTTCCCCCAACAAACCCGTTCTATTAGCCTTTAAACCCTCATACACAAATCTACATATTGCTCGCCACAATATCCAACAAACTCCGGAGAAGACTATAACATGAATAGCAAACCATTTCCTCCTCCCTTTCCACCATAACAGTTTCAATAAAGATATATGAGAATCAACATTCAACGAGCTCCAATCAATCCCCACATTCCCACACATCTTCCTCCACAATAATTTAGCAAATCGATAATCAAGAAATATATGTAAAAAACTATCCACCCCATTACCATAATAAAACTAAGACGCTAAAGAAATTCCCCAAGCTTGCCTTACCTCATCCAAGGCGAGAAAGCGATTGAATAATCGCCACATGAAGATCCTTAGGGACATCAGGTTATGCGGTGACCAAATGATCCGACGACTTCCTTGGGTAACTCTGGGCGATTGCAATTGTTGGAGAACTGTTGAGATAGAGAACCTGCAACTTTGATCCGCCTACCAAATCCATTTATCCGAGCCACTAGTTAACCGTACCCGAGGTAGCATTTGCTTCGGGTGGTAGAGTTAACACTTCATTTATGTCATCTTTCCATCCGTCTGTTCCTAAGGAACTGCCGAACGGGGATTCCACCATCCAATGGCCCCGCTGCGGTCAAAGCAAGTGCGCCCGAATCACAGCGTGCCTTATGCCAGAAAGAAGAAATTCCATTCCTGATTAGAAGACCGATTTGCGGCTTAGCATTGTCCCTAACTCTCATCCTTCTCCGCCGTACCATTGAACTTTGAATTGCTTGGACCACCAAAGAAGGATGAGTTGCCTTACAATATTTGTCCATCAAAAAGTCTCTCCACAAAGAGGGCGTCGTCCTGAATCTCCACCATAATTTGAAAGAAAATGCTTGTTGTAGATTTCGCAATGAGTGTAGTCCAAGCCCATTTTGACCTTCTTCACAACACATACACTTCCATGACATCCAATGCCGCTTATTTCCATGAATGGATTGACCCCATAAGAAGTTTGCTAGAATTTTCTCTATGTCAGTTAAAACTTTCTTTGGTGGGTTTGTTGATGCTAGAATATAGAGAGTAATCCAAAGTAAGACACGGAGAACTAATATCAATATTCCCCCGAAGCTTAAGAGTTTCTGTTGCCAACCCTCAACTCTGGATGTAATATTTTCCATGATTGATGTGAGATAAGCGACCTTTGCCCTCCCTACAAAAAGAGGACAGCCAAGATATGTAAACGGAAAACACCCTTGTGAGAAACCTGTGACATCCTCTATCATCTGTGCATTACTCGGCGTAGTTCAACTCGATACATAAAAGGAGCTTTTGCCGGAGTTTATCTTCTGACCCGAAATATCTTCATATTCCCGAATGAAGTCCATCAACCTTTGCAATCCTCTTTTAGCACCATTTATAAATATCATCATATCTTCTGCATATGCTAAATAAGAGACAACCAAACTCGAGTGAGATACTACACACGGTTTTATTGATCTGATACCCATTACATAATTGATTCCTCTAGAAAAGTTTTCTGCTGCTAGAATAAATAAAAGGGGGGATATTAGGTCTCCTTGTTGATCCACCTTCAAGATCTAAAGAAACCAAAAGGATAGCCATTTATAAGAAGGGAGAACCAATTATTCTGAAGAAGATTGCGTACCATGTGTAGGAAGTGGGGGCAAAAACTGAATTTTCTCAAAACTGCTTCTAGGAATGATTGTGAGACCCAGTGAAATGCTTTCATCATATCAAGTTTTAGTATCATATTTCCTAATCTTACTTTTTTATTCAAAGAACCCATCATTTTCGTTGCAAGTAGAATGTTGTCTGTGATGACTCTGCCACTCACAAAACCAGATTGATTACTGTTGATTAAAGAATTAAGAAGCCCAGATAATCGATTCGATAATACCTTGGAAATAATTTTTCTTGAGAAAGAACATAATGAAATCGGTCTGAAGTTGCCAAAATGTGTTGGATTATCTACCTTTGGAATAAGTACCAAGAAAGCAGTTGCCATGGCTTTGGGCATTGGAAGTCCCGCCCAAAAAACACAAACAGCACCAGTCACATCATCCCCTACAATATCCCAACATGCTTGGAAGAAGCAGCATGTATATCCATCTGGGCCAGCTGCACTGGTTGGATCCAACCCATAGACTTCTATCTTGACCTCGGCCTTGGTCGGAAGTCTATCCAATGCCTTGTTGTCTGCATCCGTGACCAGGGTTGGGACATATTGTAAAAGAGGTTCCTCTGATAGTGGTTGATGATCCTGACCGAGAAGGCCCTCAAAGAATGAGAAACCCTCCGAGCCAATCGCAGCAGCCGTGGTAAGGACATCTCCACTAGCCGATGTAATTTGTGCAATGTGCATCCGTCTTTGCTTGTTACTATAAAAAAATGAAAATAATGTGTGTTAGCTTCGCCCTCCTTTATCTATTTGATTTAGAATTTCTGGCACCAAAACGTTTCCTCATGGTAAAGAGAAATTGCATGAAGGTCTTTAGCCTCCACCAAAGAGCACTATAGTTATCTTGACTTGGATCCGCATCATAAATTGTTTCCAACTAGATAGTCTCTCCATGGCAAGCTTTAAATTATTGTTCACATTGCCAAAGATATCCCGATTCCAAGTGCTCAAGACCTCCTTCAATCTTCTTAACTTCCCTTGTAGCTTATACATTCCTGAGTTCTCCATCTCCTCTGTCCAACTCAATTTGACAGTCTCCATAAATATCTTGTGCTTGACCCCCACATATCTTGAAAGCGAAAAACCGAGCCCCCAATCCATTGATAGCCTAGTAGTAACAAGGAGAGGGAAGTGATCTAAAACTATTCTTGGAAGATGTGTCACATGAGTGTGCTGAAAGGAAGAATTCCATGCTGTATTGACAAACACCCTATCTAGCCGTCTATGTAGGGGTGGGTCCCCGCTCGAATCCAAGTATATAATCCACCCAAAAACAGTACCTCGAGCAATCCACAGTCATTTATTGTCTCGGCAAATTCACTGATTGGGAGCATTGTTGGGACTGACACCTAACTTTCTGACAAACGCAATACCACATTGAAATCAACTCCAATAAGCCATGGCTGCTCAAATAAATAGTCTCGTTTAAGACATCCTAAACTAAAATCGCCATTGGCTTTAATACTTAAACCTATGGAGTATCATGCTTCGAAAAAGCTAAAAGCTCTAATCATTTGAGGTATCAAGATCAATCTTAATGGGAAATGCAACAGAGCCATACAATGGAGGAGTAATTATTATGGGGAATTGATTACCATCTTCTGAATGTTTAGCCTGACGATCTTTCTCATGATTAGATCGGTTGCAGCCATCAATACTTAATTCAAAGGAAAGCTTGGGAATATCAGTAGAAGTAGAATAACGGTCGTATAAATGTGGTGCTTCAGCCTTGTTGACAGAGTTTATCTCCCGTGAGGATTTAACCCCAAACCCATGTTCCGAGGTATTGGCGATGATGTTCCACCAAGCAAAGTTTGAGGGTATTAAATTTGGTCTGATCTAGGTAGATTTGACATGTCAAAAGTAGAAGTTCCAACACCAACACATTCACCATGAGTAAAGCTAGGACTAAAAATTGACAAAAAAAAAAAAGAAAAGAATTCTTCTTTTTGCATCCTAAATGAAATAATTAGACTATAATCAATAATATTTTAATAGATATATTAATTCCTAAGGCACCAAATCCCAATAAAATTTGTTTTCATATCAATATCAAACACTCCCAACCCCAGACTCATATGCTCGCTAGGTATCCCTAAGCTGCGGCTTCTTCATGGCTGCTCCCATGGAAGCACCGCCCCCTCCGAGCGGTGTCTGGCCCAAGAAATCGTTCGCTGATCTAGTATCCACCTTGTCACGACCCGTAACCAGGGTCGATGACATGGCAGTGTCTCATTGGTTGATGAAACAACAAAGCCGACAAACAGAGTTACTAAAAGGAAATTCATTTATGATATAATCTAAAAACGAGAGTTAAGCAGCGGAATCAAATTACTATGCGTGAAATACAAAGTATTACAAAGGAAAAAGGTTCAACAATGTTATAAATGAAATAGTTCTACGAATAAACGAATAAAAGAACTAAAGCCGGTTATGGATCACTCTTCCTTTTCCCCTTCCCAAGCTCTATCATCATCATCATCATCACCTGTACAATAAGCGGATGGGCTGAGCTCCGGTGCTCAGTAGGAACTAAATATTCACAATTAATAAACACAAGCAGGCACATAACACATTCCCAAAATACAAGTTGAGACAACAAGTAAGCTAAGTAGTCACATTTTTCGCATCTAAACGCTTTCACAATCGAATGTATGCAAAGCACCACGCTTTACCAACACAATACACTCAATCACAACATCGTTTAGACACTAGGAACATCACTACCGCTATGACACTAAATCCCGCAATTTGAGCTCAATCGTCTATTCACTTATTAATCAACAATGACTGTAACGGTCCCAGTTATAGTCCAAACTAGGACGGCCCAAGATGTTTCAACACGTGGGTTCAGTATGACCCCTGAACTAAGGGTCCAAGGTTTAAGGATCCATTCTATGTATTGCATCATCATCCCCCATCAGGGACTCCACAAAACCGTTACATTCCCAATGATCTCCTCATCGGGTTAAGGCCTGGATGTTTCACTGTTCACTTAGACCACAATGATCTTTTTATATGACTCGATATTTGAATGAATCTTGCTAATCAATCGTTCGTAGACAAGAGCTCAAATAGAAGGCGACGACTCGGTCAACCAAAACCAAGAAGGACTAAACGACGACAACCAAATGTTACAAATCAAAGCGATATAAATAGATAGGCAAGTTCATCAATTGACCAATTAACAATTCATGAATAACTAAAAAAAGTATACAATTAGATATATAACGAATTACATAAACGGTGAAAATATTTCAGATTATATCTCATTAGGTAAACATAACATTTTCAAGATAGATATTCGATTAATATAACAATAAACACAAACGTGCAATTAATTCGTAACCTCAACAGTTTATACACTAATTCACGTAAAATCATTATTTAAACATTCCAAAACAGTACTAACACACACACACACACACACACACACACACACATATATATATATAATTCCGGACAGTAAATAATTATAAAAAGGGGGTCCCTACCTCGATCAAAGGTAATTAAATACACAGACCCGTAACAGCACTGTCCAGTCCCGTTCGCGGTGCGATAACTTCCTGCTCAGGACTCGGAATGATATGTCATCTACGCTCACTCAAAGCTTATCAAATTATCTTCGATTCGGTATATTATGGGTGAAAACGGAAGGTAACGCTCCCTCGGTGATCTCTCGAAATTCTGGACAAAATTTGAAATCTCGCAAAAATCCTCACTGCTTGCTTGCGGCACAAAAGTGATGCTGCCCCTTTCTCCCTCTTGCTTGGCACGACACCCAATGTTGATTAATTAACCACGCTACTGCTACTTTATTTCTTTCAATTTTGGTAATTAAGCCCTCTGCCCAGATTCTCATATATATACTATTTTCTAAAGAAAACGGAAAATGCTTTCTATGCTTTTCCTTTAACTACATGCCAGTAACTCACACCCTATTAAATTCTTTTTACTTTAATTCTATAACCCCATATTCCTTACGTTATATATATACCTTATCCTTCCTACTCCTTTTATATAATGCAGCTGCTCATATTTTAGTTCTAAAAATTATACCCGAATACCAAGAGACTAGCCAACGTTTCTTTTATGCCTTAGTTTTGTTTAGGTGATTTACTATTATGTCCCTCAACGAAACGTTCCAAAAATGTAACACGTAACATGTTGTAACAATTAATAAATTACACTTAAAATCAAGGTTTTGAAACCCGTACCAGGCATCGACCCGAAAAAGTTACTGGGTCACGGGTCACTGCGGTCGGACCGTCATCGACCCGTTCATCAACCCGGTGACGTCATAAATATTAACAAATATATAATGTATACTTATTAATAAAAAATAAAGTTAATGTAAGTATATATAGTAAAATTTAAGGACTAATGTAATAATTTTTTTTTATACACTTCTAGACAAAGTAAATAGTTTAGGATTTGTTTGAAATATAATTATTTTATAGAATTTTATGTGCTAATATTTTAATTGCACTTTAGTCCTGAATATATATATAGTATCATAAGAGCACTCTAACCCTAAAATTCCTTCTCTTCCCGCCGCAAGTGGCCTCCCCTCTTTTTCCTGACGACTTCCGGCGATCCCTCCACCATCACCGCCGCTCTCTCTTCTTCTCTTCTCTGTTCTGTCTTTTCTTTCTTCTCTTCTTCTCCTCTCCTCTTCTCTCCTTCTCTTTTCCGACATTGTTTCCTCTTTCTCCCCCTCAATCGTCGCCTCTTTCTCTGCCGCCTTTCAGCATCCTCCTCGGCTTCCATTTGCTCCTTCAGATAAACCAAGTCATCACTGCCCAAATCCCCTAAATGGTTCTGAACCTCATCAAGAGTAAGGCTATATATAGACCCTTGCCTAACCAATAAGCTTGATTTTGGATCTTGGCTATGACTTCCAATGCCCCTTTGAGATACCATTTCTCTTCTTCTCCAATGATCAGTCTTTCAACAACTTTATTTTGTGACTCGGCCGATTTTCCCAAAAATATTCCGGTTTTTGGGTCGACCGGTCGGGTAAAACGGGTCAGTGAAATTATAGCGGTTTTTAGCGTGTACGGATTTTGGCATATAATCGGACCGCTCGGAGGTTCGGTCGACGGTCGGACCGGCCGGTCCGGTCCGGGTTTCAAAACCATGCTTAAAATAAATGTAGGCAAAAAGTTACGGGTATTACATACTTCCCCCCTTACAAAAGTTTCGTGCTCGAAACTTGCACTCCTTGCAACATGCATACAAAACTCCCCGCTAGATGAGAATGGCTCTATGGTAAACTAATAGCAAATATAGTAATAAATGCAACCTAACAATATAATAAACACAATAATCACATATTCACATAACTGTACCTCCCGGTGTACCAGTATAATTTCCCCCATTATACTGAGGGAGGGCGAAAACTCGTGCATTGGGCTTTGTCCCGGTGTTTCCTTCCTTTGGTGTAGTCCCAGAAGCCTACCCCCAGCTGGTATTGATGTTGTACATTCACCGATCCGATGCCCAACCTTACCACATCTGAAACAAGTCCCAGTTACCCATCTGCATTCCCCCGAATGGGTCCCACCACATCTATCACAAACCCTCGCAGTTCAAGTAGCATTAGGTGCCCCTGTGGGTCCCCCTATCCTGGTTAAATTTGAACCTGTTCCTACTCCCGATCCATGGGTGTTGATTTGTCCTGAGGAGGAAGCAAACCTCTTCTGAGCTGAGGGTGGAGCAGAGTTAGAGTGGAAACTTTGACCCTGAGATATATCTGAATATGGTCTCTTACTATCCACCTCAGTAGTCTTGAACTCTGTTTCCACTTCCAAACTTCTCCTGTACGCCTCCATGTAACAGGTAGGACGGTTACCAGACAACATTCCTCTAATACGAGGCAACAATCCTCGTACAAACCTCTGGGTCCTCGTCCTTTCATCCTGGATAGTGGAAGCAGCATACTTCCCTAAACGGTTGAACTTGCTGGTATATGCTGAAATAGACATCTCTTCAGTCTGCTTTAAATCAAAGAACTCATTCTGTTTCGCCGTCTTAAAGGTCTTAGGAAAGTATTGATCTAAGAAAGCTTCCTTGAACCTATCCCAAGTGATAACTCCGGCTTGAGCATAGACTGGTTCACCTCATTTCCACCACTCCGACGCCTTAGACGTGAGAAAAAGTGTCACCACATCCGTCTTCATGTCTTCAGGCACCCTCATGATGTGAAAGTGCTGCTCAACACTCTCTAACCAAATTTCTGCCTCATCGGGTCCTGCCCCTCCATCAAAAGATGTCATGCGCTCACAATACATACCCGGATCTGACTAGACCCTCTGACCCCTCTGATTCCTAACATGCTGATTCTGCGGCGGTGGCTGTTGATACTGTGCTTGAGGTTACTGATACTGTGGTTGTGGCTGCAGAAACTGCGGAAACATCTGGGTGATCATAGCAAAAGAAGCTTCCATGTCAGGAACTGCCCCTGTATTGGCTGGTAGAGGTGGTTGTGGGTTGTTATACTGAGGTGGAGCATTATGGGGTGGTGGTGGCATGCTATTCGGAGGTGGTGGAGGGACAGTGTTTTGTGGTGCTGGAGGAGGGATTTGTTATAGTGGAGGTGGTGTTACAAACCCAACATTGTTAGCCTGGTTCGGCTGCAGAACCTCTGGTTGTTGTTGACTTGTTGACCCAACAACCTGCTGCCTTCTACCCCTAAGCCCTCTTCGAGCAAATACCGCAATTGGCAAGTCATAGTCTTCATCTCTACCTTGGTTCAGATCCATCTTATATCTCAACAATTATATAAGATAAACGTTAAGCAGATAACACATTTAACATATAAGATAATCACAAGTAGGCATGGTATAATGCTTAGGTCTAACACATAATATATGCAAGCGATAACATATAAAGCGATAAGGCAATAAAATTAAGTTATACATGTAAAATAGAGACAAGTATGGAAGCGTATGATATAAAACATAAGAATAACATAACATGAATGATAATACGTATAAAACGATAAGTAACAAAAAGTACATCCTAATCCATGGTCTATACCCATCACACACCTCACATTATGTGTTCTTGTTATCCTAAGTTCATAACAGATTTTAATCCCTAAGGTCCGACCTGCTCTGATACCACTTCTGTCGCGACCCGTACCCAGGGTTGATGACAGGGCAGTGTCTCATTGGTTGATGAAACAACAAAGCCGAAAAACAAAGTTACTAAAAGGAAATTAATTTATGATATAATCCAAAAAACGAGAGTTAAGCAGCGAAATCAAATTACTATGCGTGAAATACTAAGTATTACAAAGGAAAAAGGTCCAACAATGTTATAAATGAAATAGTTCTACGAATAAACGAATAAAAGAACTAAAGCCGGTTATGGATCACTCTTCCTGTTCCCCTTCCCAAGCTCTATCATCATCATCAATGTACTTGTCATCACCTGCACAATAAGCGGATGGACTGAGCTCCGGTGCTCAGTAGGGACTAAATATTCACAATTAATAAACACAAGCAGGCACATAACACATTCCCAAAATACAAGTTGAGACAACAAGTAAGCTAAGTAGTCACATTTTTCGCATCTAAACGCTTTCACAATCGAATGTATGCAAAGCACCACGCTTTACCAACACAATACACTCAATCACAACATCGTTTAGACACTAGGAACATCACTACCGCTATGACACTAAATCCCGCAATTTGAGCTCAATCGTCTATTCACTTATTAATCAACAATGACTGTAACGGTCCCAGTTATAGTCCAAACTAGGACGGCCCAAGATGTTTCAACACGTGGGTTCAGTATGACCCCTGAACTAAGGGTCCAAGGTTTAAGGATCCATTCTATGTATTGCATCATCATCCCCCATCAGGGACTCCACAAAACCGTTACATTCCCAATGATCTCCTCATCGGGTTAAGGCCCTGGTTGTTTCACTGTTCACTTAGACCACAATGATCTTCTTATATGACTCAATATTCGAATGAATCCTGCTAATCAATCGTTCATAGACTAGAGCTCAAATAGAAGGCGACGGCTCTGTCGACCAAAACCAAGAAGGACTAAACGACGACAACCAAATATGACAAATCAAAGCGATATAAATAGATAGGCAAGTTCATCAATTGACCAATTAACAATTCATGAATAACTAAAAAAAGTATACAATTAGATATATAACGAATTACATAAACGGTGAAAACATTTCAGATTATATCTCATTATGTAAACATAACAATTTCAAGATAGATATTCGATGAATAAATCATTAAACACAAATTTGTTTAGGTGATTTACTATTATGTCCCTCAACGAAACGTTTCAAAAATGTAACACGTAACATGTAACAATTATTAAATTACACTTAAAATAAATGTAGGCAAAAATTTACGGGTATCACACATCCCACCCCAACCGAAAAGCTCTCTACCCGTTAAGGAAATTTCATCTTTCAAAGGTGAACCACCATTGTTACCGAAGAGGAAGAATCGGCTTCATTAGAGAAGCCACGGAAATTGGTCCCCCCCTTGTTGGGAAATTCGCTCGACGTTGTCCACCATTGGATGTGTTGAAACGAGATTTCCAAAAAGCTACAACTCAAATGAGCGTTTTGGATCGGACAGTTTGACTCAAAACATGTTATAATTAGATTCGATCATGAAGAAGATTATTACAGGTTTTGGAGGAAAGGATTATGGGTTTTCAATGGCTCACGGATGCGAGTATTTAAATGGACGTATGAATTTGATCTGGCAGTAAAATCATCGAGCGTGCATGTATGGATTCGTTTGGATGGATTGCCTATTCATTTATTTAACAAAAGTTATCTGTTTTCAATTGCAAAAGCGGCGGGTGATTCACTTGTTCTTGATGAACTAACCACCAATGTTACGCGATCGAGTGTTTTGGGGGCAACATACATTGACAAGGTTGGTTGGGGAAGTGCTTTTCCATGAAAGACTTAGGCGAGGCTAAATGCATTTTGGGTTTAAGAATCCATAGAGACAGATCCAACAAAATGATTGACCTAAGCCAGAGTGGATACATTGACAAGGTACTAAAACAGTTTAATTTGCAAGATTCCAAAAAGGGATTCTTGCCCATGTCACACGACATTAAACTCAACAGAACTCAAAGATCTTCCACAAAGGAAGTCCAAGAGCGCATAAGTAAGATTTAATATGCTCCAGCCATTGGGTATATTATGTATGCCATGCTATACACTCGCCCGGATGTCTCATTCGCGTTAAGTATGACTAGCATATATCAATCTGACCCTGGAGAGTCAAACTGGACTGTAGTCAAGAGCGTTCTTAAGTACTTGAGAAGGACTAAAGATACGTTCTTAGTTTACGGAGTTCATGAAGGAAGTCTGGTTGTAAATGGTTACACAGACGCAAGCTTCCAGACCGATGTAGATGACTTCAGATCGCAATCTGGTTTTGTGTTTTGTTTGAATGGAGGTGCTGTGAGCTGGAAGAGCTCAAAGAAAAAATCCGTGGCTGACTCTACAACAGAAGCTGAGTATGTGGCTGCCTCTGAGGTAACTAAAGAAGCTGTTTGGATAAGGAAATTTGTTGATAGATTAGGTGTCATCCCTAGCATTGTGAACCCAGTGGACCTTTATTGTGATAATACTGGTGCCATTTCACAAGCTAAGGAACCTAGATCTCACCAACGATCCAAACACATTCTAAGGCGTTTACATCTGATTAGAGAGATCATTGATAGATGAGACGTTAAAATTTGCAAAGTTCATACAGACGACAACATTGCAGATCCATTGATCAAGCCATTCTCGCAACCTAAACATGAGAGTCATACCAGGTCAATGGGATTGAGAATCCTGTATGATTGGACCTAGGGCAAGTGGGAGATTGTTAGTAGTGACCTAGGACCATTAGTATATGTTGTACGTTTTATATATTTTGAGCAAGTCATTTGAATAGTTGATTTTTCTTTTGAATATCAAATATGTGATTTGATAGTAAAACTCATTAGCTTATGCAATTACTATTTTGATTGTCCCTAGTTTTATGTAATGTTCTATACAACGAAATAAAACTAGTATGCTGTTTGATTGATGATTATGTTTTCCTAATCATGTGTAATGGATACAAATCATGTCATAGATATAATATATTGGGATATATTATATCGGACTTGATCCGAAAGAGAAGTAATACTTCATGGTTCTTTTTGTCATAAGTACTACTCATCAATACAATTTTGGATCCTTAGTGAAGGGATTCATGGGCAGGAACTTGTTCTAAATACCCATGAATCCTCCCCTGAAGGATCCACTCATACCATGGGAATCGAAAAACATCCGAAAATACTTACGATTTTTGGTTAATGGTTTCTCATTTTGGATGCTTTGTTGCGACCACTAGAAGCCTTCCCTTGCGGAATTTCTCTCTACCGGTATCCACGTGACGAAACTGAAGGGATTCATGGGCGGAAACTCGTTCCAAACACCCATGAGTCCTCCCCTGAAAGATCCGCTCATACAAAAAGAATAAAAAATTACAAAAAAAAGAACTTACATTTGTTGGCTCAACAATCCGATTCTTGAATGGAAGATTCTGTTTTAAAGACTCGGATGCAATGATCACCTTGAGTCCTTCCTTGCGGAATTACTCCCTACCGGTATCCACGCGACGAAACGGGCAACGAATGCTAGCTCTTCGCTTTTTCTCGAGTTTGGGAATTAGGGGAGAAAGCGAGAAGGCGAGTAATCCGAAATCTAATTTCGTGTGTTTGGTTAATCACGGTCGAAGCAAGGAAAAATCACTAGGGTTTC